>JAGSMZ010000042.1:0-616250 GCA_029286645.1 Papilio protenor
CCCCTCGTCACTCAAATACATAAAACTATACACTCACATAGAGTAATAGGGGGCGAGATTCAAATCATGTGGGTGAAGATCCACACAGGCATTGCCGGAAATGAGGCTGCAGATTTATTAGCCAACTCCGCCTCCACACTTCATAAACGCCCACCCCCAGACTATGCCTACTTTCCATTATCCTACATTAAACAAATTATAAGACTACAGCAACGACAAACCTGGGAGGTCAGATATCAAAATGCAACGCAAGGCAGTCATACAAGACATTTACTCCCCACCTTAGACAGCGTGGCCAGACTGTGGTCCGTTGCTAAGATTTCCTTTCAATTCACTCAATATCTCACGGGGCACGGGTTCCATAATACATACCTCCATAGATTCAAAATCACCGATGACGAAACTTGCCCCTGTAACAACACCTCTCCACAAACTCTCCATCATTTAATAGAAGACTGCCCTCGTTTTCTAAAGCGAAGATTAGACCATCAACTCCTTGCGGATACATGAAGATTCCGCCATACACTCTGGAAGAACTTGTGAAAAAAGAGTCTGCAGTAGATTCTTTTATCCAATTTATTACATACATAACAGACAATTTAAAACTATTCAATAATCCCACCACTCAGAACTCATCATAACCACATTATTTACATTTATCTCACAGACTTACTATTATCTCTACTCTACTTACTATTATTATTATTTATTATTTATGTAGATTTAGACTGTATAAGGTAAAAAAAAAAAAATAGTTAAGTATTTTATTTAAATTTCTCTATATCATTTGCGTCAGTATAGTTATACAGTCAGTACAGTATAGTTTTATAAGTAACTACTTTGCCCAGGCAGCAGTTACATACATACATCCAAAGTATCCAATCGCTACGGAACTCTGCTGCCTCGGTCTTGTGATTACAATTAATTTATTATTATTATTATTATTATTATTATTATTATTATTATTATTGTTTATCCGATTGTGTTGTAATATTGCTTATGTGTATAAAATAAAGATAATAAAAAAAAAAAAAAAACCTACCTACCTACCTACCTACTACCTACCTACCTACCTACCTACCTGCCTACCTACCTACCTCCTACCTACCTACCTACCTACCTGCCTACCTACCTACCTACGTTAGGTACATATAAACATAGGTACCTAAGTTAAGTATTTTATTTAAGTATCTCTATATCATTTGCGTCAGTATAGTTATACAGTCAGTACAGTATAGTTTTATAAGTAACTACTTTGCCCAGGCAGCAGTTACATACATACATCCAAAGTATCCAATCGCTACGGAACTCTGCTGCCTCGGTCTTGTGATTACAATTAATTTTATTATGTTTATTATTATTGTTTATCCGATTGTGTTGTAATATTGCATATGTGTAAAAAATAAGTCAATAAAAAAAAAAGACCTACATACCTACCTGCCTACCTAACACAGTTAACTGTCTAAACTATGAGTTTATTTGTTTCGGGGACGATATAGACAACTCGTATTTGGACGTACTGCCAAGCAATTAAAATTCGATGCTGTTAGTAGTGGACAGCTTGCAGTTCGAAGATATACTGTTCAAAATAGTTACAAGTTGCAATTGATTAAGTATGTCTTGTCGTGCGGGCGCGCGGGGGAAGGACGACGGCTAAAGGGCCCCTCCGCGCCTCTTCCCCGCCGGCGTTGCAGTAAGACGCAACAACGGCCACTAGCGGCCTATCGTGAAATACCCAACTTAACTACTTAAATGCGCACTGTTGTAAATACAACATTCAACAAAAAAATGTAAATGTGTATGCTAGATTTAATTTATTATTTTTCCTTTTATTACTCGTATAATACCGATCTTGTATTAAATATGACTTTTTCCAAAGGTTTGGAAAAATCACGCATTTAAGGGTTAAATATCCCATCATACATTTGTACATTCATACGCGACCACACTTGCCACCGGAAATATTGTTGCTACATATTTTCCATTGACGGTTTTGTAGCTTAATACTATAAGTTTAATAATGAGATATTTAATATAAAATACATTTTAATAAAGCACAAAGTAAGGACCAAACACGCACATTCTTCGATTCAATTAAGTATTGCACATTTCGACATTTATATTAACAATTTGGCGACACTAGAGACTACCACTGCGATAGTAGATCAAAGTCTGTCAATCTCTGCAAGACGTAGCCACGCTTCTTAGTTTTTTGTTTTTCCTTTTCCTTTTCCGCCTCTTTCACTTGCGTCTTCTGTCGCGTCTCCTTCTTAGGCGCCGCCTCTTTGATCTTCTGCACCTCGCAGTCCATGTCGAAGGGGCAGTCATCGGCCGCGTTCAGCGGCATCATAATCACGGGCACGTAGCTCAACTTGCCCCCGTCTTTAAGCTGAACGCAAAAAAATTTAAGAATATACATATTTACATTTATACTAATATAATAAAGAGGAAAGATTTGTATTTTTGGATGTATTCACGTAATCAACTACCAGGCCGATTTTTTAAAAAAAAAGCTTTCACCACTAGAAAGGCAATTTATCTGTGAGTAACATAGGCAATATTTGTTTATTACTAATATTTAGGAACCAATAATAAACAGCGTATTTCCACGGCGATAAAAAAAACTATATTTTAACTTTTCTCGGGTTACGCAGGCTAAATCGTTAGAGGTATATAAAAATGATTTATGAAGGAATTGTAGTCTCAAAAAGTTCTATAGAAAAGTCCGCGATGGCATAGGTCTATCTTTAACGATTTTCTTACAGTAAGCACTTTTTTGTTTACAAAGCGAATTTAAAAAAAAACCGCATGCTATTGGCGTTGTTTTATTGGTTTCAATATTAATTCCTATTTAAATAATTGCGTTTGTTAGGAAAATTTAATGTAAAATAAAATTGTCCTGTACCGTATTTAAATTGGACTAATACTCGTAGTTTAGAAGATATCGCGAACACAGCCGAAAAATCAGCGCACAAACTACGGGGCTTAGAAATTTGGAATTTCCCATCAGGTGATTTCTGTTATAACGTAGATTACTACTGAGTTTAAATGTACTAAGAAAGAAGGTGTAGGTGTTTTAGGCTTCTTCGAAAGTTATCCTGTGAAGGTTGAAAAAAGGGGCGAACGTAAATTTCAAACTTGTAAACTCCACTCGGACGAAATTGCGGGCAACAGCTAGTGTATAGATATAGATAAAAGATAAGCGAAAAGGATCCGATGCTGATAAGTGTGTGATTGAGTGTGTTCGCGCGTGTCACCGGCGTCAGGCCGTTACGGTACGGTACGGTACAACCGTAGCGGCGGCGGAGGAGACTGTGGTCGAGGCCCACCTTGTTTTGCTCCGCGCATTGGCAGCAGTAACTCTGCGCGGCAGACACCGCCTTTGTGTCTATCAAATATTTTATGACGTCTTTTAACTGCTTGTTTTCCACGTCGTTCTCGTCAGGCGTCTTGTTCTCCCACTTGCCCTGGGGGTTCATCTGCACTAGCGTGGGCGCCGACATCGCGAGTGTGTCAAAGCCAGCCCTTGTCAGCGGGCTATTAAAAAGAAGCAAACACATTTGTATTCTATTTACTAGAAGTCTCATCAATATTTTGACTGCCCACTGATGGACACGAAATGCCGCCTTGCTCAAGAAGATGCCATAATTATAAAAATGTAATAAGATTTTAACATAAAAAATACGTACATGTCGGCGAGTTTTCTTTTCGTATTCTTCCCAGACATTGTGATTATTCTTAAAGTGTTATTTATATACGTATGTATTTATATAGATTATTTATGTCATATACGTTTTGCTTAAATTTAGTGAAATTGGTCAAAGGAAATTGTTTTTCGATTTTACCAAAAATTTTACAAAAATTTGACACAGTTTATGACGGATGACAAATTTGTAATAATTTTAATAAACAAAATATTATATATTAACCACAGAGTTTTGTATGTATTAAACATTAGTATGAAGTTGATTCCCAATGTAAAGATATTTTAGTTGAGGTTGCGGACCTCTCTGTTATGTTTCGTTTTGTCGGCCTCTACGTTTAAATATCTGCAAAAGACAAATTTTATAGGAGAGTGCAATTCGAGATCTATTTACTCCACAGCATGGGCGCCGCCAGCCGATGACTCAGCGGAGGAGGGACAGGGAGAGGGAGAGGGAGACCTGGTGACAGGTCGATCATCAAAGGGGGATTAGTACAAAAAATACTTTAGTTCAATCGACATTATTTACAACGCTTTTATTCGTATTTGGTATGAATCCTTATCAAAATAAAGATGTTTTCGAGTTAGAGTATTAAATGTACATTATAATTGCTTTTTACAGTATATAATTCTTACCAATATTATAGAAGATATCAAAGTATTAAAACTCACGGGCAACAGCGGTGCGCGGCGGCACAGAATTGAATGGTCGCAATGAAGTATCAGTTCTTTACTTAATTTCTTAGGTAACCGATTTAGATAATTCTTTCTTTGTTTGAAAGCTAGTGACAAAGAGTACTATAATATATATATATGGCTAGTGAGTATCATATTGCGATGTTAGATTCACTAAAAAACCGCCTTCAAAACAAAATACACTAAAAAACGACGAAACAATTCCTTGAATTACGAAATCTCTCTTATTGTAGCTGTTATGTCTATATTGTACATTTATTATTACTTTGAGGTCAGTGTCAGTCAAGGTAGATTCATTACTTATACGTTTAATTGCGTACGCCATTTGTAATGTTAAAAATGTAGAAAACCTACTAGTACTAAGTAAGTTTTACTATTTACCTTTTAGCACTACGAGTCGCTCGTCGCAGCTGTCCATTAAAGTGTCTGACAGGTCATTTGCCCCATCAGAAATGGCTGTCTTCTTGCATTGCTATACCCCCAAGTGCAACATATAAAAGTAACGTTTAGTGTAGACATATTTTTGGAAACTTAAAATCGTCTGTCTTCGAAAACGGCCCATGGAAATTTTCTTCCATAATTATTAATTTAGTCATTCTAAGAATATTCTTCAACAGATAAGTGAAAATCAGCTTTGTGAAAATGAGTGAACTTGGTGTATTTTATACAAACTTCAGCGTGTGATAGCCTGATAGCGCGTATCTGCCGCATTGGACGGGATAACTAATTGCCATTCGGTTACAGTAAAACCGAGTACTATAGGTTGTCTAAATAAGATAGATTAGTTTGATAAATGACGCATATGAAGTATCGAATTCAATTTGTATGAAGGCAAATGCCATACTTAATAGACAGGTATCGTAGTGACGAAACAAACACACACAGCGAACAATTTTGAACTATCGATATTCGGTTTAAATAATTATCAAACTCAACTAAAATTATTATTTTCTTTTTCACTAATTTAGAGGACAATTCTAGTATTGATTACAGTGTAGAGAATTTAGCGATGACAGAAATAATAGCGAAATCCAATTCGATTACGTACGGCTGTAGTAGTAATAAACAGTTATTTACTCTCACCAATTGTTATGGTTATTATTAATTTGAGAAAACAGTGTTTTTTTTTTCATTAGTTATAACAATAAATCTGTCGATTCCAACTTCTATAAGAATAAAAATCGAAAATTGATAAGATTCATGACTGATTTTACACTACCCATCCCTACTAAATTTGAAATGAATTGTCAAACTAATCTAAATTATTTAGACACACTATAATCATATAACAGCTTCTGATTTTTCGAATTTAAGTGTCATCATCCATATCTGGGAGCTCACTCTACTGTTTTGTTAAAATAACCTTATTCATAAAACAGACGGACAGTTAAAACTGTCAAAACTGAGCGTATGCAGAGGGATAAACGAAGCAATATTTGAAATTCGATTCGAAATTCGGCGGAATTCTTCTTCTGACCTAATCATAGAGTTTATTTATGGTTATGTACTTTTTAAATAGATCAAGAATAACTACATACGTCGAAAAAAATGAAACGATTGTAATATACGGCTGTCTAATAGATATTTTAATTACAAGTAAGGTGCGGATGTTTCTTGTGTTTGCAAATGTTACGGTGCCTATGGTCGCGGGGTGTCTGCGGGCTACCACTGCGACAACATGTCGAAGTCCGTGTGCCGGCTGAGTAGCCAGGGCTTTGGGCGTCGCATCGGCCCGCCGCCAGCCTTCGGCTCCCCACCTTTCTTCTCCTGATCGGACTTCTTACACGAGTGCCAGATGAATCTAAAATTAGCGAAGAAGTACAAAACATAAATTATAATATGTCCTATAGCATAAGAGACGCTAATTAATTTGTACACAAATACAATTTAAATTACTATTTAAATAACTACAATTTTATAACTCCTTCTCAAGATCTAAAAGGGAAAAAATCAAGCTACAAAAGTAGAAGTTAGCCGATCAAAGGGCCAAATGTAATACTATGTATATAATAGGTATTCAATCGAATCGCAGCCTGAAGTAAAATTAGAGAAAAGAAGTGGCTAGTTCGATTCAGCCATTCGAGTGAGTCCTGAGAAGACCTGATCGGTGTTGGTGCAGTGGACAGTGGTCAGGTGTCTGTGGAGGATGTGCTGCAGTGCAGACACACAGGCACACGGTAACCAACACGCACCTGGGTGTTTTGACCACTTGGTCGTGCAGCGGGCACTTGAACTCCCAGTCCGGCAGCTGCAGGATGTAAATGATCTCTTCCTCTTCAGCTTTAGCTTTATCGGCTTCTTTCGTACTTTGTGCATATGGCTGAAAAGTCATAGAAACAACAAAAATTAGTAAAATCACTAAGATCTGAGACATGGGAAAAAAAGCAGTGCGGCGACGGCATAGGAAACTTCTGTTATCGAGGACGTGAGAATGTTACACTGTCACTAGGATCTATCTAGGAACATTGATCACATACAAAAACGCTGGGTGCCGAGATGGCCTCCGACGGGTCCAGGTACCCGTCTAGGATCTGCTGGTTGATCTTGGTCTTGCGCGCCATGTTGAAGTTTTTGACCGCTTCCTGCGAGGTCGGGAACGTGATGAGCGGCCTCCTGTTCGGACCGAGGTGGTAAAATAAATATGTATACGACGAACTGAGAGAACGACTGGAATTATAGCGGGGCCATTTTAATGGATCACATTTGACATTTCATCGATTTTTACAAATGTAATATTGTAACGGTAGGCATGAAAAATTATTTCATATGCACAATTGCTTAACTTTTTCATATTTAGGTTACCGTTTTATTATAATAACTAACTGTTTCAGTGCGTCTTCAATCGGAGGAAATTACAAAAACTTTATTATATTGTTTACATTAGTAAGACCTTCATTGCAAATGTCAAAACTGAAATGGACAAAAGACAACGAAGACCTTTGACCGTTGCCATTGCCTAACAATTACCGTTGGCGATGTTATGGCAATCTTGCTTGGATAGTGCTATTGGCTTCTAGTTTTTTCCCTTTCCGCGAGACATTTTTTTCAGTTTAATAACCCCTAAATTAAATAGCACAAAAATATTTATCAGATAGATCGTCGTAAGTGTAGGACTTTTTATTAGAAACTAATAATTCAAAAATATGCTGTGATCGCTCCCATTCTACATAACAAAGTGTGTGTTGATGTTTTATCATAATAAATTTACACAGATAGATAAAAGATAAAGTCAATCGAAGTTCGTTCTATTATTGTGGCAGTGAACACTCTCCTTTTAAACTTGTAAAGCACTCACAAGCAGTCACACTCATCAAAACAAATCTATCTCGTGTCATTTAAACTTTCATTACTGAATCGTCGACTATAGTTTGTCTAATTAATTTAGATTAGTTTGATAATTCATGTCAATTCTTGTGACAATTTAGTAGGGATGGTTGTGTAAAATCAAGCATGAATCTTTTCGATTTTCGATTTTTATTCTTATGGAAGTTGGAATCGATAGATACATAGTTATAACTTATGAATTTTTAAAAAGGACAGTGTATTCTCAAATTAATAATGACCTGCAGAATCAGTACAAATAATGAGAGTAAATATATATTTATTACTACTACAGCCGTACGTAATGGAATTGGATTTCGCTATTATTTCTGACATCGCTGAATTCTCTACATCTTAATCAATATTAATTAGAATTGTCCTCTAAATTAGTTAATAAGAAAATAATAATTTTAGTTGAGTTCTATAATTATTTAAACCGAATATCGATACTTCATAATTGTTCGCTATGCGTGTTTGTTTCGTCACTACGATACCTGTCTATTAAGTACGGCATTTGCCTTCATACAAATTGAATTCGATACTTCATATACGTCATTTATCAAACTAATCTATCTTATTTAGACATACTGTAATTTAAAATACATAACAATTTAACGAAATTGTATTCTACTAAAAAGGTAATAACAATATAGATAATAAACTAAACCTAGGTTTAAAACAATTACGTAGGTCTTAGGTCTCTTCCCATTCCCCAAAACTTGTGACTGAACTGACAGCTGCAGGCTACTGCGCGGCGCGGCGTCGTATCAGGTATCGATTGCTGTTGCTAGAAGACTTCTAACTAAATTGTACTGTAGCGCCATCTTTTATTAATGAAGCAGAGTGTTTCAGAGGTACGTCTTAAACCTTACTTTAAGCGCCATCTATATGGCGCTAAAGATAATAATAAAATGCGTTTCAGCACCTTTCCAATAAGGTTAATATAAAATCTCGTATCATGATGTTTCTTCAGGATACAGTCACTTATTCATTTAAATAAACACGGACACAACAAAATACTGTTAATTGTGTCAGCTTTTTGATGGTGAGATGTCACGTTTTCCCTATTGAAACTGTTCGGTAAGACGACATTATTATTAAATACGGCAGAAATAAATAAAGGTTATTGTATTGTATTATATACAAAACGAGAATTAAATTTTATTTATGTTAACGATGACGTCCGTGACGTTTAATAAAAAAAAAGCTTTGCAAAAAAAAAAGTAACAAAAAACGTGGCCGCCTCGTGCAACCAGAATCGAACTTTATTCGACCATGTATGCATGCGGTCCGAGCAGACTCCGGAGAGTCCGCCCCGCCGCCGCGGTAGACGAGCTTCGAAATAAGCTTCACTTGCGTATCGTTGATCACTGAAATCACCATAAGTGTGCCTACTTGATGCCTGCCGATCTTTGTGGGCTGTCATTATGATCACGTCTGTCGTCTCTTTTAAATAATTACTTGAATATTTTGTTTTTCATATACAGGGTGCTTCTTAACGGACGGATCAACAGATTTTTGGAGTTAGAGGACCTCAATAGTTATATTTACATGGTTACATATAATCGTACATGGCCATTTTTTCTTAAAAAAATCTTATAATAAAATTTCTCTCTTTGAAATTGAGAAGCTGTAGTTATTTTTTTATTTCATAAATTTATATTCTTTAAAGATGTCTAAAAAGCCAATTTTTTATTTTTAACGTGAATAAAAAACAATATATTTTTTTTACTATACAGGCATGGGCGCAGTTTTTGAAAAAACTTGTTGGAAAAAGTTGGTTTAAAAAAAACACAGTTTCTCAAAGTTAAAGACAGAACTTTTATTTTAAGAAAATGTTGGATATTCCAACAAAGGAATAACGGATCGAAAGCCCAATAATTAGGCTTGTTCAAGAGAAAAATGACCACGATTTGATTGAATAAACAAATTAATAAGTTTCGTAAAGTATTACAATTAATAATAACTATTAAATAGATTTGTTTAATAAATATTAACTATATTCAACTTATCGTAGATCCTAGATTTTAAGAATATGTCCAAACCTGAAGGGGTCCAGGTAGAGGGGGCGCGGCGGCAGCTTAAAGTGCTTCTTGATGTACTCGTCGTCTAGCAAGGGGAAGTCCGGGCCGCCGGCAGAAGGCGCGCGGGACGCGGTCGGCGCGGGGGGCGCGGCGGGCGCGGCGGGCGGCCGGGGCGCGCCGGGGCCTCCGTCGCGTGGCACCAGGCAGATCAGCGGTAGCCCGCCCTGCTGCCCGCCGCCGGTACACCCACAACAACTGCAATATGATCAAAACGTTACCACGTGGTCACATCCGTCACCGGGCCTTCACCGCTCAGGACCGGATACCTTTTACATGACCCACCAAATTGTATATACTAACCCCGCCATCGCAAAATTTCTATTGTTATTTTGTGTAACTAAAATTTATAAATTGATCATTTTTTGTTGTTTTTTCTTAATGTCTTTATCAAAGCCTGAAAATACGTTACATTGTTTTATCAATTTTTAAAAAAAACTGTTGGCTGCGTCAATTGACGTAAGGAATATGACAATAATTTATTTTTAATAGAGAACTTGCGCATTGTTTATACATATACATGGCCATTTATAAAAACTGAAATGTTGATCATACACACTGACCTCTATAGTCCTACAAGATTCTTTTGGCAGCCGGCTTTCTTGTCTGTTCACTTCGCGTCATTGCTTTACGCATTTTGTGTCGCTTTTTAATGTTATTCCATGAAATAAAGTGATGAAAGTGTTTAAAAGTAGTGCAAGAGAGTTTTTTTTGTTGAGTGGGAGATATGTTTATCGCTGAGAAGAAGTAGGGGGGTCCAGTAATTACATTTGAAATGTGAATCATGTTTATTTATTTATCACTAGCTGTTGCCCATGACTTCGCCCGTGTGGAGTTTTAAAGTTCAAAACTTACGTTCGCCCCTTTTTTCAACATCACTTAAAGTATTAACTCAGTAGTATTCCACGTAATAACAGAAATCTACTGATGCCAGATTCCAATTTTCTAAGCCCGGTAGCTTGTGTGCTGATTTTTCGGTTACAATTCTTTCATACATCATTTTTATATGTATATCTCTAACGGTTTAGGCAGCGTAAGCCGAGAAAAGTGAAAACGTTGTTATTTTTTAACGCCGCGGTCTAAAAATATGTTGTTTATTAATAGTTTCTCAACATTAGTAATAATAAAATATAGCCTATGTTATTCACAAATAATTTACCTTTCTAATGGTGAAAGAATTTTTAAAATCAGCCCAGTAGTTTTTGAGTTATTTCAATACATACAAAAATACAAATCTTTCCTCTTTATAATATTAGTATAGATATAGATATAGATATAGATATAGATATAGATATAGATATAGATATAGATATAGATATAGATATAGATATAGATATAGATATAGATATAGATATAGATATAGATATAGATATAGATTAAATTCTCCTGATAACAAACGCATTTATTTGGATAAGGATTAATATGGAAACCAATAAAAGAACGCTGCAAATAGCGTTGGGTTTTTAATTCATTTTGTAAACAAAAAAGTGGTTATTGTAAGAAAACCGTTAAAGATAGATATATGCTATCGCGCACTTTTCTGTAGAACTTTTTAAGATCTACAATTCTTTCATACATCATTTTTATATGTATATCTCTAACGGTTTAGGCAGCGTAAGCCGAGAAAAGTGAAAACGTTGTTATTTTTTAACGCCGCGGTCTAAAAATATGTTGTTTATTAATAGTTTCTCAACATTAGTAATAATAAAATATAGCCTATGTTACTCACAGATAAATTACCTTTCTAATGGTGAAAGAATTTTTAAAATCAGCCCAGTAGTTTTTGAGTTATTTCAATACATACAAAAATACAAATCTTTCCTCTTTATAATATTAGTATAGAAGTATAGATAAAGATTAGTATAGATATAGATTAAATTCTCCTGATAACAAACGCATTTATTTGGATAAGGATTAATATTGAAACCAATAAAAGAACGCTGCAAATAGCGTTGGGTTTTTAATTCATTTTGTAAACAAAAAAGTGGTTATTGTAAGAAAACCGTTAAAGATAGATATATGCTATCGCGGACTTTTCTGTAGAACTTTTTGAGATCTACATTTCTTTCATACATCATTTTTATATACCTCTAACGGTTTAGGCAGCGTAAGCCGAGAAAAGTGAAAGTTTAGTGAATTTTTAACGCCGGCGTCCAGAAACACGCTGTTTATTAATAGTTCCTGAATATTAGTAATAATAAAATATAGCCTATGTTACTCACAGATAAATTACCTTTCTGATGGTGAAAGAATTTTTAAAATCGGCCCAGTAGTTTTTGAGTTATTTCAATACATACAAAAATACAAAAATACAAAGTTTTCCTCTTTATAATATTAGTATAGATATAGATTAAATTCTCCTGATAACAAACGCATTTATTTGGATAAGGATTAATATTGAAACCAATAAAAGAACGCTGCAAATAGCGTTGGGTTTTTAATTCATTTTGTTAACAAAAAAGTGGTTATTGTAAGAAAACCGTTAAAGATAGATATATGCTATCGCGCACTTTTCTGTAGAACTTTTTGAGATCTACAATTCTTTCATACATCATTTTTATATACCTCTAATGGTTTAGGCAGCGTAAGCCGAGAAAAGTTAAAGTTTAGTGAGTTTTTAACGCCGGCGTCCAGAAACACGCTGTTTATTAATAGTTCCTGAATATTAGTAATAATAAAATATAGCCTATGTTACTCACAGATAAATTACCTTTCTGATGGTGAAAGAATTTTTAAAATCGGCCCAGTAGTTTTTGAGTTATTTCAATACATACAAAAATACAAAGTTTTCCTCTTTATAATATTAGTATAGAAGTATAGATTAAATTCTCCTGATAACAAACGCATTTATTTGGATAAGGATTAATATTGAAACCAATAAAAGAACGCTGCAAATAGCGTTGGGTTTTTAATTCATTTTGTAAACAAAAAAATGGTTATTGTAAGAAAACCGTTAAAGATAGATATATGCTATCGCGCACTTTTCTGTAGAACTTTTTAAGATCTACAATTCTTTCATACATCATTTTTATATACCTCTAACGGTTTAGGCAGCGTAAGCCGAGAAAAGTTAAAGTTTAGTGAATTTTTAACGCCGGCGTCCAGAAACACGCTGTTTATTAATAGTTCCTAAACATTAGTAATAATAAAATATAGCCTATGTTACTCACAGATAAATTACCTTTCTGATGGTGAAAGAATTTTTAAAATCGGCCCAGTACTTTTTGAGTTATTTCAATACATACAAAAATACAAAGTTTTCCTCTTTATAATATTAGTATAGATATAGATATACTCGTAGATATAGATGTCATATATCATATTCATACAAATATTATTAATGCGAAAGTTACGATGGATAGATGGATGTTTGTTAGCGTTTGTAGCCTAAACGGCTGGACGGACTTCGATGAAATTTGGCATAGACGTAGAGGACAGTATGGAAGAACACATAGGCTACTTGCATTTGTTTTTTTTTAGTTCCGCGCGGACGGAGTCGCAGGCGAAAGCTAGTTAATTTATAAAGTACACCAACAGATAAGTTATAGAACAATCACGTAAGAAATAAATTAAATGGCACAAGAATGATAACAAATCCAGTTGTAGGTATACAACATTGATAGAAAAAAAAACATTACGGTTAGGTTACAGAAAATGTGGAACAAACGAGATAAGAGAAAATAAAATATCTAAAACCAAGTCCTATGTCTGCGCCTCTGAATGTGAGCATATTTGTTTTTTTTTTTTAAATTACGTATGGAGGTGCAAAATATATCTGTGTTGTGCTTTTCGCTCTGCAATTCGTTGTACGTAAGAAATTCCCTAACTCTCAAGGCGACGCATATTTTTAGGTTTGTAATTTTAAAAAAAATTGTTATATACGAGTACTAATTGACTTAAAAATATTTTGCTGAAAGTTGTTTTATTTCCTATTTCAAATTGTAGTGAACGACCGTTTATGGTAACGTGTTTTCTGCACCTGGAAGTATGGCCTTCTTGACATAAATTTAATATTTACTTACGTAATAAGGCAATTACTGTGTGTACTCAGTAATGTATCAAAAACTTATTATCTGATAATTTTAAAATGCACAGTTGAAACCATACCACATAGTTGTACTGTGCGTTGATTATATACAACAATCATTAAGACTTCTATTATTCTGTAGACGAGCGCTAAGTAAGACTATTTCTATTATGTTAAGACTATTCCTTCCCTAACTGTCTCAAGAGAGTGCATTGCTAAAAGTTGCTACAAAGATTCTTTAACTATAGAGCCTTCTAACCGACAAACGAAGTCTAGGGCACTTCCTAGTTACATTGTAAGGTACAAGTACTTCCTTTACAATTTGCGTTTTCGTTTTCAAAAGTAAATACTTTCCCTTTATTGCGGACATATTACCTTGCTGGTAACCCTAAATGCTCAGAGGCGCCACCCTGTCAATGTCAAAAAGGTGCCACAAGAGCCTTGTGGCACTATATTGGCCTGATATTCATCTGACATTGTTAGATCACAAAAGTGCCGGGTGCCATATAATACTCGTGGACCTACAATTTCTAATATAAGCAATGATCTATCCTTTTATAGAGATCAGTAATTACCTGTATACAAATAAACGCTTATTTATTGATAAGTGGTCCAGTGGTCACCCTTTTGTTTAAAATTTCGCAATAATTCACTATAGTGTGTCTAAATAATTTAGATTAGTTTGACAATTCATGTCAATTCATGTGACAATTTAGGGTGAGTTGCACCATATCGCCGGTTATAGTTAAAGTTAAAATTATTGGTAATGGTAATATTTGTGATAACCTTAAAATTTACTAAGGGTGTATTACATTAACTAACTATAAACCCTAACCAGCGCATTCCCGGTGGTTACGTCTACGGATGTTCATGATATTCGCTATACCAGTTTTCCGCTGGACAAAATGACGTCATATTTGACGCTAATCATAACCGCCCGATTTTGGGCGGTTATAGTTATAGTTACCGTTAGTGTCAGTTCGGTAGTGTCAACTGTCACACGTTCTTATCTTCAAAAGTACAAATAAATTATATAATAATGGAAAAAGACAATCTCTACTATTATCCTATACGCAATCCAGAAGAGAAAAGTCTTGCGTGCTCGGATTAATGGATTTCAAAGATGAAATGAATTTTTGGACAAATTTCGAGTGTCTAAGGCCGTAGCAACAGCGCTCGTCCCTTTTCTCTTATTAAAAAAATGTACTCCATAAAAGGACAATTTATAGCGATGGAAAATAAATAAGATGCATTTATATTTGTATAATTTTATTGCTTCATTGTTCGCGCTACATACTTGAGTAGTAAAGTAAATACAGTTTCAATAATGGCCCAAACTAGTTTATTTTCACAAGAGTTTGCTATTTTCTCCATCTCCGTGGGCAAAAAGTTTATGTAACTATAAAATACCACGCGTATGACACGTAATTATAATCGGGGAAACATGAATTTCCAAACATTTTAATTTACAATTAAATTACAAATAATAACAAAATGTCATTTTTGACACCAACTTGACACTTTAGTGACATTCAGGTTAAAATGTTTCCATTGTAAAAACGAAAAACATATAAAACCTCTGCGAGAATATGTTTTTTGCACTTGTCACCCTATTAACTATAACAATAACTATTACGATAACCGGCGATTCGATGCAACTCACCCTTAGTAGAGATGGGTTGTGTAAAATCAAGCAAGAATTTTTTCGATTTTTATTCTTATGGAAGTTGGAATCGATAGATTCATAGTAATAACTTATGAATTAAAAATAAAACACTGTTTAGTCAAATTAATAATGACCTGCAGAACCATTACAAATGATGAGAGTGATTAAATATTTATTACTACTACAGCCGTACATAATCGAATTTGATTTCGCTATTATTATTGTCATCGCTAAATTCTCTACACCATAATTAATACTAGAATTGTCCTCTAAATTAGTTAATAAGAAAATAATAATTTTATTTAAGTTCGATAAATTTTATTTAAACCAAATATCGATAGTTCATAATTGTTCGCTGTGCGTGTTTGTTTCGTCACTACGATACCTGTCTATTAAGTACGGCATTTACCTTCATACAAATTGAATTCGATACTTCACATACATCATTTATTAAACTAATCTATCTTATTTAGCAGCGGCAGCAGTGGCAGCGGTCACAAAAACTATGTGTAAAATTATAACTATCATGTTCTGATTCTTCTTACCACTTATGTCTCAATTAATTTATTTGTTCACAAGTAAGTACAGCATACAGTGAGCACGTTAGATCTGAACACCCGCGGCCGAGCGACGCGCAGCGGGCGACGGTCGGCGACTTAAACTTTCATTTTGCCGATAGCGCCCCATTGACTTCATCGTTTTTAAATAAAGGGAACTTAGCAACAAACAGACAAACAAGCCGTTTATTAATCCCCATCGGGCGTTCAATAGTGGAGCGGCGCCGCGTGCTCGCCGCGTGTCGGCCGCCTCCTCGCTTACGTGCCGTCCGGTCCCGCAGTTTCATCGTTTCTTCGATTAAACTACGAGCAATGTTCGACTTTGGGCCGTTACGTTTGATGTCGGAGTGTCTTGAAATGTCAGCTCAGCCGCGTTCACTGCTGCGTGGAGCAACGTACTTTACCCCAGATTTACCGCCCGGGGGAATAATTTTATTGGCTTCGATAGGGTTCCCAGCGAGCAAAAGGTTTCAATTGGTTTCCTAGTTTCCTTGGAACTAATCACTCGAGCGGCTCGGGATAAATATTGCAGACAGCTGTGCCTGTGAGCTATGTGGCGACACTGAGATTTCGAGCAAAGCCGATGGAAGCGTTGTCTAGCCAAACATTGACGTCGTCACATTTTATTATCACTTCCGTTAACGAGTTTGCGGCGCTTTAAGTTCCGCTGAATTGTCGTCGGCTCCATCAATGCGAAGTTCTTTTCTATATCAGTGTTTCGTAATTGGTCCATTAGATTTTATTTGATGTCGTGTCGTTTTCTAAATGACAGTAACATTATATTTGCTGGTGATTCTCGAACAAAGCCAAAAATAGATCCTTATTCTGAAGGGGTATTGGAATCATGATTATTTAAACAATTTTACACGGAAGGCAGCATCGATAAACGCAACAAAAAGATCGATAAACGCTAAATCGGGCTTTTCGATTGTTTTTGCATTTTTGTATCGGTTGATTAATTTGATGTTATAATTAAAACCGTTTATAATTTACTAGCTGTTGCCCATGACTTCGCCCGTGTGGAGTTTTAAAGTTCAAAACTTACGTTCGCCCCTTTTTTCAACCTATCACTTAAAGTATTAACTCAGTAGTATTCCACGTAATAACAGAAATCTACTGATGCCAGATTCCAATTTTCTAAGCCCGGTAGCTTGTGTGCTGATTTTTCGGTTACAATTCTTTCATACATCATTTTTATATGTATATCTCTAACGGTTTAGGCAGCGTAAGCCGAGAAAAGTGAAAACGTTGTTATTTTTTAACGCCGCGGTCTAAAAATATGTTGTTTATTAATAGTTTCTCAACATTAGTAATAATAAAATATAGCCTATGTTATTCACAAATAATTTTCCTTTCTAATGGTGAAAGAATTTTTAAAATCAGCCTAGTAGTTTTTGAGTTATTTCAATACATACAAAAATACAAATCTTTCCTCTTTATAATATTAGTATAGAAGTATAGATAACTAAGTACTTCGTAGGAACCGGCAATATTCGTCAAACGCGATACGCGATAGACTTTATAAACGACGAGCTGTTGCTCGCGACTTCGCCCGCGTGAGATTACAAATATAACCTATTACGTTCGCCCTTTTTTTCAACCTATTACCAAAAGTATTAACTTAGTAGTAATCTACGTAATAACAGAAATCTACCGATGCAAGATTCCAAATTTCTAAGTCCGGTAGCTTGTAAGCTGATTTTTCGGTTACCCTTATTGTTTGTGTTCGCGATATCTTCTAAACTATTAGTCCAATTTAAATACTGTAAAGAACAATTTTATTCTACATTAAATTCTCCTGATAACAAACCCATTTATTTGGATAAGGATTAATGTTGAAATTAATAAAAGAACGCTGCAAATAGCGTAAGGTTTTTAATTCATTTTGTAAACAAAAAAGTGGTTATTGTAAGAAAACCGTCAAAGATAGATATATGCTATCGCAGACTTTTCTGTAGAACTTTTTGAGATCTACAATTCTTAGATACATCATTTTTATATAACTCTAACGGTTTAGGCAGCGTAAGCCGAGAAAAGTTAAAGTTTAGTGAATTTTTAACGCCGGCGTCCAGAAACACGCTGTTTATTAATAGTTCCTAAACATTAGTAATAATAAAATATAGCCTATGTTACTCACAGATAAATTACCTTTCTGATGGTGAAAGAATTTTTAAAATCGGCCCAGTACTTTTTGAGTTATTTCAATACATACAAAAATACAAAAATACAAAGTTTTCCTCTTTATAATATTAGTATAGAAGTATAGAAGTATAGATATAGATGTTGTAAACTACAACAGAGCTTGTCTATTTTCTGTAAAGTAAAAAATGTAGAAGTGGTTTTAGGTGTAGGTTTAAGTGGTGTAGGCAATAGGTGTTTGTATGTATTTGTGCTGAGAGATGCTATCGGAAGGCCGTAATTATTTCCGTCTTGCAACTCGTTAGTGTTTGCTCGATTGTCGAAATATTTACAGCCACCCCGCTCCCCACGTTCCTCGCACCCCGCGCTTCCCGCTCTCCACCCCTCTTCCCGCCACCCGTGCGGTCAGATAAACACTAAAGAATTTTGAAGATATTTTTGTAATACATGTAATAATAATGTATAGCTTGATATTGATTGATGTTTTGATTTTTATTCATCTGGAATCGAAGGTGTAACTATCTGCCTATAAGTAATCTAAACCTCAGAGAAGCGTGACGCGTGTCATTCGGCATAACATTGTGTAATGTGCGGGGCGACGCGACGGCGACGCGATTCAACGATAGCCGGGCGGCGCAACGAGCGCGGCGAGCGCTGCGCGTCTCTAATCGTCAATGAGAGCGTGACACAGCGTGAAATGTGCTACGCCTCGTTAGCGCGCCCCCGCTACCACGCAACTCCGCTACCCCACAACCCCGTTACCACGCTACCACGCGACCGCTACAACCACTCCACGCAGGAGCTACAAAATCTGCTACAATGTCGCTGAAAACGCGAGCCGCAACAGTGTCTGAATACCCTCACCAATATAATGAAAACTCTTAGCCGACGCGTTTTTAATAATCCAGGAGGATACTATTCAGATCCAATCTAATATTGCAGCAAAAGCGTTGTTTAAATGTTTCTGTGTGGGAGATTTTTCGCTCATTGCTTCATCGTCCAACACAAAATCCTGATTCTTTGCAAAGGTTGCTCATGTTTAAGTGTAGATTCGTAGTGTTTCCTCGGATTATCGTGCACGTAATGAGCTGGAGCGGCGTCACAGCAGTTACAATAACAGGCTTGCACTTGTTGTCTGTCTGTCTGGTCGATGCGCCGAGACCGAACGTTAATCCCTAAACGTGATGCGCCGGCCCGCGCCTCCTGCGCACACCCCTAGCAGTGCGGCAGCCTGCCAGCCCGCCATCTCGCGCGGCCACCTGACACCGACTCTTTTATTGTCACTGATACGCATTTATTAATTATGCTCGTCCCCGCAAAATCGTACCGTTATTAAGGCGGGCAATATGCGGGGAGAGCATTGTGCGCGGAGCCCCTCAGCAATCGGCCCCGCGACAGTTTCGCCTTGCAGGCACCGGCCCCTGCGCGGCCCTGCGCGACCCCACATTCCTCGGCACACGTGCTACACCACGCCGCATGGTGCACCATCGCCCCTTTGCCTAACTGAATCATTTGTATTTATATATTGCCAAATTCTGTTTTGCTTCGTTTTCTAAAGTACTACATAATATTTATGGTTTGACGCCGAGCTCTGTTCCTCGCAGCGTGTTCTTCACAAACAGCAAAATATGAACCTGAATATAACTTAACCTTTATAACTGTTTTATACGAGTTTTTTTTTCATACATTCTCAACCCTCTCATTTATGTAGACTTGTTAATCGCTTTATGTTAAGAATCTTATATGAAAAAAAAAATTAAAATATAGAATTATTTTTAAAAAATAATCTACACAACCTTAATCTGATTTATATTTTATTTAACACAACAAATACATTCTAAAATATACATAAACAGAAAACTCAAATGTATTAATGCGAAGCTGCAGCGGTAGACAAGTTTACAAATTCTTGCAAATTCTTCAGTTGTACTACTATAGCAGCCCTCTCTCTTATTTTTGTACAACTGATTTTATCAATAAAATGTTTTTTTTAATATCTATTACTTTTACTTTGTATCTATAGATCTTCCTTAAAATAAATAAGTAAATCTATGATGAAACGAGAAAACAAAGTAAAAAAAGCAGCAGTTGTCTCGGTTATATTTGGTAAAAATATAAGGTTTCTATAGTATTCTTTTCTAATACTTATATTTGGTGTTAAAATATGTTTTCTAGTTTCGTTTGTTATAATAAAGAGTCACAGATTATAGGATTTAAAGGAAAGATCACAAAAAGAGATGAACTATTCAAATATGGAATTTGGTTTTATATTGTATCTCATTGTATCTTAATTAAATGTGACTCAATTCGTAGGGTTTAAGTGTTCAACAAATTAGGTTATTTGTATAGATTGTGACTTGGTAAATAACGTATTTATTGCGTTTTTAATTTTGATACATATACATACCTATTATTATGTTTGTACTTATAATTACAACAAATACTTACAACGAAATAAATCTGTCTTAATAAAGTAAGTCAATGAATAATACTACTGATACAAAAAGGAACCATAAATTGTCTTTCTCCTCTGAGAAGAATAAGGTTTGAGTCAACTCAAGTTGCCGGTTTTATATAACGCCTGCGTCGCGTACACTCTCCACAGCAGCGCGATGGCATCCATGTCACCAGCAGTCTACAGTTACACACGCACTGTCAAAGTGGACCGGGATCTTTTCTCGCGATCTTTAGTTACTTGGGAAAATAGTGAAAAATAATGTTTGAGTCCAGCCAGTGATCAAAGCCGGAACGAGCGTAGAGGTACGTTTGGCTTTGGAGCATCGACTCCGCTCACCGCCGTGCCGCCCGCGCTGCCGCGCTGCCGCGCCGCTGCGTCGCCGCGGACAGTAATCCTATCGGCTCGCCATTATATAGTAATTTAATTGTCCAGCACATGTTCACTTATTGCATGCAGTCGAATCCTATTAATCGGATTTTATAAATCTAAACAAATTGCTGCACGCTTCCGAAATGTTGCTATTTGGAGTCTCGGGTCCGCGACTTAGGGCGCCATGGCGAGCGCACGAACCAGCGGGGCGCCGCGGGGCGTGACGACCGGGGTGTTATCCCGATGAACCCTATTTCGTAACAGGTGACACGCTCATTATGTTAATCGAGTAAAAACACAGCCATTTATTAATTTCCAGTATGTATTACATTCAGTTCTAACCGTTTCGTAATTATTTCTCCCGTGTCTTTTTCCACATAAAATCAGGTAGAGTTACACACATACAGACATACATGTGTATGGCGACTGTTCTTTGTGCTGCAGAATCTGCAGGCGGGTTGGCCGACGACTCTTGTTAAATGAATTCATTATTGCTATTCAATCAACCAATGATCAAAGATAGCGCCGCTCTCTACTGTATGCTGGCACATACACTTTGATGAGCCCCCAATCTAAGTTCGCTTTTGCAAAGTTGGGAGTTCGCCGGCGTACGACATATCAACATGTACAATGGTACAGTGGTGCAGTGGTGCAGTGGTGGAGTGGTACAGAACAGTGGCGTGGTGGCGTAGAGTCACGGTGGTGCAGTGGTGCAGTGGTGCAACGGCGTAGTGCGCTCCCCAAACGCTATTGCCCGCATCTGTCGCAGGAGCAAATGTCCGTGTCTGATCGACTTTCTAAGTTTCTAACAATTTTGAGAAATATCATACACAAAAGCAGTTCCAGTAAGTAATTAACATTACATTGTACAATTTTTTATTTTGTTTTTTTCATTTTCATTAGTCCAGTGCCAGTATTTTTTTCCTTTGCAATAATAGAAACGGGAAGTAGAGGCGAATTCATAGTTCTGTAATATGTTTATGTAATTCGTCTCCATTCAATGCTAATTTCAATCTCAGAAAGAACTGCTAGAATATAAATCACATATTTTATTAAAGTCATAATGTACTAAAGAAATGTTAAAATATGCGAAGTACCGAAAGTAATTTCACTGAATCCTTCCGTACTGGCAAATTTAAATAAAATTATGTAACGGAATAAAAAAATGTTAATTGAAGACGCAATGAAGAGTAGGAGGGTGGAATCATTTCGATAAATTTAAGGGAGCGTGCATACGAGTACACTAAAAAAATTTAATAATAGAACAAAACCGACTTTTAGCTGTTATGTCTACATTGTACAACAATTATATTATTAACTAGCTTTTGCCCGCGACTTCGTCCGCGTGAAATTTGAAAGTTCAAAACTTACGTTCGCCCCTTTTTGCAACCTATTACCAAAAGTATTAACTTAGTAGTAATCTACGTAATAACAGAAATATATCGATGCAAGATTCCAAATTCCTATGTCCGTTACTTTGTGCCCTGATTTTTCGGTTACCCTGATTGTTTGTGTTTGCGATATCTTTTAAACTATTAGTACAATTTAAATAACTACAGTAAAGGACAATTTTATTCTACATTAAATTCTCCTGATAACAAACACATTTATATGGATAAGGATTAATATTGAAACCAATAAAAGAACGCCGCATACTCGTATAGCGTGCGGTTTTTAATTCATTTTGTAAACAAAAAAGTGGTTATTGTAAGAAAACCGTTAAAGATAGATATATGTATGCTATCGCGGACTTTAATTTAGCAACAATTTAATGAGCTACAATTCTTTCATACATCATTTTTATGTGGGTCTTATAGTTTAGGCTACGTAAGCCAAGAAAGAAAACTTTCTTACAATTTGGTAATTATTTCTACGAATCGAAATTTTGGTCTAATGATATCTTCTAAGCTATTAATCGGAATTATATAGTTCAAAGGGATTTATAATCTACATTAAGTTCTCTTGATGATGGGTATATTTATTTGGATAAGGATTCATACCGTCCGCGAGCAATAGCGTTGCAAGTGGGGTATACTATTCAATTCAATTCATTCAATAATTAATTAATATTATCTATACTTATTATAATAAAGCGTAAACACACACTTCTTTGTTGCCTAAGATGTCAGCAAATACAGCATATTTTTGAATAATTCTTTTTTTAATGAAAAGCCCTACACTTACGTCATGCTTTAGGCTATATATTTTCACGCCATTAAACTTAGGGGGTAAATATTTTGGATAAAAACCCTTATGTGGGAAAGAGACCATAAGATGCTGCCAACATCAAGAAAGAAAGATTGCTAAGGTTTGTCATGTCATGTCATCTCATTTTGACATTTGCTATTGATAATTTGACAAATGTAAACAATAAAATAAGGTTTTTATAATTTCACGCGGATGAATCCGCACGCGAACAGCTAGTCATATATAAATATTATATTATAAATGCGAAAGTGACGATGGATGGATGGATGTTTGTTAGCGTTTGTAGCCTAAACGCCTGAACGGATCTCCATGAAATTTGGCACAGGTTTAGAGCATAGTCTGGAAGAACACATAGGCTACTTTTTATCCCGGGAATAGTTACGGTTCCCGTGGGATTCATTAATTTAGTTTTTTAATGTTTACTCGATCATTCTGCAACGGTTCAACATATCTTATTGAATTTTGGCACAGTTATAAAACAAAGTCTGGAGTACACATGGGATAAGGTCCATCCCCGAGAAATGTCCGGTTCCCGAGGGATACGTAGCTTTTTGTTATTTATATAGTTCGTATGTTTTCTAATACCACGCGGACGAAGTCGCGGGCAACAGCTAGTATAAAATAAATCTTTCATTTTTTTCCATATCACTTATGTGATGAAATATCTTATTAAAATAAAACTTAAAATTGATGATTCCGAGCTGGGAGGCCTTTTGTTGGTATTGTACTGTTCATATCATGAATATCGTAGAGTAAAGGCAGTTAGAGGCAAGTAATTGGTTGAAGGCGAATGGCGAGTGGCAAGTGGCGAGTGGCGAGTGGCGAATGGAGAGTGGCGAGTGGGCTGACTTGCGTGGCGGAATACGCGGCCAACACAAATCTCGATATAGCTCAACATTTGCCTCGCCCCGGAGCGGCTCGTGGGAGCCGGCATTTGGCGCGGCGCAGTAAAGGTGACGATATTATCTCCCTGTTATCACTGCGCTGCGCGAAATTACCTCTTGTTTGCCGAAGGGGAGCGGCCGCGGCTGTCGCTCGTTTTGAGGACGACGCAACTGCTAGTTTCGGTGACGCAACGAAAATTGAACTCGTTCATTTGGACTTAAAGCTCACAATCGTTAACCTCGTACGTATTGAATTGTATCCTGTGCGATTGTACTTGGTATTGTTTTCCATCAATTCTCATGTATTATTTAAACAGGTGCGTGAAAGCGATTGCCCATTAACACGTAGTCACGCTGTGTTCGGTAAATGTCCGAGGTATATTAGTGGCGAGATCTAACGTTTGGTCCGGCCTCTGGTTCGTGCCGAAAACGAGGTGTCGTTTTGCTTCCGCGATCCTGTCGCTCGGGACCGGAGAGGCGGACTTTACTGGCCCAGTCGGTACTCCAGCCTGCAGTGTCTTCTTATGAATTATTTATAATGATCATTCCTAAAATTTTAGAGTCATAAAATTGTTGACATCAGATTTTTAACCAAGGCCCGTGCATCCAAAATTTCACACAGACGGAAGTTACAATGCATCGGGCGAAAAGTTCCATTCGATAAGAAAAACAATGTCGAATGTGAGCAACATCGAAAACAAATACAATATGTTTCCCATAGCGCTTACTTTGTGTACAGTGTACACACCGCCCGATACAAAGGACGACATCCCACGAGGCAATAAATGAGCAGTGCGCAAATAGAGCGGGTCGCACGGGCGCCGGCGGTGGGGGGCGCGCCGCGCTGGCTTAGCGGCGCGCGCGACGCCGCCTGCCAGCCACGCTCGTCATACTGCGACTTCTGAAAGCTATATTGTCTTTAGCGGGCTTTGTTTTTATCTAGCAATATCGCTCACGTCGGTGTACGTGCGCCATCTGCTCGCATAGGACATAGGTGTGAGGATTCTTTTTTATTGTTTGACTTTTCGTAATAGTTTTTAAATAAGCAAATAAAGGTATATGGGAATTAAATAATAAAGGTACCTAAATCAGTTTCCTTTAAAACAATTGCTGCTTTAGAGGTAGAAACTATTCTCCATACAAATAACATAAATTAACGTTCCATACATTTGAATAATTGATAAACTTTGGTCAAATATGTAGTTTGGTGTGGAGTTGTGGTGCGGTGCGGTGCGGTCGGTGCGGTGCGGGCGGTGCGGTGGCGGTGGCGGTGCGGTGCGGTGCGGTGCGGTGCTGTGCGGTGCGGTGCGGTGCGTGCGTGCGGTGCGGTGCGTGCGGTGCGGTGCCGGTGCGGTGCGGTTGCGGTGCGGTGCGGTGCGGTGCGGTTGCGGTTGCGGTGCGGTGCGGTGTCGGTGCGGTGCGGTGCGGTGCGGTTGCGGTGCGGTGCGGTGTCGGTGCGGTGCGGTGCGGTGCGGTGCGGTGCGGTGCGGTGGCGGTGGCGGTGGCGGTGCGGTGCGGTGCTGTGCGGTGCGGTGCGGTGGCGGTGCGGTGCGGTGCGGTGAAGTTTCGGGTCGGACTGCCGCGCGGCTTTTATTATATTTGCCGTTAAATGACTTTATGGTAGATCGCTTAACGGCTCTGCGAATTAAATAGAGGCCACGCTTGAGGCTTACCGATCTCGTGTCCTCGCTATAAATTATTTATGACCACATTCATTTAATATCTGCGCCGTGGGAATTCAATTTTATAAAGGTTATAGTCGATGACGTCAAATTGGATAAAACTGGTATACCAAAAACAACGTATCCTAATGAAAGCTCGTAACGTATGACACGTAAACGACAAAGTCACAGGTAAATTTATATCTTCTATATTATTATAATAATACACTAATACTAATATCTATGTCTATGTCTACATATATCTATATCTATACTAATATTATAAATAGGAAAGATTTGTATTTTTGTATGTATTGAAATAACTCAAAAATTACTTGGATGATTCTAAAAATTCTTTCACCATTAGAAAGGAAATTTATCTGTGAGTAACATAGGCCATATTTTATTATTAATAATGTTGAGGAACTATTAATAAACAACATATTTCTGGACCACGGCGTTAAAAAATCACAATGTTTTAACTTTTCTCGGCTTACGCTGCCTAAACCGTATCAAAGAATTGTAGATCTCAAAAAGTTCTACAGAAAAGTCCGTGATGGCATATACATATCTATCTTTAACGGTTTTCTTACAATAATCAATTTTTTGTTTACAAAATGAATTAAAAACGGCACACTATTTGCGGCGTTCTTTTATTGGTTTTAATATTAATCCTTATCCAAATAAATGCGTTTTTTATCAGGAAAATTTAATGTAGAATAAAATTGTCCTTCACAGTATTTAAATTGGACTTATAGTTTAGAAGATATCGTGAACACAAACAATAAGGGTAACCGAAAAATCAGCGCACAAACTACCGGGCTTAGAAATTTGGAATCTTGCGGTGCGGTGCGGTGCGGTGGCGGTGCGGTGCGGTGCGGTGGCGGTGCGGTGCGGTGCGTGCGGTGCGGTGCGGGCGGTGCGGTGCGGTTGCGGTTGCGGTGCGGTGCGGTTGCGGTTGCGGTGCGGTGCGGTTGCGGTGCGGTGCGGTGCGGTGCGGTGCGGTTGCGGTGCGGTGCGGTGCGGTTGCGGTTGCGGTGCGGTGCGGTGCGTGCGGTGCGGTGCGGTGCGGTTGCGGTTGCGGTGCGGTGCGGTTGCGGTTGCGGTGCGGTGCGTGCGGTGCGGTTGCGGTTGCGGTGCGGTGCGGTTGCGGTGCGGTGCGGTGCGGTTGCGGTTGCGGTGCGGTGCGTGCGGTGCGGTGCGGTTGCGGTTGCGGTGCGGTGCGTGCGGTGCGGTGCGTGCGGTGCGGTGCGGTTGCGGTGCGGTGCGGTTGCGGTTGCGGTGCGGTGCGGTTGCGGTTGCGGTGCGGTGCGGTGCGGTGCGTGCGGTGCGGTGTCGGTGCGGTGCGGTGCGTGCGGTGCGGTGTCGGTGCGGTGCGGTTGCGGTTGCGGTGCGGTGCGGTTGCGGTTGCGGTGCGGTGCGTGCGGTGCGGTGGCGGTGCGGTGCGGTGCGGTTGCGGTGCGGTGCGGTGCGGTTGCGGTTGCGGTGCGGTGCGTGCGGTGCGGTGTCGGTGCGGTGCGGTGGCGGTGCGGTGCGGTTGCGGTTGCGGTGCGGTGCGGTTGCGGTGCGGTGCGGTTGCGGTGCGGTGCGTGCGGTGCGGTGTCGGTGCGGTGCGGTTGCGGTTGCGGTGCGGTGCGGTTGCGGTGCGGTGCGGTGCGGTGTCGGTGCGGTGCGGTTGCGGTGCGGTGCGTGCGGTGCGGTGCGGTGCGTGCGGTGCGGTTGCGGTGCGGTGCGGTTGCGGTTGCGGTGCGGTTGCGGTTGCGGTGCGGTGCGGTTGCGGTTGCGGTGCGGTGCGGTGCGGTGCGGTGCGGTGCGGTTGCGGTGCGGTGCGGTTGCGGTTGCGGTGCGGTGCGGTTGCGGTTGCGGTGCGGTTGCGGTGCGGTGCGGTGCGGTTGCGGTTGCGGTGCGGTGCGGTTGCGGTGCGGTGCGGTTGCGGTTGCGGTGCGGTGCGTGCGGTGCGGTTGCGGTTGCGGTGCGGTTGCGGTTGCGGTGCGGTTGCGGTTGCGGTGCGGTGCGGTGCGGTGCGGTGCGGTGCGGTGCGGGCGGTGCGGTGCGGGCGGTGCGGTGCGGTTGCGGTTGCGGTGCGGTGCGGTTGCGGTTGCGGTGCGGTGCGGTTGCGGTGCGGTGCGTGCGGTGCGGTTGCGGTGCGGTGCGGTTGCGGTGCGGTGCGGTGCGGTGCGGTTGCGGTGCGGTGCGGTTGCGGTTGCGGTGCGGTGCGGTTGCGGTTGCGGTGCGGTGCGGTTGCGGTGCGGTGCGTGCGGTGCGGTTGCGGTGCGGTGCGGTTGCGGTTGCGGTGCGGTGCGGTTGCGGTGCGGTGCGGTTGCGGTTGCGGTGCGGTTGCGGTTGCGGTGCGGTGCGGTTGCGGTTGCGGTGCGGTGCGGTTGCGGTTGCGGTGCGGTGCGGTGCGTGCGGTGCGGTTGCGGTTGCGGTGCGGTTGCGGTTGCGGTGCGGTGCGGTTGCGGTGCGGTGCGGTGCGTGCGGTGCGGTTGCGGTTGCGGTGCGGTTGCGGTTGCGGTGCGGTGCGGTGCGGTTGCGGTTGCGGTGCGGTGCGGTTGCGGTTGCGGTGCGGTGCGGTGCGTGCGGTGCGGTGCGTGCGGTGCGGTTGCGGTTGCGGTGCGGTGCGGTGCGTGCGGTGCGGTTGCGGTTGCGGTGCGGTTGCGGTTGCGGTGCGGTGCGGTTGCGGTTGCGGTGCGGTGCGGTTGCGGTTGCGGTGCGGTGCGGTGCGGTGCGGGCGGTGAAGTTCTTATTTAATAACTTTTAGTGTATTTGTGCATCGTTTTCGAACCCAGCCATTGTTAGAGGGAAACGCTTTAAATGTTTGTGACAAAATAAAAGATTATAAAGCTATGTTGAGCAACTCGCAGCTTGAATCAATGATCGGAACTCGGAACATTAAACGTAAACGGTGAGAAACAAATTGTTGGGGAATTGAAATGAGCCGCGGAACGCCCCATCATCTGATAGCCGTCATCCGACAGCCGACAGCCGACTCCGGAAAAATACGTCGCTGGGGGATACTTTTTCAAATAGGAGGATAATTTGTACGGAATCGAAATAAAACCGTCCCGGTTACATTAGTGACTTAAGAAATACTGGAGTTTTTTGTTTATAATATAAGGTGGCAAACGAGCAAGCACCCACCTGAATCCACCGAAATGGAAAGCGACCACTGCCCATAAACATCTGCAAATGCAGATGCGTTAGCTGCCATTAATTGACGGAGGATGAGACGCACATAAAGAGGACATTTCCCCTTCCTATGCGTCTTCTCCACCGTCAAATCCACTTTTCCTTCCCATCCTTTCCTCTTAAGAAAAAAATGGAAAGGGAAAGGGACTAAAATTAGGCCTCCGGCACCACACTCATTAGACGAAACGCGGAATTGCTTCCACTTCACGCCTGTTTTCTGTGTGGTCGTGGTATAACACCGGGCGTGCCGGCCCATTCGTGCGAAGATGTTAAAGCGGGCTCTACCACTATTTATTTGACCATACCAGCTTGACGTTCTGACAAAGTTGTCATTACTTACCGGTTACCGACATTACTCGTATAACAGGACGGCGACCACGAGGATCATGGAATCTGGTTTAAATAAGTAGACACATCATAATAGACTAAAGTAAAAATTACCGTTTTTCTATATATGTACCGAAAACTATACTGCGGCATTGAATAAGTATTTATAACTTTTATACTCGACGTCAGAAATGTCTAAAAGAACATCAAAATTCGAGTGAAGAAGGACAGGCAGGTGTTTGTTAAAGGGTATCCTCAGAAAAGCTCAACCGATCTTCATGTAATTTGGCATAAATATAGACCATACATACGAGATATATTAACCTTTTTTAAACGCAGACGAAGTTGCGGGGAAAAGCTAGTACCTATATCTATACTAATACAGGGTGCGCCAGAGAAACTTACTTATTTGAAAAAATTCCCGCGCTGTGAGTTGGGCGGGTAGAGGGGCAAGAGGGGGCGCATCTGGAGGGGGAAGTTCCCAAGTTTGTTTCTCCCTCCAGTCAGTTGCCATCATGCTCTGGTCTAGAGAGCAGCGGGCCTTCGCAGTTGAGAGCTTCTTTTCTAACGGTCGCTCACTTGTTGCTACGCAACGTGCCTTCCGCGCTCGCTTTGAAATTCCTCCTCACAGACTCGTTCCTGGCCGTAATTCGATTCTGTCGTGGGTTAACTCATTTCGGGAGTGTGGAAGTGTAGATAAACTCAGAAATGGACTTCAACGGATCATCAGAACTCCGGAAAATATCGAAAGAGTGAGGCAGTCAGTTGTGCGTTCTCCCCGGCGTTCGGCTCGCAAACACGCAGCTGCTATGGGAATTTCTGATACCACTGTTCGACGAATTCTCCATGAAGACCTTCAATTTCATCCCTATAAATTGGCTGTTGTGCAAGAATTAACTGAACGCGATTTTGTTGCCCGTCAAAATGCATGTGAAATGCTGACCGCCTCATCTCTCTCAGAGGCGATCTCCAATGGCCGGCACGCTCTCCAGATTTGACTCCATGCGATTTCTTTTAATGGGGTTATTTGAAATCCCTGGTTTATGTCGATCGACCACGGACCATAGCACACCTCAAGAACAACATTCGCGACGCCATTGCCAACATACCGATTGATATGCTGCGAAGAGTGGATACGAATTTCAAAAATCGACTTCATCAGTGTATGCGCAATGGGGGTCGCCATTTATCCGATGTCATTTTTAAGACTGCATAAAAAAAATTGGGATATTGTATTCTCAAATAAAAAAAAATTAAAACAATAACTGAAGTGTTACTTTTTTTTTATTGACCTTTCAAATAAGTAAGTTTCTCTGGCGCACCCTGTATTATAAAGAGGAAAACTTTGTATTTATGTATGTATTTGATTCACGCAAAAACTACTGCGCCGATTTTAAAAATTCTTTCACCATCAGAAAGGTAATTTATCTGTGAGTAACATAGGCTATATTTTATTATTAGTTACTAATGTTTAGGAACTATTAATAAACAGCGTGTTTCTGGACGCCGGCGTTAAAAATTCAATAAACTTTAACTTTTCTCGGCTAACGCTGCCTAAACCGTAAGAGGTATATAAAAATGATGTATGAAAGAATTGTAGATCTCAAAAAGTTCTACAGAAAAGTCGGCGATAGCATATATCTATAATATATTTAACGGTTTTCTTACAATAACCACTTTTTTGTTTACAAAATGAATTAAAAAACGCACGCTATTTGCGGCGTTCTTTTATTGGTTTCAATATTAATCCTTATCCAAATAAATGTTATCAGGGGAATTTAATGTAGAATAAAATTGTCCTTCACAGTATTTAAATTGGACTTATAGTTTAGAAGATATCGCGAACACAAACAATCAGGGTAACCGAAAAATCAGCACACAAATACCGGACATAGGAATTTGGAATCTTGCATCGATATATTTCTGTTATTACTCGTACATAGATTACTACTAAGTTAATAATTTTTGTAATACTATGTTGAAAAAAGGGGGGAACGTAAGTTTTGAACTCTCAAATTTCACGCGGACGAAGTCGCGGGCAACAGCTAGTATATATAAAAATAATATAAATATATTATAAATGTAACAATATATGTATATTACTGGCTGCATAGACAATCTATGGAATAAAAAAAGGAAGAAAAAGTGCAACGGAAAAAAGAAGAAAAAATGTCAAGAGAAAAGAAAATGAAGTGAAGAATTTTGATATGTTATAGACCAGAATTTAAGTAAAAATAAAGAAAATATCTACAAAAAATGGTGTTAGTTTATTGAGAAAACAATGTCAAGCCACTGAAACGCTAGTGAAAAACCATTGAGGTTTATTTAGCGTTTTTTTTATATAACTAGATTAAATTGTTTTGTATTGTTAAAAGAAAATAAAAATAAAAAATATCGGGAAGCATTAGTCAGAGCCCCAGGTTCCAATCAGCACACCATCTATAAAAATGTATTTAGCTAAGTTACAAAACATAATACTTTCAAACATTATTCGAGTTATTATTCAGAAACCTGGTCAGAAATTGCAATTACAGGCAGTCCTCGTACTTACGGCATGTTAGGTTCTCAAAATACGCGACGTAAATCGAAAGGACGTACATACATAAGTCGAGACATGTTTTTTCATATGTTTACACGTAAAATTCAAGGGTTAGGTCCCACACGGATGCAAAATAAAACAAAAAAACTGCATTTATAACAAAGGATACTTTATTATCAAAAGTATATTCTTAAAATAATTATATACGAGTATACTCGTATAAGTGCATATATAAATAGCTAGTTATTTTTGGTATTTGTGTGTTATTAATTTTAATAATAGTTATAAAACTTTGAAATGTAATCAAAATATGTAATAAGAAATAACAAATTAAACTTTTGGTTTAAAGAAACTATCAATTCTAGATTGCTCCTCTTCTTTCTTCTTGCTATTAGCCAAATGAACAATGTCAGTTGTGATCTCATCTATATTTCGTTGATCTGTAGTTGAAAAACTTTCAAATGGCTCAAAAAAAAGTGGGCATAACTTTTTCATGTGAATGCCGGAATGCCATCTCCTATCTCCCTCCTATGCCGGAAATCGAAACAAATGACGTATGTTTGAGGAATAGTGACAAAACTTGAAACGACGTAAGTCGAGGACTGCCTGTATAAGGTAGCTTACGTTAGTTCCGTTAGTTCCTTCGGAGCGTTGCCGGGGCTCATCGCACAGAGCGTGTCGACTGCGGCCACCTGTCATCCCACATACCGCTGACCGTGGAAAATATAGCTCGTACTATCAAATCTCGCGTTCAAATATGAAGCGACGGCGACGCTGCGAGGGCGACGCCGAGGGCGGCGGCTCCGCGTGCCCGCCTCGCGCCCGCCGGCTGCCAGACAGGCGCTCGCCACGCGCCTGCCTTGCGCCGCCCGCGTGCCGCGATTTAGCGCTGAATCTATCCTGTTTTCAATATTAGCATCATTTCGTGGGGGCTGACAGTGTTCAGCATTAGATACGCTCACCTGTAACAATGGAGCGCTAAGGTTAACTTCATTTCCATGAGTCAATGACAAGACGTAAGTAATATCAAAGTCTTTGTTCTTATATTGTATAGTATAGTTAGGTTAATCTTTTCACCCTTATCCCTTATGGAGAGTCGGCACAGTATGTGCTGCTCTTCCATACATCTCTATCAGCCGTCACATCTGAATCCACTCCTTTCTTAAGCATATCCTCTTTCACACAATCCATCCATACTTTCTTCGGTCTTCCTCTTCCTTTGTAGCCATCCAGGATTAGAAATATGGACTGTTGCATAGAAATCTTTATAAAGGTAGAAATAAGGGGAGAACGTAGATTTTGTACTTTTTAAACCCCTCGCGGACGAAGTCACAGGCAACAGCTAGTTATTCATATAATGTTGCTGTATTGCCCATTGGCATGGCTGACGTAGCCGACGTAGCCGAATTAGTCGCTTGCCAGGGTGTCGAGTCTTTGATCCCGAGATCTAATCCGCGATGTAGTCGCGTCTCTCGCCACGCGGAGGCGATCCTACAGAAAGCGAGGGCACGCGCCACGCGCCGCCAGCGCCGCCAGCGCCTCCCAGCGAGCGCAGATTAAATCTTTCCAATCCGAATCATTTCATTGCCGCTTAATTGAGCTTGCAACGACGGCGAGGCTTGGCGTTGGATTTAAATAAAACAGGTACTATATAAATGAAATATGAGCTATACTTGTTAAGTATGATTTATTAAAAATATTTAATTATCTAGCAAAAAAGACCATCTACGTCTATCTATCTATACTAATATAATAACGTTACACACACACTACTTAGTTACGTAGGATGTCAGCAGTATATTTTAGAATAATTATTTTTTTTAATAATAAGCCCTACACTTCGTCCCGCTTTAGGCTATATATTTTCACGCTATTAAAATGAGGGAGTAAATAATTTGGAAAAAATCCTTCATGCGGGAAAGGGACCAAAAACTAGTTAGAAGCTGACAACATGAAGGAAGCAAGTTTGCTATGGTCATGGAGGTAATAAGTTCTACGTACAACTACTATGTTCTAATAGTATAGTACTTCCATGGTCCCGACTCTTACTTATACGAGTATGCTCTTCGATTTGTGCTGAATTTTGATATTTGCAATTGAAAATTTTACAAATATAAACAATGGATTAAAGATTTTACAATTTCCTGTGGATGAAACCGCACGGCACGGGAACAGCTCGTATACATACATATATTCATACAAAAGTTGAGGTTTATCCTGTGTTAAATGTTAATAAACTGTGTGACGTTTAAATCTTATAAATACTGAGGTAGGTACTTAGTTAGAGAGAAAATTGAAGAGGAGTACGTATTGAAACTTGTTACACAGTTCGAGTTTGCACACGAGTTATTGAACCATAACGAGTCTCAAGCTTACAATGAAACTTCTAACTTAAACACTCAAATCATTAAACATACCGCGCGGTCGGAGACAAGTTACAAGCGACACGATTTTATGCTTAAGCCCTTCGTACACAAGGCTACGTAAGTCTTCGATACCGATTTTAGTCTCTAGGCGACTCTGCAGTACATTAAAATAAGCACACGGCATTCGAAATCGACATTTTGTTCATTTGTCACCCGACATCGGCAGCATACTATGTACCCGTAAGCGATTTTTAACAAGAGAAATATCCTTCTGGATTCTGCAGCCGGTGGCGCACTATTTTATTCTATCTAAAATCTATATCTATACTATATATATATATATATATATATATATATATATATATATATATATATATATATATTTAGATTTTAGATCTTATATATATATCGGCTTGAGCTAGCACGATATCGGAATTACTACTACTCGAGATCACATGTGGGCGGCCATGGGTAAAGCCGGATTCAAGGAATACATTCATAATACTACAGTCAGGATATCATCGATCTACCAAGCTCATATCGTTCAAACAACGTTCTTGCAACGATCCCTACTTTCAGAATTACTACTTAACAGTGGTAGAGCCCGCTTTAACATCTTCGCACGAATGGGCCGGCTCGCCCGGTGTAATACCACAACCACACAGAAAACAGGCGTGAAGTGGAAGCAATTCCGCGTTCCGTCTGATGAGTGTGGTGCCGGAGGCCTAATTTTAGTCCCTTTCCCTTTCCACCCTTATTCCTTAAGAGGAAAGGATGCGAAGGAAAAGTGGATTTGAAGGTAGAGGAGACGCATAGGAAGGGGAAATGTCCTCTTTATGTGCGTCTCCTCCTTCGTTAATTATGGGTAGGCAACGCATCTGCAATTGCGGATGTCTATGGGCAGCGGTCGCTTCGCCATTTTGGCGGATTCAGGTGGCCGCTTGCTCGTTTGCCACCTTATGTTATAAAAAAAAAAAAAAAGAATGATCTAAGTTCTCACGAAAGTCGCTTGGCAGCGCTTGTGTTCTAATTATGACTTAAATTCAAATTGATTTCTTCTTCTGATTGCGACACGGCCACCCTGCGAACACCCGTCCTCGGGTGATGTTACTCACGTTCCGCTCGGCCACTCCTGGCCCTAACTACGCTTATTAACAACAACATACTCGTAAAGTCTAGAAATTTAATCATACTCGCCAACACTAACACGCCTGAGACATGTACCACCGTCGTTCAAATCAATTTTAGTATTATACTTTCAGCATTATACTCTCAACTCCCAGAAACTACACCGAGTAAAAACCTCTAACGCCTCGGCTCTCCCGCAAAATCTTTCACCGCGGCCCTCCGGCCAAATCTCTCCACGTCCGGCTCCGACGTGCCAACTACACACAACGGTCCTCCAGACCCCTGCCTGCCCTATGACACGACAGTTACACAAACCGAACCTCCTGACCCCGACCTCCGCCAGAGTTAAACGCGCACCGCATATCCTAGGACTACGGCTACGTTAAAACTTCTGGTACGGTCGACCACAATACGGTAAAGACCCTTACTCGAGTTTCTGTCATCATCAACATCGACTGGTACATGACTCACAGGCATCCTTTAACTCCGTGTTTGTAACTACAAACTTTCAACACTGTACAGTTGCAAGTACATCACACTGTAATCCACCATGAAAACTACTAACCACGATCTCAGTTTACATTACTGCTACTCGCAAATAGCGTACCGAACATACAAAGCAGTCAACACGCACCCCTTCCAACGCTTAGTGCTGTCACGGACACATTCTTCACGTCATTAGTAATTGCATAGTCATTTACTGGATGAACCGATTTTTTGTAACATCGCTGGTCAACACTAACCGCTATCTTACCGCGCCTTAAACCGATAAGTCTTACACGTCTCGGCCATACTGACATTAGCACGTCCCCGTGCTATTTGCATGCTGGTCTTTCAGATTATCAAACATCATATTAGCAAAGTATAGACAATGTAACCACAGAGTTTACTGCATTCACCCACTAGTGTTATCCTAACATTATAAGTGCTATTACGATTGTTATTCCCTCTGGTCAGCTAATAATTTCGTTCACGAATAATTAAGCTATACAAACTGTAAGAATATTTGACCTCAAACATGCAAACATCTCCCAAAACAAAATTACATCTCCGTTACCAACTTATGACAACAAGGTTCAAACCACAACACACGGCCAATACTATTCACCTCCTGTGAACATTCCATACCGACCCATATGATGCCAATCTGCAACCATTTGTCAGCTCAGTTGGAAACGTTAATTATATCAAATTTCCTTTCTTAAATTTAGTAGAAGCCAAACTTCCTTTTTCATTTTACAGATCTTTAAGCCATGACGTTAACTAAGGGAATAGTAATCGGTAAACAAAACATGCTATACGAGTACTATTATCCTAACTCCAAACACACCTTTTCTTTCATTTTCTCGCTATCGTAACTTAAGACCAGAGGTCCATACCACTAATATCCACTAATAAGAACCATAAACAAGAAAACCAATTGAATTGAACTTAAGACCATATTTCGGATCCATTAAAACTGATTACGCTTAAACACATTTTCACTTTTAATAAATAGCTATACGACCAGCTCTATAATTGGAATGTTAAAGAAGTTATCACGTGTCAAAGATCGTATACCGGACGATGCCTTTATCCCGAATTCAAGCGTTATGTTAACATTACTTATGATACGCCTTGGGTTTAAACAACAGTTTGACTAAGGTTCACAAAAGAGAAATAACATTTCACGAGTAACTGCTCTTAATAACAGCACGCTAAACTATTGCTCACTTTTTTGTCAGTAGAGGATTGATAACACGTACAGGGAACGCCACATGATTTAATTCAATAATGTTTTAATTTTATTCAAACTGTCATAACCGACATGTTCGACATCTAAATTACTCGAAGTATTATTTCAAATTATTTTAACAAGACAATTTTATTTTCCCCAAATAGTACCACCCTCATTAAAATAACATCTGATAATTACAAATTAACAATAATAACAGATTCACTAAGCATTTCCGTAAATAACTACAACATACTAACAACCGAAATACCGAACTGTACTATTGTTCAGTTGACAAACTATCTCGAGTCACTTAGATTTAAATCATCTAAGGATACTAGAATACTGCATAACCTAAGTGCGTCGTTCCTAGAAAGCTGGTTTAAAATTCTGCTTGATGCCAATAGTTACTTGATACAACAAAAGTAGTAATAGTAGCTACAATAGTTATTAAACTCTGTGTGCCAGTCGCCTGAAGGTCGGTGTACCGACAGCGGCCCGGAGATATTACACCCGCCCGCTTTACTTTATTAAGATTTATGTATATAAAGTAATGTGCATCGACGTCCTTAAGCCTCTCTGCCTTTTCTATCCCGCCGCGCCACCGCCTCGACCCCGTGCGGGTCATATCGACTTCTCTCGGGGCAGCACTTTTTTAAGCCTTACAACTTGATGTCTCCGAGAGGCAGTGTTCATTAAAATTGGTTGTTTGTACAATAACTTTACAACACAAACACTTAGTCTGATCGTGCCACTCTAGCACTACTGCGTTTCCCGGGTGCACACTGTCTGCACAGATAAAATGGATTGGATTATCTGTATATATTTATATAACGTTTATATATACTCGTATACCATACTTCCCGCACATGATGCAGTTGTTTGCCTTACCTATATTTTTTTTCGTAGAGCTCAGATAAACTCATTTCTAAACCGACGTGTCTGCGCTGCGCTCACATTATCTATAAAAGATACTAGCCTACGTTTAGGACGGGGAAAAGCGGCTCCCTTTCCGCACAAGATCCTCGGTGTGTCAACGGAAAACGTATCTTATGTCTTGTTAACAAAATCGGTTATGCCGCGGTGCGTGGGAAGGCGAGGCACGTGTGGTGCATGTTCTTTATCGACGTGGGTCCGACCCTGTGCGTGGTGCGGCTCCCCTCCCCCGAGCTGAATGGCATTCCACCTGCAATAAATACGTGCCGCACAGCCGATCAGCCGCACAGCCGCACAGCCGCACAGCGCGCGATATTCACATGCAAAATTCTGTCACTGGACAGTGTAGCCCTGTTACGGCCGCGCCCGACACGTACACATTATTCTTTATAAAATATAGTATAGTAAATCATTTGAAGGATTTGCATATTAAATAGAATACTCAATTTGCAAGTGGAAAACTCGGAGCCCTCGCATGATACTGTGCAGGGAACTTGTCTGCTATTTTATTTGAAAGATCCCAATTGTTTTACCCATTAAGTTACACTTTTTTAACACTAAGTAACAAACAATAGTCTTACCTTCTCTAGATCCCACAGTCAAACAACAAAATGTCGTTTTGTGGTATTACGCAATATAAATAAGATTTTTGAATAAGAAATTTGTGTAATAAATAAATAAATAAAACACCGACTGCGCCTTTTACTTGGTTGACATGTCGTTTGTAAATGTTTAATGTCACCGTAGAAGCTCAACGAATGAGGATATAGTTACCACTAAATTATAAGAGTAAAATTTCCATATTATTTCCATGAATATTACATTATTACGACATTTGCAATGAATTTGCATGTATTGATGCATTCAGGTTAAATGAGGTCACTTCTACCTCTGTTTTCCAACAATCACAGATTATCTTAATTTGCAATTTGAGAAAAAACTGGCAAAGCTAGTGCTTTATGTCAGAAATAGGCAAGTTATATTATATCCATCGTATCTAGCTTCCGGCATTCAACGACTTCCCGCCGTGCGCACTGCGGAGGACCGCAATCTGTGGAAGGTATTGGGGAAGGCCTATGCCCAACAGTGGGCACACAAAGGCTGATGATGATGATGATGATGATCTAGCTTCCGATTTTTAAGGAACTCTGAGATTCCGGAGTTTTAAAGGAATCTACATTTATTATTCCCATAAAAATGTAACTTTTGTAATTTATTTAAAACGGAAAAACGGAATTTGATATTGTATTTTTTTTATCGTAGAACTGAAGTAATTGATGTTATTATTTAGTTTTCCCACGTCTCTATGTGTACTATGTACATATGTATGTACATGTAAAACGACTGTGGCTCGTCGCGTCTCCGTCACACGTCGCGTCGTAGCCATGATGCTAATTAGCTAAGTCCCTTCGTATACAAGGTGATGTCAATTTTTAAACTTGCCAATTTTAGCTAGGTTAGGTTCATTCACAGGCAAGAGTCGTCGATATTTCTATCTGTTATCGCCGAAGCCATTCGCTCACAACCTGTGTCAAGATTGTCGTGAGGGAAGTCTCTGCGATTTTTAAAATTGCGGGGCAAATCTATACTGTTGTCAATTTCGTAAATACGTTAAAGATTCTTCGATGTATGTGAGCACTACGCAATGCTCACGACGCAACGATACAACGATAGTTTGTAAGATTTCCTTTGCCTTGTGAACCAAAGGCCTTATGCTACTCGACATACGCGACAACTGGCAACGGATATCCATAGTAAATGGTCACATGGTCTCGGTCTGACTACGCCACTGTGCGTGCTTCATAACAACATTCACTGAACGACAACAATCTTTGTCTCGATGTTTAGATATTTTTTATCATCTTTATTCCATTCATAAAAGCATTAGAGCACCCAAAAATGTTGAAAGCAATTGAGGCCGCACGCCACTACAAGTTTTAATGCATAAATGACGTTCGAATGGGCCTCGCCTCCGCTCTCCGCTCTTCGCCGTATTTCCTGCGCTGACAAAAACTATATCTCAACATACTAACCATGATTTTTACGAAACTATGGCTTTGTGAAATCAATAATACTTTCGTTTAAAATTGCGATTAGGACAAGTTTGATGATATTTCTATTTGAATTCTGAAAAGGTCAAAATCAATTTTTATCTTGAACCTTCTTTAGGTATAATGCTATTTATCACATAGAGTTACATAACTATAGCATTAAAAATGTAAACTATTGTTTAAAGGTCGATCGCATAATTTTGTACTTAAAGAAATCAAGAAGATAATTTGTGCGACTAGTTATAAGACACATTGGAGTGGCAGAAAGTGGGATACGTCCGCGCAGAGCTTACAACGCGTGGCCACCGGAGCATTAACCCGTCGACTGCTGCGCACCGTATTTGTCGTGTTCACAGCAGCGTTCGACTTGAAGTGGCGGATAGCGCTCACTCGCCCGGAGCCGCACAATGCCGCAAAAAACGCACGCAGCGTTATTCAGGCGGACGGATAAATGAAAACACAATAATAATTCTGTCCAAAGTTCACATGGATGCAGGGGCGCTCAATGGATGCGGCCAGACCTCGCTGCTACATAACTATTATGCTATTTGATTCATATGTTATCACCGCATATTTAGATTATTCAAAGAAATTTATGTTTTTGTAGTTCTTGAATATATTATAATATTAAATAAGGTGGCAAAGGAGCAAGCGGTAACATCCGTTAATGCAGTTTACCATTACGTACATTTAACTTTAACCATCGGCGGAGCGACGCACAGAAACAGGGTATTTTTGCGATCCCTCTTCCGCCAAATTCACTACCCTTTCAGTTACCCCTCCTTTCCCTATCCCGTAATTCCTCAAAAACATGATGGGAAGGGTAAGAGAACAAAACTTAGTCCTCCGGCACGCAGCATCATTAGACGAGACTCGGAATCATTTCCACTTGAGATGTGTCATTTGTGTGGTCGTGGTATTGCACCAGTAAAGCCTCCTTCCGATTCCTGCTGCAAATGCTGGTGCGGGCTAATAACACTGTTGAAATAAATAATGTACCCTGTAAAAATAAATAGGTATTTTTACTGTACATAAATGCACATTCAGTTCGATCGCCGAAAGGGATAAAATACATAAGAATGTAATAAATATATTAGCGATGGTGTGGCGCCGGTGCACGATTCAATGCACAATTCAAAAGCAACATTTAATGAACCTCTGAATCAGTTAAGAATGATATTATTTAATTTATTCTTAAATTACTTCTTAAATAGGATTTTACAAAAAGTAACGTTGAAAATTGCCGTATCCAAGAATGTTCTGTGCACGCAGTGCAGCTGATCCGCGATGTTTACTTGGCGGAGGGCAGAAGTGGCGGCTCAATGGGAGAATTGGCCCACTTGAGGCACAATGGATCATCCAAAGCGGCCGCTGCTCCACACCGCTACCCGCCGCTACCCGCCGCTACCCGCTGCTACTGCCGTGCCCCGCCGCGCTTGGCCGAGCCCCCCCCCAGCCCCGCGACAGCTCTCTCTCCCGGCACTCCAGCGGCATACACAAAAATAATGCTTAAACACAAACGCATATGTTTCTGCGGTAAAGGAAATAACAAACCCGAGAGCCTTCTGTGACTCATTGAAGTATTAAAAAACGACTTGGCTAAATGTTCAACCCATCGTCGCCGTCGAAGAACCATTATGTACGAGATGTCTAATCAATCCTTCAAAACCTCTCCACTATAAACCTATTCCACTTAAAGTTGGGGGCTTGCTCTAAAATAAGAGAGTCGTATCCAACCGAAGACAACGGCGAAGAGATATTAATCCATCGCAAGCGTGAACAGTGAAAACGTCGATAAATGCGTAGTATACATACTTACATAGCGAGATCAAAACAAGAACTTGCAGATAACAACTCCAGCGTTTAATGTTGCTGCGCAGTCGAGCCTGTCGAGCCAAGATTTCCAATCTTCAATCTGTCTACTGGTGTAGGAATGTTTAGGGGACATACGGACATTTATTTAAGTATAGTAGATTTCATTTCATGATGTTTTCCTTTTCTTCGAAGGTTTTTATATTTTTGTGCTTTGTAACGTAGAAGACGTCGAACCGTAACTACGTCGTAGAATGTAGCTGTACTACGCCGTAGAAAGACAAAAGCTATTGTACATATTACATTGATGTGTTAAACCTAACAAAAGTTAGATTTTATTTGCAACGGTGTAATGGTATATAAAATCAAATTAAGTACTTATCAGGATATTTTGACACGGTTTTCTAAAGATATTTACGACTAGAGATATCGATAGTACAATCGACAACTGTGTCATGACGTGTCAGACTGAATGTACCTGACAAGCACGTGACGTATTAATGTTATTTTGTCCGAGTCTGAGGTAACTGTCCGCCTTCTACAGGTGTACGCTACGAGCTCCACTACGAGTGCTACGTAACACGCCGTTCTCTACAATGTTACTCATTTGTTATACGGGTAAGCTGCTCTGCGACCGCTTCTCCGTCACGTCCTCCTCACCTGTCTCCTCTTCCTTACTGAATAATAAAAATTGTCATTATTGTTGATATAATTTTTCTAGGGTAGGAAATTTAATAAGGGGTGCACGAGGGAAAAGCGTGTAATAAAAGTGTTCGCCGCATCCCCCGACGTGGCCGGGCCCGCGGAGGGCGGCGGTGCGGGCTCGATCTCATAACGCGGAGGTGATCCGCCTCCTCTATTTTTTCAGCCGCCAAAAATTGTAATGATCGACGTCACGGCGTCACGGCGTCGCGGCGTCACGTTATTAAAAGCTTCGATCTGTGTAACGGCTGGGGTGTGGGCGGGGCGAGGTTTGCGGGCGGAGGTTCGCCATTGGCGGCCAGCCGAGTGAGCGGAGGCGAGAGGTCGCGCCGAGGCCGGGCGAGGCTCCCCTCGGCATTGTACCGGTGGCCGCGCATCGTGCGCTACGTGCCCAGCCGCGTTGTGTCGTGTCGTGCAGTGCCGTGTGGTGTCGGCCACATGAACAGGATGCTGGAGCTGTACGCGAGCATGGGCGCCGGAGTGGGCGCCGCGCTGCTGCCGGAGGGCGCGCCCTCCCTGGCCTGCGCCGCCAGGACAGGTCAGTCACACACTTATTCATACTTTCATATCAAACTTATCTACGACTGGTGATAAAATATTGGTGACTAATTATAAATTATAATATTCGGATATCAATTTATTTTGTGACTTACATATCGTTCTTTGTATTGAAGGTAAGTAACTGGGTATGTTCTTATGAGTATTAATATACATTTTTTAATTTCATTTCATCTTAATAATTTTATAATTGCGAACGTTTAGATGGTTGGATGGATGGATATTTGCTATAGTTTGTCTAAATACGGGCAACCGTAATCTAAATAAAAAATACGGGCAACCGTAGCTTGAGCCTTCGCATTTCTTATATGCAAAGTATGGTCAGTTTCCTAGATACTTTTAATCATTCGTTAGTGATTATGGTTCGATTACTTCTTGAAAGGTGTTTTTGAACTACATAACATGAGTTTTACTCATTTGAAACTTAGCTTAACACTAATGAATCACTAGGTTATGATAAAGTGATTGGAAACTTCAGCAACCCAATATAAGTAATGTTAGTTTTAAAATAATTTAGGTACATTAAGTAAGATCTAAGTGTTTTTATTTATGTTTGTTTTATATATTTTTCCATAGATTTAGATTTAGATTAAGTTTTCTAATTGTGACAGAGTGTAACATTATGTACATGTTTTTTTTTTCTTCTACTATTTTGTAATAACTGCGTATTCTGTTTTAGGAATCATTGAAAACCGGCGCTTCGGTGTACACCGAGCACATGCCGAATGAATTCCTTTTCATTTTTTGAATAAACTGATTTCTTTCTTTCTTTCTTTCTTTCTTTCTTTCTTTCTTTCTTTCTTTCTTTCTTTCTTTCTTTCTTTCTTTCTTTCTTTCTTTCTTTCTTTCTAAATAAGGATGATTAGTTTGACTATTCACTTCATAAGTTAGTAGGGATAGGTTGTGTAATATAAGGTATTTATCTTTTCGATTTTTACTCCCATAGAAGTTGAAATCGATAGATGGAATAGAATCGATGAACCATATGGATTACAAAATAAAAAAACACTGTTTTTTCATTCGGTTATTAAATCAATATTAAAAAATACAAAACATATACAAAGATTATAAATTATCAGATGTTTAATACTATTACTATATCACTAATCCACTACTAGAACAGTCCCTAAATTTAATTATTAGGTAAATAATAATTTTATTTCGATATTTGTTTATGATTAAATCGAATATCGATAGTTTTTAATTGTTCGCTCTGCGCTTATGTTCCGTCACTTTGATACCCGTCTTTATGTACCGCATTTATCTCTATACAATTGTTTTTGTTATTTTATACTATACTATACAAAAGCGGGCAAGCGATCCGTTGCTCGTTTGCCCGCTTTTCCTATAAAAAAAATACTATATGTAATATCTATATTAAGAGGAAAAATTTGTAATTTGGGTTTTTGGATGTTTGTGTGTATTTGATTCAAGCATAAATTACTGGGCCGATTTTAAACATTCTGTCCCCATTTTGAAAGATAATATATCTGTGAGTAACATTGGCTATATTTTGTTATTACTAATGTTGAGGAACTATTAATAAATAGCGTATTTTTGGTCCCCGGAGTTAAGAAATCACTAAATTTTAACATTTCTCGGCTTACGCTGCCTAAACCGTTAGAGGCATATTAAATTAATTTATGAAGGATCTCAAAAAGTTCTACAGAAAAGTCCGCGGTAGAATATATATATATCTATATATGCTATATGCGTCTTTGTTTTATTAATTTCAATATTAATCTTTATCCAAATAAATGCATATGTTGTTAGGAGAATTTAATGTAGAATAAAATTGTCCTTTACAGTATTTAAATTGGACTAATAGTTTAGAAGGTATCGCGAACACAAACAATCAGGGTAACCGAAAAATCAGCTCACAAACTACCGGGCTTAGAAATGTGGCATCTTGCATCGGTAGATTTCTGTTATTACGTAGATTACTACTAAGTTAATACTTTGCTTTAATACTTTACTTTACTAAGGCGATAGGTTGAAAAAAGGGGTGAACGTAATATTTCATATGCGTAATTAATCAAACTAATCAACCTTATTTAGACAAACTATAGCAGCAAAGGTTGCTGTCTGAAATAGTGCGTTGGCTGCTAATTAATTCCGCGCAGAGGGAGCTGCCGAAAAAAGCTTTTTTTATATTCGATTCAATTAAATTGATATGGTAAAGTTGTAACGTGATAAAATAACAACTAAACTTACAGATGCTCATACGGTAACTGTACGAATTTATTGGCGTTTGTATCTTAGTTGTAAAATAATTACAATGAAGTTTATTATTTAACCGTATTTTCGTTATGATTTTTACACTTTGTATACTTATTTTGAGCGTCGTTTGTATACTTATTTCGTAGAGATACTTACTTGAGCGTCGGTGGCTCAGTGGTTTAAGCACTTCACTTGTAATCTACAGGTCTTGGGTTCGAATCCCGCCATGTACCAATGTCATTTTCGATTTTTCGAATTTTCATACGTACATAATTCACCCGACGTTCTTACGGTGAAGGAAAACATCGTGATGCAACCTGCACATATCGGCGAAGAAATTCAAAGATATGTGTGAAGTCAACCAACCCGCACTGGGCCAGCGTGGTTGACTAAGGCCTAGTCACCCTAATTTAGGGTAGGCTCCGAGCCCCTCGGTGGGGACGTATAGTGAGCTGATGATGATGATGATGATGATGATGATGATGATGATGATGATGATGATGATACTTATTTAGTGTAGGCTTTTATTGTAAATTTAACTTCATTACCATAAGATTAAAAACGCCCATACAATAGCGATATTATGATAGTTTGGCAGAACTGTTATTTTTGCCACATTCACTTTTCATATTTATACTTTATCATCAGCTCTCGATACAATACAACAATCAGCAGCCAATAGGCGACGCGCTGCTCAGCATCACGATTACTTCTTACACAAAATATATAAAATGTACTTACCCTAGAAAGCACTATAAAGGAAAAAAATTATGAAATGAGAAATGACGAGACATCAGGAAATTGACGTCCCTTTCTAACGCGGTTAGATATTGTAGTTCTATTTCAGCTGGTGGAAGTTAGCTTTTATACGGTAAAAAACGGTAGAGATAGTTATTCCGAGAATAAAGTAGATACTATTTATTTATTTATTTTATAAATAAATAGTACCTACTTCATTTATTGAAGTAACAGAAAACAGAAAACTTTTAGTAGTCCAATCAACAGTCTGATGTAATTGTATTAGACTGTTTCTTCCAGTTGGCTGTTATTAAAGCGAATAAGGGTTGCTGAACTTTCCTTTAATTTGATAATTACCGAGTGTGAATTTTAGAATCATTAGTGTGAACTTTAACTAAGTTTCAACGGAGCAAAACTCACGTTATGTAGTTTGAAAATGCATTTCTTGAAGTTACCGAACCGAAAACGCTAACAAATGGTTAAAAGAAGCTGGGAAACCGGACATATATAAGTTATGAATGGGAAAAAATCGGCACTGTCTTTTTTTTTATCCTTCAATTTTTTTAAATTGCCAAATTAAGTAACTTTTTACGTAGAGATAAAAAGTATTGTATGCTTCAACACGGAATTTGAAGCGCACCTTTCTGCAACGCCTTATTTGTGACAACTTTTACTTAAGTTCGCGAGTGTAGCTCAGACGCTCAGACAAATAGATAAAGTGTGCTTTTATTTTGTATAATTAAATAAAGATATGGGAAGGTCAGCTGCTCCGTTCGCACGTACTACGTTATCTTATCTCTGCAACTGCGCAGATAACGGACAAACAAGTCCGCCGCTCCGTTATTACTACTTCAATATTTCAATATATCGCAAACAAATCCTCACAAACTAATTTAATTAATTTACTCCCTATATATGTAGGTATGTAAGTACATGAATATGATAACGAAAATTGATCTGTTATTGTACACAATTACTTGGCCATTGCATAAGGGCCATATTAAGAATTAGATACGTTTAGGTAATTACTAAAATCGCTCGATTTGTTAAATACAATATAACGTCACATTTCCATGCAAATGGAAATTATATAATACTACATTTATTGAATGTCAATACGGAATTTAATACATTCAACGTACCAATGGCTATGTGCGGGTAAAATATAACATCAACCAGAAAGTAAGCATATTTCTCTTGCTGAGTAAATAACAAGCAATATTTCTTAATTACTCCGAGTGCACGAAGCAAGAATTCACCACTGCGGTAGAAAGTATACGATGAAAGGCCTTTTATAATGTCAGGCTTTAACTGTAGCGTGTATCTGTGCTAACATACAACTCTAGATGGAGCTCCTGTAAATCTGCAATTTGACAAAGTACAGATTTTTGACAGAATAATTAAGAACCTAAATTCATATTTGGCCTACTTTAAAATTAAATGTTGCCTACGTACAACTCATTACTTTTTTTTACAGACAACTGTGTTTTATTCAAGTTTTTTTATTATTATTTATTAATAGAACTAGCTGTTGTCTACGTCTTCGCCCGCGTGGAGTTTAAAAGTTCAACACTTACGTTTGCCCCTTTTTTCAACCTATACTGGATAACTTTGAAGGAAGCCAAAAACACCTATACCTACTTTCTTTCTTTATACGTATTCTACTTATACTTACTCGTTATCTGAAAAGATTTATATTATTACGAGTACGTGTAATAGAAATCTTCGGATGCAAGATACCAAATTTCTAAGCCCGGTAGTTTGCGAGCTGATTTTTTGGTTACCCTTATTGTCTGTGTACGCGATATCTTCTAACCTATTAGTCCGATTTAAATACTGTGAAGGACAATTTTATTCTACATAAATTCTCCTGACAACAAACGCATTTATTTGGATAAAGATTAATATTGAGACTAATAAAACAACGACGCATGCTATTTGGGAAGTCTAAAGTTTCGGTAGCGTACTAAGCCAAGAAAATTGAAATTCAGTGTTTTTTTAAAGCAGGGGTCCAGATATATGCTATTTAATAATGGTTCTTAAACATTAGTAATATTCAAATACGAGTATAGCCTGTTACTCACAGATACAGTACCTATTTAATGATGTAAGAATTTTTAAAATCGGCCTAGTAGCTTTTGCGTGAATCAAATACATACAAAAATACAAATCCTTCCTCAGTATAATATTAGTATAGAGTATAGATATAGATATAGATATAGATATAGATATAGATATAGATATAGATATAGATATAGATATAGATATAGATATATAGAAAATATTGGAATTTTATACATTTCCTAGGAAATATATACATTTACCAGGGTGTGTATATTTAATAATAATCGTGGCCACAATATTTTACACCTTACTTTTACGAGAAATAGTATACATGGTGGCATTCCACGATCGTGGGGTTTCGCGGAACACTCTGCCTGTCTGGCTCGCACGGCCGCGTTGTGATGTTTGCTTCAGCGATATCGGCACGGTCGGAGGGCTCCTTATTTAAAGGAAACAATAAATGGTCACATCGGACTGTTGTTCCTGTTTTAGGAAGGTTTGACCTACAAGATTGGTGGCAGGATTGCCGCCGCCGGCCCTGAGCGTCACACATCAATAACCAGCAGGAGCGGTGGTGCGCCGACATTTTGTTCCCGGGTGTGAGGCGCGGCGCCGGGCACGCCCTTCTCCGCCCCCGGGGCGTACCCTTGACGTCTCAGGAGCTCCTGACAATCCTGATACTTTCGTCGCATCGCCGATCTTGCTCCTAAATGTATAGTTAGATATTGCGAATTAACTAGGGGACCGACATACGAGTTTCATGGATGCTCTTTGTGCGACGCCCGCACACCGCACACCGCACCCCGCACCCCGCACCCCGCACCCGGCACCCCGCACCCCGCGACGTCAAGAAATTCGTTATACCTTGCTCCTTCGAAAAAATTACAACCAATTTTGCAGTTAACCTATATAAAGCAACTATCTCTAAATTAATTTCTTAATAACTCCTAAAATGATATAGTTACAACTTCCTAATATCCTAAGACAAATGTAAATTCTAGGATCCGCCGCAGTTCAGACCTTTTCATTACCTACTACTAATATATACTTACTTATAAAGGTTTGTTTATTTATTCATAATAGAAAGCCAACGTATCAGAAAAGTACCTACATTTATCTATCTATACTTCTATATCTATATCTATACTAATATTGTAAAGAGGAAAGATTTGTATTTTTGTATGTATTTGATTCACGCAAAAACTACTAGGCCGATTTTAAAAAATTCTTTCACCATAAGAAAGGGAATTTATCTGGGAGTAACATAGGCTATATTTTATTATTACTAATGTTTAGGAACTATTAATAAACAGCGTGTTTCTGGACGCCGGCGTTAAAATTCACTAAACTTTAACTTTTCTCGGCTTACGCTGCCTAAACAAACTACCGGGCTTAGGAATTTGGCATCTTGCATCGGTAGATTTCGGTTATTACGTAGATTACTACTAAGTTAATACTTTTGGTAATAGGTTGCAAAAAGGGGCGAACGTAAGTTTTGAACTTTCAAAATTAACGCGGTTGAAGTCGCGGGCAATCATATATGTATATATTCTATCTATAAATGTAATAAAATTGAAGTGCCTGTTTGTAATACTAAAAGAAAAATTCCAGATTTCGGAAAGATGATGTATTTGCGTTGCTGATAACGAAAATCGCATTTGAAATTTTTTTGTCTGTCTGTCTGCAAGCCGCGTTTGTTCCGGGTAATCTCCGGCATATTATAGGCTACTTTTTTTTAATTCCGCGCTGTCAAAATGGCGACCGGACCGCTATCTCTGGAACGGGTGGACCGATTTGGACGGGATTTTGACTGGAAGGTAGATAGTACAAAGTAGATGTACGCGGAAATGTTATAGACGACCATTTTTTTTTAATTCCACGCTAACGAAGTTTGCTGGCGACGGCTCGTAGTACATAAAATCTTACTAATTAATAATATAGAAATGCGAAAGTTTGGATGGCTGGCTGCTGAACGGATCTCGATGTAATTTAGCGTAGATGTAGAACTCAGTCTGGAAGAACGCTTAGGCTACGAGTGCTAGTAGTGCTAGTAGAACATAAAATAAAACTACTAATAAGTAAGCAGTGATAGACGAATGGTCGGATCCACGAGCGACGCTTCGAAACTCATCAATCACATCAAACTTACTATTAATGAGTAGCGGTATTCATGTCCACGCAATAACCGAGCTGTTTCGAGAATGTTCTAACGCAACGACATCTGATGGCGAGCACCGGAAAAGCCATTCGCGAAAAGATGCCTGGAATATTGAAACGGGATCGAGAATGTTCTATTGGAAATGTATACAATTCGAACAATCGAGAATGTACTGGAACGAAATGACAAATGAATAACGAAAAGAAAATCGAAATACGGGGTATATAAGGGGAGTCAGAAGTGACTCGGGGAGTCTTACGGTGGAAAGAGAACTGTGGAGAAGTCTTAAGTGAATTGTGAAGAAGTTAAAGTGACCGTGAAGTGGAAGTGCTAATGTTACAGTGTCAGTGGTGTTTCGCGAAATGCTCAGTGCTAGTGATTCTGTGTTTGTGTGTATAGTGTTGTGTTAAAGGACAATTGTAACAGTGCGGTCATTCACGGTTACTGTAAGTCGGGATTAAATTCCAGAAGACTTATCAAAGTGTATTTACACTCTAGCCACCACGCTCGTAACTATATAAGCTACAATTACGTTTAGTTAAGCTAAATAATCAAAAATTAAGTTATACTTGAATATGTAGGCCTATGCCCAGCAGTGGGTAGATAAAGGCTGATGATGGTGATGATGATGATGATGACAGTTGTACCGGCCATGTATTTGGCAAGTTGGGAAAACAGTACCTACGCAAGTTGCCGAGCTGCAAGAATCTAATGCCGCGTACCTACTTAAATTCAGTAATTTATAAAACTGACAGGATTTTGAATGATTTGAGTTTCAATACAATAAATGCTATTTACAAAGGAAATAAGCGTGAAATGAGTGTGTAGGTATAGTAGAGTAGTAGTGGTAGGCCTACAGGGGCGAGGCCGTGTCGCGCAGGGACGGCGCAGCGCGGTGCACCGAGGCGTTAGTTGCAATCGCCCGCGGCTGTTTGCTCTGTCCAGTTGGCGTTGATAATTGCATTATATTACCTCTCTAGTTCAGTAAATAACACGTTAATTAGTGGACCTACTACTCCTACCGCAAACTAAATAAACTATATTTCAGATTTGGAAGATTTTTCAACTTGAAATTGCGCTTTGTTAGATACTTACCCTTTGCAAATGCAGTAGGATGGAATGAAAACATGTTAAAATAAATATTTGATAAATGAATGCGAAGCGACTGTCGTGTGCGATATCATACCCTGCGGTAGCGAATGTGCCGGCGGCAGATTGCTCCTCGTCGACATTCGCATCGGCGCACTCACGATGGCTTTATTTCCTACAGAGCTGAGCGCGAGCATCAAGCGCGAGAAGATCGTGGAGATCTGCGAGGGCTGCGGTCAGAAGATCCAGGACCGGTTCCTGATGCGCGTCGGTGAGCTCTCCTGGCACGAGCATTGCCTGGGCTGTTGCGTGTGCGGCTGCCCGCTGGCGCACTCCTGCTACACGCGCAACGCCAAGCTCTACTGCAAGCCCGACTACGATAGGTAATAAGCCCCGCGAACGCCTCTTCCACTCGTACTGCGACGCGTCTACATGTCGCGAGCTGTATTGCGAAATCATCTGCGTGCCTCATTGTGCTTGCTTGCTCTACGACTTGTTGTTACATATTTAAATTTTCCTTGCTCTAGGTTGTTCGGCGTCAAATGCACGAGATGTGGGGACCGCTTGCTGCCGCAGGAGATGGTGATGCGCGCGCAGCAGCACGTGTTCCACATCCAGTGCTTCGTGTGCGTCATGTGCTGTCAGCCTCTGCAGAAGGGCGAGCAGTACGTCATCAGGGCTGGCCAGATATTCTGCAGGCAGGACTTCGAGAAGGAGATGTATCTGATGCAGCACGCAGAAGACGATATGATAATTGACGACTCGGAGCGGCCTCGGGACGGCCGGCGCGGCCCAAAGAGGCCCCGTACTATACTTACTTCGGCGCAGCGGAGGCAGTTCAAAGCCTCTTTCGAAGTCAGCCCGAAACCTTGTCGCAAAGTCCGAGAAGCGCTCGCCAAAGACACCGGCCTCAGCGTTCGAGTTGTGCAAGTATGGTTCCAGAACCAGAGGGCCAAAATGAAAAAGATTCAAAGAAAGGCCAAACAGGAGGGCGATAAAAACAACGACAAAGACAAAGATAAAGACGAAAAGAATATTAAGCAAGAATCGCCTTCCAGTGACCACGGCAACTATCTAGGATTGGACAGCTCCTACTCGGCTTCCAGTCAGCCGTTGAACCCGAACCTTCCATATTCGCCAGATGGTGAGATGAATACATTGTAGTTGTACACTTGGTCCAATTACAAACTAAACAAATCATAAGCCTCACTATGATCTTACCATCGACCGAGCAATTAAAAGTATCTAACGGTAGTCTGTTGCACTTATTAATCGTTTTTTTTTTCAGATTATCCTGCTCATTCCGGTGACAGTTTCTGCAGCTCCGACATATCGCTGGACGGCAGCAACTTCGACCAGCTAGATGAGGGCACCTCCGACACCCTGAGCTTGCAGAACCTCGAGGTGCAGCAACATTCGCACGCCCCGCACGCCGCGCACGAGCCTCTCAACCTCGGCACGGGCGCCCTCGTCAATCCCATCGACAAGCTCTACCTCATGCAGAACTCCTACTTCAGCACGGACCATTGATTCGAGTGCAGCGGCGGCGTCGTGCGCCCGGACAGCGCGTCGCGCACTACGTGCCCCAACCGGTCGCCGCGCCCGCCGCATCATCGTACCCGCAACGCCGCGCGAACCTCCACTACTCTCAGTCTCACCATCAACAACCCCACACCTCCGTTCATGTATTATTGAGTCCGGGCTCAAGCGTCACTTCAACTTCACTCGTACATACCTATTCAATAGTTATTATCAACAAAAAAAACATTTTTCAGATACAACTTTCAGCTTCAACTTATTAACTAAACTAAGTTAGAAACTTATATTATGTGTTTATGTCGCATATTGTGCAAAGCAAGGAAGCTTCCGGTAGATCTCGAGTTGGTTTTAAAACAAAAACAAACAATCAAGTTCTATATGCTTTAGAAACACGGTAAATGTCGATAAACAGCCGATTGGCATTATTTTCTTAATATCATTTTTAGCGATCTATAATTTTTATGAAAAACGTAGTGTCTTTTGATTCATTTTATTTTTAGAAATATAACTCTCAATAGGCTGCTCATAGACGTTTATCGTGAATTAGAATTGAAGTTTAATGCACAGCCGCGACAATCAACCGAAACCAAACGGATATATATTTTATAAATATAAGAGACGGATATTCTAGTCATTTGATGTTGTCGTATTGTTAAGGATCAACTGACATAGGGACGGTGATGACAGAGGGATACGATAGTAAAAGTGAGCAAAGTAAGATGATGATTTAGTTAAGAAGGAAGTTACAACGCAATGGTAGAGACGGGGCGGTTGCAACTGTCCCACCTACGGCGGTCTCAAGCCAAAGATGGTGTTGTATTGGTATAGTTTGTCCATTTTATAATGATTAGTTTGACAACTGGCGTATATGAAGGATCATATTTATTTTGTTTGAATATTAATATCGTTCTTATTGTACGTGTATCACAGTTTTGGACGGTACATACATAGCGAACAACTATAAACTATCGAAAATCGGCCTTTTTCTTGGTCACCACCTTAACTTTTTTTATTTGAGTTTTAATTATGAAATAGGAATAAAGAGAAATAATTTTATTGGAATTGTAATTGAACAACAATATTCACAAAATTGTCGATTCCAAGTTCTATCAGAACACCGAATGTCGGAAAGAATCATAACCGATTTAACTGAACCATTCCTACTGAATTGTCAAACTGTAATAATGGACAAACTGTAACACGCTGTGGTGTGCACGCTTCTCCTTCATCTACTAGCTACTGTGTAAATACTCCGAGGACAATTTGGGGCAAATGGTCTCAAGATTTGATTTCATAATAACTAGTCATGCAAATCTATAAATAATATGACAATACATTAATACCATAAATTGGTTGTAGAGAGAAAAATACTTTCCTGAAAATTAAGTATTTGTATTTACCACTTGGCTTAGATTGACTAACAAATATCAAATACCCAATACCACGGTTTACACTCATTTTACTAACTAGATTTTCTGTAGAATAACTCAGGTTTTAAAGGTGTTTACGCTTATTTTTTACAGCAGTGCATGTAATATTTTCACCTTGCCCGTATCAATTGTACATAGATGTCGATGGCTGTAAGTTTACTTGACAGTGCTTTGTGCTGTTGTACGAGTACATACCGCTCAGTGCAGCTTCTGATGAATTTGAACACCCGCCGCGGGACTAGATATTAAACTAAGAACTTGGTCGTTGCAATTATAAACACAGGTGACATTAGTTAATAAAAAAATTATTTGTTAAATTATTAATTAATTAATACCTGCTATTGAATTTAATATATTTGTTTTAAATGTACGAGCTAATAACGAGTACTGTACAAGAAGCCTCAAAAGCTTAAAAACAAAGATCTTACTTAGATTGTAAATAAAAATGCAAGAATTTTATATGTTCTGTGTGGAACTAAATTTGTATGTAATGTAAATACTTATGTTGTATGTGAATTTAGATGAGATCTCTAATTGGTCATCAAACGATCCAATGTAGGCCATTTCCTACCATAGCACATAATATTGTTAACCTTTAATCAGTCTAGTCAGCGACGTGATAGGTCTACTTTACTTTTTATTTATGTAGATAAAGTAGTTTTATAAATTGATGTAAATTAAACGACAGTAATATACATAATATAAGAGTTTTATTTGTATATAAGAACTGATTATAGATATATTTTTTAATATCGTCTTTCGTACTTGGACGCTTGATCGAGATGCAAGTAGCATAGCTCATCGGCGAGGGGTCGAGCAGAACATCCCGCGAGTACCTACACCGAGGCGAGCACACCGCCATCGGGCAGGGGAACACTACAGCAGGTACTAGCGGAGGTACCTATCTTCATTGTGGAGATACCTCTTTCATCATCATCATCATTAATAGCCGTAGGTCGTCCGCTGCTGTAGGCCTCCCCCATCTCTCTCTAGATACCTCTTTTGATTTAACAATTTATATGTCAAACACTCGCTCGCTCCGCCATTGGTCGGAAATAGGTATTCGACCGTAGTTCATAATCAATACCACACAGACGTTAGTTAATTACGAATCCCTTATATTAGGAAAAAATCAATACTTCATAGTATGTCATTAGGGTATGCAAGGTTTGTTTTAATTAATTTATTTCAATTTTTTTAATTGATTTTCTAGCATTATGTAAAAAAAAAGCTTTCTGCAGGTTTTTTCCACATCAACTATGGGCGTCTCCATGTGCGTCGCCCCAGCAGTACAACCCCCCCCCCCTCCTAGATCAACGACTAGCGATGCCCATGACTGTGTCAAACTAGTTTATTCCTTTGAGCGAATATCCTTCCAAAAAGTCTGCCCACTCATATCAGTGATGTCTCTCGTATTAATAAATGAATGAACTTATGACACCTTGTTATGTACTCATGTGACTGACATATCACGCGCCGCGACAGTGCGGCGAGCGAAAGTGCGAGTGCCGTTGACGTGGACTTTACTCTCTGTTACACTCAATCCACTGCATGCGACAATTGATTATTCATTTAGGACAATTAAAAGTATGAATAATGTAGTTAAAGGGATAGAGTAGGGCAGAAAACATATTGATAGATGGCGCAATTTTTTAAGAGATTTTTGGCGAACCGCAATTATTGTAAATATGTACTTAAAAGGCTAATTTTACTTATTTACATGTGCAACTCGAGCATGTGTTGAGTTGAGCAACTTGAGTTCTATTGACCATATAGTGGTAGTTTTTGTTGTAGACATCCAAGGTAATGAGGTAATGAGGTAATAACTGCATTATTTGTACCGTTACTTAGGGTGAGTTGCATCATATCGCCGGTTATCGTTAAAGTTAAAATTATCTGTTAGGGTGAGTTGCATCGAATCGCCGGTTATCGTAATAGTTATTGTTATAGTTAATAGGGTGACAAGTGCAAAAAACATATTCTCGCAGAGGTTTTATATGTTTTTCGTTTTTACAATGGAAACATTTTAACCTGAATGTCACTAAAGTGTCAAGTTGGTGTCAAAAATGACCCTTTGTTATTATTTGTAATTTAATTGTAAATTAAAATGTTTGGAAATTCATTTTTCGCCGATTATAATTACGTGTCATAGGCGTGGAATTTTATAGTTACATAAACTTTTTGCCCACGGAGATGGAGAAAATGGCAAACTCTTGTGAAAATAAACTAGTTTGGGCCATTAGTGAAACTGTATTTACTTTACTACTCAAGTATGTAGCTCGAACAATGAAGCAATAAAATTATACAAATATATAAATGCATCTTATTTATTTTCCATCGCTATAAATTGTCCATTTATGGAGTACATTTTTTTAAAAGTAGTTTTCTCTTATGGGATAAGGACAAGGCGCTGTTGCTATGGCCTTAGACACTCGAAATTTGTCCAAACATTCATTCCATCTTGGAAATCTATTAATCCGAGCACCAAAGACTTTTCTCTTCTGGATTGCGTATAGGATATTAGTAGATATCTTCTTTTTCCATTATTTTTTAATTTATTTGTACTTTTGAAGATAAGAACGTGTGACAGTTGACACTACCGAACTGACACTAACGGTAACTATTACTATAACCGCCCAAAATCGGGCGGTTATGATTAGCGTCAAATATGACGTCATTTTGACCAGCGGAAAACTGTAACCACCGGGAATGCGCTGGTTAGGGTTTATAGTTAGTTAATGTAACACACACTTAGTAAATTTTAAGGTTATCAGAAATATTACCATTACCAATAATTTTAACTTTAACTATAACGGGCGATATGGTGCAACTCACCCTTACTGTTACAGATAATTTTAACAGATAATTTTAACCTAATGTTTACAATAACCTTAAAATTTACGAAGGGTGAGTTACAATAACTAATTATAAACCTTACCCACCACATTCCCGGTGACCGGTGATGACGTCTACGGGTACTCATAACATTCGCTGCACCAGTTTTACGCTGGTCAAAATGACGGCATATTTAACGCTAATCATAACCGCTCAATTTTGGTCGGTTAAAGTTAGCGCTTCCATTTGTGTCACTTCGGTAGTGTCAACTGTCACAAGTTATTATCTTCAAAGTACAAGTAAGGTAAAAAAGTAATGGAATAAGAAAATCTCTATTATCCTATGCGTAATCCAGAAGAGAAAAAGTCTTACGTCCTCGGATTGATGGACTTCCAAGATGGAATGAATGTTTGGACAAATTTCGAGTTTCTAAGGCCGTAGCAAAAGTGCTTGTTTGTCTTTCTTCTCTTATTCAAAAAAATGTACTCCATAAAAGGACGATTGATAGCGATAGAGAATAAATAACATGCATTTATATTTGTATTAACTTTATTGCCATATTGTTCGTGGTACATACTTGAGCAGTATAAGTAAATACAGTTTCAATAATGGCCCAAACTAAGTTTTTTCACAAGAGTTTGTAATTTTCTCCATCACCGTAGACAAAAAGTTTATGTTACTATAGAATACCACACGTATGACACGCAATTGCAATCGTCGAAACATGAATTTCCAAACATCTTAATTTACAAATAAATTACTAATAATAACGAAAAGTCACTTTTGACACCAACTGGACACTTTAGTGACATTCAGATTAAAATGTAGCCATTGTCAAAAATAAAAACATTTAAAACCTCTGCGAGAATATGTTTTTGCACTTGTAACCCTATTAACTATAACTTTTACGCATGGATGTATTACTACAATAGGATAGAGGTCTTGTCGAAAAATTGAAGGCGAGCGAGACCTCAATACCTGTACCATTTTTCCATCTCTGGCCATGGTGACCATATTGAAATGTGCATTTTATGCAAATCGTCAGAGAATCGTTTGAGAGATTTAAAGGAAAGAAATATCGTTTGAGAGTTCTTACTTTTTCTGTAAAAAATATTTCAAATCGATAATCGAGTAAAATTTGATTAATGATTCTCTCAATCATTCTCAGGATTTCTAGGATTGGATAGTCATGCATGGTCGCCGTAATTCTTCACTAACAAATTATGTTTAAAACTATTACCTATGAAAAGTTAAACCACAATCAGGATAATACTCGCTTCCGCAAGCCTCCACGACACAAGTTCTCATCATTTTAACAAGGGAATTTTAAAAATATCACGGATTTTAAAAACTCCACCATTGAAGTCCGATTCGACAATGTCATGCGGTGTTGTCAGTTCAGGTGTTCGAATTTCAAACAAATAAAAGAAAACCTGTACGCCAATCGCAAATGCGTTAATAAAGTTTTACATGTAACAACAAATAAAATTACTTTAACATGTCGGTAATAAATTCTTATTAATATCTAGAAACATTTTGAAAGAAAATATTTTTACTGCATTACATTACATCAATAGCCTATTTTTCTACAAACAACGAAAGGATTGATATCTGGCAACTCTGAGTCACTGTTAGAAAGGGAAAAAGTAGATACATGTGGCTCTCTCACTCCTTTCAATTTCATTTTGCGTGCAACAAGACTCTTACGCCATAAGCATAGGGTTTTATTTTCTTTATTTTAACTGCAAGAGGTACAGATAGAACACACTCCTGTTGTATTATTACCTCCTTACTCAAACGATATTTATTTCCTCTCAATCTCTCAAACGATTCTCTAGCGATTTGCATAAAATGCACATTTCAATATGGTCACCGTGGCCAGAGACGGAAAAATGGTACAGGTATTGAGGTCTCGCTCGCCTACAATTTTTCGACAAGAGCTCTATCCTGTTCTAGTAATACATCCATGTCTAAATAAGATTGAATAGTTTGATAAATGACGCATATGAAGTATCGAATTAAATTTGTATGAATCTAAATGACGTACTTATTTAACGGGCAACGTAGTGACGAATCAAACACGCATAGCGACAAACTATGAACTATCGACATTCGGTTTAAATAAAATTTAACGAACTTAACTAAAATTATTATTTGATTAACTAATTGAGGGGACAATTCTAGTAATGAATATAGTGTAGAGAATTTAGCGATGACAATAATAACAGCAAAATTCAATTCCATTAAGTACAACTGTAGTAGTAAAAAATATTTATTAACTTTCATTTTTTCTTTTGGATCCATAGGTCATTATTAATTTTACAAAACGGTGTTTTTTATTTTAATCCATAAGTTATAACTATGAATCTATCGATTCCAACTTCTATAAGAATAAAAATCGATAAGATTCATGACTGATTTTACACAACCCATACCTACTAAATATCAAATGAATTGTAAAACTAATCAATCTTATTTAGACAAACTATAGTCGAGGTCAATACCAAATTATTACATTATCTGATGGAAACAGTTCAGGGGACCGGGGTCATACTCGCTGCCACACAAACCTACAGAGTAATCAAAATAATTCTTAAATATTTTGATAAGTGTGTAAGTATTAATAAATAATCTTGATTAAATAAAACAAACAATTAAGCTTTAATATACATTTTAATAAAAACGAACATCAAAAATAAACATAACATCAGTTTTTTACTTAAGATTAAGATATTTTACTTATTTAAAAAAGAGGAAGTGTAAGAAGTAGCAAGTAAACATTTATAATGAATATAACAGCTACCATTACAACGTCGTACTAGTATGTACTTAAATACTAAGATCACGGTGTGCCCCAACGCGGACTATGCTCTCAAATGAAACTTGTCTCGCTCAGTGTCGCTCGCTGAGGCCTCCCCGCTTCGGGGCAAGCGCTGTCGGGACATGTTGTTTACATATTGATATCAATAGTCAGTAATGGGCCATATTCTAGAGACCGCAGTTTAATTAATACATAGATACTCAACATAACGATGCCAGAGCGAGTCTCAACTCGAATGTCCCGTCCGCAGCCGCGACACAACGACGTACACGATGTTGTACATAAACTACTGCCAATACAACCTTTGCTCTACACACAGACAAGTTGCTTGTTTGTATTCATTTATTAACTATTGTACAAATCAATTATTATTCAAGACATTTTTAAAAAGAGTTAATAATTTAAGAATACGTCCTAAAAAGGTTGATTTTACATCGGCATCAGTTTAGGTAATAACTTAACCATAAAGAGGTATACAAAATCAGAACGTGGCAAAGTGGATAGTAGCCTCCTACTCGCCGCCACCCGCACGCACCCTGCCGCCCGCGCGATCCGCTCCCCTCGAGCGCCCCGCGCGTCCGGCACCCCCCGAGCGCCCGGCACGCCCCGCACGCCCCGCATGCAAAGCAACCACCGCACGTAAAGCAGCCGCCAAGCGCACCGCCCGCACCGCAGACACCGCAGACGCCGTAGACGCCGTAGACGCCGAACGCACCGCACGCACCGCACGCACCGCAGACGCCGCACGTACCGCACGCACCGCACGCACCGCACGCACCGCAGACACCGTAGACCCCGAACGAACCGCACGCACCGCAGACGCCGTAGACGCCGTAGACGCCGAACGCACCGCACGCACCGCAGACACCGTAGACTCCGCACGTACCGCACGCACCGCAGACACCGTAGACTCCGCACGTACCGCACGCACCGCAGACACCGCAGACGCCGCACGTACCGCACGCACCGCACGCACCGCAGACACCGTAGACTCCGCACGTACCGCACGCATCGCACGCACCGCAGACACCGCAGACGCCGCACGTACCGCACGCACCGCACGCACCGCACGCACCGCAGACACCGCAGACACCGCAGACACCGCAGACACCGCAGACGCCGCAGACGCCGGAGTCCACTGAAAAGGAAACAACTCATTCATAGAACCATGATCGTAATGCAGAGAGTTCGTCTTTGTAACAGAGTGAAGTTAATCTGTGACATATTTACTATGTTCTAAAACTGTAGACAGCTCGAGTATGTGTACGATATCCACGTCTACAATTAACATAATACCTACATCTATAATAACATTAACAAAGTACAGTTAGTAATATTCAGTTTAATTTGCCACACTACGTACAAATTACAACATGGCGAAGCCGGTAGATTGGTGAAAAACATTAAAAGAGAATCAGGGGTTGAAGATTACACAATCTCCGGCGGTGTCGAATATCGAATGCCTGAACCACTAAATGTGGACTATATTGACGGGCTATATGCTAGATGGCTAGATTAGAACAGGTCACAGATGCCTTTATGGCATTTCATTGAATAATCAGAAAAAAGATGGACTAAAATATGAAGATGTCATTAATAATTTTGATGAATTTTTAAACCTAAGACAAACACACCTCTGAGAAAACTAGCACAAAACTTTGAAAGCTTTTTAGACCAAGTCTGCAGTTGTATCGGCTCACACGAAACACATAAAGCCGTTACACACCACGCCTCGCGCCACAATACCGACACAAATATTGTTGAGCTCCGCAAATAGACTACGCGGAACAAACTGTAACACGAGCAAATGCATAAACAATGGTACCTCATAATCCTCGGAGGTGTCGGAGCTGTCGGAGGTGTCGGATGTTTTGCCGATGTCGGAGGTGTCAGCTATGTCGGAGGTGTCGGAGGTGTCAGCTATGTCGGAGGTGTCGGAGCTGTCGGAGCTGTCGGAGGTGTCGGAGCTGTCGGAGCTCTCGGAGCTGTCAGAGGTGTCGGAGGTGTCCGAGTCGTCGGAAATGTCGGAGGAGTCCGAAATATCGACAATGACGGACGTGTTTGCGAAGTTCGATACGTAGTCGACGTCCATTGTGTCGGCAATGTCGGATGTTTTACCGATGTCGGAGGTGTCAGCTATGTCGGAGGTGTCGGAGGAGTCCGAAATATCGACGATGACGGACGTGTCGGCGATGTTCGATACGTAGTCGACGTCCATTGTGTCGGCAATGTCGGATGTTTTGCCGATGTCGGAGGTGTCGGAGGTGTCGGAGGTGTCAGCTATGTCGGAGGTGTCGGAGGTGTCGGAGGAGTCCGAAATATCGACGATGACGGACGTGTCGGCGATGTTCGATACGATGGCGACGTCCATTGATTCGGCGAAGTCGGATGTGTCGGAGGAGTCCGAAATATCGATGATGACGGAAGTGTCGGCGATGTTCGATACGATGGCGACGTCCGTTGTGACGGCGATGTCGGATGTTTTGCCGATGTCGGATATGTCAGCTATGTCGGAGGTGTCGGAGCTGTCGGAGGTGTCGGAGGAGTCCGAAATATCGGCGATGACGGACGTGTTTGCGAAGTTCGATACGTTGTCGACGTCCATTGTGTCGGCGATGTCGGATGTTTTGCCGATGTCGGAGGTGTCGGAGCTGTCGGAGGTGTCGGAGCTGTCGGAGGTATCGGAGCTGTCGGCGATGTCGACGATGTCGGAGGTTCCCGGGCACGGGAAGAGGGGGGCGGCCACCAAAGGGCCTCTCTCCTCGGGCACAGGCATGCCAGCGTCTCCGAATATCTGCTTCTTTAATGTTGTTTGGATTTGCATGCTGTAACATAACAGATATTATCAGATAGTTGTAAAAGAAATTGTCAGACTCGCAACGGGGCGGCTATTCGGTAATAACAATAAGGATCACTCGATAAAGATTGGCTTAGAATATTTGTGCAACAGTAATACAATTACAAATTGAGAGGATCGACGAGAAAAAGCAAGGTTGGCCGAACTCATCATCACATTATCACTAGCTCACTATAATTCTCCGCTGAGGGTCTCGGAGCCTACGCTAAGTTACGGTTGACTTGGACTACGTGCCTGTTGGTTAACACTCACACATATCTTTGAATTTTTTTGCAGATATATACAGCTTGCATCAAGATGTTTCTTCACCGTAAGAACGTCGGGTAAATTATGTACATATGAAATTCGAAAATTATATTGGTGCATAGTGGGATTCGAAGCCATCCCAACACTAAAATAGATCCGAACCTTGCTTTTTAATCATCATTTATAATTTGATATTTGTCCCAAAGTAACTGACATTGCAGTATTTTATTTAGTTTACATAGAATTTAAAAAATCATTGATATTAAAAATATTAACATAGTTTTGGTCTTAATGTGAGCACTGAGCTGGCACAAGTCGAGAGCGACGCGGTGAACTCATCCGCGCTGCAACTCTATCTCCTCATCATTCCACTTGCAACTGGAAACGGACGATTAATTACCACAAAAATATGTAATAAAAAAAGGGCCGAGTTTCGCTACAAAAATGTGTTAGATGTCATGTAAAACCTAGTCATTTTAGTTAGTGTTTATTATGAAGCCTAGGTAATTACACGTTATTCTCAAGAGCTTTGCTTAGGTTTAGATAAAAATGTGATAAACAGCAAGTGGTTTTCTTTCGAAATAATGACATCGTGTAATTGCTAAGGCTTCATAATAGACACTCACTAAAATGACTAGGTTTGACATCTAACACATTTTTGTAGGGGCAGCGGGACTCTGCCCTTTTTTATTTCATATTTTTTGTGAGATCTCACTTCTTTTTGTAGGTTTTACTAACTAAATTTACGTAGTTAAATCCAATTTAGTTAGAACCCTTCCGTACCTGAAAATGTTCTAGAGGTCAAATTCACATTTTCTATATTAAAAACTTTTATCCATATTCAAAATTTCACCCTAGCAGGCCCAGAAACTACCTTAGAATTATGATTACACGTGCATTTCTGTAAAATGTGAAGAATTCAATTAACGATATTTCGTATACTACAAACTATAATTATAATATAATATAATATATTTTGTTTTTGTCTTTATAACAAAGTACATGATATCTATTTATGTTAAAAATTTCAAACCTCTAGCTTCATCTATAACGAAGTTACAAGGGTTTTGGTGTATTTTCTATGAAAATGTTGGATTTTTAAATTAATAAATCTTGAAGATTTCTCATTTTGTCCAAAATCTATAGACAAAGCGCTGACTAAATTCCAAATTTCAAGCTTTCAGCATCATTGGAAGTGCTATAATTTGTAAACAACTAGGTATCATTAACATATATTTTGGCAATATAATGAGTTGCGGTATATCTATTGATGTTCAACATTTCAAGCGTCATCTTTATCCACAACAAAGTTACAGGGGTGTCAAAAGTGCCCTAAGGCGCTTCGAGAAAATAGTGTTTGGCCGTGCTCAGATTATTGTTAAAGTGATGTCCCATATCCTTGTTCAGCCAAGAGCCGAGAGCAGAGAGCCGAGAGCAGAGAGCCGAGAGTAGAGAGCCGAGGGGCGGACATCATTCTAAGCAGACAAACTTCTTGTGCTCTAATTGTAGTTGGTATTTATAATGTACTTTTGTATTGAGATAATTTCTGATATAAAATGTGGACATTTTTGACACCATTGTAACTTTAACTTACAAAGTGGTATTTATCTATACTATTATTACTATTATATATTACTCGTATAATATTATAAATAGGAAAACTTTGTATTTTTGTATGTATTGAAATAACTCAAAAACTACTGGGCCGATTTTAAAAATTCTTTCACCATCAGAAAGGTAATTTATCTGTGAGTAACATAGGCTATATTTTGTTATCATAAATATAAGTGAATAATAATGTTTTCATAATGTGTATACGTGTTTGTGTCATCAATTTAAGACTAAATAAGACGGATTCCTAAAGTTATGGCCTTATAGGTATTAAATAACATTGAATGACATATGTATTACGCTTCAAAGAAACCTAATGAAAAAACATTCCACATCTACATTCCTTACAGAAAATATGAATTCAAAGAGCCACAGCAGATATTAATGTAACAGGAAAGGAGCTCATTAAAGGTATTTGGTTTATATCACTTTTGTTAACAGCTTTCTTGAATTTTTGAGCTTTGGTTACTGAATCAAATGTAAAATATTTTGTTAACAGTATGTTTGATACAAGAGATGTTTTACAACAAGGGTTTTCACTTTCTCGACGTTTACAACTTGCTGTCCCATTACTGACTAAACATTTGAATGTACTCGTATGTATTATAACTCGTTAAACTCATACACTGACTCATTTTGTTTTCTGTTTTCTAATGTTCATAGCTAACAAGGAAATTTATCTATTTTGTGAAATAAAGAATAAATCTTTTATACAATTAATACATTACAAAGTAATTTATTGCATTATGCAAAAGCTAATGAGAAATTATAATCATTTTACACTAGCTGTTGCGCGCGACTTGGTCCGCACAGTATTAAAAAAAAACATACAAATAACAAATAACTATTTATCCCTAGGACACATGATATTTTACAAAGATCGTATCCCATGTGTTACTCCAAACTATATCTGTATCTGTGCTCTATATCTGTGCCAAATTTTTATAAGATATGTTGCAGAATTATCGAGTAAACATGAAAAATATTCATGTATCCCACTGGAACACTAACTATTTCGGAGATCAAAAGTACCATATGTGTTCTACCAGACTATTGTCCACATCCATACCAAATTTCTTCGCGGTCTATTCAGCTGTTTAGGCTAAAAACTCTTAACAACCATCCATTCATCCAAACTATATAATACTATGCCTAAATTAGGTCCGCCTCTGCTTACAGATAACCCTTTAGGTAGCGGTATTATATTATGCTCTATTATATAGTGTGTCTAAATAAGACAGATTAGTTTGACAATTCATTTGAAATTTAGTAGGGATGGGTTGTGTAAAATCAGTCATGAATCTTATCGATTTTTATTCTTATAGAAGTTGGAATCGACAGATTCATAGTTATAACTTGTGAATTAAAAAAATCACTGTTTTCTCAAATTAATAATGACCTGCAGAACCATTACAAATAATGAGAGTAAATAAATGTTTATTACTACTACAGCCGTACGTAATCGAATTTGATTTCCCTATTATTTCTGTCATCGCTAAATTTTCTACACTATAATCAATACTAGAATGGGGATGTTTCCTAATGTTACAAATTCAAATAAAGTTATGTTTAATATTTTAAAGACAGTATTTTAAAACCTATAATAACATTTGGAGACCTTGAATGTTTGTCTCAATTGAAATATAAATTAAAAACGCTGCATTATTTTTTACCCTCCATTACTCGATCTCAAACACCAATCAGAGCTCGGTGAAGTCGCTTCTTCGCAAACAACATGGCAGTGTGGCCTGCTTCAGTGAATGTCAGTGCATTTTGTAGTTATAATTTTTGTTTAAATGATTATAATAATTGAGTTTTCGTGTGTTATATTATGAGGACTCCATTATTAAGTGTTTTTATCTTTATGACATATTTTACGAGCAAATGTTTCGATCAATATGACGAAAAAAAAATAGTAAAACCTATTTGAGTAGTTAATTCAATTTGCATCTGGTCACATTGAATCAGCTGTCGTCAGTATTAGTCACAATTTTATAATCATAATTACAGTTACATTTTTTAAATTGATATTTTTGTATTCATAATTTATACTTTAAATGTTCTTTGCCATAAATAAGCAACAAAAAAATATAATATGTTGAAAGTATAACCTTCTCTTCAAAATTTCGTGTTATTGATAAAAGATTTAACATAATGGAAACTGGATTCATCAAAGAAACTTAACGAAAATAGATTTTTTGTTGGTGACAAGTTATTTTACTAGACACAAGTATTTACTTGTACCGGAGTTGTGAAACATGTAAAGATTTTTTAATAACTATCAAAATTCAAGATGTCTGTTTTAGCATGACTTTGACAGAACGCGACGCGAGGTTTGTTACCAGAAAAAGTGACGTCATGAGGCGTATTCGCGGTCTTTCGAGTAGTTGTTTTTAGTTAAGTGTTTTTGTAATGAAATGATGCGTATATGATTTTTTATTATTTATTATTTAAGTATGTTTTATTATTATATAAGTATTTTATATAAGTATATATATAAAAATATGTTTATTTTATTTTATTTATTTATAAAAGCCAGCCAGACGGAGACAAAATAACTTAAAAAAATAATAATAATAAGCCTCTTTATTTCCATATTTACATAGCGTTGGTAATTTCGTTTTGTTAGTATTGTTAGCTTCACACTTTATTATAGTTATTAGTATTGTTAGTCTACTATATATATTTTTTTTATTAAATATGGATCCCTCCTTGGGTAAAGGCCTCCTCCATCTCCTTCCAGCCTTCCCTGTTTTGCTTGGAGTCAGCCAGTCTTTCCTTGTCACTTCCATTATATCATCAGACCACCTTTTTATAGGTCTACCGACTTTCCTTTTTCCCGCTGGCCCTTTCCATCTTGTAGCTTCTAAAGTCCATTATCCGTCAACCGTGATATATGGCCAGCCCATTGCTTAATTTTAGAGCTTGTGTTACTGCATCTGTTAGCTTGGTTCTTTGTCTGATGTTTTCACTAGAAAATTTTTGTATCTTTCTTATGTTTAGTATGCTCCACTCCATTGCACGTTGCGTAGTTATTATCTTTTGTCTAGCATTCTTTGTAAAAGTCCACGTTTGGCAACCGTACAGTAGAGAAGGCAGTAGGCACGTCTCAAACACAGCTCGCTTCAGGTTTATACTGTAGCCTAGTTTATAATTATTTAGACAAACTATAATACACCGAAAGCTTAAATCGTCATACAAACATTGGACCTTCACTTTAGACTTTGAGACAAATTTCGTAAGAACCTTTTATAGCGCTAATTTACATAGTAAAAGGAAACCAAGTGCAAAATGATCAAGTCTACCTAAAATCAAATCTTTAAGGTAAAGCCGAAAAGCGTTCATCTCAATTTTCAAGTTATTCTGCAAAAGGAATAAGGTTGCTACATACATATTTTGGAGCCCCAGTGCATTTATCTTAAGGCAGCTACACACGGTCAGTTTTATCTGAAGATTCGGACTGTTCAGATAAAACTGAAGTCCCTCGTGCCTAACAAACACTAAATGTTAAAAAATTGTTTTGTCATCAGGCATAAAAGTGTGTACTAAAATACAGAAAAACCTGCCAATGGAAACAAGGACAAATTTCATTTACAGTAATGTTGTTCAACAGATTTTTATGACATTGAAAACTCACTAATAAATTCCATTAGATCAAACAGATCAGTAATATTAATAATAATTTTGAACTGATAGGTTTGATCTAATGGGATTTCCATTATATGATCAGTTGAACTGAAGAGAGCTTGGTTTAACCTTCACTTGTTAGATTTATCTAAACAATTGGTCTGTTCAGATAAACTGAGCGCATGTAGCGGCCTTAATAAGATCGAAGTGCAACACGGAAACAACAGCAGGGACATTTAAAAAATATGGTGATTTAATCATAACAGTCTTATTACCTTCAAACAAAATATGCAGGCCTTGGCCTACTTGATATTATGATTGCTATAAAATTAAGGCTCTTTTGTTGAAGTGTATGATGATAAAATAAATGTATAAAAACTAGGCTAGTTGAGTTCCATTTGAGGAGAGAAAGTGCACATGACTGCAACAAAAATGATTTCGTTCCAGAGAGTGTGTTTTTAGTTTTTAAGCACATAAACACATGTTTGTACAAAACTACGCCGTACACTTTATTTTAGTGACATAAATGCAAGAAAAGTTCATTCACTTGTCTCCTTTTATGCCATTGCCTCTGTGTATCATGTAGAAAGAACCAAACATCTAGCAGCGACTCTCACCACTCACCGGGCTAAATCATCTTGTTTCACTACACATGGAAATAACTGTTACTAATGTTAACAGGCGCATTTAAGTTCGGACAAAGCAAAATTTATCATTTCCAAGCAGTGACCTACTTATTTGTAAAGATCAGTGCTAGTTCTCCAAAATAAATCCATAGATGATAAATGACATTTCCAGCTAGTGACTTGTGTCTATTTAATGTCTCCTTGCTGCTAAACACTACAGTATATTAAAATGTACCTTGATTGGTCATGATTCAAATTGTGCAAGGCGTGTGTGAGCTCCGCCAGCTTGGCGAATGCCTCGCCCGCCTCTCCGAATATTTGCGATAGCTTCAACAAACATTTAAAAAGTTCAAGACATTGTACACAAACACATAACTGAATAGAAAAACCTTGTTAGTAATTAAACCACTTTCCTATGTTATACATCTCTTATCATTAGGTATAAGATTCATGAACTTATAAAATGTACTATTTCATTTCAAATTTAACCAACAAAAAATATACATCGTTTTATTTAAAAAAATATAATTATTTTATTTCTGTGGGATACATGGTGGCGAGGGTGGCATTATTTCAGTGTTGCCCGTTTGTCCGATTGGTCCCACAATCAATTGGACAATGGGATTGTTTCTTCCCATTTGACTTCTGTTTATATTATATATATTCAGTTACATATTCATGTAAATAAACCAGTATTCATTGATTTTGAAGTGCAAGCAAGAGTTGAATTTAATTCCCCCCCCCCCCCCCCATGTAGTTATTGACTATGCCAATTAAACAATTTATTTCCTTCTTAATTATCTTTTAATCATAGCTCTGACTTAAGAACAAAAACATCCCATAGTATAGTGTGTCTAAATAAGATAGATTAGTTTGATAAATGACGTATATGAAGTATCTAATTCAATTTGTATGAAGGTAAATGTTGTACTTAATAGACATGTATCGCAGTGACGAAACAAACACGCATAGCGAACAATTAAGAATAATTAAGAATATAAGATTCATGACTTATTATACACAACCTATCCCTACTAAATTTAAAATGAATTGTCAAACTAATCTAAATTATTGAGACAAACTATAACAGGTTTATCAGACTTTTTTTATATGTACATGTGTCATAATTTAAGAAATATAACTTCAAAAATTAGCAAAGCATATGACATTATCTGCACTTGTTTTAGAATATCACTTCACTTTATCTTATAATTTTCATTAAATAAATGAGAAACTAAAATTTATCATCGGTCAGCCATGTTGGAAATTAAAAGTTTCTCCACTGCTTTTGTTATTTTTGGCGTTAGATCGAAACGAGATATTATTATTCAATAAAACTTTTGCAAATGACTACTTGCTGTACTTGGAATGAGACAAATGGGAACACGATTTCCCATAAGTTTGATTAGTATGGGAATGGCAAATGGGAAAAAAATCCCATTGCGCTTATTGATCGGTGCACCGATCGAACGAACGGGACCCACCCGATTCCAGACTTTTATCCTCCATTTTGTTTTATTTAGAAGCTTTAAAGACCTTTGACAAAAAATAGAATAAGTCTGCGGGAACAACACGTCGTAACTTCAGAGACCGCATAATGAGGAAGTCTCGTCTCGTGGCCTAATATACATTTGCTGGTCACGTTTTTAGAAGCGCAAGACTCAAACTCAACACTTTGTTTATTGATTGAACTAGATTTTTTTGTGTATTATTGAATTAAGTATAGTGAGGCTAGTAAGTAATCGCAGGAGAATATTGGACTTACCTTTAAAGCGGAATCACTCATTGTCGCAGATTCGCCGTCGATAATTTCAATATGATTTGATTTTTAGGCCTTCGTAACTACAACGTTTAACTAAACGTCTAATCAATATGACAAGTGGGAGCCGGGTTGTGCGCACACAAGTAAGGAATTCAAATAAAAAGAAATATTAAATTTGTAAGAGTAGGAATCCAACACGCACTAACAATATTCGAAAATACGAACGACAAACTCAAATTTACTGATAAACTTAAAAAAAATATTTTAATTCAATTCCAAATTCCTATCAAATCCACAGAACACATTTACTCTTGCTCTTCGATAAACCAAACCAAAGAGCATAGACAAGTAAAACATATACAGGTTAGCAAAGAGTAGGTAGAGTAAAATGCAAAGAGTATATTAGTCATAGGGTAGATCAGATAGTTACGGTCCACTTTGCAGATTGAGTCACAAAATTCTTCGTAATTATCATTATTGAAGAGTAAAATAGATGAAAGCATGTTTTTATTAAACGAAAATATTTTGTTTACACGAACATAAACATTTTAGACAGAGTATTTTATCAAATATAAAAATATTAGTCAATTAAAATTAAACCCCTAAAAGCACAGTTTCGGTCCACCCGAGACAGTTATGGACCACCTCTGGGGTACAGTTACGGTCCACCTTTATATGACTATAATAGTTATAAAATGATTATTATTTGTCATTTGTCTTGCCTATTTGAACAGTAAAATTTATTTATATAAAATCAGAAACTAATCAAAATAATTTGAATTACCATTTTAATATAAAGAACACACAAAAAAGTCCTATTAGTATTATCAAGGATATTAATTTTACGGGTCTCTAGAATAGAATGCAAATCGAAATATTCGTGTAAATTGCTGAAATTTTATTGTTTCAATCATACACCTTTCTTCAATAATAATTTGGATAGCTGTTTTAAATATAGTTATTTCTTAACTTTCAGGAAATAGCATTTTTTCTGCGTCCTTTTCTAATAATGTTCTTTGGAAAATTAATGTAGTATCAAAAGTGAGATCACGTAGAAAAAGTAAACTTTCTGTTAGATGCTTTTATTTTTTTTATATTTTGATTATGTTTGTAGGATCACTAACTATAAGACTATCTTACTAAAAACGCGTTTTATTTTCAAGTAACAAAGCAATGAAAGTTCAATAAACAATCTATTTAAGATTTGTTTCGATATTTTTTTTCGGAAATTTCATAAAATAAATTACCCATCCCTTTAAGAAACAGAACAATATGAAGTTTGGGTGGACCGAAACTGTATCTCGGCCTAGGTCCATAACTGTAATGTGCTATGGCCATAACTGTACTCCCATACAAGCTTTAAGACAGTAGTAGTCCACTATATTTTAAGCCTTACGAAAATAATAATCGTTGTAATATCCACATAAATAGATACTAGAACATCTCTTCTATTAGACAAAATGATAAGAAAGCCCATTAAAATTGAATAAGTAAACAAACTTCAATATTTAAAAAAAGCTGTCCTTAACAAAAGTGATAAGAAATTAACAATTTTTATCAGCTTCGCGCCTGATATATTTAGATCACCCGTGGCTTTTCAAATTTATATTTTCTATTACTAATTTAGATATCAAATTTGAGAATATTAGTTGTAGCATATGTTTCTTGTGGTTTACTTTCAATTAATTTCCATAAGAGCTCCAAAACATACACATTTGTCTTAAGTGGACCGTAACTCCCCCCTGGTCGGAAACTGTCTGATCTACCCTAGCTAGGTACTAATACTTACCTCCGTGAAGTTAGCCACCTCACTTTGTCATTTTTTACTTTTTTTATGCAAATCGTTTGAGAATCGTTAGAGAGGGTTTGATAGAAAACAAATTTCGTTTGAGAGTTCTTACTTTCTCCGTAAAAGCAATTTCAATTTTTAGCGTGAAGTTGGCCTCCACACCGCATTTTTTTTAATTTATTTTTTTGCAAATCGCTAGAGAATCGTTAGAGAGAAATTAAGAGGAAAGAAATATCGTTTGAGAGTTCTTAGTTTTTCTGTAAAAAGTTTTTGAATTTCGAAGTCGTTAACAGTCGAATCGATTTTACTTTTCTCCAAATTAAAAATGAAAGTAATGGACCTACAAGTATCAAATTTTTCTCGTCGTTAGAGAATTGTCTGAGAATGATTGAGAAAAAAAGAAATCGTTTGAGAGTTCTTAGTTTTTCTGTAAAAAATTTTTGAATTTCGAAGTCGATAACGTTCGAATCGATTTTACTTTTCTCCGAATTAAAAATGTAAATAATGGACCTATAAGGATCAAATTTTTGTCATCGTTCGATAACATATAACCTGAAGGGTAACTTGGCCATAGTTAGTCAAGTCAGTTCCTATTACTTTGACATCATCTATCTGTTTATCTAAAGATTAAACAGTGCTAGCAAAGGCATAAAGGGCAATTTAATGTCACGAAAAGGCTACATACATACATGTTCTCCATAGCATAACGTTGAGCTAAACGGGAGCAATATCATTATATTGCACTATATATTATAGGTTACTTTCAAAATACTTGTCCCAAGACATTTTCATCTCCAGGGTATGATATAGTGATCATAACACCATCTCACTAACCTTTTAACAGAAATTTAAGAGTTTTATCACATTGTTGCATTCTTACTGCACAAGCCACCAGAATATAACAAACAGATCTCTCATAAAATGGACTGCAGACGTCGAACGGATCACATAATAACGAAATTTTACCTTTAACTTATTAAAACTTTCGTAAGACATTATCTATACTAATACTATAAAGAGGAAAGATTTGTATTTTTGTATGCATTGAAATAACTCAAAAACTACTGGGTAGATTTTAAAAATTGTTTCACCATTAAAAAGCTACGTTATCAGTGAGTAACATAGGCTATATTTTTCAATTATTTATTATTTCCCATGGGCGAAGTTGCGAGCAACAGCTAGTACTATATAAATTATTAGGCAGCGTAAGCCGAGAAAAGTTAAAGTTTAGTGAATTTTTAACGCCGACGTCCAGAAACACGCTGTTTATTAATAGTTCCTTAACATTAGTAATAATAAAATATAGCCTATGTTACTTACCGATAAATTACCTTTCTGGTGGTGAAAGAATTTTTACAATCGGGCCAGTAGTTTTTGCGTGAATCCAATACATACAACAATACAAAAATACAAATCTTTCCTCTTTATAATATTAGTATAGATATATGTAGAAGTATAGATAACACGGCTAAACTCACGTGACTGACGACCGGTGACCGACACGACGCGATAGCGAATGAAGCCGGTAAGCACTCACCCTGAAGAAGAACCCCCGACGGGTCTAAAACTGGTCAGTGCCTACACCGAAGGTTGTCACGTGACAAGCCGTGTTATAATTTATATAGAAATTTTACCTGTTAATAAAATTTATGTTATGTTTCCTGAGACGTCCGAAGTCCAGATAAGGGCTTTCTGGTGGCAATCCCACCAAATACTTCGGTTTTATGAGTCGAACAATGACAAGGTGGTGGCTTTGTGCCGCGGAACTCGTAGACCTCTCTCGGTCAATGTCAAATAACTACCATTAGATCTCATAAGATTTTTTAATACTGGATGTTTTAAGCAGTGTCCCATAACCCTTTACATAACAATTGCAATAATGCAAATGTAATTATAGATGCTGGATGCTTATACATACATATATACATACATACATACATACATACATACATACATACATACATACATACATACATACATACATACATACATACATACATACATTAGCATAGGGATGTTTTGTTTCAATAATAAGACATAGAAAAATTCCATGAGCTATTTTTAATTTTGTCTAACTACATTCACATATTTTGTTAAATCGCATCTATTATTCGTATTATATTTTGTTCAACAAGTATAAAACTTAGACATGAAAACACACAATATACAGAGTGTATCTTAATGAGAGGATCAAATTATTGTGGATATTAGACTCCAGGAACATCAGTATAATATACTAGCTGTTGCTCGCGACTTCGTCCCCGTGAAATTATAAAATAATAAAGAATTTAGGCTCACAGTTAAATTACTTTTATAATGGTAAAAGAATTATTAAAATCGGCCTAGTAGTTTTACGTGAATCAAATACATACATACAGAAGTATAAAACTTCTCTCTTTATAATTATATAATTCATAATCAGCGATTTTGATTGATTTAAATTTATTTCCATCCATCGGCGAATAGCGGAAGTAATATTTGGCTCCAGAACTATTTGTAGTTAATACAGGGTGCGCCAGAGAAACTTACTTATTTGAAAAATTTCCGCGCGGTGAGTTGGGCGGGTAGAGGGGAAGAGGGGGCGCATCTGGAGGGAGAAGTTCCCAAGTTTGTTTCTCCCTCCAGTCAGTTGCCATCATGCTCTGTTCTAGAGAGCAGCGGGCCTTCGCAGTTGAGAGCTTCTTTTCTAACGGTCGCTCACTTGTTGCTACGCAACGTGCCTTCCGCGCTCGCTTTGAAATTCCTCCTCACAGACTCGTTCCTGGCCGTAATTCGATTCTGTCGTGGGTTAACTCATTTCGGGAGTGTGGAAGTGTAGATAAACTCAGAAATGGACTTCAACGGACCATCAGAACTCCGGAAAATATCGAAAGAGTGAGGCAGTCAGTTGTGCGTTCTCCCCGGCGTTCGGCTCGCAAACACGCAGCTGCTATGGGAATTTCTGATACCACTGTTCGACGAATTCTCCATGAAGACCTTCAATTTCATCCCTATAAATTGGCTGTTGTGCAAGAATTAACTGAACGCGATTTTGTTGCCCGTCAAAATGCATGTGAAATGCTGACCGCCTCATCTCTCTCAGAGGCGATCTCCAATGGCCGGCACGCTTTCCAGATTTGACTCCATGCGATTTCTTTTAATGGGGTTATTTGAAATCCCTGGTTTATGTCGATCGACCACGGACCATAGCACACCTCAAGAACAACATTCGCGACGCCATTGCCAACATACCGATTGATATGCTGCGAAGAGTGGATACGAATTTCAAAAATCGACTTCATCAGTGTATGCGCAATGGGGGTCGCCATTTATCCGATGTCATTTTTAAGACTGCATAAAAAAAAAATTGGCATATTGTATTCTCAAATAATTTTTTTTTTAAAACAATAACTGAAGTGTTACTTTTTTTTTATTGACCTTTCAAATAAGTAAGTTTCTCTGGCGCACCCTGTACTAATGAATCACTACCATACTTCAGCATCTGGGCATTAGTCTAAGATAGACTCTGTATAGTTTATAGTAGTCGCCTTTGATAAAGTCATCTTAGCAGCTTCTCTATCAGTCGGGTGCAGAAGGTTTGCCGCTGACTGGGAGAGTCTTACAAACTCCGCCCGCGTCCCGCGCTCCTCCCCTTAGTGCCGTCAGTGAATGCGTGACGTCATGAGGTCATCGGCAAACCTTCTACGTGCGAGTTATATTTCTGTATTTCTTTGACACTTGCAAAATAGAAAATGCTTTAGCATTCATTAGATTTTGTCTCCAAGATTATAAGTAATTGTTCTAGGAGTATTCGTGATGTAACAAACAGATGTCCTTCAAAATAAACTTATCATCAACAGTTAACAGTTATTACAACGGAGTTGCTTTTACATAATATGTACTATTCCATTCGATCAAAATCAATTCAAAATGCTAATTTACATAAAACTCGATTATGTACTCTATAATAATACAATAAAAACTGCAAAGATTTCTAAATAACTACAAGCACATGATATCGTAGTCTAGAACATTCAACTCGGTGTTTTTGACTTTCAATTTGAACAATATTACCTAACGTTGTAAAGTTTATTTTAAAAATATTCGTTATACTTAAATCGACTAAATCAATTTCTCTTATCATCAAAAAATATCACTTAAAGTATTTACAGTCGGGATCGCTTAGTTGTCGAAATATTCAATTGTGAGGGTGCGAGTCGCGCGTGTCGGGTTTGTCAAGTGGGGTGTCGGCGTCCTCCTCCGCCTTGGGTATGTCGAACACCTCGGCGAAGAGCGCGGGCAGCGCGAGGCGGCGCCAGTGCGCGCGCGGCCACCGGAGCAGCTCGTGGTGCCGCCGGCCCAGCGCGCGCGCAGACCGCGCCGCCGCCGCGAACGCCTCCGCGCGGTCCGCACTCCCGCGCCGCGCCTGCGCACCGAAACCGCATCGCACATCACACATCACACATCACACGCAATAAGTGCATTTATTTAACTAACAGACCGACAACGTCGTTGCGAATCGAACTCCTATCAAAGAATTAAACACTTCTATAATGATGAGCGGGATCGACAATGTATGAAAGTGGCTCTACATCATCATCGGCTCATCGTACGTCCCCACCGAGAGGCTCGAAGTCTACAGTAAATCGGAGGCGACTCGGTCATAGTCCACGGTTGCCCATGAGGATCGGTCGACTTCTGGACTGAAATCTTTTTCGTCGCAGATGTGTATATAGGTTGCATCGTGATGTTTTCTTTCGCCGTCGCCGCCGACTTAGAACGTCGGGAAAATTATGTACATGATATGAAATTCGAAAGTCGAAAAACAAATCGGCGCATGGCGGGATTCGAACCCGGGACCTGTAGATTGCGAGTCGAACACTTAAACCTCGAACCACCGACGCTCATAAAGTTGATAGAATAGTTAAGGTTCTAACGAGGTGGCGCAAGGCGTCGTCGAGAGCGAGGTGCAGGCGGGCGACGCGCGCTCGCGCGGTGAGTGGCGCTCGGTGCGGGCTGAGCAGCAGGCGCGCAGTCAGCAGCGCCAGCTCGCGCTCCGAAGCGCGCAGCCGGCGCAGCGCCGCCACATACGCCAGCGCCGCGCCGGCGAACTCGCGCTGCCGACACAACGCATCCACCTCATATTATAATACAAGATAATCTACATCTACATCTTCCATCTATCTATACATGTAATAAAATTGAAGTTGCTGTTTGTAATATCAAAAGAAAAATTCCAGATTTCGGGAAGATGATGTATTTGCGTTGCTGATAACGAAAATAGCATTTAAAATTTTTTGTCTGTCTGTCTGTCTGTAGGATACTTTTTTAATTCCTCGCCGTCAACATGTCGGAACGGGTGGTCCGATTTTGATGGGACTTTGACTGAAAGATATCTGGTAGAAGTGATATGCACGCGGGAATGTGATAGATGACTTTATATAAAAAAAAAACCGCTCAAATGAAGTTTGCGGGCGACAGCTCGTAAATATAATATAACTGAATAAGATTGCGATATACAAGTAGAAGCTAACATCGTAAAGTATCTCGAGGTGGTGGTGCGTGAATGCGGTGCCATCGTCGAAGACGAGCCGCGCCGGCGTCGACAGCCGCGACGCCCGCGTCAGCCACACCTCGAAGAAGCCCAGCTGCGGACAGAAGGCGACCTTCAGCCCGGCGACACTCGCACGACGACACACGCACATAAGCAACATGCTCATGTGCGTGTGTCTCGGCAGGGTACATTGACGGTTACACAGATTTTACAACATTACGCGACAAAGTGTTCCTTGCAAGCATTTTCACAGCATTAAATAACACACAATTGTAGTTAGTTATCGAACAAAAAGCAACATTAAATAGTGATTCAATGAAAATGAACAACAGTATTACAGTGAGCATGCACGCATAGCAATCTCGACAGCATGTCCCTCTGTTAGTTTGCACTTTTATATAACGAGGTATACAGAATGATTCTTGAGAGACGGATCAAAAGATTTGTGGAGGTTAGGACCTCAATATCTAATTGAGCCCAAAATTCTTCAGAAACTGCGCCCATGTCTGAAGAATAAAACCCAAAAATGTGTTCGCCTAGAATATCGTTATGTAAAAAAAATGAATTGAAATAGTTCAGGGCAAAATTTACTCGTAATTGTCTAACAGATATGCTTATGAAAACAAGTAATAACTAAATAAATATAATATGCTTTATATCAGTTCGTAGGAATAAATTTTTAGATAGGTGTAATGTTCAAGCCCATTCATTTGATACCTATGTTGGGCTGGCTGTACAAATATACTGTGTCATCCACCATATTGTAATGAAAGACAATTACGATTATTTATAGTGTACCGTACTTTATTCGGCACCCGCTTTCATTTGACGCCTTTTTTGAGGGGGTTATACAAAAATATGTCAATTGGCAGACATTTCGGATTTCTCATAGCGACAGTGCACTCTGCTAGGCAAGCTGAATTATTTCACATTCATGTTAGTAGTTTTGCAAAGAAAAGTCATCCGCGCTCTTGCAGCGGCGACCATCTTATTTATTTATTAATTTATTTATTCAAGACATCACGCCGATAGCATACATGTTATAACGCATTATTTCTTCGATTTATTATGACACTAAATATTAAAAAAAATGCAGGACTTGAGATGTGTACCAAATTTCAGAAGCTAATAATCAGAATGACCCGGTTACCGCGAATGATCCAAGATAGCCGCCGCCACAAAATGGCGGATGACATATATTTGCACCATTCCACCATCATACATAGGTAACAAATAAAAAGGACTCGACTACCACATCGCGCAACATAGGATACTACCATAAAATCTTAATAAATACAATAACTAAAGTAGAAAGAAAGCAAGTAATGTAAATGTTTTTAATATTAAGTACTTGTTTAGTCGCTATAATTCTCGGACACTCGCCTTGCGACCATTTGAAGCGTGTTTGTAGCTAAGCGAGATAAAACTAGTTACATTTGTACTTACAACTAGTACCGAAATAAATATGTGATACCTTTATAAGTATAAGCTGGTCGTCCTGAGGCAAGGAGTGGAAGCCGGGCAGGCGCTTGGCGAAGCCGACCACCTCGTGCACGTGCGGCGTCATACGCGCCGCCAGCCTGTGCCACAGCTGCGCGGCGAGGTGAGTCGCCGCGCCCCCCGCGCCCCCCGCTTCAACGACGGCCGCCGGCTCGCCACCACTCGCTGTTTACAATTATGTTGAAATAAATACAAGAATTATGTAATATAAGGAAACAAATTAAAGCTATTAAAAAAAGCAAATCTATTCGTTCTTAATGTTGATTTCATTTTCACATTCGACTTACAACAACTTTTAAGACATCTATAAACTCTATCTATATCTATATCTACATCTACACTTCTACACTAATATAATAAAGAGGAATGATTTGTATTTTTGTATTTGATTCACGCAAAAACTACTGGACCGATTTTAAAAATTATTTCATCATTAAATAGGTACTGTATCAGTGAGTAACATAGGATATATTTGAATATTACTAATGTTTAGGAACTATTAATAAACAGCGTGTTTCTGGACGCCGGCGTTAAAAATTCACTAAACTTTAACTTTTCTCGGCTTACGCTGCCTAAAACGATAGAGGTATATAAAAATGATGTGTGAAAGAATTGTAGATCTCAAAAAGTTCTACAGAAAAGTCCGCGATAGCATATATCTATCTTTAACGGTTTTCTTACAATAACCACTTTTTTTCTTTACAAATGAATTAAAAACCGCACGTTATTTGCGGCGTTCTTTTATTGATTTCAATATTAATCCTTATCCAAATAAATGCGTTTGTTATCAGGAAAATTTAATGTAGAATAAAATTGTCCTTACCAGTATTTAAATTGGACTAATAGTTTAGAAGATATCGCGAAAACAAACAAAAAGGATAACCGAAAAATCAGCTTACAAGCTACCGGGCTTAGAAATTTGAAATCTTGCATCGGTAGATTTCTGTTATTACGTACATTACTACTAAGTTAATACTTTAGGTATTAGGTTGAAAAAAAGGGCGAACGTAAGTTTTGAAGAACGGGCTTAGAAATTTGAAATCTTGCATCGGTAGATTTCTGTTATTACGTAGATTACTACTAAGTTAATACTTTAGGTATTAGGTTGAAAAAAAGGGCGAACGTAAGTTTTGAAGTTTTAAATTTCACGCGGATGAAATCGCGGGCAACAATTCAATAACTTATTTAAAAAAAAAAACAGTTGTATGTACCTAATATGTAACTTCGATCCGTCCAATACCAAACAACCTGTAGAGAGAGTGCAAACAAGAAGTGGGAATAGAAATGAAAACTCATAACCTTCGTTGTCGGAATCATCGAGCACGATGATAGAATGATTGTGCAAGGAGCGGCGCAGCTCATCCGTGTAGGTGTTGTTGTTGCGGTGCGCGGCCAGCACGATCCGCGCCAGTTCCTCGCCCTCTCCCTCCGCCTCCGCCTCCGCCGCCACCTCTGCCTCAGCGTGCGCGTCCGCGGACTCTTGCGCAGTCTCAGTGCCGGCGCCACTAGAGGGCGCCGCTGTCGAGCTCGGTGGTGCCACAGCCGCCGCAGCCGCCGCACCCGCCGCACCCGCCGCACCCGCCGCACCCGCCGTAGCCGCCGCACCCGCCGCACCCACCGCTCCCACCGTAGCCGCCGCAGCCGCCGCAGCCGCCGCAGCCGCCGCAGCCGCCGCAGCCGCCGCAGCCGCCGCGCATGTGCTCGTCTCGGCTGGCGTGCGCGCCACCTCTGGCATCGTCTCGCCGTCGCGTGACCGCTTCGGCACTCGTCCGTACCGCACCGCTGAGCACACGCACAAAACGTCACATATTAAAGATGTATGAAATGCGTTACGTTACATGTGCAACTATGTGTACATATATCTCTATGAACTTATCGCAAAATTGGTTTTGTTTTGGATGTTTTACCGTTATTTTAGACTTCAACCGTAAGATTTTAATACGCATCGAATAAATTAACTAACATTCGCGCTAAAGCTGCATTGCACACATATACGTACATAGATATTTTAGATTTATATCCTTTCTTTTGATTTCCTAAGGAAACAAACAGTAATTATGCATAATACTCATAGTTCTATTTGAAAAAAAAGTAGTTAGGTATCTACTATTGTTTTATAAAAAAGACTTGGTGAGTTGGGGCACCGTTTCATCTATTGCATGTAGAACAGTTGTGAAGTGAAAAATAGGCGTAGTTTGATTGACAATATACGACGTGACGGTCGACACCGTTCATTCGACGCGTCGACCTCTCGTCCTACTCGCCCAGGGTGGGTGAATTATAAATGAACGACTAAGCATGGAAAATAGATCGCATCAACGGCCAGGAACATATCGCAGGAGTTAGGATACGTAGGCTGCAGTAGCGGATACTCACAGTCGCGGCTCATACCGACTGCGAGGCACTTCTTGAAGCGGCAGAACTGGCAGCGGTTCCTGTTGAGTCGGATGACGTGGCACTTGCCGTCGCGCAGGCACCGGTACTCGATCTGCTTCTGAATGCTGCGCCGGAAGAAGCCCTGCAACACCACCGAACTTTCACGTCCTCTGCTCTTGCTTAAAACATGCTACATATCACCCCCCGCCTTATGTTACTTTTAAATCATACGACGACAATGACATCGTTAGCCTGACAATTTTTTTCAAGCGCTAAGTATAGATTGTGAATTTTGCAGAGCGTTCAATTACAGTTGTTAGTTGGCAGTGAGCAGAGAATAAGTACCTTGCAGCCCTCGCAGGAGGTAACTCCGTAGTGGTACCCGGAGGCCTTGTCGCCGCACACCCTGCAGGGCACGGCGGCCCGCCCAGTGGCCGCCGCCCCACCCCCCGCCGCCTGCACTGCACTCGCAACAGAAACTACATGTTAGTCACAAGGCCATCAAACCCATATTTTTATCTCAGTTTCTTCGGAGGAAAAGAGAGGGACAACAATAAGTTTCACATAATTGTTTCGGCCACGATAAGTGGTAACCAATGATTAGGTGGATCGATTGTACATGAATGTTGAATGTCTTCGATTACTCGCTATGGAAGGGTTATTTATAGATTTCTAGAAGTTCTACTCGTATATCTATAGTTGCTGCTACTTCATTTGTATTGCATAACCAGTTACATATTTAATTTGAAAAGTCTAATGACTAACTAGCTTATGCTCCCGACTTCGACAGCGCGGAATAAAAAAAATTGCGATATACAGGGTGATTCTTTACGGACGGATCAACGGTTTTTGTGGAGGTAGAGGACCTCGATAGTTATCGTTTAAGCGCAAAGTACGAGTATGTTGCCCGATTTCCTATAGTTTTAAAGTTATTGATTTTTTTGTAAAAAAAAAAATCGGAAAAACCCGATTTCCGACTAAAAACCTCACACGAGAACTAAATAAAAAGATATTTTGAAAATTTTCTTAAAATAAAATTCCTTTCTTTAATTTTGAGAAGCTGTAATTTTTTTTACACCAACTTCATTCCTACAAGTTTTTTCAAAAACTGCTCCCATGCCTGAAGATTAAAACAAAAATCCTTTTCGCCTTTCGTTGGTTTTTCATGTAAAGAGAACGATTTTAATTAGTCGAGGGCGACAATCTCTTGTAACTTTCGATATGAAACTTAAAGTTTTCTTCGAAAAGTCTCTTCTTCGAAAATTCTACAGGCATAGAAGTTTTTGAAAATACTTGTAGAAAAAAAATAATTGCACCGTCTAGAAGGTAAAGAAAGAAAGTTTTAAAAAAAATTCAATATTTTCTTTTATTTAGCTCGTGTGATTTATTCCAAAAAAGGGGTAACGGTACGAAAGCCCAATTAGGCTTGTGAAAGAAAAACAATGACCGCTATAAACACATTGTTTTAGACGTACGGGCATATTTTTGTCGGAAATTCGATTTTTCCGATTTTTTTACAAAAAAATAAATATCTCTAAAACTATAGAAAATCGGGCAGCATACTTTGCGTTTAAACGATAGCTATTGAGGTCCTCTATGTACCTCCACAAACCCGTTAATCCGTCCGTTAAGAATCACCCTGTATAATTATATAGCCTTTGTTTCTCGGTGATAACGTAGCTTTCTAATGCTGAAAGAATTTTTGAAATCGGCCCAGTAGTTCAGAGTTATTTCAATACATACAAAAATACAAATCTTTTCCTCTTTACTTATAATGTTAGTATATACAATTGGCTCAAACAATGTCACTCGATGATCACTGGCTGGAATCTCTTAATACTTGAAGTACGTTGGTTTTGTTAATTTGTGGGTTATGTTTATGAATATGATGCCTAAGCTTCTTTTAAATAAGTACACTCAAGAGCATTGAATTCGGGTCACCTAAACTATAAATCTCTGCTGTACACCAAGTTTCTTGTACGATTTTCGTTAAATTTCTCCGATTCCTCTGTGTGAGAGAGATAGAGAGAGAGAGAGAAACTAAGAAGTTTTAATACCATAATTTAAGGCGTTAAATACTGCTATTGTCTATTAAACACCGTTTATTTCATTAAGCCAGCATTCTTACTTTACGAGGTTTTTAGTTTTTTTAAGTGACCCAGATTCAATGCAGTTCTCGAGTGTACAAACAATGATATCAGCCAAGTGGCAGCTGCCGAAATTGAGAACCGCAAGGGCATTTTGTATGACGTACAGGGCATATTGCATTATTAGCAAAAAAACGTACACTCGATACTTTGGAGAAATAACCAAAAAGAATTCTGGATAAGCCAAGCCCAGAGTTTGTGCAACATGAAAATACAACGAGGGTCGCGAAGCCTACCCAAATGAGAGGTGACTAGTGTAAGTGAAGCACGCGGGAGCGCGGGAGCAGCGCGGGGTAACTAGACACGTCTTTAAATTTATTCACCGATTGTGCAGGTTGCATAACAATGTTTACCTTCACCGTCAGAAACTCGAAAATCTAAAATTGGTAGTTATATGACAGGGATCGATCCTGGACGATCCTGGACGATCCTGGACGATCCTGGACGATCCTGGACGATCCTGGACGATCCTGGACGATCCTGGACGATCCTGGACGATCCTGGACGATCCTGGACGATCCTGGACGATCCTGGACGATCCTGGACGATCCTGGACGATCCTGGACGATCCTGGACGATCATAGACGCTCCGATATCATCCGCATTAGATAACTTCGATTTTTATCATTTCCGCTGACGTTCTACGCGAAGCCTTTACGCTTCGATGGAACATATATTTATTGTTGATGGAAGCTTCTACTGATAAAACGGATAACTGTCAAGGGACAAGGGATTTAACAATTAATAGTAAAAGAACCTACGCTAATCTCAGGAGGAATCCGCTTCGATTAATAATAGTTGGGCACCGCGGGAGCGGGGAGCAGCGCGGGAGCAGCGCGGGGTAACTAGACACGTCTTTAAATTTATTCACCGATTGTGCAGGTTGCATAACAATGTTTACCTTCACCGTCAGAAACTCGAAAATCTAAAATTGGTAGTTATATGACAGGGATCGATCCTGGACGATCCTGGACGATCATAGACGCTCCGATATCATCCGCATTAGATAACTTCGATTTTTATCATTTCCGCTGACGTTCTACGCGAAGCCTTTACGCTTCGATGGAACATATATTTATTGTTGATGGAAGCTTCTACTGATAAAACGGATAACTGTCAAGGGACAAGGGATTTAACAATTAATAGTAAAAGAACCTACGCTAATCTCAGGAGGAATCCGCTTCGATTAATAATAGTTGGGCACCGCGGGAGGAGGCTGCGGCTGGCGGGGACCGGAGGCTGCGCGATGTTCCATGCAGATGCACGATAAAATAACGTGTTACATAACCGGGTGGTGCTTTCTTCCGCGAACTGCGTTGAGCGCAGAACGACTCGCGTTCGCGAACTCCCCCCGCCCGCTCCGCACCGCAACGCACCGCACCGCCAATACGCCAGGGCTGGTCGACATCACTGTTTACATGAAACTAATTACTATGAAAGCTTCTCATTCATCATATTTTAAAGTTGCCGAAATGTGCTGTCCACTAAGACAGTGGATACTGTCACATTTAGGTACCCAGTCCACGGACTGGAATCTATCATCATCTCATCAGATGTCCTTCACTACGTTTATTGCTCGAACAGACGATAAGAAACGTGAGTGCTGTGCCAGATTCCGGCATTACGTATTGGTACTTGGTATTTCATTTTTACTTTATTTGAATATGCATAATGATTTGTACAGCCCTAAGAAGTTTTCAAAGCGACGATCATTGCAGTTCAACAAACTGCGCACGAGTCGATCGTTGAACCTGTACAAACCGTTAGTCCATCTCGCTCGCACACTGCGAAGCCCTATGCCGAGTTTGTGTCCATTCTATGTTATTGGATATTCGGCTATTTCCACTGCAGTATGGGTCTCTAGGAAACAGTCTACAGACCGAAGAACGCGATCTGGCATCTCTCAAGTAGCCAAGTGTTAACATTATTTATGTTAACGTTAACAGCTGATAGTAATATTCCTGCTTCTTTAATATCATCGTCAGAATTTGGTCAAAGTTCGAACGACATTATGCCGGATTATCAAACCTGACCTGCAATCTATATAGATAAACAATTAATATCAAACAATATGTTCTTATGTAAATTTCTACTTTTAGCAATTCATTTTAAACTTTTTAGTTAATGTTTCGAATTGGATTTTACCATATTGTAGGTACTCAAATCTTTTCATTTGATACCCATATTGAGGTGGTTGTCCAAAATGCATCACCTGCCATTTTTACGGCGGCGATTTTAGATTTTTCATAGTGCACTGTACTCTACTAACCAAGCCCTTTCATTTGATGCCCACGTTGGGGGAATTGTACTAAAATATGTCACAATTTCACTTGATTTCGCAATTTTCACAAAATACCTAACGTCATAAATCAATATGGTCGCCACCACTTGCAATTTGACGGTTCTTTGTTTACTTAGGTTTAGGTTTTGAAACGAATCTAGGGATAAATGGTTTTGTTTCGCCATACACGTATTTTTATAGAGATTGTGACATGAAAAAACATTTTAATATTTAAGTTCGCACGGACGAAGTCGCGGGCAACAGCAACAGATATTGCTCAAATAAACAGAATACAATGTAAGTACGAGTACTTATGTAATTACAAAACGTTATATTTCGATCTTCAGGCAACTGATAGATATTGGATTCGCTACTTCTCAAACTGATAAACGACTAAAACTACACTACTCGTATACCTCCACTGTTGTTTTTGCGTCTCTCCTAAAATGCAACTGACAGTTTACCTCAGTTCAGTTCAGTTCAGTTCTAACTGAACAGTTCGACTGTTCAGTTAGAACTGAGCGTGTTCAGAGGGCTTTAGTATGGTTTCATTTAGTTTAATTCACGCTATAAGATATAATAGTTTTTATAGAGAGTACTGACGGTAACTCCGTAGCTAGTGCACAGTGGGCGTGCGGAGAGGAACATTGCCCGTGGTGTTTCTCCTGTACAGCGATAAGCGCTTGAACCTCGTGCACTCTTTAAAACGATAAAGCCAGTTTAATAATAGCGTAAACATTAGTGTTGGTTACAGTGGAAGTAACCCACAGTTGTTTTTTATTAAATCAAATCACGATATCAATAATAGAGATAACCATTGTGATGCACTAATCTGCGATGAAACCAATCCAACCCGGGCCAGCGTGGTTGACTAAGCCTAGTTCATTTAGGTCAAGTTCAAGCCCGCCGACGCCCTCGTAGGGACTGTATAGGAGCGGGCCAGTGTATTCTAATGAACTCTAACTCCAAAGAGTAACAGATGTCCAAGTATTATCAAAATGATAACTGTCAGTTAAAGTTTTGCCTACACACGCACAGTTTCAACTAAACAGTTCGGCTGTCCAATTAGTACTGAGAGTGTGTAGCGGGCCCTAAAGAAAAACGATTTTGCGTGTAGTTAAGTTACTTTAAAATGATTTAACACTTTTATTTCTCATAGTACTGAGGGCTTATCGCGTACCTATATTCGTGAGAACGTTTTCGCAACGGCAAAGACAACATTTTTGTATTAGATGTTTGCAGCGCCCCTACCGGGCGTAAAGTAAACCAACAAATCTCATACTTTGTAGATGACGTTACGAATAAGTTCTCGCAACTATCACGCAAATATTCGTGATAGACCCTCTGATAACAATGAATTGACATTATACAGATTGTTTTTTTTTAAAGTGGATATAACTGGATATCTACAACTCCTAGAGGTTAGAGTTACCTGAGTGATGTTTGTCATTTGATTCATTAACAACAAGCAAGGATTGCAAAATGCAAATGCAGGAACTTGGGAAAACTTAAGCTGCGTGTGCGTGTGAAAGCCTTCCGTGCGAATAGAGGGTGTCGCTGCTCTGCTTCGGGCGCGCTGTGAGCGGCGTCGGCGCTTGCACAATACCCTCGCCGGGCGGGTCATTGACCTGATCCCTGACGCCAACCACCCATACACAAGCTCCGTATAATTCTAAGAGGAACTTGTATCCATTTCTGTATCTTACGGTTGAGCTTCCAAGCAGAATCAGTATGCTTTTCGTTGCGATCGACGTTTTATCTCACGTGCACATTTCCATCGCACGAAGCTGACTTCAACGAAGCCTGTTCATGTACGTTTCTATTGTCCAAACATTTATTGAAATATCCCTGTACGTAGGTACACTGCCACAAATTGACTTTAAGCTTTAAATGGGTCATTCTGGCGTTGGTCTAGTTCTACCGAACTTTGAGCTACTTCTGCTAATATAAAACTAACGGTCGAATATTGACACGACATTTTAATCTGCAACAGCGTTTAAAAATGTTGTCACAAGTTAAATGCATAAGCGGCGCTTACGAAGAGGAGTTTTTATGTTTCGTTTCGATATACTGTCGTTATCTGCCGCGATGAGAGCAGCGTCCTTAGACAAGGAGGCGCCAATGAGTTATTGTACTTCATCAATGATGCGCGCCGAGTCAAACAACTTTGTCGCACTGTACTGTACACACGTACCAGCAATCGCCTGCGACTTCGTCACCGCGGAATTAAAAAAAGTAACCTATAATATTCCCGCGTGCATAAGCTACCTTCCTTTCAAACTCCCGTTAAAACTGGTCTAGCTGTTCCGGAGATTACCCGGAACAAACACGGCCTTGCGGATAGACTAACAGACAGACAGACAGACAAAATTTAGTAATCAGTTTTTCGTTATCAGCAACGGAAACGCATCAAATTCACGAAAAACTATTATACTTGCAGACATTCCAATTTTATTTACATGTATTTATTACAAGTGCACCAAGACAAACTTAATTAAAATCTCCCAACTCCTGAAGTTCGCAAATTTATTCTCTCTCGCTCTCCCACACACACACAAATAGTTCAATTAAATTAAAGACAATTAAAGTCAATTTAAGAGTTATTTTTAAAATAATGATATCTAGATTAGGTAGGTGTTGCTCGAGTAATATTCACTGTACAGTAGCGTATTTCTATTGCATTTATTATAATTTTGCTTTGATAAGTGTGTGCTTATCACTTCCAATTTTTTTTATTTCCACAAAAAATAAAATAAGTAGTCGATAGGAATTGTGGAAGTATCAATGCAACCGTATTGCAATTCTCGCATCAGTTTTAGCTATAGGCAATGTCGGTGTCGCGATGGCGTGTTGGCGCGCGTTTATCATTTATATTTGATATCGTAAAAGCGAAAGGAGGCAGGCGGACGCTGCGGGTGCGCGCATTTTGCGAGGTCTTAGTACTATATTATATTGTTTACTACGGCACCGATAACCGCAGATAGTCGTCAATAATAGAGTGGAGTAGGGAGAAAAACATTATTCAGATATCTGCTAGTAAATACTAAAGTTAAAGTAAGGGGTGGTCGAGGAACGATCAGGAGTCGATATGGAACTGGAGTTGTAAGAATGCAAAGGCAACGCACCTTGTGTTTGGTGCGGAGGCGGGTGTGCGCCTGCGCTGGCGCCGGGAAAGAAGGCGAGTGCAAAGTGTGGTGGCGGCGCCGGCGTCATAGGGGCCGGCACTCGCACGCGCGCAGCGGCCGCGCTCCACACGTCCATGGCGATAGCGCGCGCATCGCTCGCGACCACCTTCCGTCGCAGCGGCTCACCGTGCACTGTCGACTGCCGACTGCCGTATTGCCGCCAACCGCTTTCTGACCACATCTCTAATCTTCCCGCTCGGCGGGCTACGGCGGCTGTAGACACAACGCCGCCTCCGTGCACTTTTCAAACAATTTCGCGCAAACTCTGCGAACTTCCGTATAAGCCCTCATCGCAATAACGAATTTCACTCTAATCTTTACTAAAGTACAAATATCCATATGTACGCATAGATATGAATATGTTTTCAGAGTTTATTTTTTGTTTTACTTAATGCACGTCGAATTTCGGTTCCGCACTTCGGTCCAGATCCTGATCGGTCAGGTCTCGAATTTTTTATGAAAATTTAAATCGTTAATGCCCTTGTTCATACTTGTAAATCAGAAAAAATTCTAGTAGTTAGGTTATATAATAAGCTTAGAAATGCAAGTTCGTCTGCGATGAGCGATGCCTCACAGTGGCAGCAAGCGCGGGGCCGATATCGATGCAAAGGCTACCTTGCCTTGGTCTCAGCCAATGGCAATAGCCATTGAACTTTGTATGTTAAACATCACAGCATACCTTACAAAAGAAAACAATTTAACTCGAAATAAATTTTGTACAATACAATATAATTTTATTTCGGGTGCCGCGGCGGGTCGCAGGCAGGTGTCGCGTTTTGCGTCGAATCTGCTCCGTTACGTAAAAACTTTTTGGACAATCAGATTCATTCAGCATATAAAACAGTTGTCGAGGATGGTGTCGACGACGCACAGTCTGACGCCGCATTCGCTTTATATCATCAGTACGATTGAATTGTTTATAGACCTAAGTATATTGAACTGACACTTCATAAGGTATTGTATGTAATTTGCCAACATTTGCTACTTCCAAGTTAATTTGTTCAGAGTATGATTTAAAAAACATATAATTAGTAGCTATAGCTATATTAGCTGTAGCAACATTTGGTAAATTCTCACGTGTGCGATTGTGATTGTGAACGAAGACAAGTTCGATGCATTGATAAATAAGAAAACTTTTGATTGGTTCATGTGTAAACGTTTACAGTAATTAAAGCAACTCAGGAGAATTCTCGTGAACCTGCGTATTACAAGGGTTTTAATCAGTATATGAACTGTGGAATGTAAAGTGCGACACCCACCGCGAACCGCGACTCCTACATCCACAAACATAGTCATTCTTCGCGCTTTTGTCAAGTAGAAGAAGATCGTATGGTGAATACACTATTACCACAGACCAAATCAAATCCGGAGGGATTCATTTTCTGAAGAAATGACAGCGACTGTTTAATTTCGCCATACAAAACGTGACCAATTAACAGAAAAACTAACGAGAAGGTATTCGTTTCGACATCGACAAGATTTGTATAAGAGTTGTCGGTGCACTTCCCGGCCGCTAGGGGCGCTGATAACAAGCCGTGTCTATGTCGCACAATCTGGTATTTACTAAAGATACTGTTTATTATTGATCTTAAAGGGGAATATAGTGTACAACTTCAGTTTTAACTGCACCGTCGGACTGTGCAGTAAAAACGTATTTTAGTATACAAACTGTTGAGCTGTACTGTTTTGTTGCCTACACACGTACTATTTAACTGAATCTGGAAATTTGGAGAACGTGTAAAATATTCTAGATCACGAGCGCGGACACGTTTTGTCAAAAGCCGTTAATTGTAAGTCAACTATACGTATTCCAATACCACTGTGGAGTTTACAATCATACATTTATCCATGTTAAGAATTAGAACTTGTCCCGAAAACAATCAGTAAATAGTTAGTAATGAGTTATTGTTTCATTTCTTCTTTCATTACAAAGCGAGGACGACGACAGCGACGACACGCCGCGACGCCGGATATTGAACAAAAAAAGTGAATTCGAAGCCGTGACAAAATTTAACTGAATTGATGAATTTCAAATTGAATTTATCCTTGAATACATATTTGATTCGGCCAAAAAATCATGTAAGTAGTTACTTGTAACTAGGGTTGTAACGGAAGCGGATGCGGATGCGGAGGCGGAGGCGGAGATCAATAATAAAATATTGATTGTAATTTATTAAAGGAATAAAAACTAAAACTACGTCATTTCAAAATGCAGATTGGTACATAATTACGAAATACACTTTGTTATATGATATCATATACATTGTTATATGATGTATAACAATTATTAAGTAGTAATGGTGTAAGTTATGAACCTTTGCCAAACCGATTGGAACGTGACAAACTGCTCTTCATTATTAAAATTGAGATGAGGCAAATTTTATGAACAACAGTCGATATTTATATTAGTTCTTAAAACAAAGAACACCGCGTCCTTCGCTGTCCTCCGCGCACACACCGCCAAAGGACTATCAAACGTTCCCGCTCTTAGTCGGCGCGCTACGACGGCGCGGCCGCGGCGATCCAAGGTTACACGTGCCGCGAGGTACGTCCAAGGACGGCACGTGTAGCAGCGCGTAGCCAATAATGTTGCCAACACACTAATAACAATCAAATCTCAACGACAAACGCGCATATGAGTCAAACATGTGAACTGCTAGTTGACCAAACACGCCCGCGCGGGCCGTACAAACGATACCTAGTCGCCCCTCTCGCGTTAAAGACGTAAATTAACCTTTGTTAAACTCCGCATAAGAAATAACGGAAGCGGAAGCGGATGCGGAGTTATCATTTCTTGCGGAAATTCCGCACTTGCGGATGCGGAGGCGGAGTTCCGTTACAACCCTACTTATAACATACGAGTGTCGGCGGAGTAAAGATTTATCTTATAGATGCGTGACGTAAAAGAATTACATTATATTATTGAAGTCAAAATGCAACTTAAAACAATTTCTACTTTACAAGCTTCGCGTTTAGGGAATTCAAAGTAGGACGTCAATATGTTATACTAACGTGACTTCGAATGGGAGCTTGGATGGATGGATGGATTGGATGTTTTATTTGATGATGATGATTTGAATCCCATTCCAATCCAATTCAATTGCACATCGACGAAGTGGCGGGCGAATTCTAGTATGTAATGTAGTATGAGAGAAACAGACTATATGTAGTATTGCAAATTTGAGAGATACAGACCGTACTACATAGTATTACGATTTGCGTTGCTGGTAACTATAGTATAGTATACTATAATATAGATATTTTTTTTTCTGTCTGTTCGCAAGTTCGAAGTTGTTCCGGGTAATCTCCAGAACGGCTGGACAGATTTTGACGAGACTTTAACGGCACTGTTTTCCGGTGGCGGCACCGACTAGTTTCGGACCCATCGCGGATCCATCTTCAGTACGAGTTTTATTGGGCTTTCTTCGCTGTCGCATCGCGCCTCGCAGTGAATTTTTTTTAATTTGTTATCTATATCATACTATTATCTATACTAAAATTATAACGTGGAAAGGTTTGTATTTTTGTATGTATTTGATTGACGCAAAAACTACTGAGCCGATTTTAAAAATTCTTTCACCATCCAAATAAATGCGTTTGTTATCAGGAGAATTAAATGTAGAATAAAATTGTTCTTTACAGTATTTAAATTGGACTAATAGTTTAAAAGATATAGCGAACACAAACAATAAGGGTAACCGAAAAACCAGCGCACAAACTACCGGGCTTAGAAATTTGGAATCTTGCATCGGTAGATTTCTGTTATTACGTAAATTACTACTAAGTTAATACTTTTGGTAATAGGTAAAAGGGGCGAACGTAAGTTTTAAACTTTCAAATTATCTATACTATATTTTTGTATGTATTGAAATAACTCAAAAACTACTGGGCCGATTTCAAAAATTCTTTCACCATTAGAAAGCCACGTGTATTAGTATTAGTGAGTAACATAGGCTATGCTTTTTATTTATTTTTTTAATTTCACGCGGGCGAAGTCGAGAGCAACAGCTAGTAACTAATAAAGTTATGAATTGTATAATAGAGTAGGAAAGCTCGTGATAACAATAGTCAATAACGTATAGGTTACCTGGAGAGAGCGCGCTGGGCTGCGGGCAGTCCTCCTCCCTGAAGCTGCGGACAATACATTTTGTACACGTTTAAGATTGCCTCTTCACCATTCTCTACTATTAATTATTAATTGTATTCTATGGTACACAGAATCACACTTAGAATCTACATGGCTATCATTTTTTTAAATTGTCTTTTCCTTTTGCTTTTGAACATATATTCATGATATTCCGATAGGAATTGATGTTACTTCGGGGCTATTATGAATTCTGTACATTCAAGGTCAAGGAGCAGTTTTTGTCAAAAATTGGACATTAGCAACAAGCGGAGGCGAGCGTCAACCGAGCTGCTTGAATTGTAAAGTAAATTGACAAAAATCTGTTATGCATGGCCCGCCGCCTCCGCCGACGCCTCTCGCTCTCCAAACCACCATTATATTAACAAATATTCTTCCCAGAATATACCAAACTTCTTACACAAAATATTATCGAAAAATACTTTATAAAAACCAATCCCGAATGACTGAGCATCAACAGATGAAATAACGCCATCTTTTGGCTGCGTTTTAAAACAATGATCTTAATTTCTTTTTATAGTATACGAGTATATCCTGTAGTTAGTGTTATATGGACCGATTATTTTAAAAGAGCCCCATACAGAGCATAGGAAAATACTATCAGTATAATGTAATTTTACAACGTAATTAGTTTCTAAGATTAAATTTTATGTCATGATTATTTGTAAAGTAAGCTAAGTGTAAAGTATTTCTTCATTTTAATGATATCTACTCCCAAGTACTTGTCATTAAAAAAAATGGACACCACTTTCAAAATAAATGGTCCAAACGTAACCATTTAAGAAACATATATTTTTTAATCTCTTTGTATGTAACATTTTCTCAGTTAAAATATACTAGAAAGCTGGAAACACAGAAAAAACTTACAGCGGATGAGATTAAAAACCTTTTTTTTCACTTTTACTTTTATCTTTAATTGTCAGATCCACTTTAACTATATTTTTTGTTCCAATAAAATATACCCTATGACACTCCGGGGAAATAGACGAATCTAATGACTGCTCACTCCTTAAAATCGCTGCAGGCTCTCCTCGGCCATCACAATTGAATTTACTTACATACAAACTCAGAAACATAAGTAGTCAATTAGAAACAAATACACACGCGCGAAAAAATATTATCCTTTGGACATTCAGGTAATGAATATAATATAAGTTGAGTTTGTAATTAACATAGTAGTGCACCTACTACTACTACTACTACTACTACTACTACTACTACTACACTACTACTACTACTACTACTACTACTACTACTACTACTACTACTACTACTACTACTACTACTACTACTACTACTACTACTACTACTACTACTACTAGTGCTGCTACTACTACTACCAGCGCAACTAGCGGCTCGCAAACTCTATCCAGCTAGGAACCGCAAAAGCTGAGCCTCTGCCTTTTGTAAAATCTTTGTGTATATTTGTTATTGTATATTTTTACTCCATTTAGATTTGTATAGTAAATATTATTTAATGCTATTAATTTTAAGTAGTTATCCTTTAAATTTTATTGTCCAAGAAAATGTCCTTAGCTTAGTGCTAAAGATAGCAAATAAAAGTGTATAATAGTAAAAGAAGGGGTGAGAAGACGGGTAAAGGGGGTCGTGGGGTTTACGTTCTGCAAACGGTCGCAGGTACTTACTGACATAGCAAATGTGGAAGGCAGAATGAAACTGTGGGTTTACGTTCCAAAATTTCACAAAAAAGTCGATAGTATTGTGTTAGTTATGATATTGACAAAAAGTTTGTATTAACTACTTTTGTAAAAGCTGCCTCAACGCGGGCAAGTAACCGTATCGCGAAAAAGGGATCTTAGCTTTGTTTAAAAACACAAGTGATATTGTGTATGCCAGAGACACGGCGCAGCAACAGACCAGAGATCTACATCTATCTTCTATACATATAATAAAATTGGAGTGTCTGTTTGTAATATCAAAAGAAAAATTCAAGATTTCGGGAAAATGATGTATTTGCGTTGCTGCTAACAAAAATCGCATTTAAAAATTTTTTTCTGTCTCTGTCCGCAAGCTGCGTTTGTTCCGGGAAATCTCCGAAACGGCTGGGCCTGAACTTTTCACTGAATGGTAGCTGACATAGACGGGCATATTATAGGCTACTTTTTATCTTAATATTGCGTGGACGAAGTCACGGGCAACAGCTAGTATAAGAATAAAAAAAAGTATTGAAAACTTAGGGGTATTTTATTATAAATATAGATATACTAGCATTCACCCGTGACACCGTTCGCGTGGAAATAAAAAAATTAAGCTGCCTATTTGTTCTTCCAGGCTATCCCCTACATCTATAATATACCAAATTTTATCGAGTTCCGTTAAGCAGTATCGGCTACAAACTCTTACAAATATCCATCCATACATTTAAACTTTCGCATTTATGATATTAGTAAGAAGTAAGATATGACTTACTCCGAAACTAATTATAATTTAAGTAAATTTAACGGTTCGGTTTGGAGCATATAATTTAAAAGGCACCAAGCCCTGTAAGAGCTTCAAGGACAATGTACGAGTATAGGCCGCGTTAGAGGACAGCTGATACAAAATATCGATTTGACAATGAAACCATTACCTACGCCAAATGTTTATCACGAGGTCCGCATCATGTCCCCTAAAGGTTCCCGAGATCCAGTTCGCAAGGTCCAGAGGCTCGCTGGTTAGAATTAGAACTTGCAAGAACTTACGTATACAGGTCGTCCTCGATATTCGAAGAGCTAGACGCCTCGACGAGTAATGAACAACTCATCACTAAATCTTTACGAACAATTTACATCACAAACGCCTCGTCGGGCTGGATTTCGTCGCCGTTTGCCCTGTTCACTTCGAGTACAAGCATTTTAATACGCTGAATAAATGTAGGAGTTCAGCATTTTATAGCGAACAGAGGCACCTTGCGCGGAAAAACATAGTCTCGTGTTGGGATTGAAATCACTGACGCGGCCACGAAGTACGAGCGAACAGGGCGACGTAAGCTTGCAACGACGACGCAACGGCCTGTTCCCCGCCCTCCGTTCACGAAATACTTGGATGTTTACGGTTGATATTTATTAAATACAATTTAAATGTTAAGTGTAGTTATATTACTTAAACCTTACTAATATTATAAATGTGAAAGATGTTTGTGAGAGTTTGTAGCCTAAATGGCTGAACGGATTTCGGTGAAATTCGGCATTGACGTAGAGGATAGTCTGGAAGAATATATAGGGTACTCGTTTTTGTTCTTTTTTTTTTAATTCCACGCGGACGGAGTTGCGGACGAAAGCAAGTGGTATAGTTATATATCTATCAAATCTATAACCATCATAATTACATATGTGAAGCGAAAACTTTCTACACCTTTTTGAGGAAATTGCTCGAACAGATGAGGTAAAATTTGACACAATTAGAGTAAATCAGGAGCAGAAGGTTCTAAAGCTATTTTTATATAATAAAAAAAACTTTGACTATGAACTATGTCTGAATTTCCAGACAACGAACACGATTGCATCGCTTGTGAGTTACGATTGAGCTGTTACCAGTCACTCCTTGAATTCTGTCTGGTATAGGGATACAGCAAATAGTGGGATTTTCTTTTCATATAATTCCAAAAATCCGTTTAGTATTTTTACTTGTATGCCGGTAGTCATTTGAACTAGTGTAGTTTATTGTTTAGATAGATAAATACATACTTACTCAATAAATAAGTTTTTCTACAATTCAATGTTTGTTTTCCGTCAAAGGCCAAATTTGATTTACTTAACTTATGCAAAATATTGTACTTATAAAAATGTTTCTATCTGAGTCCCAAGCAACCAAACTACTTTTGAACATAGTAGAATATTTTCAGGGAAGGGAAGCCATTGGCTCCTTTAATATAGGGAATCAACCTAGTACAGGAGCCAAGGATATATAATTAAACAAAATACAAACTTATAAAAATTAAAAATTAAAACAATTTAGTTATGTGAAATTATAAATAAACTGAGTCGCCGTGTGAATGTTACGTCGTCGGATACGGGATGTATAGGTATAGGGCGCATGCGTTACTTCAACCTTGAGCGCACTTCCCGGTTCACGGGCAGAAGCCCGGACTTACGCCCAGTGGGTCAATGTGTTTGTAGGTCTGCAGCGGCAGCGGCAGCGGCAACGACAGCGGCGACGACAGCGGCAGCGGACGTCGGTCGCCGCGCCGCGCCGCTATCCACGCGACGCAAGCATTAATAATTCATCTATCAGTATCGTAATGTAAAACTAGAACAACACTGAAAGCGAATAATAAGTAATGACACATTCATTATGCTACTAAGCGTATTTATTTGATCAAACTTCCGATTTTTATGTAAGACGAGCATATGTAAGTATGCGGGCGACAGCTCGTCTTACGAAGTCAACAGCGCGGATTTTATTTAAAAAAAGTCATCTATCACTTTCCCCCGCGCATCTACCTTCTACCAGCTATTTTTCAGTCAAAGTCCCGTCCAAATCGGGTTCCAGAGATACCCGTTCCAGAGATAGCGGTCCGGTCGCCATATTGACAGCTCGGAATTAAAAAAAGTAGCCTATAATATGCCCGTCTATGTCAGCTACCCTACAGTGAAAGTCCGGTCGAAATCGGTCTAGCCGGTTCGGAGATTACCCGGAACAAATGCGGCTTGCGGACAGACAGACAAAGAATTTAATTTAAAAATTTTAAATGCGATTTTCGTTATCAGCAACGCAAATACACTGGAATTTTTCTTTTGATATTATAATACATACACTCCAATTTTATTATAAGTATAGATAGTAGAAGATATAGATATAGAATAGATGGATAGTTAAAATTAGATTCTTGGTGAATACTATTGCACTGCGTCTTCAATCTTCAATATACGAGTACACTAACGACAAACCTTTCTTGCGGTTTGCGGTGCGGCAAGTAGCAAGTAGTGACGTGTTCCTTGCACTGTGAAAGTTATTTGTCAGTCTTGTGGATATGGAAAAGTCTTTGCCAACTGAAGCTAAGCATAAACACTAACCTAATACGAGCCCCGATACTAAATAGTTTGTCTAGTTTGGAGTGTTCTCTGTATTTTTTTCTAACTTTATTTTTTTGTCTATCTACGAGTAGTTACATACAGATAAATAAAATTGTAGTGTCAATATTTAATACCAAAATATAATTTTTATACTAGTCGCACATATTTGTGGAATAGTCACTTGTAACAAAAAACGATTTTTTATTTTTCGCCTCCCCGTTCACAAGTCCACGTTCGTTCCGGGTAATCTCCGAAAAGGCTGAATCAATTTGGCTCTTAATGGAAACTAATCTAAAAAAAACTAAGCTATGTGATGCAGTATGGGCATTATTTATTTTTTACATAAATTATGCGACCTGAAAAAAAATATTAGTTGCATGTGGACAAAGTCCTGAGCAACAGTTAGTTTGGTTTGTTAATAAATTGAAAGATCTAGTAAATTTTAATACCGCAACCAGTACATTTCGGACCTCACTCTGCTATAATCTGAAAGAGCCTCGGTCGGCCCTACCGCAGATAGGACCGGACATTTATCATAGATATACTTTTGCCCGATTCTTTTAATTGTGTCGACGTTAACATGGCTCATTTCTCTGAATTTATCCCTTAGACTGGCTCTCGCGCAGTTGTACAGTATCTGAAGGCCGAGGTCTCGACATGATCTAACACAGCCTTCCACTTCCTTCGATAGCTTACGTTTTGCATAATTAATACCTCTTTGCACATCAGTGTCGGTTACACTCGTACAAAAAGTCATCCACTGATGTTGAATGTTATGCAAAAGGTTGTCCAAATCATCTCTGCCTGCGACGTAGTACACGCCCCACAGGCCGATGTCCCGATACGCGATGTAGAAGGGCTCGTAGAACTCGCACAACCCGCTAGCGGCCGCTCGCGAGAGCGCGCACCCGTGCGCCTCGCCGCCGCCCTGGCTGCGCTCCCAAGCGCCGAGAATGCAGCTCGCCGCGAACAGAGGCCAGTAGTCGGGGTCCTCGCGCCCGGGCACCTCCACTGCGACGGCGACGTGCGCGAACGGCATGGAGTCGTCGCGGTACACAAGGGAGGAGCCCGTGTAGCGGATCGCGTCATATGCCGACGTGCAGCTCGGCTCCATGGCCACATGACTGAACCTCTTCTGAGCCTCGCTCATTATGTCCATGCGCACCACTCCACCAGACGCAGCTAGTACTATATTTTCAGGGTGGAATCGTTGTTTCAAAAAACTACATGCCTCGTTTTCGTCAAAATTCTCTATATTCGTTACGGGTCCGATGACGTTTTGTGCCAAAGGTGTTTGTTGAAATGCCGCTTGGTGTAAATAGTCGAAGGTTACTTGCTTCGGAGATGCCTCGCGGTCAGTCAACTCCATAATGATGTCTTTTTTCACTTCTTGAATGTCACAATGAGAGAATTGTATATTAGTGATAATAAGAGACATGATGTAGACGAGCTGCGTGGAATAGGCGGCGGGGGCGAGCGCGGTGAACGTCTGGTATTCCCTCGTGGTGCAGGCGGAAATGGTACCTCCCATACAATTTAAGCATTCCTCCAGTTGTTTTGTGTTCATGGACACAAACCCTTTAAACGCCATGTGTTCTATGAAATGGCTGATGCCGTTGTTTTCCGCAGTTTCGAATCTCGATCCTGTTTGTATAATGAGCGAGAGACAAACCATGGGCGAGATCGTCTCCTCGACGGCCACTCTAACTCCATTCTTTAACACCGATGTGTACGTTTCGTAATACCGGACCTTTGATAGGAAACATTGAGACGTTGACCGCCTGAATAAATTAAACATTTATGATAAATACACGAATTACCTTGATCACTATGTTTTAGCGAATAAAAATAGTTTTCGCAAATCCAACGAAAATAGACAATCAACAACTTTGAAAGCTATAGGTTGTCTAAAAAGGTTGGTTAGTTTGATTAATCAAGCATGTAAAAAATCTAATATAATTTGTATGAAGATAAATGGCGTACTTAATAGACGAGGATCGTATTGATGCAACATAAGCGCAAAGCGAACAACTGTGAACTATCGATATTCGGTCTAAACACCAAAAATATCGAACTAAAATTATCATTTATCTATGAATTAAATTATGGGACAGTTCTAGTAGTGAATATAGATTATACACAACCGTATTAGTAATAAATATTATTTGTATATGTTCCGTATTTCTCATTATTGATTTGACTTTTAATAACCGAATGTCGAAACAGTTTTTTTTTTAATTCATGATGTATATCGTAATCTATCGATTCCAACTTCTATAAGAGTAAAAATCGAAAAGATTAATATCAGATTTTATACAACCCATCCTTACTGAATTGTCAAACTAATCCTGAAATCCTTATTTTGAAAATCTATAACAATATTTTTTAATTCCTAAACCTGTTTCCGACAAGGTTTTCATGATTCAACTAACCTTTTTGCTTAATTTTCTTTATGTGTATAATTCCTGTAAAATCACGAATTCCGGCCAAATGTAGCCTTGTCTAATTGATTCTGTTAATACGTAGAAGAGTATTAAGAAAGGATTTTACGAAATTCTCAATAATAATTGTTACATCATAAAATTTGAAAGAATTTCATGATTTTAATTCCCATACTTGGTTTCAAGAAGATGGAGCCACATGTCACACCACACACAACTCTGAGATGTATAAAGATAAGCTATAGTGCCACAAGGCTCTTGTGGCACCTTTTTGACATTGACAGGGTGGCGCCTCTGAGCATTTAGGGTTACCAGCAAGGTAATATGGCCGCATTAAAGGGAAATTCTTTTCTTTTGAAAACCAAAACGCAAATTGTAAAGGAAGTACTTGTACCTTACAATGTAACTAGGAAATGCCCCAGACTTCGTTTGTCGGTTAGAAGGCTCTATAGTTAAATAATCTTTGTAGCAAACTTTTAGCAATGCACTCTCTTGAGACAGTTAGGGAAGGAATAGTCTTAACATAATTGAAATAGTCTTACTTAGCGCTCATCTACGGAATAATAGAAATCTTAATGATTGTTGTTTATAATCAACGCACAGTACAACTTTGTGGTATGGTTTGAACTGTGCGTTTTAAAATTATCAGATAATTAGTTTTTGATACATTACTGAGTACAAACAGTAATTTCCTTATTACGTAAGTAAATATGAAAATTATGTCAAGAAGGCCATACTTCAAGGTGCACAAAACACGTTACAATAAAGGGTCGGTCACTGCAATTTGAAATAGGAAATAAAACAACTTTCAACAAAATATTTTTAAGTCAATTAGTATATAACAATTTTTTTTTAAATTACAAATCTAAAAATATGCGTCGCCTTGAGAGTTAGGGAATTTCTTGATTAACTAATGGTAACAAATTCTGATTGCAACAGACAACTACTTCTTCTCAGCGATAAAAATATCTCCCACTTAAAAAAAACTCTCTTGCACTACTTTTAAACACTTTCATCACTTTATTTCATGGAATAACATTAAAAAGCCACACAAAATGCGTAAAGTAATGACACGAAGTGAACTGACAAGCTATGTCACTACTACCCTGACATTAAATGTCACTGCGCATTTCATAAAATTGCCGGCTGCCAAAAGAAGCTTGTACCACTATAACGACATTGACTCAATTAAAACCATGATGTTTTACTATAGAACAGGAAAGAGCTCTTGTCGAAAATTTGAAGCCGAGCAAGACCTCAATAACTGTCCGTTTTATCACTCTCTGGCGATGGTGACTATGTTAAAATATTATTTAAGGACAAATATTATAAAAAACCTTGTTTTTGTTGAATGTTGAGTTGAATTTTAACGTATTAGTGTTATCATTAATACAACTCGTTGTACGTAGTACTTATTATAGTGGTACAAGCTTCTTTTGGCAGCCGGCAATTTTATGAAATGCGCAGTGACATTTAATGTCAGGGTAGTAGTGACATAGCTTGTCAGTTCACTTCGTGTCATTACTTTACGCATTTTGTGTGGCTTTTTAATGTTATTCCATGAAATAAAGTGATGAAAATGAAAATGAAAATGAAAATGAAAAAATATTTATTAAACAAAAAGATTGTACAAAAACAAATAACTTTTGACAATAACTTAAAATTATACATAACAGGGAATTAAAATAGTTGTTATCTTAAGTAGTAAGTTAAAATCTTAAGAATATCAAATAAGTTATTCAAGTTCATCTGGTGATAACCACACTAGGCAATGCCTGTATCGTGGCCACCGGAATTCATATATACAATATAATCCGTGCACAAAATTACAGAAACCCACACTCACAGCAGTGCTTTAGTATTTAATTATAAGTTAATCAAGTTTAAAACTTTATTGCAATTAAAATGTAATTGAAAAATAAATTTTATAAATAACAAGAAAGGGAATAAAACTATGTGTATATGTGTGTAAATACGAATGGTATGAATATGTTATTAGATAATATATAAATATATCAAAGTATCACAATCTAAAGTTTTCCATAGTACTTAATAAGGTTATGATTTAATCTTAAGAAGGTTCTCTGTATCAGTGTAGTTTAAAGTGAGCAGCCATTCCAGTAAGATAGATTTGGCTTCTGGCAGAGATTTGTCTAAAAAGTCGCAGCGTTTTATTACAGAATTATAAATATGATAATGAATAAATGTGCCTGTCCGTTGTGCAAAGTAGGATTTGACTGATGGCACGGGTAATCGGTGGACTCTTCGAGCTAACATACCTTTGTGATTAGCAGATCCCAATACAGTTTTATGAACTAACATCAGCGTTTTGTGAATATATAATTGCCTTACGGTAAGGATACCACAATCCCTATAAAGATCTGTAGTGGGGTACCGGAATGGTTTCTTTAACATAACTTTCAATACAGAACGTTGAGCTCTTTCAACCCGAATTATAGAGGTAGCCTTTGCGGCACCCCAGCAAGTAATGCAATATGTCAGGAGCGATTGGCATAACGCAAAATATATACTTTTTAAAATATCTAGGCTAGTCACATCACGTAGTCTTCTCATAATACCAATAATTTTGCGCACCCGAGATGAAAGCGACTCAATGTGTTCTTTATAAGTTAATTTTTCGTCTATTTGGACACCTAAATACTTAACTACACTTACTCTGTTTAGAGATTCGCAAGCGCAGCCATCGGCGATACAAGAAGAATGATGTAATTTAATAATAGTATTTCTATCAGGTGCAGAAGCCGCTGTTTTGTGGAAACAAACATAGTTGGTTTTTTTCACATTAAGGGTCAAAAGATTATGTTGGAGCCAAGCACTAACCCGAGACATACCTAGTTGAGAATTTCGTAAAGCTTCTTCCCACGTCAAACCATCGAATAAAATTGCAGTATCATCTGCATAGCATATGACATCTGCATTACCTAGTGGTATATCATGTATGTCATTTATATAAATGGTAAATAGCGTAGGACCCATGATACTACCCTGCGGGACCCCAAAGCTAATGAACTGAGGGCTGCTCATGACTTGACCAATCCGGACACATTGCATCCGGTCTGAAAGGTAACTCCTGAACCAGTCTTGGGCAATGCCTCTTATTCCAATATTAAATAGTTTTTGTAAAAGGATAGGACAGACACGGTATCAAAAGCCTTGGCCAAGTCTAAGAAGACAGCAACACAGCATTTTTTGTCATCAAGTTTTGAAGAAACGTGGAAGTTAGAAGGGAGACTGCGTCTGCGGTGCTCCTACCCTTTTGGAAACCAAATTGTCTTGTTGCAATGACATTTTGGGATTGTAGATAATTAGCTAGACGATTGTGAACGAGTTTTTCGAGCAATTTTGAAAAGGCACTTAACAAGGAAATCGGTCTGTAATTTTCAATCTGTGCTTTGGGGCCACTTTTATAAACAGGGATTACAGTAGCTTGTTTCCAAAGACAGGGAAAGGTCCCACTTGACATGCTTAAATTAAATATGTATGTTAATGGTATCAAAATGGCGTCTTTAACGTGTTTTATTAAAAGGTTTGACCAGCCATCAATACCAGTGGCTTTGCCATTTTGGAGGGACATGATTAATGTGTTCACTTCATCGCAATCTGTAGGAAACATGTAAAATGAGTTGGGTGGTGTAGTTTTAGCTTGGACTTTTTGGCAAGATCCGTTTCTGTTAGGCTGATATCTGATAAAATCTTGTTTGCAAGACGTTGACCGATAGATGAGAAGTAGTCATTATGTGTATCAAGGGGCGTACGGCTATTATCTGTATATTCTTCTAACAATTCTGTAGGTACGTGCTTTTTTTCACTGAAGCCACACATCGTTTTGATGGAACGCCATAGCTTCTTTGGGTTGTTTATGTTATTGTTAATTTCGTTCCTATCATATTGTAATCTTACTTACGCAAGAGACCTACGAGAAAGTTGTGGTACCTTTTATACGAGATATGCAGTATGTCATTATTTGGATCTTGTTTTGCACGATGATGAAGACGGTCACGATGCCTCATACAGCGCATGAGTCCAGGGGTAATCCAGGGCTTAAGGTTGTATTGTGTTCTACTCAAACGGACTTCACGTGTGTGTCTTTCTAAAGTAGTGACCAATACATCGGAGAACACTTTCGCAGCTTCATTAATATTCGTGTTAGTAGTGACGTCACTCCAGTCCTTCTCTAAAAGGTCTTTCTTTATACTCGCGAAGTCTCTTTTAAGTATTGTCCGGACTGGTCGACTTAGGTTCGCTTTATTAATACTAATCCCAGCCATAACAGGGAAATGATCAGTTATGTCAGATTGGCAAACTACACCTATTGGGGTCAGTTTGTGGTGTACGTCAGTGATAAATATGTGATCAAGACACGACGTCCCTCTGGTAGGTTTTGTGATGGCCGGTACAAATCCATGCTCTGCAAGGAAGCATTGGTATTCTATTGTTCTAGGATTGGATGAATCCAATGTGTTAATGTTTAGGTCACCAGCCAGGATCAAAGTTACTCCATTAACATTTGAATAGAACTTTCGATGGAAGACAAAAAATTATCGATGTTGTTACATGACGGTGAGCGGTAGATGGCAAATATAGTAGCTACATTCTCGATATTAACCGCTAAACAATTTGCATCGTCGATGTTGGGCTCCGAAGTTGTCGAGTTCCATACATCACTTACGTAGACCACGACTCCACTATTCTGATTTAAATTACGTTCCGTTTTAAACGAATTATAGCCTGGTATTTGTGGGATAATCGTGGTATCATTCAGCCAACATTCAGTCAAAATGAGTACATCGAGAGTTACATTCAAACGTGTCAGTGCTACGAGAAATGTGTCAAAGTTTTTTTGTATGCTTCGTATGTTAAGAGTAAGGATTTTAAAATTGTGGTTTGACGTAAAACATAGTTTACATAACTCAATTTGATTAACAACGCGGCAGTCAACTGTAAACGAATCTAGGTCATTTACCAAATCGTCTATATTTTGATTGAATTTAAAAACAGGTTTATCCATAAATATGTATTACATGACACATGCTTTCGATTTAGGAGACTACTGTGTAATATATTAAGGGACTTTTTTACATCGTGGTTATAAGTAAGATATAAGTTTGTGCGATAATAAGTATCAGGAAGTATAATAATACTTATATATGTGATTTCTTTAAGCAAAATACAAATACTTGTGATAAAGTTTGATTGCAATGATATTGTTAATTTATTAGTGGTAATTTTAATACAAAAATATAAGATAATTATGCGAAATACATTATAAAATAAAGGGTAACGTAACATTTTAGTTTGGAGCAAAGCAGCCCACTGACATTTACAGCTAGCAATTAAGAATGCTATAAGTTGAAAATAATCCACTTTATAACGTAATTTACATTTAAAATTTGATACAACTTTAGTGATTTTATCTAAGTTTTTAATTTTAATATAAACATATGCAAAGAAAATTAAATTGCGTTTACAACACATTAGAGCAGAATGTACTTTTTTAGGATTGTTTGCTTGTATTATGATTCTTTGAATATACATTAACGATGAAAAATCAAATAAATAAAATTTTATGACCTTAACAGGATACGACGGGAAGTACAACAAGACAAATATAATACTTTTACTTCGCTGTCGTAGCCAAAGGTGGGAAGATTCGGTCCAGGTCCTTGAGAGAACGAATGCGCACAGCAGGCTTTTTTTCCTTTTCTCTAACATAAATTGCACCATTGTTACACCAGCAAAATGTATAGCCTCCATTTTTGGACCTAATCCTAGCGTCGCGAAATAACTGGCGATTTCCTTAGTGAGCCTTTCGTTGAGATATATTTTACGTGCTGTACCGGGTATCTGTAGGTCGGATGTATTTAGATTACGACGCGACCTCGACGCCTGCACTAGTGCATCTCGTTTAGAACGCCGCAGCAGACGCACTACCACGGGACGCGACATCCCTTGAGCTTCGTCGGGCCCCTCGGCGGCGGGCGCTGGGCGACGGGGCCCTACGCGCGTGATATAGTCCACGTCGTCTTCCTTGAGCTCCACGCCGAGTTTTTGCGCTACGATCTGTACAGAGTGCTGTAAAGCTACATTCTGAGTCTCAGGAATTCCGATAATTTCGATTTCGTTTTTCATGTCGTTCTGCCTTTGTGTATGTAATTCGTCCTCTAAACGTATAACTGTGGCTTTGAGACTGTTCAACTCGTTGTCCCGCTGTTCTAATACTTTCAACCTTTTGTCGGTGGTTTTAAGTGAGGCGACAATTTCGTCCAGACGGGAATGACAGAAACAAATAGACTTGGTCACATCCTCTAGTTGACATTTAAGTGACGAAATTTCCTTGGTCAGATTGCGAAGTTCGTTAGTAAACCCCGCTAACTCGGCGCCGGTGTTTGAGTGCACGCTGCAATCGGGCATTTCCAAGTCTTTTTCTTCTCTGCCGAACTAGCCAATGGAACACACAGGGTGCAAAAGCATTTATCACAAGTTAAAGAAGTACATTTTGTAACATTAGTTTCTTTGGTAGTTTTTGAACACCCTGCGCACTTCATAATGTTATTTAAAACGTTGAACACTTATACTACACAAAAGATATTGTAAGCAATAAATCTTTTGTATTAATGCAAATGAGACCGCAACTATTTCACACTGAGTCACGGCAGAGTGCAGAGTGCACGCGAATCGCACGGTTATGCAGTGGACGGAACTGCGAGTGTTGCTTGCGCGCGAACTTTCTCAATGCACCCGCGCCGATCGGTAATTTATTCAAGTTATCTTAAGTGTTTATTTTACGTAATTTAAAATTTGTTTACGATTTCACTATCGCACAACATGTTACGCGAACCATTCCCGACAATTGATAACAACTTTGAAACAGTTATAGACACATAAACCAACACTTTATAATTAAATACGCGGAGCGATATGAACACTGTTTACGCGCCGAGAGGGGGGGGCGTTTTTAAGTGTTTAAAAGTAGTGCAAGAGAGTTTTTTTTAAGTGGGAGATATTTTTATCGCTGAGAAGAAGTAGTTGTCTGTTGCAATCAGAATTTGTTACCATTAGTTAATCAAGAAATTCCCTAACTCTCAAGGCGACGCATATTTTTAGATTTGTAATTTGTAAAAAAATTATTATATACTAATTGACTTAATTTTTTTTTGCTGAAAGTTGTTTTATTTCCTATTTCAAATTGCAGTGACCGACCCTTTATTGTTTTCTGCGACGTGTTTTCTGCACCTGGAAGTATGGCCTTCTTGACATAAATTTCATATTTACTTACGTAATAAGGAAATTACTGTGTGTACTCAGTTTTGTATCAACAACTAATTAACTATCTGATAATTTTAAAACGCACAGTTCAAACCATACCACATAGTCGTACTGTGCGTTGATTATAAACTAATCTATTATTCTGTAGACGAGCGCTAAGCAAGACTATTTCTATTATGTTATTATTATTATTATCCTAGTAACATTGTAAGGTACAAGTACTTCCTTTACAATTTGCGTTTTTGTTTACAAAAGGATAGAATTTCCCTTTAATGAGGAAATATTACCTTTCAGGTAATCCTAAATGCTCAGAGGCGCCCTCCTGTCAATATCAAAAAGGTGCCACAATGTCCTTGCGGGACTATATCAAAGAGCATATAAGTATATAAGGACTATATTTGTACGTCTACATTTTTATGTCAGTGATTGGCACTTTACTATTTCTTTACTAGAAAAAAATATACAATTTAGGGAAAGCTGTCAATAGTATCTTCATATAAAATAAATATTGTATATTATATTAGTATTAGTATTGAATAATGCTGGAATACTGGAAAATAGCGAGGCGGTATTATCCTAGCTACAGGCGACTAGCCAAACTCGAGGGTCCTTGTATTAGAGAAACAATATCGTACAAAAACATTATCAGAAATTTGCCAAAAATTGAAGTCTCAAAATTATCGAATGGGTTGACGATAGCGACACAAGGGCGGGCGAGCTACAACGCGATCATCGGCCTCTACGTCAACGCCGGTCCGCGCTTCGAGAGCGCGGAAGAGCACGGCACGACGCACTTCTTGGAGCACATCGCCTTCCAGAGCACCAAGACTAGATCCACCACTGAACTTAGGAACGCAATGTCTAGCGCAGGCGCTAACTTCAAAAGTTTTACTACTCGCGAGATGACTGTTTATTTCACAGAATGCCTGTCCTCGGATGTACCAAAAATTTTCGGAATTTTATTAGAGTGTATATTTAATAACAAATTGGAATATACAGTAATAGAGGCGCAGAAGCAAATACTTTCTATGGAAATACAAGAATATGAGAAAAATTATAGAGATATTCTGTTTGACTATTTGCATACGGCTGCCTTTCAAGGTACTCCTTTAGAGCAGTCCATACTAGGACCGTGCGACAATGTAGCAAAGTTCAATTCAAAACTGCTTAGTAGAATTTTATACCAGAGATTTACGCCAAGAAATATGGTTATAACAGCCATAGGCGGAGTGGAACACAACTTGATAGTAGATCTATCAAACAAATATCTGAGTAAAATGGTGCACGTCGAGCGCGAGGAAGTGACACAGTGCAGATACACGGGGGCCGATTTGCGGTACAGGAACGACGCGCAGCCCATGGCCCACGTAGCCGTCGCCATGGAGGGTCCCTCCTACTGCCACGCCGACTACAATGTGATGGCGGTGGCCAAGGAGGTGCTAGGCGGCTGGGATAAGTCACAGCTCGGCGGGCTATCCCACGGCACGAGCGTCGCGCGCGCCGCTTCCCACGACAACTTATGTGACTCGTACAAATCATTTTACATTGCTTACAAAGACACCGCCCTGTGGGGTGCCTATTTCGTCGGCTCGAGGCTGGGGCTGGACGACATGGTGTTCCTGTTGCAATCTGAGTGGATGAACTTGTGCACTATGATAACCGAGGAACAGCTACACATGGCTAAAAACCAATTGAAAACCAAATGGCTATCCATTTCCGAGAGCACCGTGAGAACCTCGCACCGAGTGGGCCGCTCCCTCCTGTACCGAGACTGTTACCTTCCGGTCTTCGAAGGTATCGACGTCATAGACGACATTACCGTAAAAGATGTTAAAGCTGTTTGCATCAAATACCTTTACGACAAATGTCCCGTTGTGGCGGCCATAGGGCCCACTGAAACCCTCCCGGATTATGCCAGAGTTAGGAGCTCTACATATTGGCTAAGATTCTAACTTTCATATTGAAATGTTACTATATTTCATTGTCCATAAAGAGATTTCATATTGTTTATGCGTCGTATTGTAATTGTCAATGCGTCGAGCAATATAACATAACCTCTGTGCGTCAGCACAAATACTCTAGTAAGCAGTTGTTGTAAACCACAAGACAGGTTGCTTTATTCTTGCTTGTAATTCACCAATAGTACTTACTTTAAGCAACACCGTAAAACCATAGCAGCCTCCGCACGAACTCAAACGTCAAGTAGAAGTATTTCCAAGCATCAGAATTTTAGTCCTATTCCTCCTCCGATCATTTCCTGATAAGAAAAAGATGGGAGGGCGGGGAATGTGTCTCGTTCGACCGGTCAATTGCTCCAATGCCATTTTTTCAGGTTTGACCGACGCCCGCTTTTAATTTTATGCAGTCATGTTGAAACACGCAGGAGGAGGTAATTTGACAGAGGACGGGATGCATAGAATGAGGAAGAAATAAATTCAATTTGTCCTTTCCATTCGTCTAAGAACGGTTGGCAACGAATCTAAATTTTAGTTTCAGCCAAGATCAGTCAACATGAGGTGAGCCGGTTGTTCGTCTGGCAATGCGTATTACATAAAGATTCCAGCCTGGTGAGGGGAGGATGGCCGGTAGCAATCTTATAACATATTTATGATAAAATAATTATAATAAAAAACGTTAAATAATAAACATTATTGTAAAATCAGGAACAAAAAAATCTAACTAAGAACTAAAATAATACAACTCAACTAAAAAAGTATAATTTATTTTTTCGTACCAAAATAAAAATGTATACTAATATAATGTAATATAAATAAATGAAATAAAAAAATCGGAAGTAATAAAGAATACAAAATATTAAAAACATATAAATTAAAATGATTGGAATGTGTTCTTTGTTATCAACAAAACTAAATTAATAAAATGCGGTCATTTTTTTCCACTTTATTTGAATATATTTGAATTCGATTGACACAAATACTGAATGAGTACATTAATTAATACAAGCTAATTATAATATTCTTCCACTACGACAGTTTGCATGTTTTGCGGTAATTAAAAACAATTGCTACAGCGTATGTTGAATCGCGACTATGTAAATCACAGAAGATGCCAGTGGCCAGCCGCAGTATCGCGGCGTCCGCGTCATTCGGCCAGGCAGCGGCGACGTGCACTTGTACCGTGCCTGGACCGTCTGAATGTCTGCACAGTGGCAGCAGCAAACTGTAGTGGAAGAGTATTAGTGGCGGTTACACAATAATATATAGATACGTTACACATTGACATTTAATAATACATACTACGATCCGAGACAGTTTATTTTAAATGTTAATACATTTCCGAGGAATCTGAAATAGACGAAACGATAAACATAAAACGTGTTCATTGAACAACGCCAAGATCTATTTGAAAGAAGAGCTTATGATCTAACGGTATATTTTTATTTTAAATAAGATAATCACAATAAAGAGAGCTCGATACAAAGTTATAAGATAATCCGGCAACCAGCACAGCATAAACACGTGGAAAATTCATTTTTATGCAATATAGAATTAATTTATAATTCGCGGGGGAGATGAAGGAGATGTTAATAAATTTTAACTTGTCTGTATATCGATTTCACAACACAAAAGAGAATTAATTTTACAACCGTTTCTATACATAAAGATTACATGATAATAAATAAACAGTTGACTAAAATATTGAAAGATCAAAGCAATCCAGAGAAATGTGACGCGGAACTCTCCTCTGTCCAATACGGGCAATCTGTCTCTGTCTGTCTGTCGTAATACATTACACACCCTCGAAACAACATTCCTTCACTCCATACATTCTACATCATCCCTAGAGCAACGTCAAACTTTTACATTATCACATTTCTTGAATAGCAGCCTTAAAATTTACACGAGATTCCATCTCTAGGGGACGAAGCGACAAGTATCACAGGAGCGAGTCGCGCCTTCGCAGTTCGTTCCTAACTCACACCACCGCACCGCTGCGACTTCACCATCTACTCCAACACATACCAAACAAACCTTCTGTTACATCCACCTAAATTATATATTGTACTGCAGAAAATGTCATCTTCGCGCCCCTTTTTTTGCGATATACTGAAAACAAAAATCTTATAGTAATTACTAATAAAAATTACGCTGTTCTCCGAAACATTTCGCTTTTGATTTTCATTATAGCGAAATATTTGTTTTTGTAAGTGAATTTTCTTTTACATGTCGCCTTTTAAACATTTTTACCCTGATAGTAAATTATATGTGTTTGTTGGAATGGAATGTATTTTTAAAATTGTTCTTTATGAAAAGTCGTACAATTCATAAAACAATAGTTGGATTGCCCGGATCGACAAAGTGACAGAGGTGTAATACACGTATACGACTACCGTTACCAACTACTAAAGCTTACTTATTACGACATGGCTACGAGTCACGGTATATAGAGGGACTCGTGCATAGACCAATGTACGAGAGAGACATCGAATACAGCTTACACGCTAACACTACCGATAACCTAATAGTCCTGTACGTATATATATATATATATACGTAAGTATGTCGTTAAAACATTTATCAAAACCAATATTTGAGCACGAGATTATACTTGAATAGTAGAAATACATATATTATAGTAAAAATATGATTTACTAATCAGAAGATGGAATATTGTAAAGGAGGTCTCAAAATATTATAATATCTTTTTGAAGACTCTATTTCCATTAGTTGGACAATACAAACATAATGAATAAGGGAAAATGGGAAAACTGCATACAGTACAAACTGAACACACACTCACACCTTCGATACTACAAATATAAAATTACATATTAGTATGCAATATGACGGCATTTCTGTAAAAGTATTTTCAAATATTAAAAAAATATTTTGGAAAGAATCATTATACATAATATTACTACGTTTGAAAATAATTAATTGACGCAGTAACAAATACATAGAAAAGTGTTGAAATGTATATATTTCAAATATAATTTAGATAGTTAACCATATGATAGGATGAGATCGCTCGCGCGGATCTATTACAGGACACGGCTACCACGGACACATCTCGTGTTTACAACATACATATTACAAACTGTAGATTTGGCCACAAACATTGAGTATTAAAAGGACGATCTACATATATAAATATATAGCTGCGGCAGATTGAGAGCCCTCCCCGAGGTGGGCACTAGTATCCGACCGGCCGAGCGGCCCCCGAAAATATTTCTACACTCGCACCCTGTTTTCAACTACAAAGTAAGAGCATTGGTATAAACATAATTTGGTAAAAAATATCATATGCTAAACCTATAAATACAGCTACCGAAATATGGAATGTATCTAACGTAAACTTGTTAATAATCTCCTTTGATATATCAAAAACACATGTAATAAGGACAGCTTACTCTACGAGTACATCATAAATATCTTTATAAAAAACTAATATAAAAGTTATCAGGTCGATTACGCAGACTTAAAATAATGGAATGTTAAAAACAAATTATTATTATACTTCTTTAGAAGTTTGTTAGTTCTACTACCCCTTAAACTTAATGTTTGTTAATTACCCAAACCTTCATAAAATACAACTAATATGGACATTCAAAATAATAATTGTTCTCCTCTGCGGTGTACAATACCTGGCCTTCTTAATATCCATTTAAATTTACTTTATGCCAATTGATACTAGAGCAGAAATAAACGTTCTTTGTACCGAATACATTGAATAACTACTAAAAGAGGTTTAAAACTGACCTTCCCAATAAAATATTTTTGATATAATTTTAAAAATCATACCTATACAAGTGTCATGCAATGAAAAACTATTATGTATTCGTTCTTCTTCGATGTATTTACAAAACGCTTTGATACTGTTTTTCTTTTTTACAGTAACATTCAACGATCACTGTCGACATACAAGTTGCTTTTGAATAAAAAGAAATTAAAGGTCGTATGATTCGCTTAAAACTTTTGAGACTTAACTTCGTTGTAACAAGATCATTTGTAAATAATGTCATGATGCAGGCCATTTTAATTTGTATTAACAATATGTAATTGTACACCGCCACGCTTTATTTCTACGGACTTGTATTCTATACCTTCATTAAATTTCTTATCACCTATCGGTTTGCCTGAATTAAATTGAAGAGAGCTAATGACTACGATAAGTTTCACCGACTTTCATAACGATGGGACGAGTCTTTATTAAATTAAAGCTTTGATAAACGCCGCCAGAGCACAATAATAATATCACGTACACGTTGTCGCACAGCAGACGGCTACGTGGCTCAACTAACGAGATAGAAAAACATTCGTTTGATACTTTTGAGGTACGAATTGCCTATAGAATACCTAACAACCCTTGTAAACAAAAATTGTATAAAAAATAACCTAAAATTGTACGTATATAATATTGTTCGGATTCTTTTGTATTGTAACTTAAATGTTAGATTATATTATAAAAAAACTTAAGACTAAGTAAAGCATACGCAAATTAATATACATGATATCGTATTTTGTACTGTAAGGTTATGCCTTTTGTTTTGTTGTGCTCCGCTTTGGTCGACGTCGAGCATTCATTTTGTACAGGATTATTTGATGGCAACAAAAAATCGACATTTGTCTTTACTAACACAAGCCGACAGCTCGGGATGTCGTTTACATTCGTTATTAATCTAAACATTACTCGTAGATTCAAACAAGGAGACACTCTTAGCGAACGATGTTCTCAAGGACGCCGCTTTTGCCTCCTACTCCGCCTACAATAATTGCGGCTACGATACAATTACGTAATTCAAACATATTCTAAAATACTATAATTTCCTTGCTCGCTTCTGACAGTGTTAATATGATAAACATTATCATAAGGAAAGATTTAGTTTATTGTCTGCTGCGTCTCGCTGCTAAGTTGTTACTTGTAGTCGCTCGAAGCGAACAGTTATTTTTGAGTACACATTGATTGCCCTAAAGTGAGAGTGAGCACAAATGAGCTTTTATAAAGAAACCTCCAAATATATGCTTTAGAACAAATCGCTATCGGGATTTTTAATTGATTTTAGAAATAATCTCATTTACTTAATATGCGACAATAATCGAAACATTTATGTATTATCTTAACCTAAACATTGTCATTTTCGGCAAATGCGGCGTCAAACTATGATCGATAATAAAACATGGCAACGACATTCAAAAGCTCGTCGACGTTAGTTAGTGTCATCCTTGTTGTGTTGTGATTAGAAAAACAAAATGAGTACAAAACAATATTCGATTAGTAAAGATGTATAAGAGCGTGAGCTCGGCTACTGAATAACAATAATAAACGAAAAGGGTACATTTCATAATTAAAAGTACAATTTTTACTTCAGTCTTTGGATTTTATGTGGGGAATGTATGAACAACGAAAAATAATATAATATTCGAGTCGAGAGGAGTCTCTTTTGACTCAGTTGTAGTTGCCACCCGAGGGAGAGTTCGATATCATCTTAACATCAATGATTCGTTACCGCGAGCAGCACGCACACTAGTGCACCCTGCGCTACAACACCGATACACACAATGTTACACAAATATTACATGCATAATTAAAATACAGCATACATTAAAACTCGCCAACGTGAAACACTCTCGCGCGTCTCCATTGGCCCGACATGTAATCCGTATGATTTAGTAAACTCAGTGAATATTGTATGACTTGTGACAGTATATCTGTGTTGACTAGAGAGATCGACGGAGCCCGTATCGTTAGCGCGACAACATCCATACGACGCTATCGGCCACTATTTGAATAGTTTAATTGTAACAAATAATCCCGGTACGTATATTTTTAATTTGACGCAGGCTATGTAAACATCATCACAACATAGCAATATGAATTCGCTCCATTTACATTTTTGAAAGCATATAAACACAATTAAAACATAGGACAGAATACGGGCTCCGTCCTCTCATGGCCAATGTTTTCTCGCTTTTTAATGGTCGGAAACACCAGGCTCCGCGAAAACGTAATTGGGCTCCCAGCGACACCTTTGGGTCAGGAAATTGTACAACTCAATGGGATTACTGATGTCGTCCGGATCCTGGTGGCGAAGGCCGTTACGGCGCGCCGGGGGCTGGGGCTGGGGCCGCGGCCGGTTCAGGATGCGCTGCGGGTCCGGGATTCGCAGCAGGTACGGCATTCGCACTGGGTTCGGGATGCGGAGCGGGGTCGGGTTGCGCATCTGGAGGAGTTCGGGCGTGAAGCGCGGTGAGCGCGGTGGGCGCGGTGGGTGCGGTTGGTGCGGCGTGTGTGGTAATTGCAACGCGCGCGGTAAGTCCGGTAAGCGCGGAGAGGTCGGAGGGCACATGGAGCGCGGAGAGCGCGAGGGGCGCGGAGAGCGCGAGGAGCGCGGAGAGCGCGAGGGGCGCGGAGAGCGCGAGGGGCGCGGAGAGGGCGGAGGGGGCGGAGGGGGCGGGGAGAGCGCTTGCGGTGAACGCGATACACGCTGTGAGGTTGGTGAACGCGGTGAGCGACGAGAGGGTGAGGAGAGCGACGAGTGTAGTGGGCGCGGCGCTTGCGGCGACGTCGGTGAACGCGGTGAGCGACGAGAGGGTGAGGAGAGCGACGAGTGTAGTGGGCGCGGCGCTTGCGGCGACGTCGGTGAACGCGGTGAGCGCGATGAACGCCCACGGGGTGAGGAAAGCGCGAGGAGGGGTGGGAGCAGCGCTTGCGGAGAACGCGGTAAGCGCAGAGGGAGCGAGGAGAGCGCGAGGAGAGGTGGGGGCAGCGCTCGCGGACGATGGGGCGAGGAGAGCGCGAGGAGAGGTGGGGGCGGCGCTTGCGGTGAGATCGGTGAACGCGGTGAACGCTGCGGGGGCGGGGGTAGCGGTGACCGCGAAGAGCGTGGTGAGCGAGAGCGTGGTGAGCGAGAGCGTGGTGAGCACGGAGAGCGTGGTGAGCGAGAGCGTGGTGAGCGCGGTAATTGCGGCAGCTGCGTGGTGCGCTGGATGCGGTGGGGCAGCAGGTGTCGTCGTTCACGCAGCGGGGACTGCGCGGCTCGCGGCATATAGTTGGAATCGACACATCCAGTAGCCCTATATCATGCAGTCTCCACGCTCGAGTCCTGCTGCGCCACCAAGGAAGCCGCCGCCGCTGCTCCCAAGCTGGTGTCGTCGTCTGCCGTGTCAAGAGCCGAAGCTCGCGTCGGTGTCGCTGTCGGCGCAGCAATCGATGCCGTCGGCGGGGATGAGCTGCAAAGTGTAAAGACAAACTTTTGTTTAAATATGTATATGACAGAACTGTTGCATATTAATGCGCTGAATAATTCACTTGTAGGTAAACGAAACGTAACTCGCGACAGGTTTTGTTTATTATAATATTAGTCACGGGGCGCACAAGTCTAACAAACATTTGATATGGCAAACTGCAAAGCTCAATGTTCAATGAATTCAGTTTTCATAATGTGCAATTGCTCAAATCATCATAATATGTCATTATGATGGTCAACATGGACGCATAGCTGATGATCATCGTCGTAATTAACGCGCAGCAGATAAAAATCTTTATGTCTAAAGGCATCAGATGTTTGACAAGATATCAACATATTAAAAAAAAATGTCTTTAATTACAAACAAAAACGAGACATCTTAAAAAAATCTTATGCATTAAACATCTTACGCCTTACGTTATGATATGTTTGAAGTTTACAAATAGTCAAAACAAATCGAGTCAATTCAGCTGTCGTACAAGAGTCACTGTCGCTTCGCCATCGAAGTTATTTTAATGTACGAAAGGAGATGAATTAAACAGCAGTGACGTGTCGACTAATTTAATAATAAACTACCTACTTTATACAATACTAGCTGTTCGCGTGCGGATTCATCCGCGTGTAATTATAAAAACTTTATTTTATCGTTTACATTTGTCAAATTATCTATAGCAAATGTCAAAATGACATGACATGACAAACCTTAGCAATCTTGCTTCCTTGATGTTGGCAACAACTTATGATCTCTTTCCCACATTAGGGTTTTTATCCAAAATATTTACCCCCTTAGTTTAATGGCATGAAAATATATAGCCTAAAGCATAACGTAAGTGTAGGGCTTTTTATTCAAAAAAGATTTATTCAAAAAATATGCTGTAATTGCTGACATCTTAGGCAACAAAGAAGTGTGTGTTTACGCTTTATTATATTAGTATAGATTTTTATAAACCTAAATCTTTATTTCTAGATACCTGACAGCCATAAAATGTGATCATTTAAATTAAACTCTTGGCCCCTCGACATCACATAATATAAAAAAAAAACATTTGAAAAAAGACTGAGATATGAATGTCAAATGTGAAGATGTTAACCAAAAAGGCATCACATTTCGAAAAATCAATAATTATGCTGGTTAAAGAAAAAAATTAACCCTGCAAACATACTATTCTGATCGAACGGCCCAATCTCAGTTCAATTTAGATCTATTTTAAGTCGCTGAACATAAATCGAGCTACGATAAGAAGATTCTAATGATTTATATATTTTTTATGTAAGAACGTTTGTTTCTGATAGTAGATAGTAGCAATGATATTTTACAGCACTATAAGAGTCACAAACATGTGGATGTGTATGTTGGCGTTGAAGTGATGCTCAAAGTAACGCCCAGGACGCAAGCGAAGTCAAATGTATTCTATAAATCCCATATGTGCATCGTACTAGACAGTAAATCATTCAATACATATTAAACGAGAAGATATGGTGCTAAAATTTTTTTAAAAAGTAAAGAAAGAGATTACAACAATCCATAAAGAGCAAAGATTTGTATTTGACGTCGTATCGTCGACGCGAGTCGTTTATTCGGATATTACATTTTGTAAATCGCCTATTGCAAGGACTAAGTCCCTTCGGGTTCGTACACAACGTAATGTGTTTCTTTCAGTGCCGTTGGAACAAGTTTCTAGTTATCACTCATTTTTGGAGAACTAAGAAAACGGGTATATTTTTTAAAAAATCTGCAGGCTAAGTTCCGTTACTTTTGTTTGTTTTTAAGGCATTTCATTGGATGAGAATGTCGAAAAATATTGAAATAAAATGGTTTTTTAGCTCGCATTTTTTAATTTAGACAGATAACTGATGTTTTTTTTGTATTATAAAATAATCAATGTTTAATAGTTTTTATAAATCTGAAGAAAAAATTAGGTTATCATTGATAGTTTTATTAATACAAATTTTTAAACTGACTTTTTTGACTTATTTTAAAGAAAACTAAAAATCTGTGTAATCTTACACGAAAATGGTTAACTTTTGTATGAAGCTACGTTAACAACTCCATATGTCCACTATTCAATAATGTGTATGTGTACATTATGAGGAAAAACTTAAAATAATAATATCAACATACAACAATTTTCTTAATAAAATACGCGAAGCGACATAACATTTTAAATAACAAATATCATACTCACTTTCCGCTATCCTTTTGCTCTCTCTTAGGAGCGGTTGACTCTGAGTGCCAGTTGTTGCCCACCACTTTTTGTACGCTACAAACGAGAAAAAAATAAGTTGTCAATGACAAATATCACAACTGGTTTATATTATTAGTAACACACTATGTTAAATTTAAAAAAGTTTATATAAAATTATGTACCACGTCGTAACTGAATGTATTATTACAACTTGTTACAGAACCAGCGTTTTATGGTGCGCTTTATACTCGTAGCAATCATTTTGAGATCGGGAGTGGCACGCGCTCGGCTCGATGTCGATATGGTAGGGTCGGGGGAGCTGCGCAGATCCGAGGGCAACAGAGGGCGGCGGCGGCGCGACGCTGCGCATCTCTGGATCGATAGCTTCGATAAGGGTAGCAACAGACGCCAGACAGTACTACCCCTACTCCCGCCCCCAGCCTCCCGATCGCCACGACGCCGCCACCCTAGCCGCCGCCCCCGCCACCGCCGCCACCGCCGCCTCTCTCAAAGGGCACGCAATGCAGAGCTCGGCACACGACATATGTGACAGGTTTAAACAAAATGTAATTGCACATTAAAAACATTTGATCAATGTTTACAAAACTTTACTTCAATATTGTAATGTCAGCGCAGAAGCTCGAACAAGTCCATCATTTGCTTTGTCAAAAACACGAAGAAACAATCAAAATTTTAAAAAAAAATTAAAACCGAATCATGAAATTTTCTTTCGAAGCTGTCGATGTGTTACGTCGTAATCACGATTAGCGACACGCCAAATGACGAATAATTCAAATCTCGAGGATTAGTAGGGAAAAATAATAACAAAGGGATCTATCCAATTTATATGTAAATGAAAGTCAATACCAGGAGAAACTTGAATAATAAATATCATCTGACAAAAATATTAAAACACGCTGTTCATATTATTAGTTTATACAGTATAGATTTAAAGGAGGTATAAATTAAGGGTAGATTAGGGTACATAATACAGTCGAACCTGGACAAGCGATAGTTCGAGGAATCGAAAGATTTTTCTTACTTACCCGAGTTTTACCTTGTAAAGACATAGAAACGGTCACAGTTACTTATATAGGGCTTTCATAAATAATAGTACAAAGGTTCAAAGAATGCTCATATTATTGATATTTACATAACATACTATTTTTTTTTTCAAATAAGATTATGATACTTCATTCCGCATTTGGAAAATACTTTTTGAAAGGATCCCGACTAAGTTTTCTGTTTGACAAGACATACAACTAAACCGATTTTCATTGATGTAAACCAATTGCAATAACGTATTCACATCATCTCCTCAAAAAATAAGAATAACAGTCAAAAACTCCTCAGACATTTTAATTATGGAAGTTTCACGAAAGTTTAAAATGTTTAATAGTGTACAGGATTCATTGCTACAATTAGATAAATTAAACAATTAAATAGCGTGTCTTAGACTTTAAAAGTAGCAACTGCAGACGTTTGTACACGCTCGACTCTCGCTAACAGAGGTATTGATAAGTAACACTGTCAGTAATAGAGGGCGGACCTCTAAAATAAGTAAAAGTTGTGCGGGCGCGGGCGAAGAGTCGCGCTTACCCATGTTCGACTGCACTTACACATGTCTCATTTGTTCTCCGTGCTGGCGCTGCGCGGTGAGCTGGGCGAGGTAGGCGGCCTGCTTGCGGTGGTGGTACATGTGCACGCGCAGACACGAGGGGTTGCGCATGCGCTTCTGGCAGATGTCGCACTGCAGCGTGCCCTCGCGCGTGTCGTGCTTGTCCCGGATGTGCACCTTCAGATTGTAGCGGTTCGCGAAGAACCGATGACAGGACGGACACTTCACGCCGCCCGTTTTGCAGTTCCAACCTACAGTACCAAACAATATAACAAAGAAGCTAGTCCCTCATCACTTACACCCACAGTATTTAGATTAGGTATTTAATTGTGTCGTATCTTTGCTGCACCACTTTTGTTATCCACGTCACAAAGACTGTGTGCATCAAACGGTCTTCATAACAGAAGAGCCGCCGCTCATCAACCTTGATATAACAGTAAAAATATACATTCAAAATATATTTTAATTAAGTACTTACCCGATTCTTTGGCAGACTCCGGCATAACCAAAACATTATTGTATACGTCAGTATCAAAGTCGATCAATGGCTCTCTGCAATAAGGCCAAGTTAATACACAATCGTCGATTAGTCATAGCACCAGCCTCGTGGTAGTGCTTCTTATTGCAACTTAAAATGTACGACACAAGGAGCAAATCAAATTTTATATCTAAATTCATTAAAACAAAAAATAATGTTCCCATGCACTACAAAAACTGATGCCCAAATGAGACAATGATAATGTGATTTTACAATAGTTTAACTTGATGCACACATGAATTAAGATCGGTAATGTGTACAAGAAATGAGTAATACAATAACTAGACAAGTAGTTGGCAAACAACAGTGAACAACAGTAAAGATGTACATACCCGTCTGAGGCGTACTCTGCGTTCTCAATGTGCGTTGGACTGTTGTAAATTGATCGCGACTTCTTCTTTATGTTACAGCTGTTTCTATTGGGTGAATCTTTAAGCAACCTTAAAAACAACGAAAGCATACTACTTATACTCTAAGTAAATCATAACTCTACTTAAAATAATAAAGTAAAATAAGCATTGTGCAGTAATTAGTAACGTACATACACTATACCGGATTCCAGTCGCAAATTTACGCTAAAACTCGTTAAATCCCAAATATTTTTGGCGGAGCACTTTATCTCACTTCACCGTCTGTCGCGATTTTCACAAAATAAGTAAGCGTCAAATATCGTTTGAAATATAATGTGCCTCTGTTCATTTCACATAGGTAGATAGAAACGTCATATAAACTATACGTCACGATTTTATAATAAAGTCTTTAAAAGTTTCGCGAACTTCGTTTATTTCTCGCATTTGATTAATCGTAACATTTATTTCAGATACATAGATACTTTTCAAATATCCACACACACATATCGTGTATGTATATATATATATATATATATATATATATTATATATATATATATTATATATATATATATATATATACGAAAAGCCTTTTGCATGGCCCAATACTGAAACGAAATTTACAAATTTAATAGCGTCTTAAATGAAAAGACCACGCTTAAACTCCAAATTCTTTAAAATTAAAACACTTGTTAAGTTGTAAGTGGCGGTTATGATGCTAAGTGTTTAACATTCGTTTCGGTATTTGGCCGTAAATGACATATTATTGTTATTGTAATTCATAAATTGTGTTTATATTAAATTGTCAGTTAGATTACCCAAGCTGAAAGTCTATATGTTTCAAGATCATTTTTTATGTGTTATTTAAAAAGAATACTAGTATAATACTTATTATAATCTAATCCATACGTATATAAAAATAAAACATTTTTATATACGTATGGATTAGATTGATTGCCAATAAAAATGTACTTATTATCTTTGGTTTCTCCCAAAAATAATATTTTACGAGCGACCTTAAGTAAAGCCTAATATACATCAATTCGTAATTAAGATGTACGTAGGTAGGATCGGTAGGGTTAGGGTGTGTGCCGTCTGCCGGGACTAGGGTTTAAAGTATCGATCGGTCGCGTGGGGTGCAGGGCGCGGGATGTAAGGTGCGGGGCGCAGGGCGCACGTACCGCTTGAGGGGGCTGCGCGCGGCTTCGTCGAGACCGACGGCGGGGGCGTAATCTGCGAGGGCTTCGGTTGCTATGGTGTCCTCTCCCCCGGGCACCCACTCGATATGGCCGTCGCCCGCCGGCTCCGGGGCCTCGGCCCCTTTGTTCTCCTCAGATACGGGTGGCGGCGACTCGCTATGCTGTATACCAAGTTGTATTAAATAGATAGGCACAGGGGATGTTTATTAATGTCCGGATTAAAAGCTTAAAAAAGATCAAAAGATACGGATTGTTGCGAGAATCACATAAATCTTTACACAAAAAATTATAAAATAACGACAATAATTCCACTAATGTATGTAGTAATACTAATTTCATATCTAAATAATACAATTTATTTTATTCTTTTTCAAACCAATCATGGATATCAAGGAATAATCCAAAATCTTCTCTGAAAATTAGGGTGATCATCAGCCCACCACGTCCCCAACCTCGGAGTTCGAAGTCTACCCTAAGTTAGGGGTGACGATATTTCCTCCACCGTAAGAATGTAGGATAAACGATACATATGAAATTCGAAAATTGAAAGCACATTCTACTCGTAGATGGCGAGGATCGAACTTGAACACGTAAAGTATGATAAGGTTCGGTCAAACGCATAACAACTGCGCCACCGACGCTCCTCTTTTAAATAAGCGCACTTAATTGTAAGACCTCCACTAAATGTATATATCCTCTAGATTCTGCTCGAAAGTTCGTCTTCGCAAAATTAAAAAAAACAACAAATGAAAACATGTGTCACTCGAGGCAATGTTTTACATCCCTGCTAAATAAAATTTCAATAAGATGTTTTGAACCGTTGCGGTGTTGTCGAGTAGTGGTTTGATACGAGTATGTGAATGAAACGTATTCCAGGACAACTGTACATATTTCGGGTAACATCAGCCTTTATGCTCTTCCAGACTATGTTTTACATTTATGCCAAATTACAAGAGATCCCATAAGCCATTTTGGAAATACGCTGTAACAAACATCTATCCATCCAAACTTGATGTTTGACGATGTTCTACGTCTATACCAAATTTTAAGTGAGATTCGTTGAGCCGTTTTGTACATACATAGTAGTAGTAGTCGTAACCAACACCCATCTGAACTGTCCCATTTAGATACAAGTAAGAAGTAAAAAGTCAGATTAGTATATTATTATGTGATCAATGGGGACTTTCAGGTTTCATATATTGGTGTAAGAGTGTCGGTGGCTTAGTGGTTTAAGCACTTGACTTGTAATAACAGGTCTTGGGTTCGAATCCCGCCATGTACCATGTGATTTTCGATTTTTCGAATTTTCATATGTACATAATTTACTCGACATTTTTACGGTGAAGGAAAACATCGTGATGCAACCTGCACATATCAGCGAAGAAATTCAAAGATATGTGGTGAAGTCAACCAATATAGCCTAATCACCCTAACTTAGGGTAGGTTCCGAGCCCCTCGGTGGGGACGTAGAGTGAACTGGTGATGATGATGATGATGATGATATTGGTTTTTATTTCTACCAGTTTACAGCTCTATACAAATTACTGAATGTACCTTTGCATCTCTAAATGATGAACTTGATCAGACTGATCAGGTTCAACATTTCATTTAAAAATGATTAGTTTGTCTAAATAAGAATGATTAGTTTGACATTTTATTTGAAAATTTAGTAGGGATGGGTTGTGTAAAATCAGGTGTTAATCTTTTCGTTTTTCTATTTTTACTCTCATAGAAGGTGGAATTGATAGATAATAGTCAAACCTTTTGGATTAAAAATAAAAAACACTGGTTTTTTTATTCGGTTATTCAAAGTCAAATTAATAATGAAATATACAAAGAATGAAAGTTAATAGATATTTGTTACTAATACGGTGGTGCATAATCTAAGTGGAATTCATTAATATTATTGTCATCACTGTCACTATTTTCACTACTAGAACCGTCCTTTAATTTAATTAATAGATAAATAATAATTTTAGTTTGATATTTTTTATGATTAAACTGAATATCGATAATTCACAGTTATTCGCTATGCGCTTATGTTATGTCACTATGATACCTGTCTATTATAGTTTGTCTAAATAAGATAGATTAGTTTGATGTATGATGCATATGAAGTATCGAATTAAATTTGTATGAAGGTAAATGCCGTACTTAATAGATAGTTATCGTAGGGACGAAACAAACACGCGTAGCGAACAATTATGAACTATCGATATTCGTTTTAAATAAAATTTATCGAACTTAACTAAAATTGTTACTTACTTATTAATTAATTGAAGGGTCAATTCTGGTAATAAATATTGTGTAGGGAATATAGCTATGACAATAATAAAAGCAAAATCCAAATAGATTATGTACAACTGCAATAGTAATAAATATTTTTTAACTCACATTTTTTATATTAGTTCTGTAGCTCATTATTGATTTGATAAACACTGTTTTTTATTTTAATCCAAAAGTTACAACTATGAATGTATTGATTCCGACTTCTATGAGAGTAAAAATCGAAAATCGAAAAGTTTCACACCTGATTTTACACAACCCATCCCTGCTAAATTGTCAAACTAATCTATCTTATTTAGACAAACTATAAGTATGGCACTTACCTTCATACAAATATTCGATATTCGATATTTTATATGCGTGAAACTAATCAACCTTATTTAGACAAAGTATACTCATTATGCTTGTTCACTTGCTTGATTAACTAAAAATGCAATACAACAAATACATCCAAATCAAATGTTTGTAGATTGTACAACAATTGAATGTCTGTTTATTCTAGTCTAAAAAAAACACATCTTACTCTTTTTAGCCAAAAACAAAGAGATTCAAAAAATATATAGAGGAAGCATAGCAAAGGAAGGGGAAGACCGAAGAAAGTATGGATGGATTGCGTGAAAGAGGATATGATATGATAAAATCATACACTGTCACTACTGCTTTCCCTTTCTCCAAACAATATCATGCAAGTCCACAAAGTAACAAACTTACAATTGACTTAAAATTACATAATAGACATCTATTATAGTTATCTATTATAATTAGAGATAATATATAACATTTTTGAAAAGAAATACAAGAAATACAAAATACACCTTTCAGAGGACAACCCCACATGTAGGAAAAACACACAAAACCTCATGATATACACAGACGGGTCCAAAACCGACCTAGGTACAGGTTCAGGGGTGTTCTCGGAAGACCTAAATATCAAAATACACACCACGTTAGGCGCACACAACACCATCTTCCAGGCAGAATGCATGGGGGTTATCACAGCAGCACATGCCATAGCAATACGGAAAGTAACAGATGAGAACATCTGCATACTAACCGACAGCATGGCAGTACTCCAGGCACTGAACAGTAACACAATCTCATCAGGCCTCATACACGAATGTCACCAAATTCTAAACAATTTAGGAACAGTTAACAACATTAATCTTTCCTGGATTAAAGGTCACAGTGGTTCTAGGGGCAACGACGCAGCTGACGAACTAGCCCGCAAAGGCTCAGGTAACCGAGCAATCGGCCCAGAGCCTATAATCCCCTTACCCCCGGCGTACCTCAAATCACAGGTAACAAACAAAAGCTACACCCTCCACAGCGAGCTTTGGGACAACACTACAGAATGCAAGTAGACCAAAGACGCTCTGCTAAAAATCAATAGACGGTTTTCTAGCAGACTTCTTAAACTCAGCAAACAACAACTTCGGACAGTTGTGGCAGCACTCACCGGCCATGGCCACTTCAACAAACATCTATATAACATAGGTATCACAGACAGTCCACTGTGCAGAGGGTGCACAATGGAAGAAGAAACCGCATCACACGTCATACTACACTGCCCGGCAGTGACTGAATACAGGGTTAGGTATCTCGGCTCACCGAGATCGCTCGCGGAGATCACCAGCAATTTAAAAGGGTTGCTGGGGTTCTTCGGCAAGCTGGGTTGGCTGGAGTAATCCATGTCCTATTCTCACGCAAAATACGTGCTAGCCGTGGAGTTGCGGAAACCATAGCCCCTACTACTACTACTACTACTAGAGATAATATAAAAATACAGCGACTTACCTCTCTACCTGAAGTCAATCCTTTGATTTGCAGCAGCTCTGCGGTGTGCAAGAAAGCAAAGAGCTCTTGCTGGCGCACATGCACCTCCCCACGGTACATGAATTGCAGCAGCTGACGCAGCTCATGCTGGGTCACATCCTTCAGGATCACAATTGGATGTTCACAGGGGTTCATCTATTGTGGCAAAAGAAATACAACTTAAATATTCAGTCAAACAGAAAGTGTTTTCAATTTTCAAGTGCTGAAGGAATAACATTGCTATTTAGACCTTTAATGGTTCATAACAACTCAGTAACAGAACCCCTATACAATATTTCAAGTCTCTAGGCCTAGTATTTACTTCCAGGACCCGGCTCACATCTTAATGTGGCAGTAGGGCTCAGTACCTGCAGCTTGGTCCTTTTTTTTGCCCAAACATAATCAGATATAAATACTTAAAAACAAATATTCATTATTGTTACAGTATACTCATTTTGTAAAATGTAAATGCTTGATTTGAAGATTTTAAATTCTACATGATTATGTGGTTTAATATGTATCCAATTCTCAGTGCTGTCCCTTTTGGAAACCAACACATTATATTATCACTGTAATCTATAGATTATAAAGAACACAAAGAATATATATACATATATAAATATATAAATATATATATATATATATATATATATATAATATATATATATATATATATATATCTCTCTCTTTATACAGTATACATATTTTGGATATGATGCTTTTTATATTGATACTTTTTTATGATAAATGAAAAATCAAAGCTTTAAAAGATCAAAGTAATATTTTCACAAGTCATTAGTTTTCATATCTTAATGACTTGTGTACTTGGTTTGCATAGCAAATAAGATAAACATTTCTTAGCACTTTAGCTGACTATTGATCTTGATTATTGATCATGATATGACATAACTTTGCTTAAGCAGAGCTAATTAATATTGGCTTTCTTTACTTTATGTGTTAATAAAGTAATTTATGAAGACATCAACCAATATCACCAATATGTAGAAATAAAAACTAATTATTAAACATAGTTAAATATTGCACTTAACTATATTGCGTTAGACAAAGATGAAGTAGGAGCAAGGAATCGAATAAATATTTAATCAATGAGTCACACCTTGAATAGTTGTTTGAAGTATGGACTGCAAACGGAGAGGATGAGCTTGTGTGCATGAACATACTGGCCCTCCGCCGCCAGCGTCACGTCCACCAGGTCTTCGCCTTCCAATAGATCTTGGAAGGATTGAGATAAATTGGAATGGAAATCGTTCCACCGCAAAGAGAATTGCTCCGACATCTCGGCCTGAAAACGTCACTCAACTCTAACAAACGCCGACATCAGAGATACGTTGTGTGACTAACTGTACACCCGACTTTCAGAACATCTACGCGTCCGCACAATGAAACAACACTTACTGTATACGAATTCACAATTCCGATGCTAATTTCCTCTTAAAAATGATTAAAACTGTTAATAGGCATTTTATCTATAACATACTCGAAATACAAAATTACATTGAGAAATAAATATTATCGATCGTGATCACTGGCATGGCAATACGCGAAAAATATCTAAAATCAAAATGTCGTTTGTTCACAATGGATGGATTTATGAAGTACTAGGTGGTGCTTGGGCTTGGGACTTGGTGTTTTGTCCGTCTGTCTGAGTAAAACTTCATGTTGAACAGTGTAATAATTTGCCTTTCCAAACATGTTTTTCGTTTTCATTATTTTAATAATTACTCATATAGAATTGTGTGGAAATTGTTTTACAAATATATTACGAGAAATATTTTGCTATTTCAAACATATCTTATTTTAAATTATTTATGGTAACTATGCGTCGTAATGTCTAAAACTGTCAACTGTCAACCTATAAAACAAACAAAACACAAGTCAAATGTCTAACTTCTGTCAAACCCAGAAACGGTGATGTGATGAGTACGTTGGCATTTGAGGTTTCGTTTAATTAAGGTTTTTTTTTATTTACCTTTACAAGAAGACAACGACCATGAAATTAAGCAGTACGTGAATCAAACGAGCTTTGTGATAAAATGCGTGATCGTCGGTAAGCATTTTCGACGTTATTTTTATATCATGTTATTTATTTAAAACATCTCCTTAGTCGACGTAAAATCGCCACAAATCGTCGCTATGTCGGGACATAATGCATTGAATGACGCTGAAACTGACAGGAGTCAACTTGCAAAGAAAATTATAAGTGCAGCATTTTACGCCATGTGTTCATTTATGATAACTGTTGTCAATAAAACAGTGTTAACGACCTTTGCGTTTCCGTCGTACCAAGTACTAGGATTGGGACAAATGCTGGCAACGATTTTAGTACTATGGTGTGGCCGTTATTTGCGTATCGTCCAATTCCCGCCACTAGACACCGGAGTCGCCCGACGTATTTGGCCTCTTCCTCTCATTTACATGGGAAACATGGCAACGGGACTCGGAGGCACCAAGGAGCTTAGTCTTCCAATGTTCACAGCCCTGCGACGATTTAGCATATTGATGACGATGGTTCTGGAAAGACTGGTCCTCGGAGTAAGAGCCTCATGGCTGGTTCAAGCAAGTGTGCTGGCCATGGTTGGTGGGGCGCTGATGGCGGCGGCCGATGATGTCACGTTTTCATATTCTGGCTATACATTAGTGCTATTGAATGATGCCTTTACAGCAGCAAATGGTGTTTACATGAAGAAAAAGTTGGATTCTAAAGAGCTTGGGAAGTATGGCCTTATGTATTACAATGCTCTTTTTATGATACTTCCTGCTGGGTTACTAGCGTGGCGCACGGGCGACCTGGAGCATTCTGCCGCCTACCCGCACTGGGGTGATGCAATCTTCCTGCTGCAGTTCTTGATGTCATGTGTGATGGGCTTTGTGTTGTCTTACAGTGTCATGGTGTGTACACAATACAACAGTGCCTTAACTACTACTATCATTGGGTGTCTTAAAAATATACTTGTCACATATCTTGGTATGGTTATTGGTGGAGACTACATTTATTCATTTCTTAATTTTGTTGGATTGAATATAAGTGTGCTAGCAAGTCTAATCTATACTTATGTTACATTTAAACGAAAACCTGCCACTTCACATTTATTGTTAAATGAGGCAAATGCAAAAGTTGACACTGTGTAACTTTGTTTTTCTAATATTGTAACTTTTATTGCATGCCACCAAAGAAAACATTTTATTTTATCTGATATTTATACAATACTGTGGAATTTTAAAGTAGACTTTACAATTGATTGATGTTTTACAAATATTTTACATTGCTACATATATATTTTACAAAATATGTTGATTTTGATGTTCATAAAATGCAGTAATTTTTTAATAAATTTTTGAGTGTTGTAAATGTTTTAGATAATATATTTAAAAAAATATAGTATTTTATCAAATCACTTCATTTACATGTATCTATTTTAATACATATATATTATGAACAAAACCTTAGTAAATATATATTGATAAGAAGTTCAAATTACATCTTTCATTGTTTGCAATAGAACTTTGCATTTACATTTAAAGCTGTAATGGTTTTAGAACAATCACGTGTAAACTGAGTGAACTATTATTTTTAATGTTATACATATATAGGGTTGTATTTATGTGATGCGTAATCACGTAATATCCACGTCACACTAAACTGTGCCAGTTTATATTCTTTTGTCATATTAATATTTAGTACACTATGTATGTCTGGAACAATTATACTTTTGTTAAAATTATGTAGGTGTCTATACAATTTGGTCTTGTATGCACGATAACGATAAAAAATAATTAGTGTTAGTGAGCACTATTCTTTTGTAAAATTCAGTGAAAGCGGCATTTAGCGATTATTACTATTTATTCGCAGTTAAATAATTTTATATATTTACAACTTGTCAAAGTTTCATACTAATTAGAGTCGTAATACGTTAATGTTGGTTTCGTACGTGCTATCGTATTGTAGAATGTTCGTCCATGTCAGCTACACAGTCATCCTACAGTGAAGGCCCGTCAAAATCGGCCTGGCGGTTTCGGAGATTATCCGGAATAAACGCGGCTTGCGGACAGACAGACAGACAGACAAACATTTTTTAAATGCTATTTTAGTTATCAGGCCCGCAATTACATAAACTTCGCAAAATCTTTTTTTTTTCGGTATAACATACAGAGTTTATTATATGTATATTTTTGATATTGAAAAAAGGATAAATAATTCATCATTAAAATTGCATAGTTAAAAATACTATTAGATACGTTCTAATAGTATTTTTAACATTAGCCGTTAATGATAACGTTATCGCAACACTGCGCACATCGTGTCTTTGTTTGAAATTTTAGTAACAATTATAATTTAACCATGAAACTTCCTACTTGGCGAGCTATCATACACATTTCATGAACATAAAGATTGGAATTGATACAATTATATGTACATGCTATATCGAATAATCTTTTTGATGAAACCGACAAAATACATTAAAAATATAAGTATTCGTGTTGAGTTTTGTATTTGAAACATCGATACATAATGGTACATTGTGATTTCTGTAATGACGAAGCGATAAACTAGTGCATGACTGCGTACGTACGTAGGTATGTACTATGACAGCACAGCACAACAGCACCACGTTGTAAAACCTAAAACATGCTTATGTTTCTAATTATTTAATATTATCATTATCATTTATTTTTAATAAAGAAATGCAATATTTATTAATAAAATGTAATACACGAATAATTGAATGTTAGTGTTAGAAAAGAATGAAGTATTTTATGTAATGAATGAATTTTGAATGATTGTATTTTTATATATTACGATATTTTTACGTTTAACATACGTATGAATAATGTGTATAATATACAAATTGATTGGTACGAGTGCAAGTAATTAAAATTTAAAGATTTTCTAAAAACCGAGTGAACTTCGAGTATGTACTTTACAATGCAATTGTGTTCTCTACGTTAAATGATAATTTTGTTGCTGGGAAATGCAATGTAAATAAACAGGTCAATGTATGAAAGCGAGCTGTGGGCAACAGAGAAGAGCGTGACCCGCGGCAGTTCGTCGCTCCTCTCAATAGAATAGAGCAACCTTATATTCACACCTCACTTTGTAATACTCTGTTCACTCGCATTAATAAATCGCGGTCCACACAAGTTTTGTCCTAATCGATAAGTGCGTGCGTTTATTACTGGCACTCGCACTAATCATCAAGTTTAAGCAGGTGCGGTAGGTACCCTCGAACTGCGGCACATTGTGAACGTGTTTTACTGTTACGGGCGATGTCGAATCGATGCGACGTCACTAATGTAAACACCAGTGAGATGTAATGTATGAAGCAATATTGCCATCTGTGTTCTGTACCTTACACATTAGTTACATAATACTGTAAACAAATTGTGTAGTTTTTAACGGTTTACGAAGATCGTAAGGTCGAATCCACTATTCGATTATTGTCGATGAAGTCGTCCTTGCGCAAGCTTCACCTATGTTGTAATGTTTATTTATATTGCATGTAACGTTCTTATTTCTTTAATGATGTTTTAATTATATAGTAAGTAATAGAAACGTATAAGCGAAAAGTTGTTTTAATATTTCTTCAATGTACGCAAAAACATATTGCCGAAATGTTATAATACATTAGGATATTGCGGTTTATACTTTCCTGTATATTTTAACGTTTGATGTGTATGTATGTATGTAGAATTTTGAATGATCGTTTTATTTTATTGTTTTGTTGTGCGACGAAGGTGACATCGAATCACAGTTGAGTTACATATTTTGATGCAAGAAACGATTTGATTTCTTTATGTCATGGATTATAAATATGTAATACTATACCTACTTATTAATCTTGTTATATCCGTAGTTAAACGAGGAGCCTTCAATAAGTAATGAGACTATTTAAAATCAAAAATATGATATTGGTAATAATTTTAAAAGAGTATTTCATAGTCCTTCAAAGTCCCTTGTTATTTACCTCGGGAAAATTCTCTGGCAAAATAATATACAAATAAGATGTCATTTGCGTTATTTTGAACACGAGCAGTCGCAGTTGTAAAACGAAAAAGGAGAAAAACAAAGTAGAAAGCGTCATCAAGTATCTACGTTTGAAAAATATTGATATGAAAGAAGAGGATGCTAACTTGGTTAAAACATTGCTAAACTCTTCACCTCGATATTGTACAATTCCACGATAATCCAAGAAGTTAATGTTGGACAGAACACCTACAGAAGATGAACACTGCGACATCGTGGTCTGAGAAAACATGGAGACAGTTGGAGACCTTAATGACAGATCGATATGTTACAGTACTTTATTTAGCTGAGATCACAGGACTTTTATAAGACAGCCTTTATGGCCCTAATATTAAAGGGCGAAATTAAAATTAAAAAGGTTTCCGTGCGTTTTGGGAGGCTCGAAATATATATATTTTTTAAGTTTAAAAATGCCATGTACACGTAAGCAAACTCTGTTTTTTGAAGATAATTTTAACATAACATACTCATTACTTCTTGAATGCCCCTAGAAACGCAACAATTACATATTAATCGTTGTTAATTTTTTGGTGATTAACTGCATTGTATCGTACCATAATCTGTCCGCCATACAAAGATATTCAAATGCAATGTATTATTATAGAAAGGACATTACGAGCAGTTTTCTTTATTCAAATTAACTGTAACGTCAGTAACGCTATTTGTTACTGAATAGACAAAATAGTTTTGAGCTAAAGGTTTAGTTCCTAATGTCCCGTCTATTGATTTGAGCTCAATTGCTATCATATTATAATTGTAGCGATGTTGATATCTATTTGTACATATTTATAAATATTTCCTTGTTTGTGGTGAAACATTCTAGTGATTCGCCTTGTTTTAAATAGTTGTTAGTGGATATAATGCACACATTTACTGTGTAAAAAGCAATATTAAACATATATCAAAATATTATTACTATTACTATTTTATATATGCATGCATCTAATACGCACATTTTAACTTAATCTTTTAGAGATATAACATATTCTTATATCCACGTATAAGTAAAAATGTAATTTTATTGTTCAAAACCGTTATCTTAAGATGAATTTCATAATTTAGTGTTAAATTATCATGTTTATATTAATAGTTATGGATAGTCGAATTCCATGGAAATCATAAATTATAACAAACCTATGTACACAATTTTACCTTTATAAGGCTGTAACCACAGACTTATTAGAAACAGACAAGCTTGTATCGTTAGTTTATATATTTATACATTTAAAATAAATCCATAGATGAATGTCACTGTCAATGAAATGTGTATATATAATTTCTCAAATTCATTGAATTTGATCATACAGTATATCGTGGTTTACACTGTCAAGTAATCGACTCGCGATGCAAGGTTTCTTTCAACAAACATGTTGCAAGCAAGACAGTTTTAATGCAGGTAACATAAAAAGGAATTAAAAACTTGTCGGAGGTGAGAACGCAAGCCTAGACACGACACGTTTGACAACGACCTCGTAGAGCGTGACATAGCGATGTATGCAGAATGCCGCGCAGCGTATCCACGAACAGACAGCAACAGTATATGTGTATGTACATAACATACAGCTAAATACATAATACTTACTGTATATCTTATATTGAACTGTGTCGATGTCGTTTGTGTAACATAATCTCGTGTTTGCAGTAGCAGCCTGCATGGTCATTATTCAATTGCACCCTGATATTGGGTGCGTATGTGTATTGTAGTTATTATAATTGTATCTTCTTTGTGTATAAAGTCGTGTCGCAAGTAACAACGCTCTGAATATTGTATTGTGTTCACCGCGCCGATGTGATCATTTTCGTGATCAAAGGCTGTGCCTAGACTATCTTATCTGTCTAAAATATAAGCTCTGTTCCCTAATTAGCAATAAGTACTTGTAAAATATCCTCTAGTGGCTTATATTTAGAAGATTCTATTTATTTATATTTTTACATCATTCTCGTTTAGAACTAGCTGGTAACTTTATATTCTGTCATCGTATTATACTAAACTAAGATTTTTGATGTGGAAATATTGGGGAAATTGCGATATAAGTTTAATTTGAAATTTATTCTATTATGCATTTACTTAGTGTTGTCATTGCCATATTATAATGTAAATTTAAGTTATTAATTGTGAATAAAGAAAATGTTCTTTCCATATCGTTTTTTAACTGTTGTGGTAACAAACACTGCCCGCAAGACATAACACAGCCTTTCAAAGAATCTCAAGCAAGTGATCGTCACGTACCTACACATTGAACATGACGGTAAGCGATAGCATTCACTTCGTCGTATGCATAACGATATAAAGTAACTTTTGGAGTTCTCCTTAGTGTGGTTCAATTGGGTATATGTGAAAACGATTAAAATGTTATACTATCATAGATATTCTTCAGTTGTATTCTTTGTTCATGTTCTTGACATATTCACACGTAGGCTCCGACAGACCAGGAAGAGCGGCCGCTGCAGGAATCTCTGGCGAATGCCGACAAATCGTTGGGGAAAAAACGGTAAATAGCAACATGGGGAATTTTATGTCGAAACAAAGCTGAAACATTATTCATTTGGAACACGATTTATTAAAAAACCTATATACAAAAACATTGGCGCTGATTGTTGCGAGTGGTAGCGGTGGTGAGGATCTGAACGATTAATAAATATATATTAAAAATATCAGTAACATCAACAAATACGTCAAAGTTAGTATGAAGCTGTCTTTTCCATGCACCCGCCTATGAGTTTAGTATAGCGATCAATGAAAAACCTGACTAACCGAAGTCCTAAGATACTCCGGGTAAGCTATAAGGTAAGGTACAACGAATAGAATGACACCTCACTCGTTTAGATTCTAGAACTTGTATACCTATAAGTACAAACCCACATACATAAAATAAACTTACATACGCGCAAAAACATTACCCTCTTGTCAGTCGTGTAATAAAAAGCGCCTCGCCTTTACAAAAGAAAGCAATGAAGACTGGCGTACAGTACATGTATTAAACAATGATAATATGCCAGAGGCTTATATCTCGTCCTGTTCATTTTTCCATGTTACTTAAATTCAAATATGTAATAATATAAATTCAATATTTTATGTCAGTGGCTCACACTTACACCTATGTACGTACTACGTAGCTATGTAAAGTTTATCATTGTATCTAGTACTACGGCAAGACGTTGAAGGGTAAGCAAGGTGTTCCGCTGCATCATTTCAGATAACTTGTTTATTGAGCAGGTATATTGTCGGTATGGTCACTTATGAATGACTTATAAAAAACAATCATAACCGAGAATGATTTATTTGCATCAGTCTCGTTATTTGAATGATATTTAAGGGAATAATTCGCTATCTAAGTCATTGAAGCATTACCATTTAATTAATATTCCAAGTCGGGCCGGATCTCGCGGAAACCTGTTACTGAATAAATTCTTTGCTGTACACGACTCTACAGAGACCTAAGCGTCACTGAACCAAAACCAACTTAAAGCGACATTAATATAAGAGCTATTTAGAATTAGCTGTTTCGATAGATTTGTTCTTTGCTTACATTTAAATTGCTCACGGATAGCTTCTTACATTAGTAACCAAATATGAAACAACACTGTTGTTCACAATTGTGATGAAGCTTTGAATTCTTAGGAAGCCAGAAGTTTGTGTACTAATAAATCTAAGAAATTAGTAACTGACCACGGAAACTTTTTGTTCGTGCTATGAAATTATTCAATATTGTTGTGATTTTTAATTTGGGCGCTGCAACATATGGCCAGGTAAGTGGCTAGTGAAAAAAGGCCGAAACTCACGAGGAACTTGCAGCTTCGATGAATAAGATTTCTGGAAATGATAATATGAAATAATAAAATCATGACATAAGTATCAATAGTTTATTACATAAATTATAGCCAAGCTTACAATTTCGTTTTTTTTTAAATCTAATCTGAATGAATCATTATTAAGATTTGAAACTGCCTAGGGTTTTACACTATCCGTGGGTACAGCATGCAGGAGCGTAATGATTCATTGCCTTGTTGTCGGTATGATTCGTTGAAGTAACGCTGAACACTAAATTCTAATTAGTGCCATATTCTATGATGGCAGTCATTACGCATTCGACTACTCGTATTACGGCATATTGTAATTTTTAACATGATTAATGGAGGGAGAAATAATTGAAACGCTCCTGCAAATGTTCTAGGTACGAGTATACATATAAAAGAATCTTATAAATAATTCTATGATCACTCTATCAATTACAATTAATTAGGCTATACTTGGTGTTACTACGATATAACTATTCCATTTTCTCGATATAAACCCTACTTCGACTCGCATAAGCATGTTAAAACTAAGTAATTTTAAGAAAAAGTATGGCTCTAGATTTCTACATATCACATGTATTAAAACTGATTTTTAAACATCGGCTGGCGTTAAAACTTCACACTTGTGAAGACGGCAAGAAAACGATACGAACAGTGTGAATCTATATACAATTGATTAAAAACATCAAAATGATTCTTCCTTGTTGTCAGACAGCTCATTGTGCCACTGTATTGCTGGACTGCTGTACTGGTGCACTACTGCTTGATGACTTGCACGTCTCTCTCGGGAGACAGAACGTGCTTGCAGCATTGCCGAGGAACAGACTTTTCACAATCAGTACGTACAGATAGACACAACGATGCTATTCTCACAACACGAAGAAACTACCATAAAAAAGGCATGCAATTTCTTAATAACAGTATTGATTTTTCGCTATACTACTAGCTAATAAACGTTCGTACGAACTGTATGTTGTTATTTAATGTAAAATGTAATACAAGAGCAAAACAAATGCTAGTCTATCAACAATGTCTCGGAATAATGAATATTAAAAATCTGTATATCTCTTCAAATTATTAATTTTCATCTAAGGTATCAAAACTTTATTACTTTATAATATTGCCATTAATCTAACTAACACCCAAAATGAGGTCGTAAATAATATGTTCTTGACCCTTAAATATAGATACATTTTTTATTGCTAAGTGTAAAGAGAAAAATTGGTGTTATAAGTATGGTATTGCTGATGAGGTCCTCGACATGTTTGGACATGCAGACACGTGTCAGTTGTCGCTAAAATATCGAAATCTACAAAATAAGGTTCATTATATTACTTTATTCCACAATTAAATTTTTTTATAAAAAAAAACAAATCTGGAAGACTTGAAATAATTCACTGGTAATTTTCGAAAATATTTTGTTAAATTTTTAAGGAAACCCTCTTTTAAATAACTACTAATTACTAACAAACTCATAGTTAGTATAGTTTGTGGAAATCATTAATAAAAAAATTCAAAATATTTTTCTTTGAAATTAATCGCTGATCTTCTTCCCAGTGGAAGACACAATATTGATTAAAACATGCTATTTACTGATTTGTGTCATATGTTTTGGATTGTACAAAATACGGAGATATTTATGTATTCAAAATTTTAGAGTAATAAATACGCGATTATTCTAAAATATCACAATAATGAAAAAAGTTTTGTATTCATCTTTTTCCTAACTAAGTACAAACATTTTGAATCAGTGTAAGAAAGCAGACAAATGTACTCATAAAATTAAAGATAATTGCTCATTAGACCAAGTCGGCAACGCATTACGTCCGCACTTGTAAGCCGCTGAAAGAAGCTGGTTTGGTGAGCGATCATTGTAATCTTAATATCAACAAACGACCAAAACCTGGTTTACATAATCTTATGTCCGTAAATGATAAAAAAATTCACATTATAAATTAGATTAAATTTTCCGGAATCCTCTTCTACAGAAATTTAAAATGAAACACTCCTGCAAATGTTCCAGACAAAAAACAAGAATTTAAAGTACCTACGCCAGTCTTCTCTGCGTTACTAAAAAACTGGACAGTTTTTGAAACTTTAGTTGTAAAGACTGCTACGCCACAAACATTCCCTGTGCCATCAAAAATCTTTTTGTTTTTAATTAAACTTTATAGTTGCGCTACGACTCATCTCGATCCTTTAGATGCTTACTTTGGCATTGCATTGCAACACATGTTGGGTTAAACTAGTTATAGATTGGATAAATATTGGACGAAACTAGTGGTGAAAAGATATTTTCTACTCTTTTATTTACTTTTTCAAGTTTATAATCACTATCAATTCTAACAAACTTACATTTTTACTTAATTCTCGCGCTGTGAGCTATGTTTCTAAACATTTACATTAGTACAAGACAAGATGATAATTGTAAACTTATACCTGTTTAAGTGCCACCTAAAGATCCCAACAGGTTGTATGAATATAAAATCGTCAGTTAACAAATAGGGAGACATGCATATTAAATTTAAGAGTAAATATCGTTCATGGTACACACCATGGCTATTAAAGAGTTTTCATATCATTTCTCTTTAAATACGAACATTTAGCTTAACTTTCGCTCAGTATCGTTACGGTACTGTAAAAAATTTAAACCACTTCCTCAGTCACAATATTAATTAAACACAATAATAGGCGAAGCTCTTAGACCTAAATTGGCAGTATATGTTCTAAAGCAGATTCTTTTTAAAATATAAATTAATGTATATCCTATATGAAAGTTCCAAATTAAATTTAAACTAGTTTAGTTTGAATCAAATCAGTAAGTGTAGTTTTAACAAAAAACAGGCATTTCAAATGATATTGGATATAAAACTGTAAAAAAGTTTATCATCTTTAAAGCATATCTAATTCTACATTGATATAATCAGCCGTATGTACAAGCAACATATAGTAATATATGCATGTGTAAATAAACACTTCTGTGGCAGCCTACTAATTACTTAAGTACTTATAATCACATTGTCATGAATACCATGAAGACAGATACAAATGTATTACTAAATGAAGAAAGAAAAGCTGCCAAAACAGAGTACTGGACTTACAATATACCTTGTCATACATTCAACTCTCAACACTTACAATTGAAAATTTTCATTAACATAATCACATCAAAATCGTAACAGCAATTTGGCTACCTACATTGAATAATCTTAATGACATGACAAAATGACAATTGATTTAAGGAATGTTGCCAAACATGAAAGCTCCATCTTAAGACATGGAAGTACTAAAAACTTATAGAGTATTACTTATTACACTAAGGACATTTTAACATCAAGAGAAATCTTTCAGATATCAAAACTATTGCTCATTTAATTAAGATTTATGTAAAAATACAATGTTATGAGAGATCTGAATTTTATGTGTTTATAAAACAAATTAGTTGAAGGCAATAAAAATCTGAGAAAGCCTATAATTAACTCATAAATACTAAAAATCATCACAATTATAAATACAAATCAGTTCTCATATAGCTGCCCATTTTAACTGTTTGAAGTAAACTAATGTAAACAGTGTCTTTGTTAAGGTAGCAAATAGTCTGCAGTTAAATTAGCTAAAAGATATTCTATAGCTGGCAATGTAACACAATTACATTACACTATACTATAAAATAAGAATGGCTCTGAATTCGTTGTATAATGTTTGTAGACGGTAGAATACTAAAGCTTGTTTTGAATGTATTGTTACAGTAAAGTTGTTATTTGTATTAAAATATAATGTAACATGTCACAACAGTAAACAATGAAACAGTTAAAGTTAAAACAAATATAAACAGTAATATTACACTATATTTCCTTAAGAACTAGGGAAAGGTGTGTTATATCCTATACCTAAAACTATGACAGTTTTCTTTAGAAAAATATACAAAATGCATCAATTTCATTAATTTAAATCACTGTAATAGAATCACGTTACCATGAAAGATAGAGATCCACCAAATTGCATTATTTGTCCATAGACACTTTGACATATAAATTAGTCTATGTGACATTAAACAAGAAAGCCATAAGGGCCACTGACACGAATCTGTGCACGCATACTCTGTACGCTGTTCATTATTTTCTTCTGATGCCCCACAAGTGTTACACCCAGAGAAGCCAACTGCTGCACAGTCAGGTCAACTACAGCATCCATGTCTGTGATACCGGCTGCCCTAAATTTCTCTATGTATCGAGACATTTTTATGCATTCCAACCATTCTTCTACAGTAGAAAATTGAATTAAATCAGGTGTATCCCCGGCAAGGGGATCAGCAGACCGGTTCTGGGCAATCTTCCTCAAAGTGTCAGGGCAACGAATTAGTTTGTCTAAAGTTTTAACAATGCTGGCAAAGGTAGGTCTATGAGTTCGTTCTTTTTGCCAGCAATCTAACATTAGTTGATAGACTGCCTCAGGGCAGTCCATAGGTGCTGGAAGACGATAGCCTTTTTCGATTGATTTGATCACATCTTGGTTGCTCCAATTCCAGTAGGGTCGCTCTCCAAAGCTCATCACCTCCCAACAAACAATACCCATAGACCAGACATCACTTGCAGATGTGAATTTTCTGAAAGCAATAGCTTCAGGCGCAGTCCATCTTACTGGTATTTTACCGCCTCGTGTCGTATAAGCTCCATCAGCTGTGGATTCTATCTCACGAGATAAGCCAAAGTCAGCAATTTTACAAACAAGCTGGGAATTGACAAGTACATTGCGAGCAGCAAGATCTCTGTGTATATAATTCATTTCAGATAGATATTGCATACCTGTGGCGATACCGCGTAACATCCCTACTAATTGCAAAACGCGAAATTTACCATCATTGGCACGTAAAAATGTATCAAGTGATCCATTTTCCATGAACTCAGTTATTATCATTATTGGATTACATTTTGTAACCACTCCTTGCAAAAATATTACATTTGGATGTTCAAATTGACCCATGATGGATGCCTCAGCCAGGAAATCTCTTCTAGCTCTCTCAGTAGATCCAGGTTTCAGAGTTTTAATGGCAACATCAATTTCTTGCCCACAGCTAGCAGGTAATTTAAGTTTTCCACGGCAAACATCTCCAAATTCCCCACCACCTATAATGGCCTCTATTGTAATGCAAGAGGCATCAATTTCTCTAGCAAATTCTCTAACAGCTTGATTAGGATCTTCATATGTATGAGGATCAATATAAGTTCTGGAACCAGTACCTGCAAACAGTGGTGTGGTTGCATTACTACTAGTCTTTGTTGGTCTTTCTGGGCCAGTGTAGACTTCCCCATTTCTATAATTCAAAGCATTACAATCACTTGGTTGTTTTTTGTCACATTCATCATCTCCTCTTGAACGCAAAAAGAGAACTGTAGCTATTATAGCAACTACTGAGAGCACAACCACTATGACCATAACCCCAGCAACCAGTCGTACTTGAGCACCTTCCTCTTCCCCTACAAATGATGTTTCTAATACAGATCCAGTTCGGGCATATACAATTGAACTAAACTCTCCCCAACCACGTTTCATTTTAGCTCTTACTCTTATCCCATATTCAGTATCTCTCTTAAGTCCCATTATTGTAATGTGTGGCTCCTTTGTGGTCCTTATTGTTGAATTTGGGCTCTTTTCTAAATTTTCTTTAGGGAAACATTTGACTTCATAAGTCTCTATTGTGTCTTCTGGGTCTGTTAAATCAATTGGAGGTGGATTCCATGCTAATGATAACTTATCACTTTCAACACTTAAAACTCTTAACTTTGAGACAACACTAACAACAGACGCTTCAGTAACAGCTGTTATCTCCACTTTTTTAGGTGGTTCACCTGTGAGTTCTGAAACACCATTTACAGCAAATACTTGAAATTTATATTCAGTTACCGGGTCCAGTCCCATTACAGTAACTCTGGTGGAATTTAAACCACTAGAGGCTGGTCTGTACTCTACACTTGGGCCACAGTTGGAGCAGTGGATACTGTAAGTGACATCATTGCGACCACCATTCTGGTGAGGTGGTTGCCATGCTAAAGATATTGAGAACTGGTCAGCAAAAGTTACTGTGAGATTATCTGGTGTAGATGGTGGTTGAGTGCATGGCACATTTTTTGGGTCCTTTTTAGATCTGTAATATCCAGGCACACATTTACATTCTGCTGCTGCATAAGCTGCAGATTCAGAATAATCAGGACAGGATATGCAGGGGTCATCTCCTGTGTGAGATTTAAATTTCCCTGGTGAGCATTCATTACACAATTGATTGTTATGGTCAGGTTCATAGCCTGCTCTGCATTTACAAGATCCACTTGGCAATGTCCACTTGCCATCACCCTTGCACAGGTAAACAGGAGGTGTCTCACCTTGGGCTGTCTCCGCATTTTCCACACAGGTTCCATTGGCTTGCTCTATGACAGTTACTTCCCTGCCAGTTGGAGTGGCTGGAAACCTAGCAAAGTTAACTGTTATCTCAGGACAAGTAATATAATACACCTTTACTGCCAAAATAGAAATGCATGCACCTTGATCTCTAAATGCAAAGTAAACTCCTCTTTTTGTCACTGCAATACTCTTCACCTCTGTGTTAATATCAACTTCTGAGTTTGTATTAAATCTACCTTCTCCAGCAGCTATCCGGCCTACCAACTTATAGCTTTCTGGTTCCCAAGGAGGCTGTTCACGGGTTGCTACATCAAATTCATAGTACAATAAACTAAATGTCTCCTTGCAACTCAAAGCATTCCCTGGGAATAGGGAGCAGTCCCTTATAGTGAACTTGATCTCAATATATATTCTGTTGGCATTTCTGCGCTCAATAAATGGTGTCCACAGCCAGTTGTTGACATTGTGATGAGCTACGTCACAAACCACATATGATCGCCAGTTAATTTGTTTTTCAAAATTAGTATAAGACTCTTCTACCCACCCAGGTGTGTTTGCCTGAAGACCATAAGGGAAACGCATCCAGCTAAGCGTATCCTCTGTCGTCGTATCGAGGAGCATAACCTGCTCCCCGCTCACGCCTGCAGCAGCTACCACTGCGGCCACTACCGCTGCGCAGAACCACATCATCTCGACCACATAATACCAGTATGTCCACAAAACGAGAATTAAAAACACGATAAATTAAGCAAAGTCACCACATCCGCACTACATAATGTTAAAATAAGCTGATTTAAAAGATTTTTCTATTACGATCACTTCACTTTGTCGGGGATAAAGGGCGACCCCATCATTTCTCTTTGCTGCTTTTATAGACTCTTCGTAATCGTAATGAGACGTACACGCATTTCTTAGTTTGATGATAAACAGCATACACGCCACTGTACTTTATTTCAATTTTGTAGCTCGAAAGAAATGCTTTATTAACACAAATTTATGTGAGAAATTCGCATTTTTAATATATATTGATCCCGTGTTACATAGATGAAAACTCACTTTCTTGACATGGACGCGCAGCAAATTTTTGAGTTGCCATATGACAAAAAATTGCCAACCAAATATTTGAGATTCGCAAACATCTAACGAAATCTAAAGAAATAATGTTTGTTTTAATTACCTTACAGGTGTTCATTATTAGGATTAATCAAATGAATAAAAATGACCATTTACAAATACCAACGACAATAACCTCATTGAAAAACTAAATAGTAATGAGTTTGCGTATGCAAGGTTCGATATTCTATCTCTGCTAACCCAATGATGAGGGTATGGGATAGCATTTTTCAAAGCAATCATACTAATCATACTAATACTAATATATAAATGCGAAAGTTTAGATGGATGGATGGATGTTTGTTAGAATTTGTAGCCAAAACGGCTGAACGGAATTCGATGAAATTTGGTATAGATGTAGAGAATAGTCTGGAAGAACACATAGGCTCTTCACTTTTGTTTTTTTTTATTCCACGCAGACGGAGTCACGGGCGACAGCTAGTACATTAATAAAAAGGAAATATGTACATTTATTTAATGTTTATGCCCCATAAGAAAAATTACATATGACAGCGTAAGAGAAGTGAAGAGCTTGCAGTCAACCCAGCTGCTAGCGACTTAAGTGGTTACCAATTACCAAATCTAGCATCAAGAAATGTTTATGGCTTAGCATGTAATGTAAAGAAACAAAATGACTTTTTTAAGACAATAGTTGTCCTCAATGCAAAGCCATAGAGCAGGGGCCCTTTATGGCTTGTTTGAACAGGTATCGACACCGATACAGGTACCCGAATCAAGTCACATTTATTGAGATGATTACTAAAATATATTATTTAGTTATTTATTCATTAAATACATGAAATAATTATTTAATTTTATCAAACACTCACAAGAACACCAACATGTTAAATAAACATAAAAAACGTACACAATATCAATAAGAATGTTACAGATACATACATACTGACTTTTAAAATATGAATTTCACTATATTTATAATCCAAAAAGTTATACAAGAGCTATATACGACGTAACAACTGTAGGAAGTTGTGGTCACATTCTTTTGCCGTATTCTGGGGTAAGGGATAAAATAAAGTTACGTTTTTCTTTTATGGCATTTCATTTTTCCAGCAGGTAGGTACTTGCTCATGCTCTCAGTTGAATCAGGAAAAAAGTAAACCCAGTACGATCACTTAGCTAAGTAAGCTGTATTTAGTCCAAGGAAGTAATTCATAGAAAAAAAGGGCTTGTTTTATTTAATTTATTACGTTTTCAGAGTACAGACAAAGAAAATTGCGACACATGTACATTTTCGGATACTTTGTTACATATAACTGAATTTGAATCTTATTGATCTATCACTTACATACATAACTTATATCTATGGTTATACTATATTTTGCTATACACAAAACTTTAAGTTAATTAGCATTTTGAATTTAAGGATATTGTTTTCATTTGAATATACTGAACAATTAATAGTAGCAACATCAATTAATAAATTAATTTTTATTAAGGAAGTAGTAGATAGAACCTACATAACCTTTAATAACTTAATAGAGTGACTATTCTTCTTCCACTTCTTTGAATTACCTTTAATAACTTCTTATCCATTCAGCGTCTGTAAACAAATTCACGAGATCCAGGAAAAGAGAGGATATTCCACTTGCATCTGACTAGGAAGTCCACAATTATGAGATGAAATATCTCTAAAACTAGACATATCTAAAGAAATATAGTTACTACAAGTTTCCAATCATGTAAACAATAAATTATTAAACAACATGTGTTAGTGATGATTAACAACATTACTTACATCCATAACCAAGAGAGGTAGGCTATAACAAACATTAACTAAACATTAACATTGTTCATTTATGTTGCGTCTTCACTTCACCAGCAAGAAAAAAATGTCTTAGTAAAATCAGCTATTTTTCATTTTCATTTAAAATCAGTCCAGTCATTTCAAAAATTTGAACAAAGGCGCATCCACAAAATAATACCGTTACGTAAAATAAATTACGCGAAATACGATTCTTTTGCTATTACATAACATACAGACACTCCAATTTTATAAACTGTAACTATAGTTTAATTGAACAAACACAACACTTTTGACAATGTGAACAATATCCAATTAGATGTTAGGAATAATGTAATACAGTAATAAAAATAAGATGGACACAAGAATCCTACAAAAGATACTAAAGCAATTCATGCAAATTAGCGTCATTATTGATTTTTTTAACCTTTATGTTATGTTGCATATAAAATGAATTTTACATTTACTACATTAGAATAATGGAACAAGAGACAAAATGCCCTAAGGCCCTACAATAACTAAGATGAGATGGTTAGACTAAGATTTTATTAAAAGACATTTAATTTATTCTTAGAAATGGCCAAACGCAGGTCTATTAAGTTTGGAAAAATATGGTCTTTGGGAATACATTCTTGGTAGTTTTTGTTTTTAGATATCAGCAGTGCATTCCATCCAGCAGCTTTGGCCGCTTTGTAATCTTTTTCCACATCATCGCCTATATGCAGGCAGTTTTTAGGCAGCAAGTTTTTAGGCTTGCCTGGTATATTTTTCATTAACACATGATCAAAGATCTTTCGGTCTGGTTTGGCAAAACCAATATCAAATGAGTTATAGATGAAATCTAATTTGTAGTCAATTTTAACATTGTGTAAAATCTCAACAAGGCGTGGATCAAAATTAGAAATTACACCCAGAAAGGCTCCATAGTTTCTTAAGTAGTTGAGCACCTCATGGCTGCCATCCGTTAAATGCCAGCATTTAGTTGTTTTATAATCATTTATCAGTTGAGTTGCTAGGCCCTCAACATTGGCATTACTTGGCAGTTGTCCATCAAATGTCTTTTTTACTACTTGCCTCCACCAGTCTTCCCACTTCATACAGTCCTTTCCAAAATTGGGATATTTATTCCACATCAATTTGTAGTTGTCCAGCAAACGTGATTTAATCTCTTCATTGGATCCTTCAAATCCATAATCACGACCCAAAATTGTATAATATTCCCAAGGTTGCACTTTAAACTTAAGAAGTGTATTAGTAGCATCAAAAGTAACTAGACGGATACATCTCAAAGACATTTTTATTGATTAAGCTTTGATGACTGCTTATGATGGTAAAAGCTGATAACTATATTATCGATTTTTAATCCAATCTTACCATTCTTTATAACGAGACTAGTTATTAGTAAAGTATAGACAGAAATATATTAATGCCATACGATTTTTGATCTATTCCGCTGCAGATTTTTAACTTAACTTTACAATGACCTATTTTTACTGAAAACTGACGACAAACTAACTGAATGGGACATTTTGATTGTAATCAAGTATTTTTACCTTTAAAACTTAAATTATATTCACTGAACAGATGATGTTATAGATATATCAAGATATCAAGATGAATCGATAAATGAAATTTTTGAACTAAATGTCAGATAAGGACAAAGAATAGATATAGTACAGGTATTATAACTCATAACTAACCAGAGTCTCGGATAAGAAACACAAATATAAATAATAATAAAATTTTATTACTTAAGAGTATTAAATTAAAATACTTGACAAACAACAGTTGGGGTTTTATTAATTCTTAACCTGTAACAATTGCTGTAAAGCTGTATGCTTTTTATAAAATCACAGTATATACTCTTTGACTACAATGTACTTACGTGTCCTGTCGATAGGGATACAATAACAATTTAATTATAATTTCTGCATAAAAGTTGCAATACAGTACAAACCTTATCGAGTAACAAGTTCCGAGGTATAACCTTGGACTATTCAAGTGGGCAGTTGATCTCGAAATTGTTAGTTTCTCTTTGCAAATAATCCAATTAAAATCAAGTAATATGGCGTATGTAACTGGAGGTATGTTTCAACATATGTCATTAGCAGTTGTATTTTCCCGGCTTTTAATACATTTTATTAACTTTCAATATCTATCTGACCAGGGTTTAATATCAACGACTCAGGAGTCATTAATATTAAACCCTTAGGCCAAATATGCACTATGGCTTTCCATGCAAACATAATGTTTGCAAACCTTGTTCTGCTACATGTTTGTTATTTAAATGACAACATGATGTTTCTGTAAATCTTTCTATACACATCGTCGTAAATTTGAAATGTATCACTCTAGTTTAATTTTGATGTTAAGCATTACTATGAATTTCCAGATGGTACCATTGTTGAGAAAACACCATTCAGTGTATTCGGATGGTTTTGGCGTTTCATAAATTTCTTCTATCTACTGTAAGTAATATTTTCATTTTAAACTATCTAAATTACCTATGACATCATTTTTAGCTGATTATTTAGTGGACATTTTGAATTAAATTCTTAACATGATCATTACTTTTATGTATACAAAAATGACAAATATCACATTGATATAGAACAAATCGGTTTTTCTAAAATGACATATTCTTCAGTTTTCAGACACTGATCAATCCAAACTTTAACAAGCATGGAAACAAATATGTGAGAGACTTTCGGCCGCCGGGCAGCGGGTGAGTGTCACTCTTTGTAACTATATACTGCATCAATTGCACTAACAGTCTCACTTGATTACATATTTGAAGCAGCAACATGTAGGGTGTAATGAAATAGACCAAAAACTTGTGGATTCTTAACAATTATCTATGAAATATCATATAGTTAATGTATGCCTTGTGTATTTAAAAAAAAACGGTTAATTATTTGATAAGTCGATGCGTATACTGTTCGTAAGATACGGGTTTCTTACCACGATTTACTAGTTTTAGCTCCCGATATAAGAAGTAATAAAGAAGTAAGAAACCCGTATCTTACGAACAGTATATTTGTAAAAACCACGACAGTTTAAAGTAAAGTAGATGTGTGTCATGTTATCAGAAATTAAATGCTAAATGAGGTCATTTTATCTGTAATTTGTGAAGTTCACATAAGTACAATGTAAAGGAAGTCGGTTGTTATGTTTATCAATTTCCATGTGATTACTGTATGTACTCGTATTTGCTTTTGAAATTAACTTACATAAGTGTATCATTTTGATGCTTGTCCAAGTTTTGTTTGACTTTTATTTTTGTAATATTGATTTTTATGACTCATTAATTTGTGTAATTTTAGACCGCCAAAGCCTCCTTCAAGAAAGTTCGGCGGCTTCGGTCCCTCCGGGTCAGGGCCAGCGCCCCCGCCTATGGGCGGCTGCGGATGTGGCTAGTGTTGCACTCCACTGAAAAATACCTTCAAAATATATACTTACAACATTGCAATAATTACCATGTAGCCTTATAAAATAACAAACAAAATTAAACCATATAAACTAACTTACCTCATTAAAATTATTTTACTTACAAAGTATGTGCTTGTAATTGATTAAAATTTTATGCATTGATATTTAGCTTACATTTTATGGATACTGTAGAAGATATTTCCTTATTATATTTATGTAAACGATTTTTTATCTTTTTATGTCAACTTCAATGTTGATAAACAACAAATAGTTATTGACAAATTAGTGATATATTTAATATGTATGTAGATAAATTAATTAAATGTAACCGACATAAATTTTATGTGTGTTTTATGTGTATTATCTTGATCTGAATAAACTAGCATTTATTCTAAGATAATTTGAAGTTAAAAACTAAATATTGATAAAAGTAGCAATAATTATAATTAAGATAATCTAAGAAATTTCTGACTGCAATATCCTTCTGTTTCTTCAAGTAGCTAAAAAATATATAATTAATCCATATGTGATGAATATCCTTTCATTAGAAATGCCATCAACAATGCAATGCTATGGAACAGGTAGATGGACAACAAAGATTTTAAAAAATGTTATCGATAATGAAAAAACACCACTTTCAAAATCTTATTTTGATGTTACACAGCAAATCCATTGCTATTTATCTGTATAGAGTTTTATAGATCGATGTATACAGGTTGCGTCTAAATTATTAATAAACTTCCTAAATATTATATACAGTAAATAGTGATGTACTTTTGTATTAAATAAATCTGTCAGTGTCACACAAATAATTATTTGATTTACTTCACTGCTCTATTCCGTATTGAATATGTAATACCAAACCAACAATATAAACATCAACATACTAAATCACTTTTAATTTATGCAAAAAAGTGAATTCCATCTTTACCGCAATATGGCGAGCGTTATTATATTTCTGGTCAGACTATACCTACTTTATGTTGTTTACAATGCGAACATATACATTATATCATGATTACTACAGTGTTTGTCAAATATCTCGGCGTCTCGGAGCATTGTACAAGTCGCTGAAGAGGGATGGCGAGAGGAGCGCAGTGAGCGCTGCGCGTGCCTCGAACTCAGACAAGATTTTTGACAAATACTATAGGTGTTTGCGTACACTACTTACTATACTATAGTTTGCTAGCGTTTTGCGCCTCATTCGTTTGAACTTTATGTGTGCGAGTTTTGATGTCATTTGATGATGCGCACAATGTTTTATTATTTTAATTGTTCGAATTTATAGTGCTTATTGAAATTTTCAACTATGTAGTTACTATTATTGTAACAACTTTACTTGTTGCGTCTTTAGCGAATGTTCTTATATTTACCCTTGCGATCGATCGCGACTTCATCAGCACAGAATGTAAAAAAGTAGCCTATAATATTCCTGCATATATCGACTACCTTCCTTTCAGTGAAAGTTCCGACAGAATTGGTCCAGCCGTTTGGGAGATCACCAGCAACAAACCCGAACTTGCGGACAGACAGACAAACATGTATTTCGATATCAGCAAAGCAGATTTTTTTTTATATTGCATGCAATGCAATTTTCTTATATGTACAGCAAATAACGCTCGACAAAGCAAGGAAACTGGAACTTAGAACCAATACGACTTAGGGTCCTTCAAGAAGCGAGCCTATCATTTCCTCAAAGGACGTCAACGCTTCTGTAGTTCCTCTGGTTTCCCGCTCGTTTGCCCCCTTTTATTATAAAAAAAAAACTTTTCAACACACATTCTGGGTGAATATATTGTTTGATGTACATATTTTTATCTTGATATGTGTGCAAGCTTTGCTCATCTTTATTTATTTAATAGCTTTCGCCCGCGACTCCGTCCGCGAGGTATTAAAAAAAAACAAAAGTGAGTAGCCTATGTGTTCTTCCAGACTATGTTCTAAACCTGTGCCAAATTTCATGAAGATCCGCTCAGCCGTCTAGGCTACAAACGCTAACAAACGTCCATCCATTCATCGTAACTTTCGCATTTATAATATTTATATGATATATGATATGATATGATATGATAAAGATATCACGCCAACTGCATACATACGAGGTGAATCAAAAAATTCTTGGAATCAATATTAAAAAATGCAAAGATTTAAATAATAATATTTTATTTTTCTACATAATCTCCCTCCAATGCAATGCATTTAGAATAACGCGTTTCTAACTTCCTTATTCCTTGTGAAAAAAAAATATTTTCTTGACTCTCGAAAAAGTCCTCTACGGCAGCTATAACCGCGTCATTATCGTGAAATTTTGTTCCACGAATTTACTCTTTTAATTTTGGAAATAAGTGAAAATCACTTGGGGCTAAGTCCGGAGAATATGGTGGGTGGTCAAGGAGATTGAAGCCAGCACAGCGGATTGCGTTGAGCGCAACTTCCGATCGATGAGCAGGAGCGTTATCTTGAAGGAACAACACGCCCAACGACAGTTTTCCACGACGTTTTTCTTTAATCGCTTCACGCACTTTCGGGATTAAATTTGCATAATAGGGTCCAGTAATTGTCTGGCCTTTTGGCATGTAATCAATAAAAAGGATTCCTTCACTATCCCAGAACACAGAGGCCATAACTTTGCCAGCGGTAGGAGCAACTCGAAATTTCTTGATGGATGGAGAGGATGGCCGTTTCCAAGACATGCTTTGTCTTTTAGTTTCAGGATCAAAATGGTGGACCCACGTTTCATCCATGGTGACAAGACGACGGCAAAAATTATCCGAATCACGCTGGAATATTTCGAGATTACGCTTGGAAATTTCCAAACGTCGCTTTTTGTTTTCGTCGGTTAACATTCGTGGCACCCATCTTGCAGACACTTTTTTGAACCCCAGTGAATCAATTAAAATGGATTGAACGCTGCCAAAAGATATCTTTAGGATCTCAGCTATATGTTTTATAGTCATTCTTCTGTCTTCCAAAACCAGATTCTCAACCTTTTTGACATTTTCTTCTGTAACGGAGGTTGAAGGCCGCCCAGAACGCGGGTCATCTTTACAGCTTGATCTACCTCTTTTAAATTCAGCCACCCAGTACGCAACCGTAGAATAGGGTACAGCATCACCCCCTAATGTCTGCTGAATATCCAAAAAAATTTCCTTCGTAGACAATAACTATTAACTAATATTGTAAATAATAACTAATATTGTAAAGAGGAAAGATTTGTATTTTTTGTATTGAAATAACTCAAAAACTAATGGGCCGATTTTAAAAATTCTTTCACCATCAGAAAATCAATTTATCTGTGAGTAACATAGGCTATATTTCATTATTATTACTGTTTAGGAACTATTAATAAACAGCGTGTTTCTGGACGCCGGCGTTAAAAAGTCACTAAACTTTAACTTTTCTCGGCTTACGCTGCCTAAACCGTTAGAGGTATATAAAAATGATGTATGAAAGAATTGTAGATCTCAAAAAGTTCTACAGAAAAGTCCGCGATAGCATACATATATCTATCTTTAACGGTTTTCTTACATTAACCACTTTTTTGATTACAAAATGAATTAAAAACTTTGCGCTATTTGCAGCGTTCTTTTATTGGTTTCAATATTAATCCTTATCCAAATAAATGCGTTTGTTATCAGGAGAATTTAATGTAGAATAAAATTATTCTTTACAGTATATAAATTGGACTTATAGTTTAGAAGATATCGCGAACACAAACAATCAGGGTAACAGAAAAATCAGCTTACAAGCTACCGGGCTTAGAAATTTGGAATCTTGCATCGGTAGATTTCTGTTATTACGTATGTATATTACTACTAAGTTAATACTTTTGGTAATAGGTTGAAAAAAAGGGCGAACGTAATAGGTTATATTTGTAATTTCACGCGGGCGAAGTCGCGAGCAACAGCTAGTAAGTTATAAAAATAATAAAATCTCATTATAATAATTACATAATTTTTTAGTCATTTTCATTTTGTATTGTTAAAGTATTAAAGGTACTATAGGTATACAAATTTCAATTTAATTTTCCTTAAATTGACAATTTTCCTTAGTTAGCAAATTATCATTGTCATTTAGATTTAATTATAAGAAACAAATAGATTTTATTCGTTGCTGTTCACCGGTGGATCTAAATCATATGCAAAAAATGCTTCCCTTTGGTGTTTAGCTAATTTCAATGAATATTTACAAGGGTGTATATAAATGAAACAGGTTTACTACACACACATTGATATATTTAGATATTACATCTACCATACATTAATTGATTATTTAAATGTAACATACGAGTACATATGAAGAAGGCGACATCGACCAAAAGAAAATCGGAAAGAGGTGCAAACTGATTTTTGACCTCCAGAAAATTAGGAAGAACTTGCTTTTATTTAACCAACTCTGGTTAAACATTTACTAGATACATTTGAAGATTGTGATAATCGCATATTTTAATTTGCCTTGATAAAGAAAAATAACACAAGCTAAGCTACACAACACACAAAGCAATTCAGCAGTTTTGTTAATAAGTTATTAGGTAATTTGGTGCAATGATTTCGCTCCAATAGATACAATAAGAGATACAATACGGCACAACGTACCTATTTAAAAGTCTTATATTTTAAAAGAGGGTATATCATAAGTCTACGTAATAAAGTCACAACATCAATGGAATCAATGGAATGGAATGAAAGGTATTAAGTTACCATGGCCCGGGGCCCTGAGTTTCCGCTAAATACAATTGGCCGATGGATGTAACCTTACAGAGAGCACACGACGCTTTGGTATTTAAGACTTATGAGGAAATCTCATAGTAAATCTTATATTTTATGGTAATTATTACTGTTCGCAGTACTTATGTCCAAGATTGATTTTTGAAAATACAGAAATATGTAGGTATCTACTTAATTTTTTGTACTGAAAAGCGTTAACTATTTAAACCATGTTTATGTCAATTTTCAAACTTTAATCCTATATTTTAGACTTTCCCTTTACCGAACGAATTCTGAATTAACATTTTGCATGTGATATAACAGGAACCTCTACAGTGAAATGCAGCTTCTTATTATTACTTTGTTAGGCTAACACAAGAAGAGTGGACGATTTGGTGAAAGTTGCGGGAGCGCATTGGATGATGGTGCCGGTCTCTCTGGCCTGCGGCTATCGGTATTTTTAATACTCGTAGTGTATGTGCGATATATAAATATAGTGCACTAATTTGCATACATTTTCAAAATGCACAGAAATTGCGAGCGACAATAGTATTCGTCTTGCTCCAACACGAATATCATGTCCCTGATGGTGACGCGTACTACAACGTCGTTACAGTCCTCGTCAGCCTGAAATAAATTAACGAAAAAATATTATTAATAATTTCGTTACTGGTATAATCAATTTGCCAAGTAATAAAGTTTGTATGTATGTACATCGTATTGTAAATTTTATTATTACGTAAAAAAAGCACTTCAAAAAAATTATGAAAACACTATATATTCATATGTACTTATTTAAGAAATGATCACTTTCTGTAGTCTTGGACTCGAACGAGCGCTTTAGGGGTCCAGTAAAAACATATAAAAACGATACCTGTGCGCTGGTACTCGGACCTGCTTCAGTACTGCCACCAGCATCGGAGGCGCCTGGTGCTTGCGCCTGCCTGTTGCGCCCTCCGATAGCCTGCGCCACGGTTTCATTTGTTTCAACCTGACGGTTTTCCAACTCGGGTACAAACATCTCATCTTCCTATTTAATAATAAATGGTAGATATTGTATAATGTAATTGTAACACAAGGTAAAGAAGATAAGAACAAAAATAAGTAATGGTCACCTCTGTATCCGGATGGACGGCGCGGGCCCCGCCCTCGGCCTCAGCCTTAGCGCGCTTCTTCTGAATCTCCTCTATGTCTCTCAGAAAGCTTAATTGAACTTTGACATTGCTAGTTATTACACAACCATTCTGCATCTGTTATTATAATGTATAAAAGTCATAATCGTTAACTTGGTTTAATTCTAAAGACTTACTAATTTGAAACAAAGCATTGAAAGAAGATACCAGTTGTAAAGAATTGCACAACATGTAAGACAGGTACAGGAAAGGAGGAGTATAATCGTTCTATTTTGATATTGTTCAAGCAACAAAAGCACACCCAACGAGTGCCCGTGGCCATTATATAAATTGTAACGTTCACATAATAATAATTACTTTTTTCAATGTACACATACGTAGGGCAAGCACATATGTAGGTAAGTAAGTAGCGGACGAAACACACCGTGCCTCATTGAGGCGCATGCATACCGACTCCAACATAGGACTTTTAACTTGATAATATCAAGAACAAAGCTGACAGGAAAACCAAAATAAGCTCGTAAAGAAAGTTAATGCTACAATTGACGCACATGCTAGACACAGATTCATGCTAGACATGACATGAGCCAAAGGGTATTTTATTATTATCACCATGCGAGACTGAGCATGTCTATCCACTGCCACTTTGATAACTTTCTCCACGATATCCCTGATTCTATCTTCAGCGGCGTATTTCAAATAGAGAGCCACTTCCGGCAGATAGTCTGTAAGTCCATACCTTTCAGAAATCAATTTTACTCTAGCTTCTACTGCTCTTAAATTTATGAAACCGCTATCGTAAGGTGATCTGGAATGTTCACAAAATTATAAACTTTAAGAACACTAACTATTTTAAAAAAGGTGTAATTAAAAAAATATGTTACTCTAAAACACGTTCAATCTTCTTTGTGGACGGGGTAAATTGTTGAGATTCCTCAGCTACATCGACTCCCGCCATTGTCACAACATCGTTGATGTCATCATCAACAGAGATCTTACCGAGGACATGCACCGCCGCCGGGGGCGAGGAGGGTTGTTTATCCTCGAGCGATTGACCTAGCGGGATATCAGCAGAGAACGAGCAGGAGGGCATATCCAATCGCTTGATTTTGTCGATTTTTTTCCCACCCTTAGTTGTACAAACCTTACCTGGGTACACTCTTTTCAGTACAGGTTTTTTCTGGAGATGTTCTGATTCAATTTTTTGTTGATTCTGGGGAAAGTTTATAATTTTTTGGTTTAAAATTCTTATCGGATAAAATAATAAGCATCTCTTACGTATGACACTGGATTTAAGCAATGAAATTAAAATATGAAAGGTGTCCGTCTAAAGGCAGTGTTTCGTTCGTATCATAAGGTATTTATTTACTTGTACGTACAGTCGGGGAAACTGGCGGTGTTCCTTAAAATCTACAATTATCTGAAAATTAAACGCAGCTTTTAAATGTGTCTTTACGAAAAAAAGTTGGTTACTGATGATACGTGACTAATTTCTTTTTATTATTATCCCTTCGTTTGCGCCACGTACAGCTAACTAATGTTATTTGTCAGAAGAGGCAGAGTTTTTCTCGTTGCAGTGAACGAGGCAATTTTTCCTACAGCGGAACACCGCGGAATTCCGCGACTGTACGTTAATGCGATTGCTCTAACCGAGGCCATGTTAGTGAAGTCCGCGTCTTGTACGGATGAGCAGGCTGTAGTTGACACATGTGCCTGAGGTGCGGGAGCTTCGATGCCTTCTATGACCAACTCTCTGCTAACCAAGGCCAGCCTGAGCATTGGCAAGGTTTTCTGAAATTTGTTTTTTCATAAATGAAATTGTCCGAGTCATGTTTATCTTCTAAAATTTAAAATTCTTTAATCCGGATAAAAAACGAAAGCTAGTATAGTCATAAACTTATTTTATAATTTATGTCGTTTGTTGCTCGCCTGTCGCGGCGTCGTTCTATGTTGTAATTATAATGTAACTACAACTTCTTATTCAAAAGTGTTCTTCTTATTTGTTCAGTATTGACCTGCAAGAAAGGTATCAGCGACGACTGATGACTCGCATTCAGCATACGTTCAAGATTGGTGCAGTACTCCTCAGGCTCCACCTCGGCATTTATCAGTCCTTGGGTCAGTTTCCTCACTTTAGACTTGACCCTCTTGGACTCATTTTTTGATAAATCTAATAAGTTTGCAAGAAGTGCTCGGCACTTTTCTGTAGAGTTTTCCGGTGTTTTCTGTTAACATAAAGTTATTAATCGATGTTTAGTTACAATATATTAGTAATTAGTATGCGTAAATAGTATCCTAATACATATCTAGTTATTTATGTACGAGAGCAAGAAACGGATAACATTGGTCCAATGACCGCTGTCGTATTACGCGCCGTAATACCAAGCGGCTGGTTCCGCTGACCTTTAAACAATAAATTATATTTAAGATATGTAGGTTTAAGTGTGCGATTATGAGATACTGATTTCCTTAATTAAGATATGTTCAACTTGAGTCATAAAAGCAGGTTGTTGAAGTTGTGGCGCAGCGAGGTGAGGTTAGGTGTTACAGTGTTTTACAAATACTTTTTACTGGCAATAATACATAGGTATCTATAATCTGTAATTCATTGTTTGCCGATGCTGTGGCATGCCGTCACTGTCAGTCGGTGACAGTCTGACATTCGACGGTTGTCATTTTGTAAGTCATTATTTTGTGTTATATTTATTTTTACTGTAGATTTTTTACAATCTGTATCTCAGTTCCTTTCCTTTACCCGTTGAAATAATATTAAACTTTTGATTGTAAAAGAAAACTGTGGGCCGATTGCTGATGAAAATTTGTTTTATTTCAGTAAAGAATGTATTAACTCAGTGCCCTACCTACGTTGCGAGTAGATCTTATAAATGTACCTAATTTCTCTTTCCTGCCAAATTTGTTTTGAAATGTGGCCTTGACTAGGTTTGTGAGTATCAGCATTTTTGTTTTTACCCTTTATTTAAAAAATCTCCATTGTTACTATATAAAGCTATAAAACTGCTTCCGAAACTAAATAAACGTTTCTGTATTACTATTTTCAAGATATGCTTACTAATGTTACCCAGACAAAACTTGTAGGCGTTACTTTTTGTGGTTATTTTTATTACCAATTTTGTAGTTTTATTGTGTAACTGTTACAACCTGATTTCTGATTTAATCTATAATAAAGTCTTTAGCTTGTAATTCATATGATTAATTGTTTTATTGGTAAAACAAGGTTATTTAATATATTGTAATTTATGCAATGTAACAGGTATTAGCAGTTTAACTGAGAATAAAATTCTCCGATCTATACTACTTAAACACAAACACTTCAAATTTAACTCTTGACTTTAAAACATTGGTCTTAGTAGAACTTTCTCATCTTTCAATTCCCACACATAAAATGTTACCCATGAACACAAAAAGCAAGTAGTTCTGTTTGTGTGCTTGTGTGTATCGTGTGGTGCGGTGCTTTACAATTTACCCTTAACAGCTATGCTAGTTTTGAAATGTGAAACCCGTTTTCCTCTATTTTTTTTTGTGTGTGTATGTTCAATATAAATAAGAAAAAATATAAAAATTGTTTAACCCGTCCAATCTGTTTCTATATATACGAGTACAGTACACATTTTGTTAAAATTGTGATACCACCATCTGACAATGGGTTAAACAAATCACAATGGAATGTCTATGGCAGTGGTCGCTTCGCCATTTTGGCACATTCAGGTGGCCGCTTGCTTGTTTGCCAACTCATGATATAAAAAAAAAACAATGTTAGATTTACATTGAAAACAATGTCAATTTAAAAAAAAAATTATATCGAACAGCTATCATTTATGTGATACAATTATACTTTTGATGTGGTGATATAAGAATGAGGACAGCATTTAATTATTTATCTCCAACAGTGCATTGTTGGGGATATGGGCCGCTTTAACATAACATCTGTTAACTGGGAAGCTGGACCAGCACTATGTCCTAGTTTGCAATCTAAAACTGAGTACACTTTGTCTTCAGTTATAAAACTTTATAGTTCAACTCCATATATTGTCTAATAGATCCATTTATTTATAGAAAGTATAGAATAAGGTATGAATGCTGTCCGGTGTATGCTGGCTTGTCGACATTTTCAGGTTGCCTGGCTTGGCATTTTCCATCAGAAAAAAAAGTTTACTTAAAGCTGCTAGGAATTTTAATATTTATATTTTCTAAAGTTTTGCGTAAATGCATTTAAACTCACGTATATGCTGCAGGTGTAACACGCTCGACGTATACTTAAAAGGTTCGTACCAAATTATTTAAATAATTGAAAAAACGCGCATGCGATTGCGGTGAAGTCGAACCAATGATAGAATAAATGCGCGGGACAATGTAGCTATGAGCACAGATATGTGTACCTTACAGCTGCATCAGCAGATTTTGCTTAACCGACGTGACACACGATACTATACGTCGTAATAGTTGTATCTTATATCGACGTATGGACAATAGGTATTATTCGTGTTCTCTGTTATCGGGGACGCAAAAGCTTAATGTGTGAAGCATCGGATAGAGAACTCTCAGTCCCGGAGCGCGACACAGTGCGTCTGTTGCCGTGCTTCACTGTGGCCTAGTTGAACTCACCATCACCAAAATAGAATAAGGACTACGCTTATCAATTTTTATTATTTTCGGTCTTGGTTAAACAAAATGAAAAGGACGTGCTTAATAATAAAATATAAAAATTGCATTTACGTAAATTAGAAATAATTAAGAAAATATAACTCATTGTATTACAATGTCCGACTAGCTGAGTACGAAGTCAAACGATGCCAGGAATATCTAAAAGTCAGTTTAAACGGTTACTCATTTAACACATGTCTATAATCTGTAAAATTCTTTAAATACATACTAATCCTTTCATAAATCATTCAATTTCTGGGATGTTTTTAAGATCGCAATGAATTCAATTTGCCAGTGAGAATCGGCTAAGCGTCGTCGATTGTGCTGGGTTGTGTAGTGTGCGAGGTGTCCGCCACAAGGTACGAGCGGCTAGCATAGTGCCTGCTCGCTGTCGGTCGTAGCTGCATAATGTATTGAATGAATCGCAATTTGCAAGTGCAAGTGCCGATGCCGATGCCTTAGTGACGGATAGCAGTCAGGGCCCGCCGGTCGCGTGCCTCCGACCCTATCCCCGCACCGGTACACCGACCTTATAATATCTTCACATCTATTATATCAGTTGAAAAGTATTTTTAAAAATTATAAGTTAAATAAGTCTATATTAGTATTAATTTTAGTTCACAGCTTTCAACTTTATTGTATTTATTTTCCATCCGTCCAGAAATCGACTATATAGTGACAACATGTTTGATTAGGACAAAGCTTTGTGCACACGTTAATGTACATTGAACCAATAGTCGTACGGCTTCTGCGTTCTTATCACGTACTTTGTTTTTGTTACAGGCGTCAACTGAACATGGAGCGTTTCCCGCTGAAATCTTCAGCGAGCAAAATGCCCACCACCTACCAGTCCGTCTATAAAAAGGTAAAAATTCATATACTTTTGCACGCGCTTTTTTCTGCAGGAAACATAAAAAAGAAGATAGTGTTTATTACTAGTTTTTTTTAAATATATTATTCGCTTATTTATAAGCAAAAAAGTGAAAGGTAAATTTATTGCATGGCTCTTTACCAGCTTTTGGTCGTGAAAATAATGAAAACAATATTTTGAAGGCACGGGAAAATTTCACTAGAAAATGTGGTTTTTAGGTTTTTAAATAATCAATAATGCACTAGACCAATAATACTACAGATAATCGCGGAACATACTTTGGGCTTAAACGATAGCTATGGAAGTTCTCTACTGCCACGAAGCTTTGGATCCGTCCATTGAGAATCACACTGCATATATTAATTATGTATTCCTTTTTAAGAAAATTAAGCAAACTGATTTAAGTATTTTTTTTTACAAATTTTAAGTTAATGTATAGAAGTGCACAAAGCAATTTCATTAAAATAAAGTATGAATCATGGTAGAATTTCTACTAAATAGCAACCACTGCCACTGGTCCGAATAAATGTGTATTGGAATTAGGAACATTCAATGTTTTATGTAGATTAAAATAGTCTTGTAGACTATACTAACATTTTATTGTTGTGTTTTCATTTTAATGTTGTGCTATCTACAATGCCTCTCCCGGGAACAAAGATCATCGATTTTCTAAATGTAGCATATTTTTGCGAGTTAGCACTCTCAGTGCCATACGCCCGTCGGGTAGAACATTGTACAACATCGAGACAAGTGTTTATTTCCGTACTTTACATTTATGAAATATTGCAAAAGCTAGAATATAAATTATTATTTAAATGCGCATCAGTTATATAATATATTCATCAGTCATATATTCCGTTTTATTTATTTTGTATATTATAATATAGACAAACTTAAACAGAAAAGCTATATGCATAAGAACAAAGTCATAAAGTTTATTTAACAATGCTATAATTGAGAGATAAAAGTCAATAACAACATATACCAGCAATTTGTAAATTTATTGCGCATCTCACATGCGTAATAAATGTGGCCGCGGCGGCGCCATACATGTACATAACAAGGAGATCGTACTAGAATCGCATAATTTTCGCTAGCGGAACAAACATATTTAGTACAATATAGAATATAAATAACAATTGCTCACCTCAGAAAAATTATTATCTTCGGTATCCATGGCGGAAAAGTATTTATCGTAAAGGGTTGAGTTCGCGACGTCGGCGACGACCACTCCGCGCCCTGCAGTCTCTCCCTCTGATCGATGCACAGGCGCCGCTATTGATGCTTATGCTTTTTAAATATTTGGACATAACGGTCGTTACATGATTGGTGTATCCGAGATGAATTAACAAACGTATATGTAGAAGTACCGTCGTACTGCGCATGGCCGGCTTGCATCTATCTCACCGGATGATACGACCAAAACGTAACACCTGTTCCAGCCTGTTACTGCCTAGGGACTCGATACACTCCTAATTTATTCCACTTACATTTGCTTGACGATCGTCTAGGGATGCATGTCGTTTTGTCGATGTTTTGTCGATGTTTTGTCGACTACCCTATTTAAAGACAATATATTTTTGGTTAGGGTATTGAGAGACAGAATCAATGTTGTCGTGTTACCAATCAAAAAGCTGACGGCTGTAAATGAATAATTACACAATCTGAAACTGTACAGGTTGTTTTTTACATTAGAATATAAAAATGGTTTTTACTTTTGATAACACCGACACTGCTTGGACACACTCGGAAACAGTATTCATATTATATGAATTTATTTAAAACTGTTGAACATTAAATGCATCTATGTAAATAATTTGAAAGAAAGTATGGTTGCGATGTTTTTTATCGAGAGTGTGCGTCGCGTAGGGTCGGTGCATCATTGCTTCATAATCTGATGTCTATGTGAGGAGGTCTATGTAAGGATGTCTATGTGAGGACCTAAAGCCCCTAGCCCAGATTTATTGATTTTCGCTCCCCCGCGATTCCTGTCTGATGTCTATCTATTTCATTCGAGCGTCACCCTCCGTTTCACCGGAGATTTCGCGTTGTAAAATATTGTCTGGCAATTTGCGTTCGAGGACCGATTATTTTTGCAATGCTTCACGTCTCGTCGGGTATTAGCGTAAGTTGTAGCGACAACTTATTGATTAAATACGTTATTATAACTACACATGACTGCAAAAAAATAATTAGCCACCACTCGCCACTTTTAATAATCTTAAAAAAATAACTATGCGATGAGTTGTAATATTATTTTCGTATTATTGAAGCTATTATGTCTTGGCTTTTAGATTTCCATGTCCATTATTATTGACATTTTCTCGCTACGCCTTATCCCTGTCCAGTCTCCTTGGGAGGGGTCTTAAAAATAATAAAAGCAGTCCTTTTATAGTCATTTATAATGACTTTATATTTAATGAGCTGTTGCCCGCGACTTCGTCCGCGTGGTAACTTAATAGAAAACATACGAACTATATAAATAATAAAAAGCTACGTATCCCTCGGGAACCGGACATTTCTCGGGGATGGACCTTATCCCATGTGTACTCCAGACTTTGTTTTATAACTGTGCCAAATTTCAATAAGATATGTTGAACCGTTGCAGAATGATCGAGTAAACATTAAAAAAACTAAATCAATGAATCCCACGGGAACCGTAACTATTCCCGAGATAAAGAGTTGCCTATGTGTTCTTCCAGACTATGCTCTAAACCTGTGCCAAATTTCATGGAGATCCGTTCAGCCGTTTAGGCTACAAACACTAACAAACATCCATCCATCCATCCATCCATCTAAACTTTCGCATTTATAATATTAGTATTTAGTATTTATAATATTAGTAAGATTAGTAAGTTTAATCTCACGCTTATAATACTATACAGATTCATTTCTCAGGGCGGTTCTCTACGTATTTGACATCATTTTTCTAAATGAATGATATAATTAAACATTAGTTACATCAAGAATCGATTGATTGTTAAATGGTAGAAATAAATCCACAGCGCTCCGTCTAGTCCCCGTGTCGTCCCCGTGTCGTCCCAGTGTCGTCCCCGTGTGCCGCGCGTGCTTGTGTGGTGCACTAGAATCTAGAATCACTTCTGACGATACAAATGCATGTGAATTGCATCTATTAAGGTCAACCGAGGAGCTAGTAGCGGCCGCAAGTGCGAATACTTACAGGCCTACATTGCTTCCTGCGCACCAGTGTCACATCCGCCGACTACTAGATTTATATTAAACCCAATTGCCCGACTGGTATACACCTCAATACAAATTGAAAAAAATCAAGCATTGAAAATTATCTTTGTCAATGTTTGTAACTACGTAATTTTTAGGCCATAGTAATTTTGGTCTTGCGAGTGCGAGCATGTATCATGTTACTAAGATTAACTGACCATACTTTTTTAAAAATCGTACTAGTTTACGCCCGCGACTCCGTCTATGCGGACAAAGTCGCGGTCGACGCCTAGTCATTAGTACGTTACAAAAACTTTATGTAGTTTTTAATGCTAGTAAGTAAATATATCCCTCTAGAATATACACGGATTTTATGTAGCAGCGCTGTTCAAAGCGCTTGGAGTTTTTATGTAAATTTGAATAAAAAGTGATGAGGTGGTGTAGATGACAATACAGAGCGACATGTTGCAGTTATTGTAGCTGGAGCTAGCATGAGAGCGACCACAATTTAGGCTTTTAACGGCCAAGTGGACCGCTTGTGAATCGAGTGGCTTATCTAATTCAGTGCAGTTTTCCAATTGAGCGATCTGACTTAGATTGTTGTACAGATGTGCTCGTAATCTACGCACGTCAATAGTCCAATTGACCACAAATGTCCTCATGCTTGTAACAAGGACACATTTCATATATTTCAGAACTATTTCTACTGTTTTCAGTTGATACAGATTAATAGCAACAGGGTTTCTATCCTTTTAATTTATTGTTATAGCTGATTCATCGTGTGTACAATTGTTATGCGTTTATTTTTCCACTAAGTAAACTGAAATCGCTATTAGTTTGATAGTCTATAGCCTGTGAAAAATAATATACAATTAGTAAATATTGGTTACAAATACAGGAAACAATTATTTACCGAAGTGTAATTAAATGAAGAGAGACTTCGGCATTGATATTTTCAAAGTCACGTAATTAATTGAACATGTCATACATGTCAGTAATGGGTTTTGAAGTAGCGGCGGAGACGGAGGCGGAGACGGAGGCGGAGGCGGCGGCGGCAGGAAGCACCGCAAGACGCTGCGACTTATGTGTAACTCTAGTAATACACTTTAGTGTCGGTTTCCAAATTCAACTTCAATAAAGTTCAATGAACTATATGACTTTATGAATTAATCCAGAAATTTAAAGGCAATCAAAAAGGAATCTAAATTAATAAAATCTGAAATGGTACCTGAATACAGTTAACAGTTTTCTGAAATGATACTTACCATTAAATGTTTCTTTTATTAATTACTAGCTTTCGCCCGCGACTCCGTCCGCGTGGAGTTAAAAAAAAAACCAAAAGTGAGTAGTAGTAGTGAGCCTATGTGTTCGTCCAGACTGTCCTCAACATCTATACCAAATTTCATTGAAATCCGTTCAGCCGTTTAGGCTACAAACTCTAATAAACATCCATCCATCCATCCATCTAAACTTTCGCATTTATATAATAATATTAGTAAGATTAGTAAGATAATAACATAAACATTGATGGAACAGCTACTAGTTGCATACTTTTTAGGGGCTATTTCTAAGTGGAGTCTCTACGGACTCTATAAACTTTTTAAACGTTTATTATTTATTTTTTATACCATTTTCTTTATTTCACTGTAATTTTGCATGCATACTTGGTTAGCGTGGAATTTAAAAAAAAATGGTCGTCTATAACATTCCCGCGTGCATCTGCTTTTTACCAGCTACCTTCCAGTCAAAGTCCCGTCCAAATCCACCCGTTCCAGAGATAGCAGTCCGGTCGCTATTTTGACAGCGGGGAATTAAAAAAAAATGTAGCCTATAATATGCCCGTCTATGTCAGCTACCCTTCAGTGACAGTCCGGTTAAATCGGCCCAGCCGTTTCGGAGATTACCCGGAACAAACGCGGCTTGCGGACAGACAGACATTTTTTTAAATGCGATTTTCGTTATCAGCAACGCAAATACATCATCTTCCCGAAATCTGGAATTTATCTTTTGATATTACAAACAGACACTCCAATTTTATTATATGTATAGATGTTTAAAAGTTACGTCGCGTTCAAACCACGTAAGTGGTTTGGTGGGAATGTATTATGTAACCATATTGTAATATTTTGGAAATAAAGAATAAAAAAGTCGACTTTCGTCTAGCAGTATTTGTCTAAAAAGGACTCATCTAGGTTATATACTTTTTTTTAGTTTGCGTTTGGTTTGTTCATCAATTTTAACAAGATGAATAAAATTTACATAAATAAAGAAGGGTAAAGGCAGTTTTGTAATGGTTATCGTTACTGAAGGTGTACTCATCGACAGGGCAGAAAGAATTCGGCCGGTCGCGGCATTCTAGCCGGGGGTGAGGAAGACCTGGTGGACATAACGGCTGGTCTGCAAGGTCTGCAGCAAGCCGCAGCTGCGCCCACTAGCCATGGCACCTTCCAGCTCTACGATCACTCCACGAGACTCTCCGACTCCTCCAATAACTGTGCGTACACTGCTTTCTAATGTTATCATATCTTTTCATTACTTATCAAAGCAATAACATTAATTTGGAAAAGGTGGGTCCTTACGTAAAACAACATACGTAACTATCCAACATTTTATCACAGAAATGTGAAATCCCACATTAAAAATTTTAGGGGATGTAATTCGTAAAAAAAATCAGTCCAGGTCCAATGGTCTAGGCTTTGCGCTGATTTAATAAATACAATAGACCGCTCAATTAAGATATGCAAAAGTAGAATAAGTCGCATTTCAAGCAGAGGATCGCTAGGAATATTTCAGGTTGTAGCTGTTGCTCGCAAATCGCGTCCAACAAAACCAATAAAACATAAAAAAAATATAGCCTATGTTACTCACAGATAAATTATCTTTCTAACGGTAAAAGAATTTTTAAAATAGACCCATTAGTTTTTGAGTTACTTCAACACATACAAAAATATAAATCTTTCCTTTATAATATTAGTATAGACATGGTTCTGTTATCCTGATGATTAATACAGAGTGATTTTATTTAATTTACATTTGGATATAGTGCAATTAATTTATTTGTTGTTTCTTTTCAAGCATACGTCGCTCAGTTCTTCAATTCCTCTACCGGTAAGGGCGCACTGTTTTATGTTGTGTGTGTGCGAGCCATACATGCATGCATGATTGCGGCTCCCTTCACTTGTCGGCTCCTCTCTCATCTCGTCCTAACTTCTGACTGGTTTCCTTCTAATTTGTACTATGTAAATAATAAAAATACATTATTTTTACTAACATAAAATCGACTTCAAAAATCAACTAATACTAAATTCTTAATTGTCCCAATAACCAAACAGCACTTGTCTTAAATGTTTCAATACGTTATGTTACGAGACCCTAGTGGGTGAATATTTGGAATACAAGATTAAAATTTTTGAACAACAAGCGTAATAATTTTTGATTAATTATTAATTAGTAAATACGTAATTTGTACAGATCTATATTTCGCCTTGATCTATTTTTCTAGAATCTCCCAGTCCTATTGCGTAGAAACTACAAATTATTATCAAAATGTACAAACACAATAATATACCGTTCAAATGTTTTCAATGAAATATGACGAGACCTATATCGAAATGAGCCTTTATCGTCTCTATGTAGATTAGATATATCTAGTACGGTATATGTTATAAAAATGTCAGTATGATATTACCAACGCGTGAGTAGTTTCGAATAATGGATTCCGCAATAATGGAGCCCGAAGAAACAGAGCCTCTAGTCGGAGAAGGTAAAAGATTTAATAATATAATTTTATTCTTAAAGCTGTCTCGACTCTTTTCTTTTCAATTCTTCTTATCTCACAATATACTTTTTATATTAATGATTATCTGTTTACCTTTTCTATGTATCTGATTGTATCTGCTAATATTGCCTGATTAATGGACCCATATCCATACCCACATATGTAGACAGCTAAGCCAATTCTGTAGTATAAGATCTCATACGATTTCTATTCTTCCCTGAAGTCCTGTAGGAGTAAAATCAGGACCGGTGTTAGCGGTACCGGTAGCTGGACGAGATCTCCTAAAATATCTACCGCGCGCTTAGGGGCGTTAGCTCCTATTTAGCTTACCAATTTGGAGTTAGCTCCAATACAAACTTATAAGGTAAAGGACGCCCCTTTATGTCCACTACTTTTTATTTTATCAGAAAATAAAAGACTCGAAAAAAATCTTAACGTTTTTAATAGTATGTCTACATTTCATAGAATTTTTTTAATGTGCATTTTTATATTAAGAAAACTGGTGCAGTAATTGATACAAAGAAAATATATTTTTGTGGTAACTTTCTGTAGTAACGTGAGTTAGCGCATGGCAACACTGCACTTCTTTTACTGTGACAGTGACAGTTAACGCCCGATACGGCTTGTGCTCTTTTGCTTATCTACATCGCCATGTATATCTGATTATAAACTTTCTTTATATTTAGCATCACATTTGCTTTAAAGAAATGAACATTTTCACATAATACAGTGTAGAAGTGGAACTCAAAAATATAACGTTTTAAGCGTTGCCGTACCACATTACACTTCCAGCAGATTTCAAGAAGACTCTCATATTTACTGTTCTATCTTGTTACAGGGGACGCAGTTATATTCTCCGGAATGCAAGGTACGTTGGTAATTATTTCTTCAAAGCAAACGTATAAACTTGAAATATGTAAGAGCGAAGTCTTCTCATTGTGTCGTGACGCGACAGCATATCGATCTCCATTTGTCATTTTCAATTCCGTTTCAAACTGTTATTTTTTACACGAATTGTGCCGTTTAAAGTGATTCAATGAAGCGGATTTTATTGTTTGCTTATTATTTAGCCATGTCGAAAGAGAATCCATTGTTGTGCTGTCACATGATGTTAAGGCTTTAGTGTAATTCTACTCGCTCACAGAGCTGGCGTTGCAATAATTACAAAATTAATATTGCAAATAAAAAACATTTATATAACATGATATTCATATTGTGGCCCAATGAAATGAGTAAATGTCGTAAAGCTGCAGACAGTCAACGGTAGTCAAAGTATTGTTAAACATGAAATGTTTGTATGTTGCACTTTGGATACTGGGATGGGCTTGTAGTAACAACACATTCTGAACAAGTGTTTTTAAAATTATACAATAAACAATGCAACAATATGTTGCAAAAATATCCGTGTCTTTGTAATTGCTTATCACTTTAACTCGGTTATCTATGTTGAATTTAAATGAGTTGTTTCAAAGATAATGATTGATTGTGTTGTTTGCAGGAGACACTGATGATATTCCTGGTATTGGTCAGTATGATGACTTTCACACCATAGATTGGCAGCGAGACATCGCCAGAGATCGGATGAGACATAGATATATTGTTAAAAAGAGACAGGACTCAATATGGGATCTTGTAAAGGTGGGTTGCACAATTACTATACACAGTATTTACAAAAGCAACAGACACAGTGGAGACTGTTCGGTACATATGTTGATAATTTTCAGGGAGCCCACGATGCATGGTCAGGCTGGGTGTGCGTGCTCCTGGTGGGCGTGTGCACAGGGGTAGTAGCGGGAGTTATAGACATCGGAGCCTCCTGGATGACGGATCTGAAGTTTGGCATTTGCCCTCAGGCATTTTGGTTCAACCGAGAACAGTGCTGTTGGTCCAGCGACGAGATGACCTTCGATCAGGGCAATTGTTCATTGGTGAGCTACTTCAGCCGTCGCAGGCGGCGCAGGCGGCGCAGGTGGCGCAGGTGGCGCAGGTGGCACAGGTGGTGACCGCGGTGTGATTGCAGTGGCTGACGTGGGCGCAAGTGTTCGGGGAGTCTCGCGAGGGCGCGGGCGCGTACGTGATCGGCTACTTGCTGTACATCATCTGGGCGCTCGTGTTCGCGGCGCTCTCCGCCTCGCTCGTGCGCATGTTCGCGCCCTACGCCTGCGGCTCCGGTCGGTGAAAGCGAACGCACGTATCGAACATCGGGATCGGGACGTTTTAAATATTCACATTCATGCGATTTCCCCTTGCAGGTATACCGGAAATAAAGACGATACTGAGCGGTTTCATCATCCGCGGCTATCTGGGGAAGTGGACCCTCGTAATTAAAGTCGTAGGACTGATTTTGTCCGTATCGTCCGGGTTGTCGTTGGGGAAGGAGGGTCCCATGGTGCACATCGCCAGCTGTCTGGGTGAGCTCAACTTTCGACAGATCGATAATCGACCGATGAGTTGCGGCGGTATATTTTTTCTAAATTCAGCGATGTGTGGTCGTCAGGCAACATCCTGTCGTACCTGTTCCCCAAGTACGGGCGCAACGAGGCCAAGAAGCGCGAGATCCTGTCGGCGGCGGCGGCGGCCGGCGTCTCCGTCGCCTTCGGCGCGCCCATCGGCGGCGTGCTCTTCAGCCTGGAGGAGGTGCCGACTGCCGACTGCCGCCTGCCGACCCGCGCGAGCCGCGCGAGCCGCGCGAGCCGCGTTCTTCATCGGATATGGAGGGCCGACTGACTTTTTATTTTTCGCAGGTGTCGTATTACTTTCCTCTGAAGACTCTGTGGCGGTCGTTCTTCTGTGCGTTGATAGCGGCGTTCATTCTTCGTTCCATCAATCCTTTCGGGAACGAGCACTCCGTGTTGTTCTTCGTCGAGTACAACAAGCCGTGGATATTCTTCGAGCTGATACCTTTCGTCGGTCTCGGAATCATCGGGGTGAGTTGTTTCTCGACGCCCTCGACGGCTCACCCCCCTCGCGTGGAGGGGCGCGCTCACCGACGCCGACGTGTTGCAGGGGTGCATCGCGACGATATTCATCAAGGCCAACATTTACTGGTGCCGCTACCGCAAGCACTCGAAGCTGGGCCAGTACCCGGTGACGGAGGTGCTGGCGGTGACGCTGGTGACGGCGGTGATCGCGTACCCCAACCCCTACACCCGCATGAACACCAGCCAGCTCATCTATCTGCTTTTCAATCAATGCGGAATATCTAACTCCGATCCTCTGTGGTGAGTGTCCGGCCGCGTCTGTCGGTGCACCCGCGACCCGCATCCCGCATCCCGCGGAGTGCGGAGTTGCGGAGTTGCAGAGGCTCGTACGGATGTAACGTTCCCCAGCGACTACAACCGAAACTTCACGGACGTGAACTCGGCCATCGAGAAGGCGGCGGCGGGGCCCGGCGTCTACCGCGCCATCTGGCTGCTGCTCCTCGCGCTGCTCATGAAGCTGGTGATGACGGTGTTCACCTTCGGCATCAAGGTGCCCTGCGGCCTGTTCATCCCGAGCCTCGCCCTCGGCGCCATCGCCGGCCGCATCGTCGGCATCGGTACGTCGCCGTTGCGCCGCTCGCCCCCCCCCCCCCGCCTTTGCCTTTGTGACGGTGACCTCGCTCCGCAGGCGTGGAGCAGCTGGCCTACAACTACCCCAAGATCTGGCTGTTCTCCGGCGAGTGCTCGACGGGCGAGGACTGCATCACGCCCGGCCTGTACGCGATGGTGGGCGCGGCGGCCGTGCTGGGCGGCGTCACGCGCATGACGGGTAGGCAGACGACGCTCGGCCGCGGGGCGCGGGGCGCGGGGCGAGCGTCGTCTGCAGGCGGTGTGTGTGTGCGCAGTGTCGCTGGTGGTGATCATGTTCGAGCTGACGGGCGGCGTGCGGTACATCGTGCCGCTGATGGCGGCCGCCATGGCCTCCAAGTGGGTGGGCGACGCGCTCGGCCGGCAGGGCATCTACGACGCGCACATCGCGCTCAACGGATACCCCTTCCTCGACAGCAAGGACGAGTTCCAGCACACCTCGCTGGCCGCCGACGTCATGCAGCCCAAGTACTCGCCCACTCGCCACTCCCCACTCCCCCGCTCGCTATACTACCGGGGCTCGACAACAATCTACAATATTTTTATTTTTTGTTAAATTAGAAACCACACAGGTCGTCGACCCATTATTTTATCAGGATATAAAAAAAATCCGATAAATTGGTATTTACTACATTCGATTATCGGTAATCCTAAAAATTGCATTAAAATCTTGTTTAATATTTTATTACTTATATTTTAAAGGTATGACAGTTAGCATTGTTTTTTTTTTTAAAGAGAAGGGGGCAAACGAGCAGCGGGAACACAGAGGCGGTCGACGACATTTATTAAACAGTATTTATTTAATGCATCATGCAATTTATTACATTGAAAAATTAAAAAATGTGTTAAAGAAATGGGGAAAAGATATGCAACAACATATGTGTTTATAAAATTACTTCGCTTCCTCCCCTAGAGCGTGGCGGATTGCGAATTTCTTAAACAATCACTCGAACTCGCGTTTTAAATGAAGTACTTTTACGTTTCACCTCTATATAAGCTTCGCGATGAACATCTCCAGTTCTTTCCCAACCCGCTTTTCTTATTTTACTCGACGGCAACGACGACGTTATACATTTTCATGTCTAATGGGTTACGTTTTTATGTAAGTAGTTAAACTACGCAAAGGATGTCGTCCGGCTTCTGCATTGAACATATAGAATTAAATATAATTTTAATACAAGTTTATGTCGCATCGTCCATAGTTTAATTCCGTAAATGCTGATATTTGTAGAGATGTGCAATTCAAAGATCGGTCGATGCGAGTGCAATACGTCCGCAGACGCAACGAGACGCTGGCGGTGATAACGCAGGACTCGATGACGGTGGACGACGTGGAGAGCCTGCTGAAGGACACGGAGCACAACGGCTACCCCGTCGTCGTCTCCAAGGAGTCGCAGTACCTCGTCGGCTTCGTGCTGCGCCGCGACCTCAACCTCGCCATCGGTCTCTGCTCCCTCGATACTTTCTCTCCGCTCTCTGCTCTCCGCTCTCCGCTCTCCCCTCTCCCCTCGACTTGCTCTTTGCACGCGCAACTTTGCTAATTGATATTATGACAAACGAGGTTCATGTCGAACACTGCAATATGCCTTTATGTAAACGATGCCAACCCCCCACAGTGAACGCGCGGCGCACCATTGAGGGCATCACTGGCCAGTCGGTGGTGGTGTTTGCGGGGGGTGCGGGGGGTGCGGCGGCGCCCCCCGCGCGCCCCGCGCTGCCCCTCAACCGCATCCTCGACATGGCGCCCATCACTGTGACGGACCAGACGCCCATGGAGACGGTCGTCGACATGTTCCGCAAGCTCGGCCTGCGACAGACGCTCGTCACGCACAACGGGTGCGTACACAACACACAACACACAATTTTATTAATTGTATAGATATAAATAGTTGGAAGTTTATGTTTAATGAGCAAGGTCTCGACCACGATCCCACCTGATATTAAATGACGATGTGGTCAAGATGCGGTCATTCGGAGGGGACAGTGAGTGCAAGTTGTTAACGCTCGTTGTTTGCAGCCGGCTGCTGGGAGTCATCACGAAGAAGGATGTGTTGCGGCACGTCAAGCAAATGGATAACGAAGATCCCAATTCGGTTCTATTCAATTAGTTTAAGTTAAATATAGTATATTAGGATAAACGCGGATATATAGCGAATTAGTTGAAGATAAAAGTGTTGTATAAAACGCCCCCATGTATTGTATGTATATAATTGTTTGTATTAAAACATCTATAGTAAATATGTAGCCGCAACACTCGCGTGTCGTGACCTTCGCCATAGTGAATTACCTTGCAAATGTCACACAGACACAATTTACAATTGATCCTAGTTTAAATATACATTATGCTTGTACAATGTCCTATTGGATTGTAATATTACTTGTAGCAAATTTTTTTATAATAATTGTCTGATAAACCTTGAAAAACACGGGCGTAGCTAGCCGTGAGTTCAGGGGCGGGGATTTTCCTTTAACTTTTTATTTAAGGACTATGTCCTTGTTGGCGAAGCGACCTCCAGTCCTCCCTCTCTTGTGCCATATTGTTGATCTATAAGGTATAACACACGCCCAATTTGTCTTTTACCTGTTGTATATATGTTTGTCTTGGTCTTCCTCTATTTCTCTTTTCTTCTATTCATAGGTAACACCCTGTCGCCCTGTAACTGTATATTTTATTGTAATTATCTAAAACGCTTACTTACTGCGCACCTACACAACATTGCCAGGGAGAGGGGAGGGCCGAGTTGTCACGTAATCACTGTGCAATATCAACACTGTACCTAAACAGTTAAGTGATGGAATGTATTCAATCTTATACAACACAAATACCTGAATCCCTTTTTTGTTTATAATGTTTTTCTATTTATTTTTGACACGTTTTGTATACAAATGATCTGTTTTTATGTGTTGTCACTTTGTAATATAGTGTTTAACACATTTATTTTATGTATGTATATAGAAATGTAATTATGTGTATGTTTTTGTTTACTGATAATTTTGTTTGTGTAATAATAAATAATATTTAGTCACCACACGCTGTTGATCACAACTGAGATTTTGATAGGAAATATATTCTATGATGTAGTTAAAATAATTCCTTTTTACACATGTTATAGCAAATGTTGTTATACCGTAACTGTGAATGTACCGACAGGGCCGTGTACGTGTACATGTTTGAGCAACAATTACAATGTTGTTACAATGTATAACAATTATCCGTCATTAGTTAATATAATTAGCATAAATAATTGCTAATATCCCATGCGAATTAGATTTTACATGCAAAAGTAATTGAGTTAATGAGAATTTCGTCTGGAGACGTAGTATCGATAGAGATTGTTGTCATTCTTCACATCACGTTATTGACACAGAGTTGTAACAGTTCATCACATAGTGGATAAGATATTATTATTTAGACATAACATATATCCTCTTGTTGTTTTGTATATCCTGACTTCCTGAGTTATTTTATTTTCGAACAATATTAAAATTATTACATTTTATTAATGATTATTATATGCATGTCTGAAACCAAGCAGCTCTATAATATATGAATTGAAAACATCAACAAGAATTGCGTCGAAATGATGTACAATACAATGTAAGCAACGTATGGAAACATTTGACGTTCAGTCTTGTGGAATTTGCAATTGTTAAAATAGCTGCATATCTCTTGCTTTTCATCACAACTGCCAGCAAATGTAGCAAAATCAAATCAATTATATCGCTTAAATTTATAATGACTGCATGTTCTACCGTTGCTGGCTCGTTGCTGGCTTGTTGCTGCCTCGTTGCTGGCACGTCGCTGCTTCGTCGTTTCGTCGTGAACTTGTACTATTCAATAAAGTCATTACAATGCATACGATGTGGATTTTTATTTGAATGATCTGTGAATTGAAATTTAAATGCTCGAGATTGTTTACGTAATTATTCTGTGTACTGTGGCCTCCACAACTATTCTATATAAATATACACTTCTTGAGAATTTATGCGTTTATCATCATCAGAGTTATACCCCACCGAAGGCCTGAGAATCTACATTATGTTAAGAGTGACTAGGCCGTAGGAAACACACTGGGCCAGTGCGGGTCGATTTCACAAATATCTTTGAATTTCTTTGTCGACATGTGCAAGTAATCACGATGTTTTCCTCTACCGCAAGTAAGTGGGTTAAATGTTGGTACATTACATACATATGCAATTCTAAATTGTAAACAGGTAGTTAAGTACATAGCAGGATCAAACCTGGACGTTAATGAAGACAATAGTTTGTGGTCCGGTCAAATGCCTAACAACTGAGCCGCTGACGTTCCTTTTTTCAAATAACACCGCGGCCAGGTTCTAAAGTGCCACGCGAGTTTCGCCTTTTTGCTGCCGCTACCAGCCGAGAGACTTACACCCCGACACCTAAACCATCATCTGTGAGGGAACAGGTGTACTCGAGCCTAAACAGCTCTCGTATGGTGCGAAAATAAAATTACTATAGAAACAAAGGCAGATGAAGTTAATTTACAGCTATACATGTCAGCCAGGAATTCCTTGTTTTCGGCAAAAGCAATGCTGTGCTAATATGAATGAACTCTCAGCAGCCATGAAAGTCTTAAATTAGCATCGGTTGCCTTTGATAGCTAGCTTGGAAGTTATTCATTCAACTTTTATGAAACTCATTGTTCTATACCGGGTTCATCTAATTCGCAATGTCAAATGAAAGTCAATTGACGTGTGATCAGATACTAACAGAAGCCAAAGTAATCTGCAACACCAGATGTTCTCGGTATTATCCGAATACCCGTAACGCGCCAACATTAAAATGAGCCGCGGCGTACGGCGTACGGCGCGCGGGGCACGTAGCGCTCCGGGCCGGCTGCGAGCGCCGGGGCTGCGGCGGCTGACGCGGCCCGCACGCAACCGCTTCAGGAAAGTGTGGTGCAACTGATTGCGCAACATTTTGACTATCATTACTATTATTAACAAAATTATTTTAAAAGTATATCATTGTCTGCTATAAATAAATTTATTAACAAATGACATTTATATGTATATCTCGTACATATTTTGGACCATAACTTATGATAATTTATGCTTATCGTACTAAAATATCTTATAACTTAAGAAGTAGTACTGTAGTGGTTGGCCGCTGAAAGCATTGGAATGCAGCGATAAAAAGGAAGGGAAGAAAAGCAATTATAGATCGATTGTGACATTACGTTATCGATTGCATGACAATTTCTACAGACATGGAGGCACTCTGAGCCGCGGGGTACCACTTGTCACCCCTTGCAAGATTGCGTCACCCCTTAACGCTTTCGCTTAACAATAAATTAACCCACCCCACCTTACTCAAACGACTTAGCAACAGGTTTCTTTGTGAATGAGAAGGCGAGACGGATCACCAACTACTAACGTCTTCAAAATAAAATCGAGAAGTGTACCTATCCTTGTAAATCGTTTGCGATCTTCCTGCAAATGTTTAGTTTATTAATATAACTTTGTGCAATCCGTAACAGCGACCTCCATCTTTGCTATAATCTGGAAATCGAACTCTGTCCCTCCGATGCCTTGTCGATCGGCTACCATCTTTTTTTGTTGTTCTTATAATATGAACTTTTCAAATGTTTCTCGTTATCAAATCAAAGTATCAAAATGAATATAAATGTAAATAATAGTCCTTTATCTTACGGACGACGAGCGTACAATAATAAATCGTAATTGGAAAACACTAAGGTGTATATTACAGTGATAGTACATTTGAATTCGTACATGCGCGATGGCGCCGCTTCCAAAACGGCTTGTTGAGGCAGTTGAAGGTCACCTTGAGCGTGCGAGTAGCCACGCCGGCGGCGGCGGCGGCATCGCGCACTCCGCGCCCCGGCACTGCACCGCGCTGCCCGCTCCTTGCTCGCCTGCCCCTCTGCTCGTCATACGTGACTGCTAGCACGGCATCACTGTCCACTGCTTCTGTAAGTACCTACTACATTTACACAATAATTACGAGTACATACAATGTCACGTATCCCTTATTATAACAACCTGTACATAAATAAAAGTCGACGCTTCAATGAAAAAGCTTTGGAACTTTCATCCGACCGAATGTGTGTTTATCTTGAATGTTTGTATTGAGGCGCGTCGGCGCGGCGTAAAGCACTCGAGCGCATAAATAGGTACACTACTGGTTTTAAAATAAAATAAAATAAAAACATACAGACGAATTGAGTACCTCCTTCTTTTGGGAATCGGTCAAAAATGTTCTCATTTAAAAATGCATGACTCATAGACCATAGGAAGCCTTAGCCTTTTGGGAGATTTTGTTACGCGACTTTACTTACGTCTTACTGCTTAATTACCTACTTACCTACGTCTTACCTACGAAAACAATCGATTGATTGTTTTTTAATTTAATTTTTCACCTTTTCATTTAAACAAAAGCGTAACTAAACCCGAGAAACAGAGATTACAAATTTCAATTAATCGCGGTGATGGTCGTGGCACACCTTTATCTTTTCATTAAAACAATAAGTAGGTTGGTCATGTCTATCTATAATTGTACTTCTAATTTTTTACCTTTTATAGAACTTGCAAAAGTAACTTGTTGAAATTACAATTAACAAAGATGAAAATCCATATCCTGAGATCATGTAAAGCAACGGAACAATCAAGCAACGTATCAAGTAAGTAGGGACATGAGACATGAGTGTCCGAGAGCAATGCACCTGAAGCCAGAGTGAAGCTCGCCATGGGTCTCTACACAGAACAAGAGACAAAACTCGTAAAATGATGTCATCATTGTAGTCATCTACAAATAAGAAAACCATAAGATGTTAACTAACTACATTGTTATATTACACTGCTTACTTTTATGTAAATAGACGTCCTGAATGTCCTTCATAGCCTCGGAACCTTGTGAATGGAGTTCCCGGATATTGTTTGGTTTGCGTAAAGTACACATTGACGTATTATTCAATGTCATTGACGAATATACGAGTAGATATAAACGACTAATCGCTATGACCATGTCTGGAAAGATGAAAATTTAATTCCTTTTCCCTCCTTTCTCGACTGAAGCATAATTGGTGTCGGTTTCGGTGCACCCTATATTTACGAGGACCGGTTCGGCTGTTTCATTCAGTGCTTGCTTGCGGACGCGACGCGACGGCCACAGTCCGCTCTCTGGCGACGGCGCACGGAACAAACAATACGCTTGCAATATTTCGTGGCATTGTTTACTTATCCTTAATTCTGCGAAGTGATATTATTGTGTTTTTTTACGTAGAAGATGTCCGATAATTCTGAAAACAATTGGTTTACGAACGGTTAGTGCCTGCTTCAGATATATTTTACTATACTTATAGTAAGCTGATAGAAATATTTTGTTAGCCATTAAATAAAATAAAGAATTCTTTTTTTTATGTTCATTAATAACTATTAAGAAACAACTGTTTGTTAAGAAAATAAATAATAGTTAATTGTGAAAAACAAAGTTTGTTTTCAAGGTTTAACATCAAAAACATTATTTTTATCTATGTTTTTATATCTATCTCATGTTATATTGCATCTTTTGTACAACATATTTGAAAATGTATCTGAAGTAACTTACAATATTTACGTATTTTGTACTAATAGTCTTAGCAAGGTAATTATTTCAGCGATTTAATTAAAGTTTGATAAGTTTTATGAACACGTTGGTGGGTACTTAAAGTTTTATAGTCCCTTTAATAAAACTGCGCTCGTTTTAATCAAGAAAATAACTTTTCGAAGATGTTAATCTAATTTGCAATTAAAAAATCACATTTTGTACACATGGTACATTTACGTAACTGATACCATAAAAAATATTTTATATTTGTGCACCACAAGTGAGTGTTTGTTCCGGGTATCTAATCTCCAAAACGACTGGCCCTATTTTGACGGGGGTTTTACTGGAAGATGGCTGATTTAGGATAGGAGGGAATATTTAGGAAAATTCGTTTTTAAATCTCAAGCTGATGAAGTAAATCGCGTGGTGTGGATCGCGACTGTTTTGTGATTACTATCAAATCTCGACGCAGGCTTTAGTGTTGACATCTTACAAATGTCATAAATTTCCATAAATTAAATAAAATATAAGTGCCTCGTAATTATATGTATTAAGGTCGAAATAATGTCAATAATTGGTTACACTTACGCCCCCTTGCGTTGTCCTGGTCCTGGCCAACCCATGGCCGGCAGCGTGCGGTCGGCGTGTCGCCGCTGACATTGAGTGACCTTGCAGCGAAAATTAGTTAACCCATACTAGAAACAAATATAGGCTGTTACCTTGCCTTAGTCCGTGTGACTTTTATTATCAAAAAATGGATAAATGCAAATGTTAGTACGAATTAATTAATTTTTATTTGGGTAACAATACATAATATGTCTTCCTAATTAAATATTTAATAGTGCTCAATGGGCCAACATAGCATTCTATCACACAAAATTAAAATCATTAATTATTTCAGACGTTGCTTAAATAGATATTGTATATGGCAGGAAGGTTAATTTATTTTTGCAATAGTAAAAGGAAAATGTTTGACAAAAACATTATGTTGTTTTGTCGGGCTAATTTATGCTCGGGTACTCGTGCATAAGATGGATGCGAGCCTGTGTGTCGACGATGTGTCGTCGGTGTGGCGCGCAACGGCACCGCATTGCTTCTGCTACAGAAGTGCTCTGTTAGCTGACAGCACAATTCTTATAATTCAAACTATATTAATAACAGCAATTTTTGGATCACAAGGAATGTATAGATGGAACGTTATCATTGTATCGGACGTATGTGTGGTAATATGTTGTGTTGGTCGCGTGCAGGCAAGATGGCGACTGTGGAGCGGCTGCTGCATCCGCTGCACCAGAAAGCGGACGACACGGGCAGCAAGGTGACCGTGGTGGGCGCCGGCCAGGTCGGCATGGCCGCCGTCTTCTCTATGCTCACACAGGTAACGCACATCTCTTCATAATTGCCACAAACATTATTGATTTACCATGAGTTTCCATTGCACTAACACTGGTGTAAAAACATACAGTCGTCCCTCTTATTCTATTTAAAAAAGAAATTAAAGCTGCGCTCAAGTCACAAGTCCTCAGAATACCAAAGCTTTCTACTGTTTGCATCATCTTATTAAGCCAATGTAATTAATTTAAAAAATAAACAGGTCATTGCTAAAATGTTTATAATTAAGGAAATGTTGACGACGTTTAATAGTCTGTCGACTCCGAATCTGATTCGCTTCCTAATCGTTTATTGCAACAAATGCAAGCGTCGCTGTATATCAGCGTGAGTGCTAATGATGTGCTTTGAGTGTTCGCTTCCACTAAAACTATTAAATGATGTCATTGTGCCGCAACATTTTCCTCTACAGTGTCATAACTTTATTTCAAGCTAAACATTAGCCTGATAATGTATTCCTGGACTTTATGTGGACTAAAATTAACGCACGTTTCAAGAATTTAAACAGCCCGGTGATTTGTTGAGCGAGGAGTTAATAAAAAAACACTAATTACGTTGACGATTATAAAAATTCCGATTGAGTCTCTGCCAAAAGTGCACATTGTAGCAAAGGAAAGCATAAACATTGTTCTCAAATGAATCGTGGGTCTTGGGAGATTGGTCAGTGTAAAATCACACAGAATGCATGATCGTTTGATCAGGGGTTCAGCGCTTGACTTTACTCTGCAGGTCTAGGTTCGATCCCAGTCATGTGCCAATGTGTTTATCGGTTTCCGAATTGACTAAGACCTGGTCATAGCTAACTTAGTGTAGAGTCTGAGTCCCTCGGTGGAAATAGATAAGAGCCGATGACACACACATAAATAAATAAAATAACATGTGAGGTGATTTTGCATCGTATGTTTGCGTTTGTCGCACTTGAGCCCTTCTTTATGAATCACTAGTCGCTTGCGCGTTTTACGACCTCATTTGGCTGTATCTTATCCTCATAGAATCTGATAACTCATAATACCATGTCATCGTGGCAATGGAATGATTTCAGAGGTCGCTTCGCGTGACTTATGTTGCAGATAGATGTTGAATTCATTTTACCCCGTTCAGATTTAAAAAATCTATGATATTCTGAATTATGTAAAATTTTAGTAGTTAACATATTAGTAGTTAGCAGATTATAATAAATTTCTAAGTCGACATACACAATTATTATTACTTGTACCTTTATCATTGTTGACTATTACAGCTGTAGGACAAACCTGACACATCTAGATCAGGGGCACTACCACTTTTTAAAAGTAGTTTTAAAATATAGGTTCAACTTTTTGTCAATCAAAAATATGTTTTATCCTGTTGGAGAAATCATTAATTAAATATTTTCCTCTTTGCGGACTTGTGAATTTCCTACCACATATTATGTCGCTTTTAACTTGTTCTGTCATACATGAAATACAATGCTTTTTAATTCTCAGTCGGCAGTGATTATCTACTAAGTACCTCACATGAAATAAAGAGGTGTCGCATGCAAACTGAAACTAAGCTTGAATCCATAATGCACGTTGACTGCACGCCGCCCGCGCCGCGCCGCGCCGCGCCCTACGCCGACATGACTTCATCATTTGGTGTCGGCCACTGACACAGTCCGTCCGCGTTCATGTTCACACAAAACACAAGCAAATGTTCTCACATTTGCTCACGCCTCCACACAATGTTGTCAAACATTGTAACGTATGTAACAATACGCATTGTTGTGTTCGAGATTTCCTTCATGTAATCCTCTCTTACAGTAGATATATTATTCTATATATGCATACAAAGTTGCCATTCTATATTATATCGCATTTTATGATAAACATTTTGCGCACACCTTAACTATGTATTCATTTTTATTTACGAGATCACTAGATGTAGGTACTCGGAGGTAAACAGGTACATTTGAAAAGTTATTCCTTAGCTGCCGACTGTACGAGGTTGGATGGCTGTAAGTATGTGCTAACTATTGTAAGTGAGACTTATGCCTTAGCAATAAATGAAGTATTGTGTGTGCACGTAACAGGGCGTGACCAACAACATCGCGCTGGTGGACGTGGTGCAGGACAAGCTGCGTGGCGAGATGATGGACCTGCAGCACGGCTGCGCCTTCATGAAGAACGCCAAGATAAACGCTAGCACTGGTAACCAGACCCATTTCATAATATCTTGTATTCTCCTCTAAACATTTACAGTGGTAGAGCCCGCTTTAACATCTTCGCACGAAATGGCCGGCTCGCCCGGTGTAATACCACGACCACACTGAAAACAGGCGTAAAGTGGAAGCAATTCCGCGTTTCGTCTGATGAGTGTGGTGCCGGAGGCCTAATTTTAATCCCTTTTCCTTTCCACCCTTTTCTTAAGAGGAAAGGATGGGAAGGAAAAGTGGATTTGACGGTGGAGGAGACGCATAGGAAGGGGAAATGTCATCTTTATGTGCGTCTCCTCCTCCGTCAATCAAGGGTAGACAACGCATCTGCAATTGCGGATGTTTATGGGCAGCGGTCGCTTTCCATTTCGGTGGATTCAGGTGGCCGCTTGCTCGTTTGACACCTTATATTATAAAAAAAAAAACATTACTCACCGCAATTAGCTCAAAGCTAACAGTTCAGTTAAAACTGAAGGTGTGTAGCCGTTGTTCTTGTTATTTCCTGTAGTGTTGGAAGTAATATTGATATAGCGCACGTTGTATTGTTTGTTGTTGCCAGACTACTCTATAAGTGCGGGGTCGAAGGTGTGCGTGGTGACGGCGGGCGTGCGCCAGCGCGAGGGCGAGTCCCGGCTCGACCTCGTGCAGCGCAACACCGACGTGCTGAAAATCATCATTCCTCAGGTCGGTCCTTGCAAATTATACGAAGACAACAAGTTGACGGGGCCATACGACGGTTCATATTGCATCATATCTGCTATCCTCAATAACATCTCCTGCTCCTGCGTTACACTTACATTATTTTGCTAAAATGATCATTTTTCAATGGTAATCAAATATGTCAATGACTGATTTAGACTTAACTATACGAGTAGGTAGGGGAATACCGCGGCATCATAGTTCAATCGAACCGCCGGATGCAGTAAACGTTATCTTCGCCTGTTTATTGGCCGATAAACTGTTTCATGTTCCTGTCTAATTTGTGAAGCTTTCTGACGGGGTGTTGACGAACAAAACTATCACTGTAGCTACTATACTGTATTCATAAAAATATGTAATAATAGGCAAATATGTAACATTTTGCAGCTGGTGAAGTACAGTCCTGATGCGGTGTTCATAATAGCGAGCAACCCGGTGGACATCCTGACGTGGGTGACGTGGCGGCTGAGCGGGCTGCCGCGGCACCGCGTGCTCGGCTCCGGCACCAACCTCGACTCGGCGCGCTTCAGATATCTGCTGTCGGAGAAGCTGGCCATCGCGCCCACCTCCTGCCACGGCTACATCATCGGCGAGCACGGCGACAGCAGCGGTAAGACGCTCTCGCACGACAACACCACACTTCTACCTACACCACCGACATCGAAAGTTTATTTATTATAAGGAAAATAAACAAAAAATGGAAATGTTTCAATTCTATAAAAAAATAAATATTTTATTATAAAATCAACTCTCGAGAAAAACATAAGCTCTTTTTGGCACTCCGCCAGCAGCAAGCAATGCGCATGATGCGTCTTTTTATGATCAACCTCGATATGTTCACGATTTCAGGTTAATGACACTCTTTTTTAATTCAAATAAAGTGAACACATTTAGGGCTCGAATAAGTTATTAAGTTTATTTTCATTCGATTTTCATTTTGAGTTTGCGAAAGTATTGTTGGTGTTGCAGTCAGAGGAGCGTATAAACTGAGCACACATCCGTACATTGAGTGCCTGTTAGCAAAGTGAAAGACAGCAGCAGTAATGTGGTCGCAACGTGTTCTCAGTGGCGGTGTGGTCGGGCGTGAACATCGCGGGCGTGCGGCTGAGCGACCTGAACCCGCACATCGGCAGCGAGCGCGACCCAGAGCAGTGGCGGCGCATGCACCAGATGGTCGTCGAGAGCGCCTACGAAATCATCAAGCTGAAGGGGTACACCTCCTGGGCCATCGGCCTGTCCCTCTCCCAGCTCGTCGGCGCCGTGCTCTCCAACGCCAACAGCGTGCACCCCGTCTCTACGTACATCAAGGTGAGTCCGCGATGCCGGGTATATAAGGTACCATGCCCACACAGACGCATAAATCATTCAATCATCAACGCAATGCATATCGCTTTTCCATTTTATTAAAGTTAGTATAGATATCGGTATATAATTTCTTAGCTATCTGTGTACAAGTTAGCGCTGGTTTGCAGGGCCAGCACGGTGTGGAGCAGGAGGTGTTCTTGTCGCTGCCGTGCGTGCTGGGCCGCGGCGGCGTGGCGGACGTCGTGCGCCAGCCGCTCACCGAGGAGGAGCGCGCGCGCCTACAACACTCCGCCAAACTCATGCACGAAGTGCAGACCGGCATACACTTCTAACTGCGACCTCTTTGCGCTCACACACTCTTCTCTTTTAGAAATTACATGATTCTATTTACAATTTCACGTTATTCAATTTTTAAAGCAATTTTTTTGTTCTGTAAAGTTTAGTACGAATTTTATTTAATCAATGTTTTCGGTAGTTACAAGTACCATCGTACAAAATCTCATCGTGGCATGTGCATTGTGCAAATCTGTCATCGGTTACCGTGTTTCCGACGATTGGGGCTTACCTAATTTTTCTCTTAGACTAAAATTCATCGTAGGTATTTAAAAGAAAGCAAAAGAATGTTTGTCATTATATTTCAAATGTTTATCATTTATTTGTAATCACGTAGTTTTGTCAAGTAAATGTTATAATACTTTTCTTATTGTCTCACATAAGAAACACTTGCCTATAGATTCAGATGTTTTTTAAACGTTTTTAACTATTTATGCAATATGAGACTGATTTAAAAACCTAAATAAAATTAAATTACTATTTTTATATGTAACTGTCATTTTATAATGGTTTTTTTTTATTTTACAATTTTGTTTTACATATAATGTATTTTCGATAAATGTCAATTAACTATTACTGCTCGAGTTTGCTGAGTTTACAGGTAAAAAGTATTATTTCGCTATTTTGTTTAATAAGGGTTGAGTTGGTTTTTACATTGTATGAATTAGATCAGTATGCACTACGTGTATCTGAGTACATCTTAAATGGAATATCACTGGCGCATGGAAAATGCTTGCACGTTAGTTCTGATTTAGTGTTTTAGTTGATATTTAGATTATTTTCTTTAAATGTTAATGTTTAAGGCTTTATATTTTGGACAAATTCTTTAATATTTTTGAAATATCTCAGTGATTTGTATGTTTTAATGAACTGTATATTTTTAATAATAAAAGTAATGTATGTCAATAAATTATCTAAACTACTGAAGTGTTTGTTGTTCCTGTCTGTATCCTTTAAACGTTAGGAGAGGCGGGATGTCGCCAGCTGCAGCAGCTCGCCAGCACAAGGAGCTGGACATCAAATACTTCGCAGATAAAAGTTATGAATACTTACAGTAAAGGTTTACACGGGAAAGTGACATCACAACAGATTAGTTAAATAAAACTCGTGATATTTCACAAAATTGTATATTGTATGAAATAGTACAATTAGATAAATCGCTACAAATTACATTTTGATATTTTGCTGCGACATTCCATAATAAATCATTATTTCCATAAAAAATTGATACAAATTTAAGAAGAAATATAATGTATGTGTAGTTGCGGGGCGGCGGGGTGGCGCGGTGGCGGGGCGGCGGGGCGGGCGCCACTCACCTCGTGCCACCTAACACTACCCATATAAAAACTTATTTCTATTACAATAACACATAATTCAAGTCTGATTCATTTTAGTTAATATTTTTTAAAGCTTACAATATTTTATTACAATGTTTACAAATACGGTATTGGCTTAAGACATAAATTGGAATAGCGAGCGAAGTACTCGCCGCTAACGTTAATACTTGTTCTGTTGTGAGTCGCGCTGTGACGTCACGGCGCACGCACACACGCACACACGCACACACAGCGACACTCACACATTTGCAACACATCACTTGCCATCTATTGTACGCTCGTATACATGGTAACTGGAAATCTATGGATCAAAATAATATTACATATTTTATACATAAGATAAATAAGTGTTCTATTTACTTTTATCGCATTTATGAGACGAATGAAGCCTCGAAGTTAGTTTGACGCGAATTTGACATAGCGAGAACATGTCATCATTTTAATATCAACAGTACAATATTAGCGTGTATTGGTCCAGTTACCATTTATACAATTTTAGTAGCTCGATAATACATTTACAATTCTGGTACAGTACAATATGCAGTGCAGTCCACGAGTAACGTCGACATATAGGCAATACTTCTATTGCTTAGGATATTTAGTCCCAATTGGCACTTTATGACCAGACAAGTACAAAGGAGCATATAAATCTAGCAATAGTAACTAGGTCGCAGATGACGTCATGGATGACGTCACGGCGAGGTATCGGCGGCCTGAGGCGCGATAATACAAGTATATCGGACAACATCACTGTTACACTCAGGCGATGATTATTTGCATTTTGGTCACAAACAAGAATATAAGCTATAGACAATTATACAACTAGAGTGTAAAATAAATTTATATACAATATAATGATCATTAAAGTAATACATTAAAATAGGAATAAGCATGAAATAGTACATTAGCATAAATCACAGACACTTTTCTGAACTCGGCCACAGGGGAGATCCTTCAAGCTGTCCCCCTGCAACATTACCGACCCGCCCCTCTCCTGGCCGACTCAAAACTTCGTTCTTGACTAATGTGGCTCTTAAAATTTGAGCGATTCGAAGGCAGGTAATTGTGTTATTTCCTCCGTACAATCTGAATCATAACATGATCCGGGCGATAGCGACAATTTAAAATAAACAGCAAAAATTTAAAATCACTTTTTAAACAAAGTCAAACATTACATTACTATTGCTTTTATCAATAACACCTTTGCCCAAAGCCATAAAGACACGTAAACGCTTTTTAGCGGTCCATTAAGCAGTGTTGTCTACACTGCGCGGAGGAGATAACACGGGCGACCCCTGACCCTGACCCTGACCCTATGACATGTGTTGTGCAGTTGTCAGTCGGAGTGAGTGGGGGTGTGGATGGCGGGTCAGGTGTCGTCGGGGGAGCGCAGCGAGTGCAGCGCGTTGCCGTGCCCCGCCGGCCGCCGCCGGTCTAGGAACGTCTGCAGCTGACTGGCCGACAGCGGCGTCGCCGGCGCCTGAAATGTTTACATTCATATTTAATATTTCAAGTATTCTTATTTTTTTTAAATAATTTATCACATGAATACATGACTTGAATGTCGGGCATATGTAAAAAGAAATTAATGAAAAAGCGCAGTGTACGTATCAGTAAATTGTGTCATGTCCGCGGTATACCTCGTGCAGCCAGGGGTGGTCGAGCGCGGCCCGGGGCTGCGTGCGCTGCGCGGGCGCAGGCGCCAGCAGCCCGCGGATCAGCTCCTGCGCTCCCGCCGCCACGCCCGCCCAGTGCTCCGCGGGGAAGCAGTAGTCGCACTTGATGATGTTCGCAGTCGTCTCCTCTATAGACTCGTCCAGGAACGGCGACAGCTGCGATCACATTCATACTTAACAATATAATAAAACAAAAATAATGTGTGGGTGTAAGTAAACGTTCCCCGGGGCGCCTCCTTGCGCGAGGCCCTGCTGGGCCTGTTAAAGGACATTGAATTTGGGTTAAACGGTGAATATGTAGCACCGCAGTGAGCGACTACACTAAAGAGTGCGGGGATTATCTGCGACTGCGATGGGGAGCGGAGGGCTCTAACGCGATGATTGCTCGCATTAGCATTATGAGTGGAATAACGGACGCGATTGCCTGCACTCCTGCTAGTCGGCCGCGGCGCGACACCTCGCGCATACACCATTCTAAATTCATCAAATCAGCCCGCGTATGCAAAATGTTCACATCATTCATTTTCAATTCCGATAAATATAATTTGACAGTGCATAAGATGAATATTTTGTTGAATATTGTATATACTTTTGTTACGTCTTTGGATAAAAAACAATATTAAGTATTTTTTGAAGTGAGATTGTTACAGAAATTAGTCATCTGGTACGGTTATAAATGAGAAAGGCACGGACCCCTGTGAGGAAGACGTATAGGAAGACGCCGGCGGCCCAGGCGTCCCAGGCGGCGGTGGGGGGCCGGCCGAGCACGCACTCGGGCGGTGCGAACTCCAGCTGCGCGGGCGCGGGGGGCAGCACGTCGCGTGCACAGCCCGCCGCCTCCGCACCGCCCCCGCCCCCGCCAGTCTCCACCGCGGAGCCCAGGTCCACCAGCTTCAGCTGCGGCTGCGCGCCACCCACCTCCACCAAGATGTTCTCCGGCTGCACAGCCACAATAACAGATTAGTAGTCAAATCATGTAAATAACAAACATATATACAGTGATATTGCAGTTACCCGAACGTCGAGGTGCGCGACTCTGTTGCAATGGAGCCAGTCGAGCGCGGAGAGCAGGCTGCGCGTGTGGTGCGCGACGGCGCGCTGCGTATAGCGCGGGGGGCCAGTGGAGGGCGCGGCGGGCTCGGCGGCCGCCCACTCCAGCAGTGGTCCGCCGCCCACCAGCTCCAGCACGAGCGTGTGCGCACCCGCGCGCGGCACCTCCGCGAACAACGCCAGCGCACGCACCACTGCCGCATGCGCGCCGCGAGACAAGATGCGGTACTCTCGCACCGCGTCCGCACCGCGCCCGCCCACCACCTACGAACGCAACGACCGTTGTCATCATCAACGTATCGTTAATATAACTCGTGTGTCATCGGCATGCGCGTGTGCGGCAGTGACCTGCTTGAGCGCGACGCGGTGTCCGGTGCCGGTGTCCCTGGCTGCGAGTACGCGCGCCGTGCGCCCGCGCCCCAGCTCCTCCTCGAGGGCGTAGCGGCGCGCGAACTGCTCGCGCTGCCACGCGCCGCCGCCGCCGCATGTCGCCGCTACGGACGCGCCGCCCGCGGCCCCGCCCCGCACACTCACCAGCCTGTTAACACCACACCGCACCGCACCATTACTAATCTCTCTTACTGAAAGTTAACAAATATAATAAACCAAAAATGACCAATTTGTAAAATGAGATATAACGACAAATAACCTGAAGCTGTATTGTCCCGCGGGGAGTTCCTCGAGGGCGAGGGTGCCGGCAGCGGCGGGCGTGTCGGTGGCGCGCCGCCACTCGCCCTCGCCCACGCGGCAGTACTCGAGGTGCGCGGGCGCGGGCTCGTCCCACTGCACGACGAGCCCTCCGCCGGGGTGCGCGCGCACCGCGGGCACGCCGGGCACGCCGCCCGCGCCCACCGTCAGCCGCGCCGAGCTCTGCACGCCGCCCAGCTCATTGCTCACCAAGCAGCAGTAGACGCCGGCGTCGGAGGCGCGGCACGCGTGGATCGTCAGCGTCGCCAGGCCGTCGCCGGCGAAGGAGATCGCGAACCGGCCGCCGTGCCTGAGCGCGCGCGTCTCGGGCGCGGTCTTGCGCCAGGCGGCGGTGGCGCGCGTGGCGTTCGCGCGGCAGGACATGGTCGCGCTGGAGCCGGGCGCTGCGGTCGCGTCCGCCGCGGGCTCCAGCAGCTCCGGCGCGCGCAGCTCGGTCACCACGCCCTCCGCGCTCGGTTCCCCCCCGCCGCCCCCGCCGCCGCCGCCGCCGCTGCCGCCTCGACGTAATTTTAGTCCCCAGGCTCGCTTCGATAAGCCCTGCGGGCCACATACACGGATGACCTTTCGGAAGGCACGAGCGAATCTGCCAGCAAGCATTGCATGCACGCCCCCGCCCCGCCATTTAATCGTCCATTCAATAACTAAACTATATACAATAAATATAAACAAAGTCGTCTTTGGCAATAATTGCAAATCACAGAACACACGAGTCTTGCCGAGAGTCCAAACCTGGCCGCTACCACTGTCTATGTTAGAAATGCATGCCCCACTATATCATACCTACAACAAAAAATATAGAAAAGCGTTAAAATAAAAATAAATGCAAAACAGGTGTACAAAATATGCAAAACTTTTGTGTGCTAATAATAAATAAACTATGAAGTACCAATAATTTCTATAAAGGAAGGGAAGAAAGAACCATTAACAAAAGATGCATGCTTGAAAAGTAAATATACTTAAATGAAATGTGAATCAAACTATGTTTACATTTTATTTCTAACTATTTTATAAACAAACATCTATGGAAAAATAATCAACATATGTATGGCCACTCGGCCACACGACCAAGCCAATGTCGTGCGAACTGTGCGAGGAACTTGTACGACCAATGCGCTATACAACTGTTAACATACTATTATAATTTTTTTTTAATAATAATAATAAAGATTCTTTATTGTATAATCATTGATTACAGGATCAATATCGCTTTGGCTCCTTAACTAGGAAATCCTGTGCTTAAGGAGCCAATGCCTTCCCTTTCAGGTACATTTAAAAACAAAAAGAAGAAACCTTCATTTGTTTCATCGTATCGTTATTAGTATTTTTTTGATATTATTTTTTTCACATTATTAAATTTTATCTTTCCTTTTTAAGAAGTTTAACCTTAATTTCCTTCTAGCTCTATTATTTGACGAATATTTTGCGTATCCAACGACATCAAACTTATACATTAATAGTGTTATTTGAATCTCTTTGTGTACAATAAACCGTCCAAATGCATATTATTTTTCGCATGTAATGAATGATGTTGGAAAGAAATAGTACAACTCTTACACAATGCCAATTAAAAATCTTGTAATATATTTATATGTATTGATTTTATATTATATATATGTATAAAATTAAATAATGATTTTAAGAAAAATAAGTAAAATGTCGATTTGTCCCGTATATCATATAACTGTGTATATTTTTCTGTATTTTCCTCTTTTGAATGTTAGTTCTACAGAATGCAGGAAGTTATTTTAAGGCGCTATTGTTTAAATTAAGAGCACTTTGTCTCCGTGCCACGTCATTTTTTAAGTTCTTAAAGTACAATCCCAAGGAGTTCTAGTTCTGGTTAGTACATAACCCGTCTCATTGTGGGCAAATTGTCGGGCCGTGACTTACATTGGCGTGCGGCGATGTGGGGCTGACCGCCGGGGGGTGCTTGTTGCGGTCGACGGTCGCGGTGGGTGCGGGGGGCGCGGCGGGCATGGGCGGCAGGTTGATGGTGTTAGCCTTGGCGTGTGGGCGCTGAGAGCGCGCGCGCATTTCGGCCGCCATGCGCCCGCCCACGCACGGGGGCACGCTCTCCGTCTTGCGCAGCGCGCTCCACCCCTCCCCCATACTATAGGGATGGGAATAGGACCAATTTAAATAAAAAAAAAAATAAAAGGGGTTAATCGGGCTAGCCAGCTCTACTCTGTACGTGTTTGTGTTACATGTCTGGCAACATGGATGATGTGCCTGTGTAAATTGTTTGTGAATAGTATTGATTTTTGAAATACATTTTCGTGTAAATAGATATAATGTTGAAAGACCTCTCTTGACAAGCGATGGTCTGCTGGATAGAGAATAATTTAGTAATTGTCGTATAGATGGTGAATGTTACAACAGTAGGTAAACAGTTGCCGCTGTTGTGTTATAGTTAGTGTGGCCAATAGATGTCCTTATAAGCTCTGCTTAGTGGCCGCTGAACTGTCGCTGAAGCTGGCCCCCAAAAATAAAAATACAAAAGAACTAAATCAAATAAAAGATAATAAGCATGCGGGACGAGAAGCAGTAAATCAAAAGCATTTTTGATTCACATTTATTGAGTACTCATTTAACATATATTATATAATAAATAGGGTTACACAGCGTACATAATAACTTATTACATATATGTACAAAAGTTTGAAATTGGTTATATACAGGCCGAATAAACACATAATAACTTATTGCGAAATTATATCTGCCTTAATATTTTAAGTGGAGTACAAAGTATCGAAACCTATACCATAAGGAAAGGAAGAAGTGTGATTATTTGTTGTTGTCAGTTGACGGTACTGCGCGGCCGTTCATTAATAAAGTAAGGGTGGCGAGAAGGGGGTTTGATCGTCAAGAAACTTTCTTTGTTTCATCGCAATGCGTAGCTTGGTGTGAACCAACACTACTATGCCCTTTAACCCCTTTTTTAAATATTAATTTGAAAAAAATATTTTAATATCAAAATTTAGAAAATGTATGCATGAAAATCGTCAAATTCACCCTTACATGATTGATGAATGGCCCCTTTTACAATTTATATATTTTTCTTGTAAATATTTGCTAGTTTTAATGGTAAGTAAATGCTACAATCATTGAGATAATTTGTGAAACAGCTTCAATCGTTTATTTTTTTTGTAGGATATTATTAATAAAACAAGACACAGTAATAAGATGTTTGTTATTATGTTTATTACAGGATTAGATTAGATTTCGAGGTGTTACAGCTAATCTTTATTGTTTTCTAATACAGTGGTTATTATCGAGGCTCCCCAAAATATATTATATAATTGAAATGTTTATTGATCAGAACAATTGGAAAGCAATTAGACGATTACATAAAGAAAGCCGTTAGGAAGCATTTTTCGTAGACACAACAACACTCCAAACTAGTTGTTATTTACGCACAAATACTTAAGCCTAGTGTTACAGGAGGTTATGAAATGGTGTCACTTAGTACTGACCAGTTTGCTATAAATTTCGCGTTGCGTTCATTATTGAAATTAATATTGAGCACACACGAAATCGATTGCAAGCTGGTTAGGTTAGGTTAGGTATATGGCGTGATGGATTGCAACGACCATTCACAAACGTATGAATATTTATATTATATTATGGGCTAAGGCTAGTTATTGTATAAAATGGAGACAACACTGAATTCTAACTCTATATTACAACTACTTTGTGTGAGGCTTCTTCGAGTTGTGTATATTATTCCTTTGACTTAAGCTGATCTTTCACGGCTCGACCGCGGCGGGTCGTTGCGGGCCTGTGCGGGCCTGTGCGGACCTGTGCGGGCCGGTGGTGGGTTGAGGTGAGATCGAGGGCGGGCCGGCTACGGTCGGGCCCCGCAGATCTATCTACATCCTGACTTAAATCAAAGTTTGTTCACCTACTGACTACGGAGCGGATGCGCTCAATCTGATTCATAAAGCGCGGTTACAAGATGCCTTACTATATGTATGCGTATATTATACGAACGAAGTTACGTACACTACAAGAACTATTATAAATGGAATCACGTAAAACTAATTTATTATTTATTAAAAAAAACTTACATTCGACTATTTACAATCCGTTTGAAATCAGTGTGAAAGCTTAAAATCCCATGTCTATACCTACTCGTCCAGTATTGTATTGTGTAAATGCAATATCTGAGAGAGATAGTGAGATCGACTATGCTATGATTATATTAAACGTGAAGTAAAATATCTAAATATTTGGAATTACTGATCATTAGGCTAACATGCAATATTTTTACACCTCGACTCGTTACACAAAATCTCCCGCCGCTCAACGCTCCACTCTCTCCGTCCAGTCTTTTTCGATTCCTTCTCATATCAAACTTACGTCGATAATTCGATGTCCTACTGACAACACGCCTGCATATACTCGTACTAGCTTAAGATTATTTCCATAATATAATAACTACGTTTACAATCTTACAAGTATTTTGAGATACATATAAGTGAATAACTAGGAGTGTATACCTATTTACTTAAAATGTAATCTTAAAGCCAAAAAGCATATATGCAATACATATTCAGACGGCTATATTATAAAAAGCTGGATAATATTTCGTTGCCAACGTGTCAACACGAGCGTGCCACTTCGCCAGCCGCCAGCCGACAGCAGCCATCCTTTTAACGAGGATGTGGCCTCTATTAACCTTTATGCGTACGTTCGGTACACGAACTACTACAGACAACTTTTGTCAGTCCGTCACACGTGCTTGTGCCCCAGCGATACGCCGGTCAAAATGGTTCTGGGCTTACGTTGCACTGAGTATTCTTTGTCACTGAGTATTCTTACTCGGGCAATAGCATTCTTAGCTAGCGAGCTCTACAAACTGTCGCACCTAATATACCCTAATATTACCCAAACTCTCAATACCCCAGCACTTAACACTGGCGACGGGCGCCTCCTCCTTTTATTTGGAATAACGTATTAATATACTGAACTAATACAATATAAGTAATAATATGAAATGCGGCTGAGTTTCGCGGACACATACATAGTGCACACACCGACCATCCTTTACACACGTCCTGTCAACACACGTCTAGGTCTACGAGTCCATTTACACTAGCGTTCAAACTACCTACATAAAAATATTGCTCATATAATTTACCGCGTACCTAAATGTAGGATGACCTAGAGGAGCGCTTTCATCCAAAATATTATTGTTATATAGAACACATGCAATTTGTAAATGGCACAGGCGCCTTGCGGCCCTACCCCGCCCCTCTACGACTTGGTCGAATCATAAATAAATGTATAATTAATAAATGTTACCTAACCTATCAATTCCGAGCAGCTCTCACTAAAACATATTAAAATACTAGTTTATAATATTAAGGCAAAAATTGCTGGAGGCAATTGGCAGTATATTGTTAACTATTTAGATTAATTCCAAAAACGCTGCTTACAGGCAATATAAATGATATGATTGATATCGTCTTATTCGATGTCGGACATTGACCATAATCAAATCTGTACTTCAATAAAAAATTGTATAAAACGTTGCACACACATTGAGTTATGTTTAGTGGACGCTACGACAGTTTGTGTGTATGTTGGCGAGTGTGTTTGCACGAATGGAACCACAACATACATTATAAACACAACCTGTCATATGAAGAAATATTTTTATGGGAATTAATTGATATTGTTAAGTTAGTAACTTTGATTTAGTGCTGGTGCACTAAATGTGACATTTGTGAATTTATCCCTGTCTGGATATGTAGTGAGGAGACACATTGGCGCTTGGCTACAACACGTCACTGGTTGCCGAGGATCGACATCACGTCCTCGTATTGTTACATCTTTTCTCATATATAAACTTAACTTACTACTCGGCAATAGCTAAATAATTGGACATATATTCAAACTCGGTTAATTTTAGCAGAATTTCCAACAAAATATATAGATAAATCGTTTACAAATACTTAGTATATATATAACCGACACAATATAAAATATCAAAACCATGATACAATAATAAGTAAAAGACTTGTCTCTAACTAACACGTGTTAATAATTTCGATATAAAAGGACGCCAATAACATTGGTTAGTTAAGTTAGAACAAGCGCACAGAGCAGAGAACATCAGAACAAAAACAAATAAAAGGAATAAAAAGGGAATTCCGTGATTTATTGCAAAGTCGTGATGCTATTGTTGCTATGGTCTTCGGAGTGCGCGCGCGTTTACAGACGTAAATATTTAAACCTGCAATATAAATGACATTACATCATACTGTGCACACACAGCTACTATGACGTCAGCGTCGAGTACACTTCAGCTGGACTCGTGGACATCTTAATACATCTTGCAGTCATTGCAGTTTACTGACATGGCTTTGGTATAAGTCGTTAAAGAATAGATTTATATTGCAGCAACAGTTACTTCACATTTGAACAAGATTTGAAGGTGAAAGTAGCAGACTGAAGTGGCAGTGCGAGAGTGTGACTTACGCGGCGGGGTCGCGCGCGCGGTCGCGGTGCAGGTCGCGCAGGTAGGCGGCGGGGTTCTCCAGCGCCTCGCCGAACATGCGCTGCGAGCGCAGGATGGTGGCCAGCGTGGAGGCCCACTGCGCCCGCCGCGGCTCCGGCGCGCGGCACACGAACGACTGCCGCGGCTTGTTCGGGTCCACGGAGTGGATTATGAACGCGCCGCTGCTCTCTACCTCCTCTACTTCCATCTTGTTCACCTTTACATATCATGTTACACACTTCATTTATTGCTCACATAATGCGCAAAGTCGGAAGTTCAACTAGGGGTTTACCAAATCCAACATACCGGTGTACAATATGGTATCAATACTCCTACACCCAATATCAAATTGTCAGTAATAGAGTTCGTTAATTTAATTTATCTTGTACAATAAATCCTCTACCTCTTTTGATATGAATATTATCTAAGTTACGAGGAGCATTGTATAAGAATATGTGATAAAATTACCTGGACGTGTGCCTTGTAATTGTATGTGGGGCTGACGAACTGGGAGCGCTTGCCGACGGGCTCGCTGAATATGACGCACTGCTCGAAGAGGAACACGTGCAGCTCCTTGCTCTTGTCCCCGGCGGCCTCCGACACCGCCATGTGGTCCTGCATCAGCAGCTTGCCCTGCGCCGTGATGTTGCCCTGCAACGCGCCGCAACGTCACATCTCCGACAACAGACAACCAACAACATGCTTTACAGCTCTTTACCACAACACAACGCTACCAACATCAAACGTTATATTCTCGCTCCTCGCCGTCACTTTGTGCATGCGACCATTCATTACATATTATGCTATCGGCAGGTATCGCGAGCACAGCAAGGAAAGGTGACGACAAAACATGGAATTTGACTGTGTGAAAACACTTCATAGCAGATAATGGCTTTATGGAACGCAAACCATAGAAAAGAACTAACCCTATCTAGCAATGAACTTATCGTCAATTCAATTGGAACTTGCAAGTTGAACTTATCATTTTATGAGCAAAACAATGTGACAAGCAAACAAAAAAGTAACTAATATTTTCGCCATTATTATCGCAATACTCGCTGCAGCGATTTTGATCGTTTTCAATAATTTTATCCTTAAAAAAAAATAAAAAACAAATTTGCATTCGCAAAGACTTTGTTGAAAAAATTGTCAAAAAACAAAAAATATATTCCAATGCTTATGTATGATTATATTTCAAATAACACATTTGTATCGTAGTGTGCGCGAAGCTTTTTTGATTGGATATTCTTACCATATCATGAAATAGTTTAATTTTCCACTAATATTAGGACTATTAGGAGACAGCGGAGGTTAGTTTTTTATGATATAAGTTTATGATGTTATGGGAAGTACATATTTGATTTCTGATGCCTACTAAAACGACTGCTGCTTATCATTAACTTTGACTAGTTACCACTTCTGCTGTTTGATATGTCTATAGATATAACTATTTGTATGTATGAATGTTCCTAACCCAATCGATTTTTTTTGATAAAACTTATACTACGTAGGCTGTTCTGGGGATGGCAAAAGACGAGTTGCTTTATATTTGCATTTTAACAATATTTAACATCGCAGTGCATGCAGGGTTCAACAAGTTAATAGATAAAAAGAAAGACGATGTTACCGTGAATCCTTGCAGGCGGCCGACGTCCATCATGTCGTTGGCATTTTTGGGTATGATGGAGGTGCAGAGGACCGCGTCCTCGAGCTCGGCCAGCACCTCCGGCGGCTGGTTGGCGCTCTGCGTGTACGACAGGATCTTCTTGACGAGCAAATGATACTTCTGTATGCGTTGGATGGGCTTGATCAGGAGGTCGCCCAGCTGAAAGTCAACGGCCGCATTTAGAGTCCGACCTCACTCGTACCGGGCGAGCACACGGCGCGCATGCCAACACCTCAAAGCCACAACAATGATCGGCATTGTGTGTTTGTGATAGTGCAGTGTACTGATGTGAAAAAAATAACAAACTAAAATAAACATCCCCAAAATTAATATAATAAATAAAAGAAATTGTTCGTCTGTAAATGTATGGCTCCTGCAAGTCTACCGGTATACCATGCAAGGTGAGTTTTGGATCGGGAAAAGAGGATATCAAAACACTTGAAAACGTTCAAGCCACTTTCGAGCAACAGTTGAATTTTGAAGTGTTTTGGTGAATGTTGTGGCGGTGCGAGGAGCGAGGAGCGAGGGACGAGGGGCGAGGAGAGTGGCGAAGTATTCATGACTGGGAGCGGTGGCGGCTGCCGGAGCAGCGCCACAGTTACTACGACAATGTAATATAAATGGCCGAGCACATTACACGGCTGGTACTCGTGTCAATTTTGGGGATCTTGATATCCACTTCTATAATTTGTATTTTGTTGATAATTAGTTTAATATGAATTGTAGTCGTAGTACCAGCGATGACGTGAAGTGATCCGGCCAAGGGAACGATACTAGTACCTGGTTGAGGCTCAAGCGAGCGCCAGGCATGTGGTTTCGTTGTCTAAGTTGAATCTAGAACCCCACGAATGTGGCACCCAAGCGAGCGGCAACATAAAGCGAAAACAGTGCCTTGATGTAAAGTGCATAGAGAATGGTTCACGTGTCACAAGTGAAATATCATATTTTGAATATTAATATGTCATCTGAACGTGCATACTGGCCGACGTTCCGCGTTGTAATATAACATGTTACACGCCGAGCATTCACGCAGTCAGTATGTAGTGTTACAGGGAAACCAGGTAGAAAAGAGTCGCTCGATGCGAATACTGCGCTTCGTAACATTACACCGTGTAACGTCGCGTCGTCGGTCAGTACGCACCTTTACTTTCAAAAGTATGAAAAATAGCAACAAAATTAGTGCTCAACGCAAAAGGCACCATTACACATCACCCAGTTACGTGATGTATTGTGCGAGGTGAACAAATATATCGATTGCTATCTTTATTTATTTAGTTTTTATGGGCAGTTCGCGACGGGGGACTTAACAACATTTTTTATAAGTTTAAACAGGTTCGTAAAGTAAATCGTAGTAGAGACGCGGCTTCGATCGAGAAAGCCAAAGAACTCATAAGTAAGGAAGTGTACATTTCACAACGCGCTGAATCGAATTCAAGTGGTTTCTTCATGGCGCACAATCACAAACGATAATAGAATTTATCGCTTTCGAACTGCTAATAAATTTATACATCTGCTTCCTCTTATTGCCTCTTTGCTTATTTAATATACTTAGGCCAGGTACACATTAGGCTGAACCGATAGTTTTGTAGTCGGTAATACATGCATTTTAACAGCGCGGTTCATATAACAGCTACCCGATAAAACTGTCGACGTCGACACATTTATTTATTGGACGTGCAGCCACGACTTGATCAGAACTAACTTAACATTGGCATATTTTGCTTTGTGCCCCCTTAACTAAAACCTGCTGAAAATTTACAATAACGACAGTACTTAGTGTTAATATTTGGTCTCTTCGGCGGCGGCTTGAATTTTAGACCCGTAACATCGACTACGGTAAAACTGCCGGTGCAACTTAATGTGCACCTGGCCTTAGGCATCGTCGTTAAATAAGGATCTGGCAGCGTATCCGTGGGGAGTGGGGGGCGGGGGGAGAGAGTTGGTCCGCACCTGTAGTTTGTGGTTCAGTTTCTGTCTGAGCTCCTGAAAGTATTGGTCATGTTCGGAGACGATGTACTCGGAGACGGGCTTGTTGCGGCAGTACGCCTCGTACATGAACATACGCTTCTCCAGGAACCGGCGGAACAGCGGCCCCAGCAGCTCCGGCTTCTCGACGCAGACTTCCAACTCGCGATAAAATTTACTGCACAGAATAAAATGTCATATTGAATCGCCTCCTCCGGCGGAGCGCTGCGCGACACCCGCCTCGCCGCACGCCGCACGCCGCACGCCGCACACCACACACAAACATCCACGGGATATCATCGACAAACACAAAAGTTCCATCACAGGTAAAGTACAAATTTGCAAAGTCGCAACGTGCAGAGCGGGTATAATGAATTCGCATAAAGTTAAAAGAAAATAGTGACGGGAACGGCGATGTATTATCCGTGATACGGTGTCACGTCGTGCACGCACACATGCAAAAAAAGATAGAGAAAGAGTTACTCACTCGCGGTGCCATTCGAAAATGGCCTCGATGTTTCCAAAGATCATGCGATGACGCCGGTCGCGTAAGCTTTCGGGCAACGCCGGTTCCGCAGAAGGGTCCTGGTGAGGGCATTAAAAAAACATCTTTAATTCTGTTTTTTTTTTAAAAAAAAAACCTTGTTTTTAGTCTGTTATTCCGTGACACTTACCGCCATGTGGCGGATATATCCTTCGCAGATGAGTCGTAGATCGGACACGTAGATCTCCTCGGTGTCGACGAGTTCGCGCAGTACGTAGTCGCGCTTCTTGAGAATGGCTTCAACGTCATCAGGTCCTGGCGTGTGCGGCGTGGGCGGAGTGGGCGGCGGCTCCTCGTCGAGTGCACCGTGCACACCCACCGCGCCGGTAGAGCCTCCACCGCCTCCGTGCTGTTCCTGTATGGTGAATCATCTATATAGCCGTCCTTGATTTCTAACTAATAAACAAGTAATTAAACATTTTCTGTGACGACTTAGGATAGCTTATTACAGATTTCACACATTAATCTATACTTTATCCCAGGAAGGGAGTTCTTCCTCAGTGATCACTTGATAGTGCGCTACTGAGTTTCTTAATCAAGCGCAAGACAAAAAACTAAGCAAAAGACAAGCAAGCATTGAAAAAATTGCATTCTATATTCGAGTTCAATAGAAATGAGAAACTGTAACAAACATACCTTAACAATTTTGCCTTAGTAAGGCTATAATTACAGACTCATTAAAAACGTGTTTCAATGATTAATTTATAATAAATAATAAAACTTTCTAAAATAAATCCATAGACAATAAATGACATTGTCAGTCAGTGATATGTGGATTTATAATTTCTTGTTTCCATTGAATTCTATTAAACATAGTACATCTTTAAAACTACTTTTCCTATAATTTTAATTAAAATATTCCAATTGAACGGTGTTTAAATTAATAGATTGAGTACAGAATTACTGCAAACAACATAAAAAAATATAAATATTAAACAAAAAAAAACCGAAAGGCTTTGCCAGGCCATGATCTTTAAACTTCACTGTCCGTTAGCCGAAAGGTGTTCAAAATTTAAAGAAAAGCCGACAATAAATATTAATGTTGGATTTTTTTAAATAATAAAAAACAATAATGTACATACAATGGTAAGTACTGTATGTATAAGTATTGATCGGTTCATGGACAGTAAAAGCTTTGCAAACGAAAGTCGTGCAAACACACTACATGTATTGATTTAATCGAACCATTTTTTCTTTGACAATTTGTTCAATTTCCGCGATATCCGCCGGACCCCCGTTGGAATCCAAAGAATCCATCGCCAGGGAGTTCTGAAAAAGTTAAGCCAAGTATCTAAAGAACCGGAGCACCGGGTTAGTGACGAGAGGCGAGGGCTCAAACGGTAGCTGAGATAGAAGGAGGTGAGAACAAGGGAACAATGGAGGGGAGGTACTTACTCGCGTGGCGGGGGCCGCGGCGGTCGGCGCCGGTGCCTGCTGCAGCACCGACTGCGGGTCCTGCACAACAAGTACCACCTTCACGTCTCTAAGTATTCGTCATCACACAATGACACTTTAGTACAATTAGTTAGTGTTTGGAGCCGGTAAAGACAATCTTATGTTTACGATTACAATAAAATGCCTACCGCCACTTCGTATGTAACAACACACCAAAGGTCAGTAGTGACATTAATTATTTACAATCCAAAGACACATCGACACTCCTGATGATCACATCCGTTATTAGAGCGCATTAAATGACAGACAGAATTAAAAGTAATCAGTGTAAGAGTGAGATCCGTAAGATTTGGGATACGTTGGCTTTGTGCCGGGGACGGCTGCGGTACGGCTGCGGCATCAGCGCGATGAAGGTCGCACACAGTGCGGTCACAAGTCTCGTGTTTGAAAATCACCTGTTGCAAATCTATGCCAAATTATTCTGACTATGCATTATTATGACCTATAGAGTATCGGAAAATGTATAACTACAAAAAAATATTTGTGTCTTTGTAAGTAAAGGATATTGTGAATTTAGAATCACTTCCTTTTAACTATAATTAGACATCCTCATAGTAAACATTATATAACCACTATTCAAAATAACTTTAGGCATTTAGGCTTCATCATAATGGACACACAAAAAAAACCTACTTTCATATGTAAACTACCTAGCCGGGAAACTATTTACTTTTCTGTGAGTGTATTTAAGTCCCGTTGTGAATAGATATCGATATAGTGTGGTATACACGTCATGTGGCCGCGCCGATTGCCTAGTTGGGGTGTCAAGCTGAGTGCGCTGTGGTAATAAAACAAGCTCTTTACGTCATGTCGCTGCCGCAGTCGCTCTCAGGTGCCGAGTACTTTAATCTAATTAGAGGCAAAAGTACATATATGTGGCTGGGTCGGTGCGGGGCGATATAGGTACCTGTATAGGCTTCATCGGCGGCGGCAACTCGAGCTCGGGCACGTCGTCCTCGGCCTCGTCGAGCGCGGCGGCGCTGCAGCTCGCGCCATCCGCGCCCTCTTCGCGCCCATCGCGCCCCTCGCTGCTCATGTATGGCAGCTGAATACAAAAAATGCATATTTCGTTACCACTATTAAATTAACTATATTACTTGCCTATTTATAAGATAAAATAACACGGAAACTTACGCGTAGTTTCTTATCGGATGGTGTTTTCTTCAATGGGGTGGGCTTGTCCGTGGCGGCCGGGGATTGGCCGCTGGCCGATGTTTTGTCGGCTTTGCCCTGTGACTGTTTGCCTTTGAGCCCCAACCATCGCCGTCTGCCAAAATAGCATCGAATTTAGGCAATGATAAATGGCCAAGTTTACATTTAACAATGGAAAAATAACAGAAGAGGCTTGGTTCATTGACAGATAAATGTGCAGAGTACAGAGATTTTTTGCATAAATCAAATTAATTACTTTAAGTTTCAAGTGATTGATTAAGATGTAAGGCTGTAAAATGATAATTAGCGTTTTAGACATCCACGGGTTTCGTATTGCCAACCGCTAACGGGCCGAGCGCACCGCGGTGAGGCGGTGTCGCGGCATCGGATAGTTATGTAACGAGACACCTAGCTAAACCACATCCTTGGGATTGTTCGCCATTCGGTGCCACACGACGGCCGCGGCGCTCCCGTCTGCAGGCAACTGTCATACTACTTGTTCAGTCATCTATCATTACTACAGCATCACAGCCGCACACGTAAATATTACGTAAATTAACTGAGATCACAAAATAATTTATACTCCTACCTAAAAGTGAAATAAAATTTTGGATTTCCCACTTTAAGTGAAGCGCATATACTCGTAACAGCTGAGGGTATTTCCGATGAGCAAAAAAAATTGGTTCGTTTGAATATTTGTAAATGAAACTGTTAAGCTATAAAATTGTCCAAGGTCGTTGTAACGGAAAACACCTCATTGAGGATTGCTCAAATGATGACATCATCTAGGAGGTAACGTAGATGTATCATGTGGCGTAATCAGGCGACACTTCTCCGCCGCCGAGTCTGCCTGCAGTGGAGCTATAATAATCAGACCGATCTCAACGGAACGGTTAATCCAGTGCATAATATGATAATAACATTTGAAGAAACCCAGCGGACTATACTTATCTTTCGCTCTCCTCTTCGCTAGATAGTTATGTTTAGTCGTGGGATTTCCCATCGATAACAACAACTTTACTAATAACCTTTTAAATCTCTACAACTAGAACAAGACTTTAGAGCATTCAAGAGTAAGGTGCGTGAGGCGAGTGGATCACATGGATTGCTTGGGGCATGTGAGACGTGTGGTGCGCGAGGGCCAGAAGTTTGCCGCGGCACACTCAATATCTCGTCGTTAACCACAGCTACATGTATGTATACTTCGATTCAAGTTTAAATCACAAACCACAATTTGTTGGAAACCTTTACACCCGGAATACATACGAGTATAGTTCTAAGTTGTGTAATTAAGACTGCAATATATCCAGTTAGATATTACTTCCGAACACAATATAACTTGTTGTCTGATAGTGTTGCGCCAGGAACTGCAACTGCAACTTATTACTAAGCACAGACACGGCACAGTAACAACTTACTTTGTAAACACTACTTGATTAAACATAGACATATTCACTCACTACAATGCGCATAACTCGTATTTAAAACGTCCAACGAGTCAACGAGCCAGCGCGTCACTCACAAATAGATGAACACAAACTCCCTTATCGATGACACAACCAAGGAGCGCGCGATCGTAAGATATGTACTACGATATTTTTGTAATGTTTATGTAGGGTAGGCGGCAGACCCTTCCAGCGATGGCCCAGTGCGTGCCATCATCCTGCCTTTGCACGACGTTGCCCTCGGTTGTAAACGAGAAACGTAAACGAGTTCGCGATATCCTTATAAAATAATCTAGATTATAGCTATGTCTCGAACGTTAAAAGTGGTAAATTGTGCGCTGTTCAAGAATAGTGTTGATTAGATAAGACAAATTATAAGGGAACTGATAAGCGCCTCGCTCCGATGTACACCAAAAGCGACGTTAGCGACATTACGTGTGTTGAATTGAATATACACGAAACGTTGCTCACACGACGCCTTCGCGGCTTCACGACAATCGTATTATATTAATATTATAAGTAAATTCGAAAGTTTGGATGTAGGCATAATTGTTACTACGTAACACCAAAATGGCTAATCGGATCTGAATGAAATTTGGCATAGATGTATGTAAAACATAGTCTGAAAGAACACACGCTACTAATTAAGTTTTTTCTTTTTAATAACGCACGGTATAGTGGTACAAGCTTCTTTTGGCAGCCGGCAAATTTTATGAAATGAGAAGTGACATTTAATGTCAGGGTAATAGTGACATAGCTTGTCAGTTCACTTCGCGTCATTACTTTACGCATTTTGTGTGGTTTTTTAATGTTATCCCATGAAATAAAGTGATGAAAGAGTTTAAAAGTAGTGCGAGAGAGTTTTTTTTTAAAGTGGGAGATATTTTCATCGCTGAGAAGAAGTAGGGGTGTCCAGTAATTACATTTGAAAATGTGTCTGTTGCAATCAGAATTTGTTACCATTTGTTAATCAAGAAATTCCCTAACTCTCAAGGCGACGCATATTTTTAGATTTGTAATTTGAAAAAAAAAAAATTATATACTAATTGACTTAAAAATGTTTTGCTGAAAGTTGTTTTATTTCCTATTTCAAATTACAGTGACCGACCCTTTATTGTAAAGTGTTTTGTGCACCTGGAAGTATGGCCTTCTTGATATAAATTTCATATTTACTTACGTAATAAGGAAATTACTGTGTGTACTCAGTAATGTAATCAAAAACTAATTATCTGATAATTTTAAAACGCACTGTGCGTCGTACTGTGCGTTGATTATAAACAACAATCATTAAGATTTCTATTATTCTGTAGATGAGCGCTAAGTAAGACTATTTCTATTATGTTGTATTGCTAAAAGTTTGCTACAAAGATTCTTTAACTATAGAGCCTTCTAACCGACAAACGAAGTCCGGGGCATTTCCTAGTTACATTGTAAGGTACAAGTACTTCCTTTACAATTTGAGTTTTCGTTTTCAAAAGGTAATAATTTCCCTTTAATGCGGACATATTACCTTGCTGGTAACCCTAAATGCTCAGAGGCGCCACCCTGTCAATGTCAAAAAGGTGCCACAAGAGCCTTGTGGCACTATAAGAGTCGCGGGCACAGCTAGTAAAAAAATAACTATTGTGATGACAGATTTGGAATGCGAAATTGTTTTTTGGTCTAGATATATTCTGTTACATTTTTTTGGGCATAAATGGCTTTGGTTCATACCCAACATTATAGAGAAAATCTGATACTTGAAAACAAAACTTTTGAATGTCGGTATGTATACGATCGTACAGGAGTGAACAGGAAGGGTAGGATAACAATCTAAAGATAAAAATCTTGGGCAGCATCTTGGTTTGTTGCGCGGTTTATTTCTTACTATGTATGGTGGGGTCGGTTCGCGAAGGCCAATGGGGCCATGGGTGGTGGTGGGCCAGTTGTAATACTCTGTATGGTTACGCGAGTGAAGTATGTGGAAAGGAATATTAAAGTAAAAACACGAAGTTACACTCACCCACTGAAGCCGCGCCTCTTGCCGGGACTGGCAGCGCTCACGGAGCCTGTCGCATCGCTTGACGCGTCTGAAACAATAAATCGCTCTTAGCGAAAACAGTACTTAAAAATTATCACTTACGAAAACTTAACAAGTACGTGAACAATTATGTGTTAGTTGTCACGCGAATTCAAACAGTATGCAAGTCGTATAGAGAAATTGTATGTATACAATTCGACGCTGTTGATATTTCACTGCGACGCGGCTTGTCCTCAGTTACGATGGCAACAAGTTTTTGTCACAAGTTCGTAGTTAACTTGGAGACTTGTTATACAAGTATTCGCACACACCTACTGGTGGCATTGTAATTGTGGCTAAGAGTTATTTGTTCTGTTATCAATAACGACTAAAAGGATCCGGCAGAGATTCGGTTGTGATCGGGGACCCGCAAGTTTACCGTTCAATTACTAGAAAACAGACCCCTCGATAAAGTGTCATCATTATTTTATTAAGGATGTGGTACGAGGCCATGTCGATCGCTTTAGAGATAGAACGCCACGAGAGGAGAGACGAGGGAGCGATAGATTGGACAGCCCCAATGCAATCACTTGCACTCATCGCCCTGAAATAGATACAACTCGACCACTGCGGTCTCCGAGTTCGCACTTCACCTCAATCGCTACATCTCGCATCGCCAGTTGAAAAGACATACGCTTAATAAAAATATAAAAGAATTAAACAAGAAGGTTCTTCACTTTAATAAAAATAAAAAATAATATGTTATTCTCAGATAAATTATCTTTCTAACGGTGAAAGAATTTTTAAAATCGGTTCAGTAGTTTTAGAGTTATTTCAATACATACAAAAATACAAATCTTTCTTCTTATAATATTAGTATAGATGAGAAAAATTAGGGAAAGATTAGGGATTTTAACAAGCGACGTGTGTAGAGGCTGCATCAAGCAGAGTAGTGCAGGCTGTCGCGCCCTTGCTACAACGGACACAAGAGGAAAAAAAACAACGTCCCTTCGTGTTCCACACCTCTCAATTAATAACTAAGTATACCTACACCATTATGTAGGTAACGGGTAAGTATTTATAGTAACCTAGAGGTCGCCCGCAAACTTCGTCAAGTCGGAATTATAAAAAGCTAGTTGTTGTACTAACCGCTAACGTGACTTGGAAGTACCTTAGCTTTTACGTTTTATAGTTAATCAAAAGCAAAAAAAAAAACAAGACTTTTTCAAATAATGGTAAAGAACGTTTGTGTTAATAACCTAAATAATTTTAAGTCCGGAATAGGAAAGCTTTTTACTGTGACAGCCAAAAAACAATAGGGAATTAACAAGAGCCTTAGCGCAACATGGTCAACAAAAGGAGAATTCGCGTCGCGTCACCGCCGCCGCCGCCGGAGTGAAAGCGCTTATCTCACTCTATTCTATTTGTAGCAGATTGGAATACGTGCGAAACTGTTTGGCGCTTGGCCCAATTGTTATTTCCTCGCCGCAATATGGATCAAAATGATCTGTAAACAAACATTATGCCGCTCGGAGCTCGGGCTACAATGTCAAGCCGCATGCAATGTCTTCCATACGAGTGTATAGCACGAAGTTGTTCGTCGCGACACTCTCTATTAGGTTATTACAGTTTACATCTACCCTACAATTCTTCGGGTACTCCCTGCAATATTCCGGTTTTAAAAATACATGCTCCTTGAAAATAAATATATGCATATGCTTTAAAAAACACATTTAGAAATTTGAGGATATCGTAGCCACAAGCTTCAGGCATATTTGGAATAGTTACAAAAATATGAAATTTTTGGCTTCACAGTATTCTGACAAATAACAAATAGTACGTTTAATAACATTAAGAAAATACTCGTACGAGCCGCGCATTATAGAGAAGACCGTGCGTGCTAAAAGAATTTTTCAATAAGTCATTTATTGGCAAAAGCGACGCCGCCGTTTCTACGAGGCATTCCAGACTCGCTCCCTATATCAAAATATTTTAAAAATCAATTTAATAACTACGTGCCAGTGCACATTGCGCATCGAAACGCCAGGAATGGACCCTGATAATACCCGAGGTGTTTGCAATTAAATTGTAAGACTGTTTATATGAAAATAAAAGACTTTCCTTCACTGCTATTGCAACAAGCAATGTCTGCACTGTCCAGAAAATGAGAATACCGCAGTGGCTTCGCTTCGAATTGAGAATTAACGGTAGGGAATCACTGTACGAGTACAGTTGCATCGTACACGTTGCGCGATGGATGGCGATGGATTGATTGTGACGACATGGCCATGGTTTGTCACAGAGGCAGGAAGCGCCACTCTACGATACCATTATTCAATAGCACAGATCAAGCGCGGAAATAATCGAACACGTATTTCAAAATTAATTATGAGCGCTGTGAAATTAAGTCGAGCTATTTCTTTAGCAGCATTGTTTCACAACTATATATACCTTTAATATAGTCGCATAAATATTTTGACACACTTCGGTCCGGATTAAAATAATACGTATAAAAGCTGGGAATCGCGCCGGCCTGTCGCGCTACACGTGGCTGGGCATTATGCAATCGCTTCGCGGTTGTTTTTTCGAGTTCTGTCGTGGGAGATTCGCAGCTGGACTCGATACAATGTCAAATGTTTACATGGCGCATCAATATTTAGCTGCTTTGAAAACATGATCGCTTATAACTTTGACACATGCAATTGTTTAACGATTTCTGATGTTCTTAATCGTATACCTATATGTACGTTTTTTCGATCTATCTCTTTATTGGTCGGTCGCCAGATTGTCATTGTAAAATACATTAGTCAAAACGGTGTGCAGGAGGTGCCTGCAACAACTGCGAGTCCCGCAATGACCAACGACGTAAGAGCATCTACGAGTATTTGCAATGTTCCAAACAGTGCATTTGTTGCGGACTTACCGCGTGTAACGTATGTTACAAAATTAAAGAAGATTTGCAGTAGTGGGCCCTATCTTTAAAAGTCAATTTGCAGGAAAATATTTATATATTAACAAAATATGAAGAAGCCATTTTGTTTTAAGTTTATTTTAAAATGTACTTTATTTTACGGATTTACTTATTAAATTGCGGTGAACATTTTGTTATAATATTGTAATTTACAAAAGATGATTTTCATTCTGGCTGTATGTCATAAGTGCTGCTGCTATATATTTTTTTCTTGAGTAGCTGTCATTGTCAGCTGTCAGCGAGACAGGTCTGTCAGGCTGGGGGGAGAAGGTTTGCCTAGAGGAGATTTTTTCGTGTCCCTCGTCGAATAATACTAGCTACGAACCCGTGGCGTGTTCTGAGAACTCGTAAAACTGAAAGAAACCGATCGGTGAACCAGACACAAAAACTTACCTTGATAATAACATCGACGAGTGGTGTCGCACTCACGTGGCATGTGGAGTTGGAGAATGTTCGCGAACATTTACTTAAAAGCCAGAGAAGGGACCTCAGCCCAGTTATAAAATTCTATTGAAATTGAAGGAACCATATATTGACGACAGTGAAGACTGGTGGCCGGCTGTTGACCTCACCGTCGAATACTCAGGAAAACTTCCAAGGAGCGGCGGTAGCATCTCAAACAAAACAGGCCTTGGCGGAACCCCTTTCTTAATTTCTTTTTTTTTTATTTCTATTTACTATTTATTTCTAGTTGCTCCCTAAAAAATTGGCATTTTTCTAAATTAATGGTTAGATTGGCATTCTTTAAAGCTTCAAGAACACGTTCCAGATTTAATAGATGCTCATCAAAAGAATTGCTTACAATAACAATATCGTCAAGATATGCGAATACTTTAAAATCGAATTCTGGTCCAAAGAGCTTATCGACCAATCTTTGCTGGGTCGCTGGAGCATTGGTGAGACCAAAAGGGGTCACTTTAAACCTAAACATACCCCTGTTAGGAACGTAAAAGGCAGTCTTATCGCGATCAGCTTCATTCAAGGGAATTTGCCAGAAAGCTTTAGATAAGTCAATACTGGAAAGGAATTTAGCATCACGTAGGTTGTCTAAGATTTCGGTAACGTACGGTAAACTATAAGCGTCCTTCTTGGTGATAGAATTAAGTTTTCTACTATCAAGACAGACCCTAGAGCTTCCATCCTTTTTACTCACAACTAATAAAGGTGACGACCAAGGACTCTTACACGTCTCTATAACGTCAAGGGATAGCATCTCATCGATTTGTTCAACTACTATACGCTGTTTTTCCGGCGATAAACGATATGAGCGCTGCCTGATTGGTTCTGCGTCCCCAGTATCAATCTTGTGAACCATCATTGAAGTTCTACCTAGTCCTTATTCTCGAAGGATATTTGCTTAAACTTCCCTATGATGTCATCAGCAAGATTTCTCTCTTTCGAATTTAGGTTTTGATAGCAACTAAGGAAACTGAGCTTATTGCTGTATTCATTTTTATCAACATCAAGGGCCGATAGGTAATGAACCGAATTTAAATGATTTGGAAGTATTTTAAATTCTTTCCAAAAATCTATGCCTAAAATAAGGCAACTTCTAACTTCAGGAATAATGTGAGTTTTAATGATCTTGACATCATCTTTAAATTTATAGGTAATGACATGTATCCAAGGGAACTTAACTGTTCACCACCTGCAGTGTTCACATTTATTTTTGAGTCTGTACAGATTGTAAAATTATATTTAAGTAAATGTAAATGTGAATTATTACCTAAGATGCTTACAACGGAGCCAGAATCTAATAAACCAAAGAAATTTAAATTAGTTTCATTATTAATATTAATTTTAACATAAGGTCTAGGATCTCCACTAGGAATTTCATTGAAAACCGTGGCCAGTTGGTAAGTTGTGAAGAAATTTTTAATAGTTAGTAGCCAATTATTCCAATCTGTATTGTTAAATTTAGAAGGACTAATGGTGTCACGGTTTTCAATTATTAGTTTTTTGTTTCGGTGGGCTTTGGACTACAATTAGGACATTCTGGTGTACGGTAACCCTTTAAACGGCACTTAAAACAAAAAACAACACGTGGTTCTTGGCATTCAGACAGAGAATGGGTATTTACGCGGCAACGATGGCAGAATTTATTAGTCATTGAGTTAGTAGAATTACTTATAGTATAGGTTTTAGGAGATGAGTTTATATTGCTATTATAAAATTTAGTATTTACACTAGATGGGTTTAAAGAATTGGATTTTGAGGAAAATTTACCTACGTCGGTATTTCGGCGATAGGCGAACTCAGGTGCCAACGAATTAAAAGTAAAACTAGGGGTTCCTTAAAATTGTCACATCTAATTTTAATGCGTTCATAATTCCGACAAAGTGTCTTTAATTGATCGATGCATTTAATCTCGGAACAAGTCAATAAAACGCTAGAATAACAGGGACGGATATTATGAAGAATTATTTCTAACTTCTCACTTTCATTCAATTTTTTGCTTAAACGTGAAAACATACCATCCATAATGGATAAATAAATAGTGATGTTTTCTTTTTCCCCCTGTGTACGATGCCTAATTTCTGCAAGCATCCTGTAGTCAAAGTCCACCGAATCAAAATCCTCCCTGAGTGTAGACAGTAAATCACTCCAATTGTCAACATACTTTTTAACACTGCGTAACCAATGAAGTGCATCACCCACAAATATATCAGAAGCATAAGAAAACATTTTTGAGTTTGGTATCTCCCTAGATAAACGAAATTCCTCGATACGCTCAATAAACGAACGGACGCAGCTCTTTCCATCAAATTTAATTTTACCCAAATCAGAAGTAAGCCCTCGATCGCATGAGATAGATAATCTAGGGAAATTTTCTAATAACAAATCCCTTTCAGGTTCACCCTTAGGTGACTCGTCGGGAAAACAAGAGCCACTTATTCTTTTAAACTGATTAGACAAGGATTCAAATTGTTCTTTAGAATTTGCAAGCAAAGAAATATTTTCAGTCTTCCTCGGAGTCTCAATTCTTTGAAGCCGATGATAGAGATGACTAAGTAAATTGTAAGTTCTATCTAGAAGGGGTTTTTGCAAGTCAGTTTTTAATAATTCAATGTTAGTTTTAATTTTAAACAAGACCTCTATGATCCCCTTATGATCATCTGAAAAGTCTAAGCAAGATTCTAATATCTCCTCGGAAGGATATTTCTGAGTAAGTCTAGTCACCTGACGTCGGAGCTCTTGAACATTATCAGCTGGGGTTTCACCTCTAATTAACACTTCATAAATTAATTCTGATTTCTGAAGCAACAAAATTTAACCGGGAAAGACATTGTAATTTTTATTAAATATAGAGTGGGGTATGTTATGCACAAAAAAAACTAAAGCAAAAATGAGGATTTGAGAATAAAATGAAATTATGAAAATAAAAGCACTATAGAACAAGCTGATAGAAGAGCGGCAAAATAAAATAGCACATATTATTGCAGGAAAACAAGCATAAAACAAAATACAAAGCAAAGCACACATTAAATAATTGCACAAAATATATAAATCAAATAAAAAAACACAAGCAGCAACTTAAAATTTAAGAAAATACTTCAACAAAATACAAGCAAAACAATGATAAATATAAAATCAACAAACAAAAAAATAAAATTTAAGTGAAGTAATGGTGTATAAAATTACAGGAAAATAAAAATAAGTTTATACACAATAATGAGAATGATTTATGAAAATTATTCTTAAAAAATATGAACATGACAAAGCAACCTGCACTACATAAAAGAATGTTTGAATTTTACAGCTTACCGGACTAACTTACATAATTAAACTAACTAAACTACCAGGAAATAAAGTGAAAATATGACATGTAACCCAGCACCAGAAAGCAGAGAAAAGAAGAAAAAAAAACTAAAGCAAAAATGAGGATTTGAGAATAAAATGAAATTATGAAAATAAAAGCACTATAGAACAAGCTGATAGAAGAGCGGCAAAATAAAATAGCACATATTATTGCAGGAAAACAAGCATAAAACAAAATACAAAGCAAAGCACACATTAAATAATTGCACAAAATATATAAATCAAATAAAAAAACACAAGCAGCAACTTAAAATTTAAGAAAATACTTCAACAAAATACAAGCAAAACAATGATAAATATAAAATCAACAAACAAAAAAATAAAATTTAAGTGAAGTAATGGTGTATAAAATTACAGGAAAAAAATAAAAATAAGTTTATACACAATAATGAGAATGATTTATGAAAATTATTCTTAAAAAATATGAACATGACAAAGCAACCTGCACTACATAAAAGAATGTTTGAATTTTACAGCTTACCGGACTAACTTACATAATTAAACTAACTAAACTACCAGGAAATTAAGTGAAAATATGACATGTAACCCAGCACCAGAAAGCAGAGAAAAGAAGAAAAAAAACTCAAAAGTAAAACAGACCTCAAGGGAAATCCACGTTAGTTGGGCGCCATTTTGTCACGTTATTTTTATTTGTGGACAAAAATAAAGGACAAAAAAAAAAAGAAAAGAATTAAATCAAAATGTATATTATAAAACTGAAATAGAAATAAAAAAAAAAGAAATTAAGAAAGGGGTTCCGCCAAGGCCTGTTTTGTTTGAGATGCTACCGCCGCTCCTTGGAAGTTTTCCTGAGTATTCGACGGTGAGGTCAACAGCCGGCCACCAGTCTTCACTGTCGTCAATATATGGTTCCTTCAATTTCAATAGAATTTTATAACTGGGCTGAGGTCCCTTCTCTGGCTTTTAAGTAAATGTTCGCGAACATTCTCCAACTCCACATGCCACGTGAGTGCGACACCACTCGTCGATGTTATTATCAAGGTAAGTTTTTGTGTCTGGTTCACCGATCGGTTTCCTTCAGTTTTACGAGTTGCTCAGAACACGCCACGGGTTCGTAGCTAGTATTATTCGACGAGGGAAACGAAAAAATCTCCTCTAGGCAAACCTTCTCCCCCAGCCTGACAGACCTGTCTCGCTGACAGCTGACAATGACAGCTACTCAAGAAAAAAATATATAGCAGCAGCACTTATGACATACAGCCAGAATGAAAATCATCTTTTGTAAATTACAATATTATAACAAAATGTTCACCGCAATTTAATAAGTAAATCCGTAAAATAAAGTACATTTTAAAATAAACTTAAAACAAAATGGCTTCTTCATATTTTGTTAATATATAAATATTTTCCTGCAAATTGACTTTTAAAGATAGGGCCCACTACTGCAAATCTTCTTTAATTTTGTAACATACGTTACACGCGACATCAGCATTGTTCGGATGTCTACTGAGAATGGTCTTGATTGAAGCCGGAAACGCGTCACACCGCACACTACCGATAACATCGATTTTTATAGTTTTGTATTATCTACCGGGAATTGATCTCAGTTTATTTTAGCTTATTAAATAACATCAGTTTTCATAGTACACTGTATGGAGTAAAAGACAACATGGGGCAAAGCATTAAAAGCAAGCAAAAAGAATTTATATTACAGGTCAAAGAGAAAAGTCGTATTAATTTTAAGAAGTCCTTTTTCCTTTTGAACGTATTACAGACGTTCCATTGAAAAAGACTGCGATGGTTATTTTATTCGAAGTTCACGTTTCATATAAATAGAATAATGAACAAGATAATGTTCTTTCAAATAGAATTCCCCGGCAGGCAAGTAGAAGTAAGTTTTAATGAGCAATTTATATGGCGCGAGGCAAGAACAAGAGCGACGGCTTAAATTGTGCTATCACTTTTACAGTAATTTACACACTAATCATAATACTAAATATATTCATTAAAAGGAGATAATGGCAATTTAAAAATTACGTTTCCCTTTCGATGTCATATTTGACTCGAAAGTGTATTTTAACAACAATCAACATACAAGTTCGATATCGCGTTGTTATTATTATAAATAACCGTTATCGCACGTAGAGAATGGTAATGACGGGCAGAGTGTATGCACCGTGTGGCCTACACAATTTACAGTGGAGTAATGATGTCTAGAGTCGAGGGCGGCGGCGCAGAGCTTACCACGACAGCGGTCCATGGGAGAGGTGGTCACCATGAAGATGTCGCAGGCGCGCTGCGAGCTGCGAGTTGCGAGCGCCGGAACCGAGGAGCGCGGGACGAGCGAGGCTCGATCGCGTCGCGGACCCACTGGGCGGCAGTGGCTAGTCCGCTAGCGCCGCATTACTGTGCAAGCCTCGTGCGACGACCCATTCAATTTCATATATGGAAGCGGTCGCGCGCGCACGTCTCTGACCGGTGCGGTGGCCGGTCGCCGCGCGCCCGCCGATTCTCTCACAATAATCTCGCAAACGTCAATACCACTTACTTTATTTTTTATCTCTTTAACGCGGCTTATGTTTTTAATCTGTTAGTTATACAATCGATATTCATTAACTAAGCAGTCTTTGGAAAATGGCATCATAATAATTTATCTGTAAATAATAAGCGATTGCAAATCAATATAACTGAGGAAGTTGGAGTTACCTCAAAAGGAACTTTAAGATTATCATTTTAATTTTTTAAATTATTTGTTTACCCGTCGAATGATACTAGGTAGAATAAAACTAATGACAGTTTTTAATGTGTGCCCAAAGCACTTCTTAACATGAAGGGTCATAAAGGAGAATCGCGTAGTAGGTAAGGAGCCCCTCTCTCGTCAGTTGGGCAGCGAACGTCGCAAAAAACACGAAGTTCGTTATATTTAGCGGGGGCAGCTTCTGCTCTCCGCCGTGCGCGATTAGAGTGAATCACCCGGCCACAACAATGCCGTGGCCTTTCTGATAAACAAACAGCGCTCAGCGTGGCGCGGGCTCATTATGTTGGGCCGCAGAGGGTCGATTCGCTGCGTAAAAATGATTTTGTTTAAAACATCGAAAATTATATCCAGAATGCCGCGCGCCTGAGCGCAGTGAGTCGCATGTTCCGACGCGGATTTTGGTTGGCCTGGCATAATGTGCGCGTACCTTAAAACAAACATAATAGTAGCGGCCGCGCGGTGGCGTGCCGACGTTGATAACGTGCCAGTTAACACCACGACAGTTATCAACCTTACACTGTTTTTATTGGTCCTGGACTTTGTTATTGGCTATGATTACAGAGGAACGGACTAGACAAAGAGCTGCTGTGGTACTAAAAAAATTCAGCCGTGTTTCGGGGGTGTTAAGTTGAGGTAAAGGTGAAAATCATACATGTGTATTAATATCAAGCTGACGTTTCAATCAACGCATACTTACTCGATACTTTACACACACAAACCACCACAAGCAAGAAGTGTAGAGTTGTTCGTTTTTTTATTTGACAGATGGTAATGCACGCGATGACAGGTCCTGTCATCAATGGTCAAAGGTTATTGTAGATGGTATGTCGTTGTTTATCTGTTCTCTGCATTTACTTATTTTTATTAAAATAATTATCTTATGAAGTTTTATTACGCTCTCGCTTATTTTATTTTAATAACTAGCTGTTCCCTGTGACTTAAACCATTGTACCGATGTAAGAGATAATTAGTCTTAAAAATGTTACAAAAAACAGCGATGGCATGTCACCTTTTAAAGTTTCTTTAGATCACAGAAAACCGATTGAAAACCGTACATTATTATGTTATTTTCGGTTTAAATGTAATTCCTCATCCAAATAAATGTGTTCGTTATCAGGAGCATTTAATATAAAGATTGTGCTTTTTAACAAATTTCCAAAGGGATCTTGTCTACTAACACTTTCCTCGGCATTTAATACTTCTGTTTATTGAATCGCGGTGTCGCCCTGCGTCAACAGTTTACATTGGAGAACATACCATTAAGGAAATTAGAAAACCATTTATTCTTGTAACAAAATCGCAAGTGCAATATTAATAAAGAAATCTTACATATTTACTAATATTATTATATAATAGCGAAAGTTTAGGTGTATGTTTGTTAGAGTTAGCCTAAACTGCTGAGTGCATGCCCATAAAATTAGGCGTAGATGTAGAGGATAGTCTAGAAGAAGACATAAGCTACTTGGTATTTTTTAAAAACACGCGATCGGATACGCTGGCAAAAGCGAGTTAATAAATAAATAATATAAATGCGAAATTAGGCAGATGGCTACGTATCTCTAGATCGACTCGCTGAAATTTGTCATAAATATAGAACATAGTCTGGAAGAACCCATAGGCTACAAATTAAGATTTTTTAATTCCACACGGCCGAGAGCTAGTAAATCGATAAATTAAAACTTGTTATTTCTGAAGTCAGATACCGCACGTCATCTTTAAAATTTTAAGGTTTTTTTTTTTTATAAAATAATGAAACAATTTTTTAGTGTTTTAATTGATGCGATGGCATAAAAAATTCGGATCGCAAAGGAGACATTTTTAAATATCTTAAGAAACTTTCAAGACATTATTATAAATTAGAAAACATCCATACAAAATCGCGACGATTATTATGAAAAACATACATTTGAATATCCGGTTTTTCTGATGATGATAACATGTTTTGAATTGTAACAATTCTTCTAATCGAGTTTTGCTACTGTACCGTTCAGATCAAAAAAGTTATTTTCATCTCGTTTAGAGAGTGCTCAATGCCTAATTGAACTTTTAGCGCGCGGCACCTTAAGATGCTATAAAGACGCGATCTCAGAACCTCTTGAAGGTAGCAATGATGTAATGCTGAAAAGTGCATCGCGTACGGAAGCGGAGAGTACCTGAGTGAATACCGTCGTCGGTGTGCGCGCCCTCGCCCCCGTTGCTGCTGCTGGAGCTGCCGCTCGCCTCTCCGCTGGCGTCGCCGCTCGTTCCCGCTTCCTCGCTGCCATTCGAATTCGACCAGTAACGAGCCACTCGCCGGTACGCGTTTCGGAACGCTAAAGCTCGAGAGCTCACAAATCTACGGCTCGGCAGAGGGGCACCGCCGTCGGTACAATCGGTGCCATCGTCCCCTCCCGTATCGGGGCTTCGGGATGTTCCGGCCATCTTCCACGGTATTGTGGGACGCTAACCCATCATAAATATTAAAAAAGCGGTTAAGAAAAGTTCAAAATGTAGGATCGAAGCTACAGCGGGCACCGGCGCTAGTCCATGGCGACCTACTGCGAGAGGAAAATGCGTCCGAGCACACCGGATGTTAGCGGAACTGTGAACTGTGAACGCATACGTCGGATGCAGCTTGCGGCGCAACGCCGGCGGGAGGCGTGCCCGCTGACGGCGGCTAGTCGCGGGGAGGTGTGCCGGCCCATGAGCGGAGCACGCCCTCCGCGCTCCTACCTTGCGTCCACCCGACCCACCGACTCTACCGCACGCAACCGGAAGGAAGTAGCCAGGATTGTTACCGATATGCTCCTGTGCCTGTTTCTAAATCTTGACATGCGGGGACTTCGGCACCGAAATACGCAATCAATGAGACAATTAAGAACGCTTAATCACATAAATCAAGTCTCTTTTATTTTTCTGTTTTCAGGAAGTAAGATTTTTTAGATAAATTTCCATAACCAACATATACATAGGTATTTACGAGTATAATGCACGCAATCAAAACCATCAGAAGCACAAAAGTGCTCACGAGCATCAAACGAATTGTATTATAAAATATTTACTTAATTTCTATTTTTTTTTGTTCGCATTTTACGAGTAATGAAATAATTTATTTATACTTAATTGAAATAAGCATACATAGATATTTTAATGTAATTTAATTGTTGTGTATAAGATTCGAAAGTCGAAATTGGATTACAATCTATAAAAAATGAGTTGATTTTTTTTTATTAAAAATACCTTTTGACACCGTATCAAACGCGAGGTAATTTTTGGGGAATAAAAACTTAAAATATTATGACTAGAATTAAAAGAAAATGATGTGAATTAAAAATGCTTGTATAGTTGTCTTGTACGCTTTGTTACAAAGATCGCTCACTTCTTCATGAGTTGTTTTCAAGATATTTTTTGTGCCTTCCTGGAGTTTCTCATTATGCTTTATTACAATAAATCTTTTGATATGCTTTTATAAAAAGTACTTCAAATACTCTGCTGCACAATTTTCATATTTCTGATGAACTTAATTACATTTTTGTTCTAAAATAGTGTTTAAAATAGATCACATCATTGAGAATAACGAAAACATGAACAGTGTCCAGTCATATATCCAGCAGTGGGCAGACAAAGGCAGATGATGAACAGTGTCCGTGTGACTTCTCCCTAATGAAATCCTTCCACTCTTTATCCAATAACATCGCTTTGTTACAATCGTTCTTTTTTTCTGTATTTCTTACACTTAACCGGATAACGTTTATTATATGTAGAATAAACAAGCGCATACATAAAGTCGTGAGTACCGTATGCGGTAACAACTTTACAATCAGGTCGACTGCTCCTCTCTTAAGCAGAGCACGGAGACAGGGTGCGGGAGATTGGTGCGCGTGGGAGCGACTTGAGATGCGGCCATTGACAAATACATAATATGTTTGCAAAACGACCCGATTAGCAAAGGACATGAATAGGCGATGCTTGTTAAATATAACAAGCGGCTTGACGGCGCGGCTGCGGACGTGCGCGACCACCTCAACGAGAATTCATTGTTCACATTCAGTTGTTAGTTGACGTTCGACATTCGGTCCTGAGTCTATAGGCTGCTTTATTCCCCTTTCTTTTTTCTAAATAATATCCGTTTTATTTACATGCTTTTGAAAAAAAAAGTCTATGGACAAATTATAGTAATTAACTAAGTCATCGTGGTTGCCTAAGGGTTAATCACCCCGAACTCAGGTAAGGACAACATCGATCTCTTCGGTGGGGATGTATAGTTGTGAATATGATCGTCTATAGATATGTATATCTACCTAAATGAGTGAATGCTAAAAGTCGACTTCTGCAAGAGAGTAATTGGCATCGTTACAAAGTAGTGCAGTTATGTTGTTAGCGCCTGACGCGCCGTGCGCGCCGTGCGCCCTGTGCGGTAAATGTAAATCGATTGAGGAATATGAAGCCGGCGTTGATTGCATTTAGCGCCTCGGGCGCGGGCCCGTCCTCGCTTGGCTTTGATCATGGTGCGGCCCACATCATACTGTTTTAATATATTTCTGCGCCGTAGTATCGAACCTACTAAGCTTTATATAATTTATTTGACTTGACTATAATAACATAATTTTATTCCCGATATTCTATTTGAAAAAATAAAACAGCAATGCAAAGCAAAGCAGTAAGGTATTGAGACAAATTTATAATGTTTGTATTAGAGAAGGCGGGCGGGATCGTCTGTAGGAAGCAAGCAGCAATCAGTGCTACATAAAAGGATGTTAAAGTTCTCGAGGTGAGGCGAGGCGAGGCGATCGGAGAACTCAGCGGAGCGAGCTCACGTAGTGCAAACAAAATCGAGCTTGTCGGAGCGACTTCCAAAGGAGGCGGAGCGCAATTGCGAGGCGACATCTCGTACCTTGTAATTGTAATGCTGCCCTTTGCGACTTCCCACGGTTATAGCAACATTCACATTTCTACTACTTTCCTTTCCTTTCCTTTTTTTTTAAAGAAACGTCATCCAAGTTAATTTTCATAAAAAGTTACCTCAGTTGTAGTAACATATGCTTGTAATAATGATGGAACAACAAACACAATAGTAAAAATTATAACCCTCCAAGCTCTGTAGCCATAGTCGGCTAAATAAAAATTTTCACTTTTAATTAAGTTAATATATTGTTTACAACCTTCAACCCTGAATTCATTAAAAAAAAAACCTTAATTGTGCTCTCAAAAACATATTAAGTAAGTAATTATTGACGACGACACTTAATTAAACTTGCCATGATGTAGTTTCGTTTATAATTTCCCCGCTTCAAAATGAAACGGGAAATTTTAATGAAAAGCCAGACTCATAAAATTAATGTAGGCGGAGATAGGGAAACTTTTCAGAAAAAGCTTCCTTTAGTAAAGGTAAGGCGGACGGTCTTTAATCATTTTAAAATACATATCAGGGGAAGGAAAAGTTACACACATGTCGTAGTAAGTAATACGCTTGGGTCCTTTCAACAAAATAAATATCTGCGTGTTCTCGCATAGCTACTTAACATGCGACTATGAAACATTTTGAAGAATAGAAGATTTTCGGTCGAAATTATAGCGCTTCAACACAGTTGGTAAAACTCTTGCGTCCTCAGAACAGCCTACCGAAATCAATCTATTGACATATACTTTTATTTACAGAAGACGAATATGTCTCGACGGTCCCTGTGTAACGTTAAGTATTTGCAAAGGAGAATTTTACAAGAGAGCGCATTAAGCATTCTAGTTCGGTCACAAATCATTTCGTGTGTTCTCACAACCTTTAAACAACTTATCGTAGTTTTGGAATTAAAATAAAATCACATAACTATTAACACGGCGTATTTAAACGGACAACACTAAAAAAAATTGTCTCCATTCAAAGTGATAAACCATATCCCGGCAATTTGCATATTTTTTTTTACTCTTGGTAACCACTGTAGCGTATTAGAGACACAAAATGACTATTGAATACTAAGGCAAAGAGATAGACGGCTGAACGGTTGATTTTGCAATGGATTGGTAGGTAGTATTGAGTGTAGCGAAGCATGAACACGTTAGGTGTATCAGTCCACATCGATTAGTGCATTCGGCGTAATCCTTATTCAGTAGTCAAAGCTGGCAAGCTGAATACATGAAGCGATTACATATACTCGTATATGGATGGTATGCGTATATACCAAAACCAATATGCAATTGACTGACCCGCACTATGTAATTACTAATTCAATATTAATTGCTTCACAAGAATGTATATCTAGTTGTATTAGTTACATACGTTTCGGATTAATTAATTTTCTAATAATACAAACCATGAATATGTTAGGATATCCACTAGTATTATTACTGCCAGTAGTATCGCGGGAGTGATCCAACACGTGGGGATATTATATTTAAACAAGGTATTTTTGTCCTTTCGAAAAATTGTTGTTATTCGAAGATTATTACTAATCTGGACAACTGGTTATCAAGGTGTAAAAATATAATACGGTTAGGTATGGGTTATCTATACTAATATTATAAAGAGGAGAGATTTGTATTTTTGTATGAATTGAAATAACTCAAAAACTACTGGGCCGATTTTAAAAAATCTTTCACCATTAGAAAGGTAATTTATCTGTGAGTAACATAGGCTATATTTTTTACTATTTATAAATTTCACGCGGGCGAAGTCGCGAGCAACAGCTAGTAGTATAATATGCCTTAGAATAGTTAGTAAAGGCATGTTTTTTGTCCGAGAGTATCTAAGCGAATTTGAAAAAAATATCCAAAGTGAATTTATGGCATATGTTCGTACGTATCTCTTGCATATCGTTTGGCGTAATAAAGATAAATTAAGACTACAGCAGTCATTAACATTTTGCAAGATACAAGTTAGCTGAGAAAAATATATAATAATAAGAAGAGAGTACCGACGTAATGATAATGTAATGTTATAGGTTAACGCGCACTTATCAACTCTACCTCGACCCGGGGCACTGACTCGCTTCGCGGTTTTCACTTGCGATCGACGTCATCGCGGCTACGGAGAGTGTATGTCGTGGTGAGCGCGAGACGGAGCGGAGGTGCATGTCGGGTGGGCGAGGAACTGGTAAGTGCGGGATAACCCTAATTCATACGATGCATTATTATATATTCGACATATTTTCGAATCGGCGAACCGGGTTATTTAATAAATTACAATTAACACAGTTCAATGAGCAATAAATAGTGATTGGAAATTCTGAAATGAAACTCCAAACGTGGAGGTAAATTAAATCACATGACTGTCTATTAATTAGTCGCTGATAGGTTTCGGGCCAGCGGCGGATAGGGCGGCTGGGGCGGCTGGGGCGGCCGGGGCGGCGGCCGCCTCGCTTCTCTACCAGATATTCGCATACAATGCAATATAGTGAATACAGTAAATTTCATACGCAACATTCGTTCATATTTAGTGAAATGCTTTTTGGGTTTAAGATAATACATTTATTAGTCAGCATTTACGAAACGGTTAATATTTAAGCAATCAGCACATATTTTAAATTTAAAGGCGAAAAAATAGTTATAAACCGCTAAAACAATAAGTAATTATCGGAATTTCATCCCCATTTAATTATAAAATTAAAATCAATAAATTTGTAACGTGTGCTATGTCCTATATTTGATCACTAAATTTTACCAAGTATGTTGTGCTTTTCCTACCCAAATATGTTTGATTTGCCTTAAAATGTATGTATATTAGCAATAATGATACCAAATTATTTAGTTCATATTCCCTTTCCACCCCGCATTAACTATTTTATATCAAACTGGCTGTTGTTCGCGACTTCGTCCACGCAGCATTAAGATAAAAAAGTAGCCTATAATATGCCCGTATATGTCAGCTACCCGTCAGTGAAAGTCCGGTCGAAATCGGCACAGCCGTTTCAGAGATTACCCGAAAAAACGCGGCTTGCGGACAGACAGACAGACAGACAAAAAATTTTTAAATGCGATTTTCGTTATCAGCAATACATCATCTTCCCGAAATCTGTAATTTTTCTTTTGATATTACAAACAGACACTCCAATTTCATTATATGTATAAATAGATATAGAATAGAAGATTTACATGAAATGAATAATAGCAATGTGTCAATTGAAATTAAAAAGTTTGAAATTAGTGTACCCCGCAGAATTTTATATGGTAGGTATATCGAATGAAATCAAATTATTTTACAAAATCAATCATTCAAAAATTTGAAGTATTAAATTAGTCTGAAACGGGATAATGAACAATGAGGGTTAATCAACTCGGACAGACTAACTAACGAACATTGATCACGGGGCGTATATTGAAAATAAGCTCATGCAAATCCAAATGAATAGTGGAATGTAATTAAATAGTATTGCCGACCGTCGGTGAACAAATAATGCAGCCTCTCAAATCAGCATCGGTCTGGTATTTTGCGCCGCCTAATTGACCGGCGAATATTCAATTAATTCGTCGGCCATCGTTACCCATCGAGATCGCACATAGTGATGGTAAATCCCTGTCTGTTGCCTGTTACTGCTATTCAATTACTCAATATTACTTCGTAATTTTCATAATTCCAAGCGGCGGCGGGCCGGAGCGAGGTATCGTTACACAGTGATGAACTTTTTAAATATTTCCGATCGCGATATAATAACGTTTATTGTTTAAACTTGCCTATTATTGTACAATATATGTACTCAGTAGTACGTTCTGCGAGCGATCGACAATTCGTATTTTAATTAAAAGATTAAAGCATAACAGTGACAAATAAGAATAGGAAGAATATGATGATAGAGAAAAGAAACAAAAGATGTAATTCAAAAGGCCATTCGGCTAGTCATTAGAAAGGAAGGAGCGGTGAAGTGGAAGGGGCTGGCACTTCGCGGCGCGCTCGAGGGCGGAGGGCCGCACTCGGTGACGCAAAACTTACGCCTTATTAAGTGGCAAGCAATGAGCCGTCAAAAACGAGTACCAGATGTCCACCTCGCCCGCTAACCACTTGCACTATTTTATAAATGAGTTGCGCGGATTGATTGTGCCACTTATAATATACCTCATGAACTCATGTCGCTTTTAATCCCCGTTACTGGAATTAAGAATACCATACATGATAAATTAAAGAATAAAGCGAACCAATCGACTCTAGCATAGTAATATAATGTAACGTAGCTGTATATTCTTAGACACGCGGAATGAACATTACTATGAAATAATATGAATACTGTTCTTTGGTTGTAAAACACATATTACCTGTTTGTTTACAGTGTGTTTACAGTTGATTTATGACTGGCATTACATGTACACTGTCATTTAACAGTGGTAGAGCCCGCTTTAACATCTAAGCACGAATAGGGCCGCGCGCCCCCAGCAATACTACGACCACACAGAAGATAAGCGTCAAGTGGAACCGATTCCGCGTTTCGTCTGATGAGTGTGGTGCCGGTGGCCTAATTTTAGTCCCTTTCCCTTCCCACCTTTTTCTTAACAGGAAGGGATGGGAAGGAAAAGTGGATTTGACGGTGGAGAGGACGCATAGGAAGGGGAAATAACTTCTCTATGTTCGTCTCCTTCTCCGCCAATTAAGGGTAGGCAACGCATCTGCAATTGCGGATGTATATGGGCAGCGTTCGCTTTTTATTTCGGTTGATTCAGGTGGCCGCTTGCTCGTTTGCCACTTTGCTTATGACCTCAGAAATATTTAGCAACCACGAAATTGAGTGCATATTTATTTAAAATTTACAACAAATACAAATATTGATAATAAATAACTGTTGACGTAACTAATTATCTCGACGTTCGCGACGATCGCGTGTATAGGCACATACTCGTATGATATTGTATGGTATTTGAAACAGTTGTATAGCGTGTGTTTAAAATAAGGATATCGTTACCTAAGGGTTCGTCGGGCTGTGCGAGCTGGCGGCGCGAGGGCGACGGCGAGGGCGAGGTCTTGCGGTGCGCGTGCGAGGCGGTCGGCGGGTGCGGCTGCGGCTTCAGCACGTGCACCGGCACCGCGCCCTGCGCCGCCTCGCCCGCGCCCGCGCCGCCGCCCACAGCGCGCACCACCCACCAGTCGGAGCGCGCCGCCCACGGCTCCACCAGCTCCACCTGCTGGCCCTTGCTCACGCTCAGCTCTCCAGCGGAAGCGGCCGCGTGCTCCGCTACCACCCAGCTCATCTGCGTCTCGGGAACGGCCTACAACAAATTTCATCTTTTCATTTCATATTTCATAAAAAAATTGTTTATCTTCCGCACCGTGTAGTTATACTATTTTTCAAAGACTACGCCAACATCTTTTTAATATAAAGCAAATGTTTTACTGTGTAGTAAGCTTAATATTGAACTAAACTTATAAAATGCTGAATGCAGAATAATGTGGTGTCCATTTATTGTAGCTGTAGCTCGTAACTTCTATCTCAGTTTTCACATATAACGAATATCTAAACTATGAATATTATAATAATTAGTGAGAATGTAGAATATCCTCAGGTCCGGATAATTACTTCAGTGAAACGTAACTTCGACTAATGCGCTTCCATATCGGTTCTCCTAATGATGCAAATTTCGAGTATAACAAATATTAATTCCAACTAAAACGTCCAAGTTTTCGAACGGAAAACGTTCACCGTCAAAATGGAAGTAACGGTCCACAAAGCCGCTTTCAGTGCGCCAACCGGCTCGGCCACCGCCCCGCCTGGTTCTCCGTACACCCCTCTAGCCAATTAGTTATTTTTTCGCTTCAAGAGTTCTTTTAACGGTGACAGTGTATACATTTTATGAAAATGTGGACGACTGGAGTCACCTCATTATTGTAAATTGATTCATGGAGAGATGATTGCTACGGAAGGTTACACTAAAATTAAATACTAATTAATTAGAGAACCAAGGTTTTTGTGAAAAGAGTGTAAGCATTTGACATTTAATAATTAAGATAAAAGTGAAATAAGGTTGTAAACATTAGAAAAACACCGTCGTGTTGCGCTGAGGTGAGATATCGTGCTGCGTTTGTAAAATTTATTCGCGCCACATACCGATATGTATGTATGTATTTTGTCTTTTAATATGGTGGAAGTTACGTCTTCATTTGTACATGTAAAGTAACAAGATACATCTGCCAAGTGATTAATTTGTTTTCTACAATATAAATAATGAAGAAATCTATTTTCCATCTATTCATTAATATCAATGCATGTCCACGTTGGTCTATCACGTCCTGATATACGGTACAAGATTATAACCAATCGACACTGAATCGTCAGTAGAATATCCGTCCGGATATAAAGAATTCGTGTGGTGTTATTTACGGTTTCGATTTAATGACGTGAAATATACGAGTCTCGCACGTGACGCACGGCTCGCGATCGAAGTCAACACGTCGAGCTCATAGATAAACGAATTTAGCAATATGAGATAAGGCATCGATAAGGCCATACACTGAAACATAGGTATAGAGTGCCATGTACGAGTAGAGAATGTCTGCGGTGCCGAATACGGTGCGGTGTTGCCGATATTGAAATCTAACAACATTAGATTTCGACAAAAGATCTGCAGACGACGTCGATTCGATTGATTCGATATATATTTGAGGTAAGATCGGAAATAAGTGTTACAGACGCAAAGGATTCCTCGGATATTCCGTGTCTCACCGCTGCGCCTCGTCTCCAGACGTCTCAGCCGAAGCTTCTTGCTATTCCTATATACATATTAAGCTCTTATACTTGGGCTCAAAATATTTAACGGCTTGAATTTTCCAAAAAAAAAACTTCTGTGATTGAAGTTAAACATTTAAATGTTGGTTTACTTTTGGTACTACAGTTTGGTATTTAAAAGAACGCCAGTTCAGTTATTATGAAGATTATGATTAATAAGTTTTCGAAGAGTATACTTAACACGACTGTTTGGATGTGACTAGTAAAAACTAATTAATCATTTGTATGTACTTAAGTATTATAAAATATTCAAACACACCAATAAGTGAACCTTTGACGACACTTTGAAGACGAATTCGCAGTAACTAATTAACTTTGAAATGTTACTTTATAAGCTTTGTATAAATGACTTAACTTACTATATAACGCTGTTTCGTGTTTACATTAATAAAGCGATGCGATTTAATTGAAGATTTAAAAACGCAATAGTATTATAAGTACGCGAACAAATCAAGAGAGTAAGAGTTACCGCTTACTTAGGGTAGGCTTTTTATGCAAATGCTAGCAAATGCTAAGGCTTTTTATGCCAAGAAATTGATTTGCAAATAACTAGTATTGAAGTTTTATACGGTTGCGACATCCGCGATATGTATTTATAGACATCAAAACCCGTCGAGTTTAATATGTCGATATGTGTGCGAACATGGATATCATAGGATACCTACGTCTGCGTACATAACTGGGTATACATAAATCAAGTAAAACTACCGAAGGGACCACAACCTTTAATCTCATACAATTATTTATTGTGATCTGTACCAATGCACCTAAAGCCCCACATTGCCGTACCTAGAACATTTAATTAACTAGGGAGAATGAAATTCAATGCTAGTGGTAGTTATGTCAGCCGAATATTACAATGAGCTGTACTAACACAAACAAAGGCCACCCTCGCCATCGCGACTTACCGGGGCGACTAACGAGTTTCACATACATGCATATCTAGATAGCAATTCGTTACATCAAATTAATTTCGATCAAAACACTAAGTAGCAGGTATTTATTAGAGCTGCGACCCTATCCTAATTATTTTGCATAAATTGGCTTCATATGAAATATTGCCTTTAATCTTTGATAATTAAAAATTAATTCGACGAGCAATAATGAATTGAGATCTATTCATTCGTTAGAATCTCCGTGCCCTTTAACCAATGAAGGGTAGATAATTCTCTTCCATATACTCGTCACCCTCGCTTTGGTAGATATCAAACCTATCACCCCTTTCTTAGCCGTATCCTTTTTCACACAATCCGTCACAGTTTCTTTGGTCTACTTTTACTTTTATATCCAACTACATCCGTTCTTAATCCTTTCTTGCTCTTCATCGAGTGCGTACGTGCTCAATAGTATTGCTGAATCTTTGCGACAAAGCCCGGGTGACGAGTGACCTTATGCAATGAAAATAAGTAAAAAAATAATTGTATTGTTACTTGAATCGTATTTTGAAAAGAGAAAATAGTAGTTTTAACTTAATCATAAAGATAATCTTAACTTTAGCATCGCATTAATTTCATAAAAAGGTATAAGATGTGGATCATTTTGTTTGCGATGAGAGATATATTCACTTCGGCACGCCATTTCTCGTAGTGACGACATTGACATATGCAATGTACTCGCGACGATTGCTAGCTCAGGGACTCGTCTACCAGGCCGGTATTCACTGTGTGCAAACATCTACGATAGACTCTACTCAAACATTGTATTACTATTCGGCTATACTTGATACTATATAGTCACACTATGAATATGTATGCACATATGTTTACTACAAAGTGGATGTAGGCATTGTTTGGATAAAGCGAAACATGTAATCCAAATATTTTCAGTGGATTGCCCATACATAAAATAAATATATTTAGTTCCTCTACAAATGTCACGGTACTGAGGTATTCAACTTACAAATCGATCAATAAAGAAGTCCAGTGTCAACCCTACATATATCTCCACTCAAGGGACCGAGCATGTCGCCATGTTATAGGGGGTGGATGTTAAGTGGAGAGAAGTAAAACAATGTAACATACCAAACAAAATAATATAAATATTCATAGACTAAAATCTGTTCAGGACTTTTGGATATAAATGAAAAAATGTAAAATAAATCAGAAATTTTGTAGCTCTCTATCGCCTATACTGGGACATTGCATGGTAAGTTGGGTAAAATCATCATGTTTTCGGCAAAAGAATTTGCAGTTCCAATGTACCCGGCTTTCACGGACACCTTTATATTTATTTAAAGGATGCGTGCTAATAGAAAGAATAAAATAAAGGAATTTATTTCAAACTGTGCTCAAGATTTTAGCGCGAGTCACGTCGCATCAGGGCAATATTCCATATGTGAAATGAAATAGTTGGTGTAGCAATATGTTCTAGAGTAACATATGCACCATTTCCACTTGCGCGGTCAAGATCTCCATAAACGGCAATCGCGTGTGGCCAGAGTGGCTACTCGCTCAGCGGAAATTGGGTCGGCAGGCTATATACATTTCATTTTTTTGTTATTCAGGTTAAGATTCTGAAGACGAGTATTCACTCAAGGGGTTTAATTTTTTATAGGATAAAAGGGAAAATGAGCCTCGGGTCACCTAAAGTTGAATATTCCGACATCTGTAACAGCAGAGGAGAAAAGAACGCTTGTTTCTTTATTAAATAAAGCGAAGAGGGAAAATTACGATACGACAATATATTAGCAGATAAGATAGTAAAAATGATACCAGCTATATGTTTTATTGTGTCTCTATCAACAATACGCGATTGTGCTCGTATTGCACAAGTCCACTCGTGTTATGAGCCGATATCGACTCCAACGAGCATCCGCACTTGTATGTTTATCCATTCAGTAAGTAAAGACGTTGCATTGCTTCCTCTCTGACTTGTGCTAGGCACGCTTCACATCTAACAAATACATGATCGCTAAAAAACGAAATGTTATTGTGTACCTACATCCCCAACGTTATTTAACGTACATCTATATGTACTGCTATTTTAAAATACTGATAAGCGTTAATTTTTTTTAGTGTAATGACTCACTGTGTTTTCGTTATTGTCATTAAAATAATTGTTTGGACGCCAAAATTAGTTTAATTAGGCGAACATATCCGAATATAAAAAAGAAAAACCGAAAAAAATATACGTTGCTTTTTTCCCTTCGGCGTGACAATAACACTAACATCTGTCTACAGGCGACAGACACCGGACGATGCAAAACCAACTTAAACAAATTAAAAATAGAAAACTCTAATATATTATACATATTATAGGATGTTGTTACTTGTTGGTGATATGTGAGTTAAGGAAATCAATGAACAAAGGAGCATATTGTTTCATCGCGTGGCTATTCCCACATAGTACGTAACCAGCTTCCGATAAATCCGATGAATCGTTCAACGGACTATTATTATGAGCGGTATCCTAAGCGGGTGCCGGACCTTGAACAGATATTTCCATCGGCGAGCCGCGAGCCGCCCGCACCCGCGCCCGCGCCTCCCCCTTGTCACTGACGCGCTAAATACTACGTACGTAGTCCGTACCGTACTCATCTTGCGCACATTATTTTGCTAAATGAAACTACTAGTAAGTCGTTTTTAGCAGAAAAGCAGCTACTGCCGAGCTATGATTTACACCGTGTGAATCCATTGTCTGTATGTATGCTGTTATGCCGTGTTTGTTATGCACTACCTTGCTAAGCAACACCGAATAATACGTCAATGTAACGAACGTACCAATATTAGAGAAGAAAGGTAAGAGTTTTTACATGTACAATAATTATAATTTTTTGTCATAAATCAAAAAATCATATAATAAAAGTTATCATAGAGAAGCACAATTTTTCCTTCCGCGTTAAATAGTGCATCTTAGTGCACGCCGACGCAACGTACTATGTGTCTTATTTTTACTAATATTATAAATGCGAAAGTTTACATGAAAGAATGGATGTTTGTTAGAGTTTGTAGCCTAAACGGCTCATCGGATCTCGATGAAAATTGGCATAGATATATAGGATAGTCTGGAAGAACACATAGCCTACTTGCTCTTGATTTTAATTCCACGCAGACGGAGTCGCTGGCTAAAGCTAGTAATAAATAAATAATTAAGTAAACAGAAACATCTGTGCAAAATTTAAATTCTCTAGATCCTAGATTACACTAACGAGGTAAAGTTGAAATCTACGTATAGATTGTAGGTATCGTTAACGTTATAATTCGTGTTTTACCCTTAAGAAAAAAGAATATATTTAAGAAGCGAGTACGCTCAAGTGGCGAACGGGAACAACAAATTCGCACATTTGTTTTTATAAAAAATTGGAATACTTCTGAAGACACAACATTTTAAATTCCAAAGTCCAATTGAACATGTTTACTAAAGCCAGCGGGAACGTTACAGATCGACCTTGCATGCACTGAAACTGTAACTAGATAGGCAATAGCCGACGTCGCATAATATTTTCAATTTCCTCCACATGCGCAATTGAGGAAGAATATTTAAAATCAAGTAAAGTATGTAATGGTTTATAATACTGGCAAATATTATATTTTTACCTACGGCTAATAAATTATAAAACATCAGCACGTTAACACTCGCTAATAATTATTTTTTTAAAGTAATTGAACCCTTTAATATGAAGTTGTTTTTGTGACGGATTGAAGCGCGTGAGTTGTTATTATTATGGTGCGCGGGTCGCGGGGTGCGGGAGGGGGAGGGGAGCAAGTACGAAAGGGCGTTGGGCGGTGCATCGGTGCAAGCACCAGGCGCGGCACATTCACCTGTCGCTGGCGGCCACCCTTCAGCAGGCGAGCGTGGAAGGAGCTCGGCGTGTCAATGGTGTGCTGGCGGGAGAGTACCGCATGGGGGGTCGACATCGAACTTTGCCTGAACCACGGCAAAGAGATTTTGCGGCGGCTCCTGGGGGGGTCGAGGGGCGCGGGCCCCGTGGGAGGCGGGGTGGTGCTCATGGCCCGAGCGCCGCGTGTGCCGCGCGGCAGAGCTCGCCGCGTCGCGTCGTCCGGAGCGGCGCGCGACGCCCGGCCACTGCCGTCGCGCGCCGGCGCCCCGCTCGCGCCCCGCCCGGCCGCCCGGCCGCCGTTTCCTCGCTCGCTCACTACGCAGCCTCCGTATCGAGCTACACTTCCCGAGCTGTCCACTGCCGAGCCGGCCGAGCGGCGCACCTGCTCCTTCCGCGACGGCGGAACCAACGGCAACAGTTGTCGTCCACTCAGCGTTTCCGTAAACGTTTCCGAATGTTGCCCAATAAATACGAAACGCCACTCGACACAATTATTTGGTTATATTTCATTTTATTGTAGTAAAGATAAGTTTCTTTTGTTCCAGATCAGCGAAGAAAAAAAGGAGGAGCATAGGTTTCGCGTCATATTTATTACAAGTAATTATTGTATTGGAAATGCTGCTGAGATGAAAATTTGTTTTGCTGCGCTGCCGGGAACCGGAAGTCAAACTGAAGTTCACGCGCACGAATCGAATATCACCCCTCAACGTACTAATTAAGGAATTAATTTAAGTTTTAAATAAAGAGGAAATAGACAAGGGTTGTAAAAATTAATATTGCCGTCGAGTTCTTAACCTATTCTTATACAATTAATGATAACAATCGAATAAAGTCTGTCTCCAAATCTGCTTTTATTCTTTTCTGATGATGATTCTTTAAGTGTTAGATGCAGTGAAACTACTACATATTTTTTTTACAATGATATTATAATATTGGGATAATCCTTGGTCCTATTCATTTTATTTAAAAAAGCTCAGAAGTGAAAAAACTAAAAACATCCGTTGACTTTCAGTACTAGTGTAATGCGTGTTTTCTGGTCAAATGACATCAGATTACTAACTTACAAATGTTTTTAGTGGTTAATCTATATTTCAATTGTTTTTATTTCTCCATTGCTTGTGACTTCGTCTGCGTGAAACAAAACTCACTGATAACGTAGCATTTTAATGGTGAAAGAATTTTTGAAATCGGTCCATTAGTTTACGAATTATAACTATTTCAATATATTAAGAATCCAAAAATACAACACAACACAATCTTTCCTCTTTTTAATATTAGTATAGATATAGATAACTCAATCAAAACAATATTGCGGCTTCAAAGAGGAACTTTGTAGAAATTCCGACAATAACCCTTCCTGGATTCATGACCAGGAGTCAGCAAATGTCAATCATCTGTTTACGATTGTGTTCTCAGTAAGTACTTTGCAGTGTTATACAAACATTGAAACCTTATAAATTGTCTGTTTAGAACGTTTTTTTTTTAAATGAAGTAAAATGTAGGTGGCCAACTAGTTTTGAGCGATAATGTACCTACGTATTTTTGGGTCGTATTCTAGGAAAACATATTAATTATTTATATGCTAAGGTACATATATACCTAGCTTTATAGATCCGAGAAGAAAAAAGCAATTCTTTGCGCTTTTCTAAAATTCAAAGTAGTAAGACCAACTTTGTTGTTTTTTCTGTCAAGTGTGTTTTATAAGTTCTTAATTGTTATTTTTGGGTTTTATTGCACAGGATTACACAGCGTGCTGCGTGAATCATTGTCTCCTTTGTTGCTTAAGTCATTATTCAAGCAGTACTACAATTAGTTTTTCTTCGGCCCAACTGTACGAACATATCTCTCCATATTCACATCTAACACTTTCATCATCACATGCCAATTTTCTGCCAAATAAAACATATATTCTTATCAGTACTCATTTAGTCAACCAACGTATCAGAAACTGCAATCGTGTGGTAAATCGGTTTGTTAATGAAAGTGTTAATTTTTTAGTCATGCCGCAATTTTGTGTCGGACGCGATGTGCGCAGCGAACGCCAGACACCCTCGTAAAATAAGATGCACGCTCAAATCGTAAAAACGCTAACAGTATCTCCATAACATCGTAAATTTGAATCCATCTGAGTTATTATTGACTGCATAAAAAGTTGAGTACCACGTGGATACTTTGATGTGAGGCCACTAGCCACAATTAGGAAAACTACTGATGCGCTTTAACGTTGCTATCGTATATGTATCGACGATTGACTTGTAATAAAAAGCTTGTCGCATTTTATTGTTAATGAAAACGTAATTGATTGTACTTGATCTTTTCACTTGCGTGTCAAACTCTCCGCGGTCTGTTAGATCGGAAAACAGCCATCAGGAAACCAGTGAGTTATGACATTATAATTTGATAACATCTCATTATATTATATACATGTTGTAATTCAAACGTGGACAAGAATAGCAATCTGGTGGACGATTTGGTATTCCAATATTCGCATATCTTTATCTTTAGTGCAGACTTTTGTGTATTGGGTATATAGTGAAACAAATGATATGTGTGAGTGCGGTCGCGGGCGCGCCGTGTGCATACGACTGCCATCACTCTGCGTTATTGACCGCCGTCCTGACCGCCGCCCGCCCACCGTCTGACGTGACCCTACGAATCTGCACCCCGATATTGCCGACGGCGCATTCATGATCACTCCAAATAATTAACAGAATGACAGTACCACACATTTCATAAAATTAAATAACCTAACCCGCACAGTACCTACAATTGAAAAGATTTGGTAAACTTTGTTTACAATCAAAAAAAGTGTTCAAACGTTGAATACTTACCATGACAATACTAGGGACAAGAACTTTATAAGATATACTGGTAGAGGTAGGCCTAAAAAATGTTGGATGGATTCCACAAAAAGATGAATATGAGAAATAAATTGATTTTTATTTTACTACTTCTTTATTTTTGATCTACGACCGTTTATAAAGAACAAGGAATTAAAACAATTGGAATCGAAAGAATTCATTATGGCTCGAATAACACTAATAAAGGATTCCCTTTTAGCTCAGTGAAAACCGACTTGTAATCGCCTATGAAACTTTCACAGAAGGATCTTCGGAAGCCAACCGCCGCAGACAAGTTAGAGGGTATTAGTGCGGTGGGCGCGCTTTGACCGACCCGCGCTAGACATCACAATCGCTGGGAGGAAACCGACTGAGCTTGTTATCGGATAAGTGTCGACTCATGTTGCCAAGGATTTAATAAAATAACGTTATCTCAATTGCCAGCCAACACAATATTTTTTAAACAATTTCGCTAAACACTTTTTGACTTTTAATAACCCTGAAAACCAATCAAATACTTTGTTGTTGTTTACATCGAAGTGACATCTGAGCGGAAATACGGGAACGTCAAAATATCCGGACGTGTTTTAGTCGCACAAAAAAGATTGTGTTTTGTTCATTGTTTTGTTCATATCAATATGTTTTTCTGGTTATCTTATAAAAAATAGAAATGTTTAAAAAAATAAATAAAATACGTGCATATTCCCCATTGAGCGCTATTTCAAACATCCATGAGAAGTCCGCGCTTCCGGAATTACGTGAAAGTTTGGGCGGAGGGCGGAGGGCGGGGGAGGGGTAGGGGGAGGGGGAGGGACTGACACTCGATTGCCTGAACTGCAGCTGCTCTTTCACGAACCGATTGCACAGAAACAGCGCCTTTGTTTCAAATCAAACCTTTCACTTCTGACGTACTTGTCATCGACATTTAATTTCATTATTTCTTGAATTAACGTTATACCATGGTATTTTTCAAAAAATATATCCAAAGGCAAAAAAGTTATAGAAAAAAGTTGAGTCTCGTAATAATACTGTAACAAATATATTAGGTCGCAGAGAGGCGCAGAGAGGCGCCGTGTGGAGACGAGTCGGCCACTTCATTAACCTCGGCTCGCCACTCGACAGAGAACTCAAGGACCACTTACCTTGTCCGAGTCCGTCGTGTTGCCGCTCCCGAAGGACGCTAGCGAGTTGCGATCCACGTTCTCGTCCAGATAAGTATCGTCGAAGTCCCTGAAATTACGCAATCATGTACAACTATTTCTTAGACTACCTCAATAACTGTACACGGAGGTTTAAGTAGCCATCAGGATATTCCGAGTGTGGTAGTAACGAAGAGTAACTATGAAATGTGTGATATTCGTCAAGTTTTAATGCAGCGTAAATTTAGTTTTTGTGCGCGTTAAAGAAATACCACTCGTCACAAACATTGAGAAAAAAATGAAACATGTTTACAATTCAATAACAAAAGAAAAGCTTTTTGTAGCGCACTCATTGCCCGATCACAACGCTAATACTCCAAAGATTTAGCACGTAACGATATCTGTATTTCAAAAACATAACAATTTACCAAATGTTTCCATATGTTAGTTTATTACAAGACTGTAAACTCTAAAGACTCATATTTAAAAAATTCAAATGTAAGTAATATGTTTTACGAAGTGAATGTGGTTTTAACAATGATAAGGTTGATATATTGTGGCAAGGCAATGATGTGAGGAGGTGCACCGACCTGCTGGAGCGCTGCGAGCCGGTGTTCCGGCCGCGCAACGGACTGCGCGGCGGCGTCGGCCCCAGTGGCCCGCGGAAGTACGTTTCCTGCGACATATCACACAGTTACCTTACCTAATTTTGTACCCACATACAAAAATAAACAAATAATACAAATAACATACTGTCAATCGGACAATATGGAATCGAGAGTACCTGTATGACTTCCCGCAAGCGGCGCACCCAGGTCTGCTTGACGTCGAGCGAGGGCGCCTTCAGCACGATGCGGCAGTCGCTGGCCATGGGCTCGCGGCCCGTCCACACCGAAAACTTGCACTCGTCGCCCTCGATGTGCTCCGTCACACCCAGCTCCGACGTCTGCGACCAATGCGCATCATATACTAATATGTCCACACCCTCACCCTTGCCTTACTCTAACACAACACATCCGCACGCCCCGCCCGACCCAGCGTCAACGCAACGCCAGCGCCACGCGAACTATTAATTAAAACAACAATCGATTCATATGACAATGTGTTACGTGCAGAAATGTGTGTAAGTACTTTAAAGATTCGTGAAGATTTCGTAGTGATAGTCATGACTAGCTGTTGCTCGCACATCGTAATAAAAAATACGAAAACAAAAAACAATAAAAAACAGCCTACGTGACTTACTGACTCTTTATAATATTAGTATAGATTAAGATAAACATAACCGACAGAGATTTGCCCTTTATCCTGCCAACATATCTTGTCGTCCACGTAAAGGCCGAATCTGCTGGAGCAAATTTTCCGGTTATTGTGAATGTTTATCAGCAAAAAGATAATTAAAATCGGCTCGTTGTTTATTTTTTTTTTAAATTCCATTAATCTTATTTGAAAAACATCTCTGTTTGAAAGTAATGATGAAATGACACAAGGAATACACCCCAGTTTATTGGTATATTACAAAACCGAATTGGATTAATTATAACCATATACTTTACATTGAATTGGATTTAAAAAATATTAGGTACATTAAGTGTCCTATACCAAAAAAAATAAAAAGGTACATTACGTGTTCGCGCAGGTAATACGTTTACCCGAGGTTTAATATAAAATGATATGGATGTTTTTATATGGATTTGATATACATATATTGATACATTTTGTTCAACAAGCATAATTAGTTACAGACATAAAATTGGGGACGAACGAGCAGCGAACGCTGAGCTTTCCTTTCCAACAAAAGGTTTCCTCTCTAACTCATACCGCGAGGCAAGACGCGCCGTAACACATAAAGCAAATGAGTCGCAGTTATGATAAATAAGAAAACATTTCTTTTTGTTTATTGTCTTGTACTGCTTTTGTTGTGGTTTTCTTAAATATTAAGATCCGAAAAAGACGTGTACAACAGAAGACAATTGATTTATGGTCAAAATTATGAAAAATTAACCCAAGTCCAGTTAGATTTTATGTTCTTCTTCTAATATATAAAAAACTGCTACATTATTCATATTTCAACACTAATTAATTCAATAAGCTTCAACTATTTGCAGAAGTACCTAATCCTAGTGAACTCGCGAACTCATTTATATGACTGAATTTTCATATAAGAATGTAGATTTTTCCTAGATATAATATAGATTGAAACATTACAAATTTACATAATTATGGCAAGGAATCTGTGGTCTACCGTTATTCACGTCTGTTCTGGTCATCCTAAACCTTCTTAATACGAAAATCATTTTGGATTTCATCGTTTCTAATTATTACCATTTTAAAGAAATGTCGCCCAGCGAATTATCCAATAGCAGGAACCGAAAGACATTCGGAAATCAGGTATTTACCATAGTCACCGAAATCATATGATTCGTTAAATATTCTGTGATAGCAAAGCCGCCAGCATAAGGCACTGTACACGTACATAGAAAACACAATACTGGCGTCGGGCGAACCGCGGTCCACACAGATTGTCATACATATACTAGTAATAAAGCGCGGTAACACTCACCATGAATTTAGTCTTGTAGATGTATTTGGCCTTCCCGTGCGAGTCCTTGACCTCCTTGGCAAGCAGGAGGTGAAGGTCGAAGAGGAAGACGCGTCGCTCGCGGCCTTTCTTGATAATCTGGCGCAGGTCCCACACGTGGAAGGAGTCCTGCAGCACCACCTCACCCAGGCTGTCGGCGGGCACGTCGCATCCCTCCAGAAGCGACAAGTGCATCGCGTCGTTTGCCTTCTTCGGCACCGACAGCATGACGTCCAGGCCGTCCTGAACACAACGACACTTCTTTACTCGGGCCTCTGACACTCAGTCACGTGTCAGAATCAGTGACAAACATACAACACATTATTGTCAATAGGGTAAAATTGAGTGATAAATCTTTTTACAAAGTTGACCGAAACGTTTTGTTTTTAATTTACGTTTTTCTGTCTGTCCGCAAGTCCGCGTTTTTATTGCTATTCGCATATATGGAAAATACGTTGTATATGCGGAAGTGACGCCGGCTATATTTTTTAAATGCCATTCTGATAAAGTTGGACCTTTTGGATTTCCTAATTTTCGTGTTTGTGAAGATTCTATTTTAATATCACGCTTGTTTACAATTTCCACTAAAACATAAAGTTACTGTTTATAAATGCTGTTCTAAGTAATAATATTAATGTACTTCTGACGCCTATTTATGGGAAAATCCCTTAAAGACAATGAAACGGCAAAATATTACTCATATTCCGTGCATTTACAATCCCTCCGTCCCGGCTTAAGTACAGAATATAGAAAATTACACAGAAAACAAGACATATTCAGTGTCACTGTCCACCATCACGCAAAGATTCAAGCACATTTTAATTGAAGTTTACATGTAGCTTATACACGGTTTGAAGCCAGGCTTTAATTTTGTAATGATATGTGTTGAAGTATGAAACACAGCAGTATGATGTTACATGTTTACAGTCGGATAATATCGCTCTGGTGCCATCCTAACAGGATACAAAGATGTTTACATGTTACGTTGACTATTAGTCTTGAATTTTATAACTGTTTATTTAAATTATATTTGAGTCTTCATTCGTAAGCCAGAATTAATTTAATTATTGCGGTATTGTGTAGTACAATGAAAAGTCTGCACAGAAAATACGTACATGTTGATTAATGGACAACTGCGATCCAAAACGCGAGTTGATAAGAAATTTCAGCATGGTCACAAAGGGCAACGGCGACCTCACAATCACCGTAACAATTAAAACATATTACAAAAGTGAGTGTACTGTAGCGGGCAAAGAGCATGCGGTCCGCCGCGCGCGTCGCCCGGCCGCACGGCACTGCGCCGCGCGACCTCTCCGATGAATCATGAGGAAAAATATTGGTGTAATGTAAACTGTCGGTTAATTACGACGGACGGTGAACTAGTTTGTGTAATCTCAAATATATCCTGCTTATGTTAAAGTCGCGGTGCGGCACGGTGCGGCGCGGTGCGGCACGGTACGGCACGGTGCGATAGCGCGTAATGGCCTCGCACACACAAGCCCCGGCGTCGTTAGCGCAGCGCCGATAACCGTCGCCTACCCCCACATTGAGGACATCATCGTAGGTTTGCAGGAATCCATTTGTTAACAAGTATCACTAATTAGCTGAATATCGATACTGGCTTGTTACTATCCATTAATATGAATACAGTTAACGACTACTACTGAGTAATAAGGTCAGTTAGTAGATTTTATATAAATAGAAGAGTCAACAAGGAAACTGTTATCCTTCGTTTAGATTGAAAAATTAAAATTAAGTAAACAGAGGCTCGTCAAATTCCATGCGGTGGCGGTCATATTTGTCCGTGACTTTAGTTGTTTTATAAAAAACTAGCTGCTCCCATGCGACTTCATCCTCATGAAATTATAAAAATTTCATTTTATTGTTCACATTTGTCAAATTATCAATTGCAAATGTCAAAATGACATGACATAATGACAATCATGGCAACCTTGCTTCCTTGATGTTGGCAACAACTTATCGTCTCTTTCCCACATTAGGGTTTTTATCCAAAATATTTACCCCTAAGTTTAACGGCGTGAAAATATATAGCCTAAAGCGTGACGTAAGTGTAGGGCTTTTTGTTAAAAAATGAGTTATTCGAAAATATGCTGTGATTGCTGACATCTTAGGCAACAAAGAAGTGTGTGTTTACGCTTTATTATATTAGTATAGAAGTATAGATATGAGATAAAATCAAGTAATATAAAATAATTTCGCCAGAATTATTTTGAAATGTACGAGGTTTAGCGTAAATTGTCTATGATTATGAGTTTTGATTGGAATCCGCTTTACAGTATTGCAATAATTTCTTTAGTATCAAAAGTGTTTGTCAATTTATTCAACAAATTCTCAAACACCGAAAAGGGACGGATCAAAAGTTTTATGGAGAAAGGACCTCAGTGTCTATCGTTTAAGCCCAATTTAAGTTCCGCAATATCTAGAAGATCTAAAGTACCTATTTCCATTTTTGTTGAAAAGAGGCTGTAAAAAACAGATTTTTGACTAAATTGTTCCGTGCATAATTCTGGTTTTGTATCGTTAGGCGACTGCACTACAACTACGAAATACAGGCGTAGTGTGCATTTGGCGGCGCGCCATTTTCCTGTCCTTGACCTCTTTGAGAGTTACTTAGCCAAAGAGCTTCCACCAAAAGCTACCGGCGGCGGCGCACTTATCTATCAACTATTTACCACCTGGCAACTAGCAGCTGTCATGCTTCAACATGATGCTTGTTATAAATCTATATTCTAGGAAATGTACATTTTTGTTGATCGCAGATCACTATCGACAAAAATAGAGATAGTTTAAAGTAACTCGTTTATTGAATCCTTTCTCCAGGTTTGGATGTTTTCGGACATCTCTTCGGCCACAAAAATACAATGCAATTTTAACACGGAGAATAATATCGCATAAGTAAATTATTAACATAACACAGTATTTTATTTTTCTGCAGAAAAACAGACGAACCTTGAAAGCAGTCGGTATTTGTTAATATCAATTTTTATAAAGCTGTTTTAACTACTACAGTTTGTCTAAATAATTTAGATTAGTTTGACAATTCATTTCAAACTTAGTACGGATGGGTTGTGTAAAATCAGTCATGACTCTTATCGATTTTCGATTTTTATTCTTATAGAAGTTGGAATCGATAGATTTATAGTTATAACTAATGAAATAAAAAACACTGTTTTCTCAAATTAATAATGACCATAACAAATAATGAGAGTAAATAAATGTTTATTACTACTACAGCCGTACGTAATCGAATTGGATTTCGCTATTATTTCTGTCATCGCTAAATTCTCTACACTGTAATCAATACTAGAATTGTCCTCTAAATTAGTGAATAAGAAAATAATAATTTTAGTTGAGTTCGATAATTATTTAAACCGAATATCGATAGTTCACAATTGTTCGCTGTGTGTTTGTTTCGTCACTACGATACCTGTCTATTAAGTATGGCATTTACCTTCATACAAATTGAATTCGATACTTCATATGCGTTATTTATCAAACTAATCTACCTTATTTAGACACACTATATTAAACACATACCGGCCGAATACTGAAACGACATTTAAATAAGCAACAGCTTCTTAAATGATAAGGCCATGATTAAACTGCAAAGTCCATTATTTTTATTGCAACTTTGACGTCTGACAGATTATATGTGGCGCTTACGAAGAAAATAATGTTAGATTCGTTTCAGTATACAGTAGTATTCTTTTCAAAGTCAGCATCGAGTCCCGTATAGAATGTTTTACCTTGATTTCTCCTTGTCCCTCGGCGCAGCAGGCCTGCAGGTCTTTCAGCAGCAGCTGGTACTTGGTGATCCTCTGCACGGGCTTGATGAGGTACGCGGCCAGCGGGTGCTCCAGCTTCTTCTTGCGCTGCACCCTGACGTACACGCGTGATACATGTAGTGTCGGTGTGTCGTGTATGTCGGTGCGGGGGCTGGGGAGGGGGCTATGGAGGGGGCTGTACCTGTCAAAGTAGTCGCCGGCGTGCTGCACCACGGCGGCGTTGCTGTCGGGCTTGTTGCGGCAGTAGGACACGTACATGTCGAACTCCCGCGCCCACGTCACGAAGCAGTGGCCCACGTCCTCGGGCATCGTCGAGTACTTGTCCAGCTCACGCAGGAACACGCGCTCGTGGAACCGGTGCAGCTCCTCGATGTTACCGAAGATCACCTCCTCCTGGCACACACGACCATTTACGAATCAGCACGAGCTTGCAATAGCGCCACTGCCACCGCATCAAACTGGACGCCGTCTGTCTTCTCAATGTGCAGATGACACAGTAGTTCAGTACTAGTTAGTTTACGTACTTTCCCGTGCAGCGCCGGCGGCACCGCGGCGGGGTCGGTGCGCATCTCTCGCAAGTAGCACATGATACACGTCTCCAGGTCTTTCACGTACGCTCGCTCCGTCTGCAGCAGCTCTGCCATTATGAACCTACGGCGCGACAAACATATGTAAATTAACTTCTACCAAGTAGAATAGCTCCTTCGATAACTGTTTTTTTTTGCAAACATTATTTTTAAAGTTAATCATAAGACGAATGGTAGCAGGTGGGAGCAACAACTATATGTATATGCAATTGTGTAGTTACTCCTTGCGGCGCGCGCTGCGTCGCTTGTCGTCTGCGGCTGGGTGAGCGGCGGCATGCGCGGCGGCGGGCGGCGGCTCGGCGGCGCGCGACTCCTCAGAGTGCATGGACGCCGTGGACTGCGTCGCGCTCGTCTCGCTCTCCGCCTCGCTCTCCCCGCCCTCCATGGACCCGCTGAATTCCGCATATCTGGCGCACGGTAAAATAAATATTAAGTGTGCTAGGACAGCGAAGACCACGGCCATTGCGGCAGCTCACCTGGCGTCGACGGCGGCCACCCAGTCCTTGATCTGTACGGCGTGCGGGTGACCCTTCTCCACGAGTCCGTCGGCGAGCTGTGCCAGCAGGCGTACGCGCTCGCGGCTCTCGCGCGCCACGCCTGCCGCCGCCGCCGCCGCCGCGCCCGCCGCGCCGCACCGCTCCTGCGTCTCGCGGATCCACTCCACAGCCGCGCGCGCAGACCGCTCGAACAGCGCAAACTGCTGGCACTGCTCCAGCCTCTTCTTGCGCACTGTCCAGTGCTCCAGCACCTGCCACGGACATCGCTCACATATTCATCTAACGCAATTAACACTATTTAATATGTCCAGTCCTACAATTTAGATATGAAAAAAAAAACACAAATCAGTAAAACGATGACAAGTCGTACAAAACGTACCAGCCTTAACAACAGCGTGATAATAATGAAGAGCATCGCCCCGGCCGCTGCGGCTCGCGCTCCGATACCATCGCTTTACAAAGTGTGCATTGTGCCTAAATCCCTACATCCACCGCCATTCAGAACAATAACACACCATGTCAGCGGCGCGGCGCTCTCGCACTCGACTACGCACCCTCCTTTCATTCTCTATTTGCTACTTTTTATTTTATGAATTGTCCATATAGTCTAATAATCTTACTATAATATTATAAACGCGAAAGTTTAGATAGATGGATGGATGTTAGAATTGTAGCCCAAACTGCTTAACGGATCTCGATGAATTTTGGCATAGATGTAGAGTATAGTCTTGAAGAACACATAGGCTACTTACTTTTGTTTTTTTAACTTTACGCGGACGAAGTCGCTGGCGATAGCTAGTATTAACACAGTTCGACAAACTAGTGTGACTGAAGTTACTGTTATGGCAGTAACTCTGTCAAAAATGTGTCGCACCTTGTTCTCCTGTGCGAGCAGCGTGTCGAGTATGGCGCGCGTCTGGTCGTGGTGGTGCTTGCTGGCGGCGGCGGTGTGGCCGTGCACCTGCGCCGAGCGCGCCGCGTACTTCAGGAACGTCTCGGCGGTGCGGCGCGCCAGCGTGCACGCCTTCAGGAACGCCTCCTTCTGCTCACCGTGCTTCACAACCAACGCACTCACCTGCCACCGGATGGACAAACGGATACCAATAATTATCATACAAACAATACTGTAAAGTATATTTTATTTTGTCTTACGTTAGATTATTATTAACATTGACTACGAATGAATAGTACTCGGCTACCTGTGCGGCCTTGTCCAGGTTGTGCGCGGGCTGGTCGTCGGCGGGCGGCGTGGGCGGCGGGGCGAGGGGCGGGGCGGTGGGCGGCAGCGGGGGCGGGGCGGCGAGCGCGAGAGGCGCGAGGGGCGCGAGAGGCCCGAGCGGCGCGAGGGGCGCGCCGCCGGAGCCGCACCAGTCCTCGTCCCGCCGGTACTCGCGCTCCAGCGAGTCCAGCACGGAGCACACCTGCTCCGCCGTCTTGTAGAAGTTCAGCGAAGCCGTCACCAGCTTGTGCCGCTCCTCCGCGCACGTCACCAGCCGCTGCCATCGCTCCGTCACCTCTTCCGATATCTCTCTGCGACACGATAACATGCATGTTTACGCATATTAGGATAAATCATAACACAGAAACTATTCGTAAATTGGTTGAAAAGTTCTACTTTTAGCCTTTCACTGTTTGTTATCGAATGACAGACAACATACATAAATAGCTACAGTGATGGCCGATACGATAGAGGCACGGCGACCGACCTGATGGTGTGGGGCTCGTAGTGGTTGGCGGCGCGCAGCGCGTCGGCGCGGTACTTGACCTGCACGGCGCTCGCGTGCGTCTTCTCCACGGCCACCTGGAACTGGTCGTGCTCGCGCTTCAGCTGCTCCGCTTCCGCCAGCGTGCCCGGGATGGAAAACGACGCCGCCAACATCGCCTCACCGTTGCGGATCCAGCTCACCACCTGGGCGGCGTCCTTCTGGAATTGACCTGGAAACGGCGCTCCTCCTTTTAACATACTTTGTTACTTTGTCGCAGATGTAAAGAAGAAATGGAGCCGATAGCTCAAACAACGACGGTGAGCCGATTAAGATTAAAGTATATCGATAATTGTTTGGAAGGTGTCGTCGTACCGAGCTGCACGCACTGCTCGAAGCGCGCGCGGCGCTCCTCGGCCAGCTCCTCGAGGTCGAGCTGGCGGTCGTGCAGGAAGTCGAGCAGCAACTGGACGCGCGCCTGAGCGTCCGGCGGCGCCGCGTCGCCCTCGCCCCCCGCGCCCGCCCCGCCCGCGCCCCCGCCGCCCCCTCCGCCCGACATAACCTCAGCTGCCTCCGCGATAGCCGCCGCCAACTCCTGCCCTTGCTGCACCACCTGCCACAGATGCCTTTAAGTAAGTCAGCAAAGGAAACACCTTAACCGCGTGAGAGGAGGGAGCATGCCTGGTAGGTGGCGTGCTGCATGCGGGCGACGCTCTCGTTGTGCGCGGCGAGCGCCTGCTCCGCCTGGAGCGGCTCGCGCGGCGGCTCCGTGCGCTGCAGCTCGTCGCCCCACAGCTCCAGCCGCGACGACACCTGCGCCGATCACACACACTACACTTTTTTAATATAATATCCTGCAGCGGACGACCATCTTAAGTCATTGCATTATACCTTTCCCTTCTTGGCGATTTCGAGTTATCGATTTATATCAAAACGTGGTTCGCATCGAAGCACAGGAAATGGATTAATTTTTTTCCAACGAATAGTCGGTACAAATATGACTGCTTATATATAAACCTGCAGATAGTGGGGAAATAATTGCAACATTCAATGAGTAATGAAATCGGAGAAGAAATGTAATGCCTTTTGTATTGTAAACAACGCGACCGTTGTACGTTTTATGTCGTATACCTAATGAATTTGTCACAATATTAACTGAATATTGTAATAAAGAAGAGTAAGAAGACATCCGCGGAATCGAATACGTTTTATGGATGAAAATATAATTGTTGTACATTTTTTATACATTTTTTGGTTTTAAAGTCAATTTGTTCCAAAGATTAATGTAGCTAGTATTCATTGGCAGTATCGTGTGTACACGCTACACGCTTCATCGAAGGCGAACGATTCCAACGATTGCAAGTTATTATCGTTGTCGGTAGCAGCGGCGTCACGGACCGCACCAACTGGGAATGCCATTGTTAGAGTGGAGTGGGAGTTGTCCAATTAAAGGATAGGAATGCAGGTGCGATAGTAGATACAGTACAGTAGTCAGTAGGTCAGTTTAAATTTACCTCAAGAGCATCGCGCTCGAAGTGTCTCAGCTGCAGCGTGAGCTCGAGGCGGCGCTCGCGGCCCGCCCAGAGATCCTCGAGCGCGCCGCGCGTGCCACGCAGTCGCTCCAGCGCGCTCTCCACCGCGCCGGTACTCGCCGCGTCCGAGTCGCCCGACGACCTGTAACCACCACAATCCACCATCACGGCACAAAACCAACGTTTACCCAAACCGTCATTAATCAACCGACCATGGCTCACGTAACACGTAACGTACTATGCATGGATATTCATCGCCGGCGACACTTGAGCTGTCTATAATTACCTCTAATCTACTCAGCCCGTGCCTCAAGTGACGAATTGTATTTACATTTGTTAAAAATTAGATAATCGTTTGTCAATTGGACCAAGTCAATACAATCTCTCTTGGAGTATATTACAGTGCGTAATATATTATAATCTTTATAACGATCTTATTGTTTGAGGCGCTAAGTAATAAAGACGAGAACTTTATGTATCACCTGTGCCACTGTCCAACTGTATTGGTAGCAGTAATTGCTGCAAGTTTCGACCTCAAACCGTTATTGGAAAGAGCGGCATGTGGATTGACCCAAGATTTGTCTTTCACGTCGATTGTTGGACGACTTTAAAAAAACAATAGGGAACTATTGATGCCATAGAGCATTGTCATGTGTATTTCTCATATGTTGTGATGTTCATAACTTTGGCTGCATTATCACTTAGCTAATTTTACCGTGTACAGATATACATACATATAAACAAGTTCGTACCTCCATCGTAGGCATTGAACTGGAGACTTGTGCCTGTGAGAGCGCCGATGATATTTGAGCATTTTATAACAAAGTGATCATTTCACCGCACTCAAATAACTTATCATTAGTTTCGATACAATCATTTATCACCACACTTATCTTCTGTAAGACCGATTGGACGATTTCGTTCCTAGGTGATTAAGTGTCGACAATGACCAACCGAAAAATCTACACAACTAAATAAAATATAAGTGTGTAATATTAACTTCAAAATGTCATATTACATACTCATGGTATATTTACGTACGTTATTTATAACAAAAAAAAACTTTTTGTGTAATTTCTGAAATGGCGCCTAAAATAGCTTTCAATATTTTAATATTGCATTACTAGTCATCCATAGGTACTTTGTTGACAAAAATTAAATATACTCTACATATACGGAAAATGATAATATGTCTATCTAATAATGTATCAGCTACTTCGAGCATAGTAACCAACATGATAGGGCAACAATGCTTTAGCAAATGTGTTAAGTCGGCTAGTTTACTACGACCAACAAGTTACACGACGGCCGGCCGCCGCTACTGTTATGTTACGGTTACATGTGCGCTGGTCTGCGGCTGTGCGCGCTCGTGTTCCGGCAACGCGGCCGCCAATAGCTAGTTGTGCGCGCGCTCGCCCTTACTAATGATTTGTTTACGTCGCCATGTTGACTAACATATTATGTACGAGTACAACGTGTGCTTCAATGAATACACCTTTTGCATTAAATATTAAAATCCATTTAAAACGGAACATTTACACAGCTATGGCAAGTATCTTATAAAATTAAGGCTTTATAATATGATTCCAATTTAATATTGCGTCAATATATAACTGAATATTTACATGTTGAGAGATGAATGTCCGAAATAAATGCATATGGCGAGAAGTTGCATTTACGCCGTTTTCTGAGGCCATTTCCCTAATCGATAAGGAAAGGATAAAAAATATCAAAGATATAAGTAATATAACTTTATTTGCGAATACGCTATACTGTTGCAAATTCTTGTGGTGCTATAGACTATCGTATAATTGAAGGACAAATAAATGCGCTTTAAAATACCGGTGTCAGGTGAACGCAATGCAACATCCTGTCATTGTATAAACAATACTATGACAGAGTCGGGGCACAGACTTTGAACTGCGTCAACATTGGGAATTTCATTCCATGTAAAAATCAGATATCAATGTTTTAATCTTTCGAGATAAGAGCGTCCCATTGAAACATATGCAAGTAACGTGTAAGTTAGGATTGCTGAATATTTGAAACATTAACGGTCATTTGAGTTATGATCGTTATATGCGCGGTCACAGGATAAAAGTTATTGGATGATTGCGTCCTGGAGTCACGCTCGCATTGAATATCCACATGAACTCTGAGCTCAACGACGATTGTGCTCCTATTTAGATCACCTTCTGCTAAAAGTCTTCCTTTGAATAGAGCGTAGTAAAGGTGTTTTTGATAATTTTTTTCATCTTCTTCAATTAACAAAAATTATTAAAATACCTATACAATGTAATAGGAACATTGGCGCCGCGCAAATAATACAAATTAAGATTTCAATACTTTACCAACAAGTTAAAATTCAGGTCCACACCGGTCTTTAGTTAGGGAAAATTCAATTCAATTCAAATTTTACTTTATATTCTGAGGTTCACACGACAACGGAAATTTGTGGAGATTTCTTAAATGAAAAACGAATATTTTATTAATATCCTAATGCTCAAAATATCATAAGAGCCACCGAATGAGCAAGTACCCTAGGACGTACCACACTAATGCTAACCACGATTTGAAAATATGAAGAATCGATTTTAGAGACCGACGCTCTTTGTGTTAGCGATATCTAATTCAAAATAGGAGTTTGGTAATAAGAACTGTACGTAGTCTTATTTTTAAAGTAGCTTGTAGTAGTTATGATCGAATATCCGATAAATTGTCGCGTAATGACGCCAGGTAACGATTTACGGAGCAATGAATAAATACTTAGTAAGCATCGGTGGCGCGTCGCCCGTCGCCAGCCAGTCGGAACCGGCCGGCGGACACGCATCGTGAAATCGACAGCCGTGTGCTTGCTGTGCCCACTGGCCGCTGGTCACCGGCTGCAGTCTACAGCTGCACTCGGCCGACGCTTAGCAACGGGATCATGATGCGTTGCCTGACACACCCGCCCCCTTATGAATTACAACCTATCGTCGCCAGCTCATATATGTTCCCCTCCGATGGACTGAGTCTACCCAGCGCAGGTTGGATATCTTTAAAATTCTTTGCCGACAAGTGAAGGTTGCATCACGACGATTTCCTTCGCCGTAAGAACGTCGGACGGAATGGTACATTGTACCACGATGTCTCGATTTCGGTCCGTTTAAGCCAAAAAAGCGAGGGAATTAAATATATCTACAACTAGAACTGAATAAAAATGATAGTTACAAATTTCATAGACGAGGCTTCCGCTCGCTAAGTCGAGCTGCCGCCCCGCCCGCCTAAGGGCACGTTTGTCCCGACGGCGACGAGTGCCCGGCTTCATGCACACTCTATTTTACAAAATCGCGTTAGGGGGTTTACGTCCGACTTTAAAAAACGATAACTGCTAATTTATACAGTCCTATCTGCATGACGGAAGTTGAAAGTTGAGCACTTAGGTAAAACCATATTTGAAGGGGTCGGCGGTATTCAAAGTGCATAGATTTGAATTGAACAAATGCTTATAGTGACGTACTTATCTTTATTATGACGACGGATAAAAGCTTGTAGCAAACATTGAAAGTCAGTTTAATTACGGATTTAGTTTTTTTCGAATAATATAAAGAAATAACTAATGGCTTCCAATAGCAGTCTAGACGGGAAATCCGTACCTACAGAGTTTTATAGATAGATACGAGTATCTTGATTCGATGATAAGTTGCGATATGGAATGCAGACTTCTAAAGGAAAATTAATGCAAGGCGTTCATTGGAGGAAGAAAACCTGAATCAATTAAAACAATTTAACATATTTCGTGTACATGATGTATTTGCGTTACTTTTAACGTATAAAACTAAGTCTGTCAAGTCCGTGTTTGTTTCGGGTAATCTCTGAAACATCTAATCCTTTATTTATAAAGGTTAAGCGTTAGTAAGAAACAGAAAAGATATATTAGCTTAATTAATAGGAATTAAATAGAAGAGAAAGAAAAAGTAGATAACAAAGAGTTTTTTGTTCAATCGTGTTACCAAAATAAAGTGTGTAGAAATGAAGCTACAATAAAACCTGCTACAAATAGATCAATAAACAAGAAAGATGCGACAGTTAGTTGTAAGGGAGCATTGATTGCATATGAAACGATTTATCGGATCGTTAATGTGAAGACTGCATCTTTATGTGACGTAGGGTTAGGCCGCCGAGTTCCGAGCGCCGAGAACGTTAGCACATCGTAACTTTAGACGTCGACGTTCAGGCGGTTGCTGCCTCGGTCGAGCTAGTCACAAGTGACGGCGGCTGCGGCGAGGGAACGCGGGCAAGCCTTCTCTTCCCCACCCGTTTCACTGGAGTCTCAATAATTATATATGTGACGAGACAAAACAGATCGACGTCGATTAATGTACGCTATTATATGTCTCGCTACCGTAATAAAAATACATTAAACACTGCCGTACCGTACCCAGTTTAGAGTAATAAAAAAGTATCATGAACGTATTTAGGATTAAATAAAAATTAAAAATGCTAACAGACTATTTTAAAGCCTAGACAAAGTTATATTCTATTCCAGTGATAAAAATGAGCAAAAAAAAACATGTATAAAACTGACATAAGTAGTTAAATGTTTTTGTTTAGGCCTACCGGGCAAATCTAAAGGCAGTGTAGTTTTTTTAATTGGACTAAAACAATTGCAAAAGATAAGTGTTGGTGAATAGGGACTCGGGCGGCTAGCCGCTGTCGGCGGGCAGACGGGGTGGGACGGCGGTAGCAGGGGGTGGAGGTTGCAATTGGGGATGGGGATGCGAAAGTATTAACCCTTTGTGCACGCAACGCGCCGCGTAATCATCAACAACGAATCTTCTGTTTAATACAAAGGACCGGACTTGTATTTAAGAACGCTTTCATTTTCTAATTTTCCTTGTCGGTGAAATGTCTACGAAATTTATAATAAATAATATAATATTTATGCAGGAGCGAGAAAACTTTACACTTATTCCGTGAAAGCTTTTTAAATTCATTGTTTTTATATAGTCAAGTTACTTCACTAATAGAATAATATGTCATAAGGCAAGGTGCTGGCGCCGGGTATACGTTTCGCTTTCTACAGCAAACTGCCAAAGAAGAATGGATCCCGAACACGCCACACGCTAGCTCGCCTAAACAAAATCCTAATGAATCAATTTAATTGGCTGTCGAAACAATAACTATTCGTAATAATACTAACATGTAAATATTTGGTATCTTATAAAATACAGATATAATTAAAGGTACGTCATATGTAATTAATCTCTAAAAAATGCGGTAAAGATAATGCATGTTTCGTAATGCAATTGTTTCCAGCTCAAGGTATCGAGCGAGATGACGAAGCAAACAAAACCGCGGCTCGTTCAAAGGCGCGCGACGTCGCCTCCGCGGTCGCTTGTTTTCCGATACATATTCCGGTAACATCACAACAGATAATGCGGGGCTTTCTCTCGCGAGCGCGCGCTATCATTCCGAGCGAGAAATGCGTTCCGTAACGATGGTTCAACTATTCTCGTCGCGAAATACTTCTGTTTGCATCTAATTTGGCCGGGCATAAATATATCACGAAAAAAAAAAGAATATGAAATTTAACAAAACTTTCAATTGACACCATTAGAACGAGCTATACTTTGTAAGTGTTGTATTAAAAAATAGCTCATAAGTTACCTTCTCATGCATCACCTACCTTCCAGTTAAAGTCCCGTCAAAATCAGTAGAGATTACATACAGACACTACATTTTTAGTAAATGTGAAGATTGATAGTTTGTATGATAAAAATAAGTACACGTTTTTCTTTTATTCCATCTCGCAACAGAGAATACAAGATTTCTTTTTATTTTCGAGCGCGGAGGTCAAGAGCCGTCCTCTATCAAAGTAGACTTCTCTCATTATATCTATTGCAACAAAGCCTGCGCTACCCCTCGTGAGCAGAGCGGCGTGCGCGTACCTTTATTCAATTATCTGACTAATATTATAATTGCGAAAGTTTATATGGATGGATGAATGGATCGATGTCTGTTAAGAGTTTGTAGCCTAAACTACTGAACTGATCTCGATTAAATTTGGCAAAAATATATAGGATAGTTTGGAAGAACATATAGGCTACTCTATTTTTTTAATTCCACGCGGACGGAGTTGCGGGCGAAAGCTAGTATGTGTTTCAAACGATCAATTTTTTTTACGACGACGATGTTTAGAATACAGCGGCGCGGTTCGTTCAGTCGCTCGGTCCCCACTAGAAAGGATCTTTGGCTCGTTATCTCGCCATATGTCCAAGAGAGTGGCCGCGCACAGTGCCTCCATTTATCACCAGTGTTTTGAGGAACGACGAGTGCCCGTTCCCGAGACGACAGAGGATAATCACATCTAACCTTATAATATATCCAAGTAAAGAAAGATGCAAATAACCGCACAGATGGTGTGGCTTGCTTAGCTTAGCTTACTGTTACGATTGCTTGTCTTTATTTCGGAATATCATTCGGTCGGTCGTTAGCCTCGGCATCGAAGTCTCATGTCTGAAGCAGAAGGGGTGCACTGGCGGCGCAGAGCCGACGAGGGCCCTTTGGGGTCCTTCATATAACAAACCCGGGGGTATTTGTATGCGCCTAGGAATAATTATTAGTTCCAGTGACGGATATCACGTACAGATTTAAAGTAGATCTAAAAACTAATTTTCCGGTCGCTTGTACTAACGAAGAACGATTCAAAAATCAATCGGCGAGTATAGGATAGTTTTGAATTAAGTTAGGCTTGCGATAAAACAATAAAAGCGTGAGACTTTGATTATGCACTTAAAGAGCCAGTAAAAGGGTAATAGGTAAACACAGATGTAAAATCGAACATCGTTGTGTTGAAATTGTTCCCACGCATCTCACCTCGAATGTGGAGTGCTAAACAGAGTATGAGGTGGTACTTGGGACATTTACCTATTTGTTGAACGGATATGACTGATACGGAGAAGTAGCATTAAATTTTTTTAGTCAATTATTTTAATTTTTTTAGTTACTATAATTTCATACCCATATTGAGGGTTACCAAAATATATTAGATTTGGCAGTGGCGGCCACACATTATTCTTAGGGTACTCAACTCAACTCAAATAGACAAACCCTTTTATTTGATATCTATGTTTTGGCGGTTGTACAAAATTAATGTCATCCGCCATTTTATAATGGATTTAATTTTAGTTTATTCATAGTGGACTGTATTCTGGTCACTCTGGCCTCTGAGTGCATGCTAGTAGTAGGAATTGAACTAAAATCGGCAAGAGGGGTCCTCAGGCGTAAAAGCGCGCCGGAAGCGGCGATTGTGAGACAATTTAAATCAGTCGGTGGGATCCAGCAGCTATTGTGGCCGACTTCCCGAGAACTGTGGCCAGCGATACACGTACACATAGCTGTGACGTTCGTGTGAGTGTACATTTTATGTTTTACGATGTTATGAGCACGGATTTACAAAACAATCATTCTAATATTTGAAAATACTATTAAGGGGCTGTTACTATAGAAATATACAGCACCATGGTCTTACAAAGCCACCTTTACAAGTTCTATCATTGTGTCTATCTGTACTATTGCTCCTTAGTGGCTATCAAACAAGCCAACAACGTGTGACTTAATGTGTGTTGTTATGTGCTCACGTCGCCGCTCGTCAAGCATCATTCAACCGCCCTGCGAGTAGCGGCGGCGGCGGCGGCGGCGGCGGCGTCGGCGCAAGCACAACCCGTAACCGTAACGAGATACACCAACAATGTCATTCATATTTTATAATACTGATATTTTATACTACTAACAAACATAACGTAATACGCAAAATATGATATAATATCAGCAAGACACAAGTCATATGTGGGAAATTGCAAGTTGGAGGTACCGATGAATAGCATTTTTTCTATTTATTAACATTAAATTTTAAGAGAAATCAAGGCCGATTATAATATGGGGTTGCTATATAGATAGTGCGGGACTGTTGCGCGACCCTCAGATACACGCTGCGACATGCGAGCGATCATGAAAACTATTGAAAGGTTTAGAGATCATTCTTCGCCTTTTTATTTACGGTTGCATTTATTACATATCTAAGCTCATTAAAAATAATCTTGTTTATGACTATGAAACCCAATTAACAAATCAATAATGCTAAATACCTTTTCAATTGTGTTTGAGAAAGAGAACTTTAGACAGACTTGAGAAAAGGAATGTTTAGTGAGGTCCGTGTGATGGACAGAACAACCCTGCCTTCAGGGTGAACATCGTAGGGAACTCAATCACACCCGCAGTATTCGAGGGGTCCTACCCTACCCGTCAGCCACCAAGGTCGAGGTCGTACGCAGTTTGTAAACAAAACATTGCTGTAACAAAACTGTATCTCCATTGTTTGGCCTCCTTTAATGTTAAATAACGTTATTAATATTTTATATGTTTTTAAAACACAATCATAACATATAAAATTATATGATATTCAATTTTGTACTTAATTGTTTCCGTGTTAGTTTTTTGTATTCAATTGCATTTTAATAAAAACGAAATCACCATCGACATTATTCACCTATGAACGTAAGAAACCGTTAATTTTTATCTAAATAAATAATTTTTATTTAGAATCCAAATAAAGGTGGTCGCACTATAATACAATACGTTTCGACTTTCGATAAAAGAGTATATCGCGTGATAAACGTCGCGTCGCGACGGTGGTGTAGCGCGGACTGGCGGCTGGCGGCTGGCGGCTGGCGGCTGGCGGCTGGCGGCTGGCGGCTGGCGGCTGGCGGCTGGCGGCTGGCGGCTGGCGGCTGGCGGCTGGCGGCTGGCGGCTGGCGGCTGGCGGCTGGCGGCTGGCGGCTGGCGGCTGGCGGCTGGCGGCTGGCGGCTGGCGGCTGGCGGCTGGCGGCTGGCGGCTGGCGGCTGGCGGCTGGCGGCTGGCGGCTGGCGGCTGGCGGCTGGCGGCTGGCGGCTGGCGGCTGGCGGCTGGCGGCTGGCGGCTGGCGGCTGGCGGCTGGCGGCTGGCGGCTGGCGGCTGGCGGCTGGCGGCTGGCGGCTGGCGGCTGGCGGCTGGCGGCTGGCGGCTGGCGGCTGGCGGCTGGCGGCTGGCGGCTGGCGGCTGGCGGCTGGCGGCTGGCGGCTGGCGGCTGGCGGCTGGCGGCTGGCGGCTGGCGGCTGGCGGCTGGCGGCTGGCGGCTGGCGGCTGGCGGCTGGCGGCTGGCGGCTGGCGGCTGGCGGCTGGCGGCTGGCGGCTGGCGGCTGGCGGCTGGCGGCTGGCGGCTGGCGGCTGGCGGCTGGCGGCTGGCGGCTGGCGGCTGGCGGCTGGCGGCTGGCGGCTGGCGGCTGGCGGCTGGCGGCTGGCGGCTGGCGGCTGGCGGCTGGCGGCTGGCGGCTGGCGGCTGGCGGCTGGCGGCTGGCGGCTGGCGGCTGGCGGCTGGCGGCTGGCGGCTGGCGGCTGGCGGCTGGCGGCTGGCGGCTGGCGGCTGGCGGCTGGCGGCTGGCGGCTGGCGGCTGGCGGCTGGCGGCTGGCGGCTGGCGGCTGGCGGCTGGCGGCTGGCGGCTGGCGGCTGGCGGCTGGCGGCTGGCGGCTGGCGGCTGGCGGCTGGCGGCTGGCGGCTGGCGGCTGGCGGCTGGCGGCTGGCGGCTGGCGGCTGGCGGCTGGCGGCTGGCGGCTGGCGGCTGGCGGCTGGCGGCTGGCGGCTGGCGGCTGGCGGCTGGCGGCTGGCGGCTGGCGGCTGGCGGCTGGCGGCTGGCGGCTGGCGGCTGGCGGCTGGCGGCTGGCGGCTGGCGGCTGGCGGCTGGCGGCTGGCGGCTGGCGGCTGGCGGCTGGCGGCTGGCGGCTGGCGGCTGGCGGCTGGCGGCTGGCGGCTGGCGGCTGGCGGCTGGCGGCTGGCGGCTGGCGGCTGGCGGCTGGCGGCTGGCGGCTGGCGGCTGGCGGCTGGCGGCTGGCGGCTGGCGGCTGGCGGCTGGCGGCTGGCGGCTGGCGGCTGGCGGCTGGCGGCTGGCGGCTGGCGGCTGGCGGCTGGCGGCTGGCGGCTGGCGGCTGGCGGCTGGCGGCTGGCGGCTGGCGGCTGGCGGCTGGCGGCTGGCGGCTGGCGGCTGGCGGCTGGCGGCTGGCGGCTGGCGGCTGGCGGCTGGCGGCTGGCGGCTGGCGGCTGGCGGCTGGCGGCTGGCGGCTGGCGGCTGGCGGCTGGCGGCTGGCGGCTGGCGGCTGGCGGCTGGCGGCTGGCGGCTGGCGGCTGGCGGCTGGCGGCTGGCGGCTGGCGGCTGGCGGCTGGCGGCTGGCGGCTGGCGGCTGGCGGCTGGCGGCTGGCGGCTGGCGGCTGGCGGCTGGCGGCTGGCGGCTGGCGGCTGGCGGCTGGCGGCTGGCGGCTGGCGGCTGGCGGCTGGCGGCTGGCGGCTGGCGGCTGGCGGCTGGCGGCTGGCGGCTGGCGGCTGGCGGCTGGCGGCTGGCGGCTGGCGGCTGGCGGCTGGCGGCTGGCGGCTGGCGGCTGGCGGCTGGCGGCTGGCGGCTGGCGGCTGGCGGCTGGCGGCTGGCGGCTGGCGGCTGGCGGCTGGCGGCTGGCGGCTGGCGGCTAAAAGGAAATGAAAATATGTTTAATTAAAAAACGAAATGGAAGAAAAATATTTTAAAGCGTGATCGTTTGCTTGGCATGCTACTTGAAAGCGACATAATATTAAAGTTATGAAATGCTAAAGCTCGCCATATCCATACGACGTGGAATTATTTCCAATTGGGGCCGTTGAATGATCTCCATTGGATAATAGTGCAAAAAAAACAGAATTGCTCCCGTATTGAGACGAGGAGATTGCGAGGGAAGGGGAGGCCTTTGTGCCGGCCCCAACTGCTGCTAAAACAAACTAGGCACTGTATTGTGTCCAATTTATTTGTATGCAATGCATTCAGTATATATTTCCAATTACTAGTCTTGGTACATAAAATACTCATTCTTTGCTAGATAGTCATTTGAAAGATATTGCACAACTTAAAGGAATTGTTTTTAAATATTAGGACGAGACATGCCTTTCATAAATGTAAATGTTTTAATTAACTACCCTTAACCAAGGATGGTTTAACATTGTAATATGGACAATGCAAAGACAATAAGCGATATTTTAATATAGATTTTGCAGATTAGCGATATGTCTACTAATAACGTAAGCGTTAACCGCGATTATAGAACGGAATTAAGAAATCCAACACCTACGCAAATATTAATAGTTCATAATCATTTATAGTAAGCTACAGAAAGATTCATCGTGAATATGTAAAGAAAAAAAAAATCTTGTAATAGCCGGATGTAGCAGTGTTCAGCGCCGACGAGTACGCTATGAGAGCTGTCAATTTCCCTATAATTTAACTATTGACTCAACATGCAGCAACGCCGGCGGCGGATGCCGCTTGTGACTGCGCCCTCGCTATTGCGAGATAACTTCACACTCCTGATCGCCTGTGTGCGACTCTGCATTCAATCAATGTTCAACATCACTACAAATACGAGGAGTTTTACGTAGCATTTAAGGATATACTATTATTTCCTTCGCCATCTTATATCTTAGCAAATAGCATTTGCGTCGCGTCGAGGTATTATTTGAGAACGCCACTTTTAGTAGATCTTTGGAGGTTCAGAAAATATAAATTCTGCCTGTTTGTTAAATTTTAATACACGACGCATGAATGAATGAACTATCCGACAGATACATCTTATGTGTGATAACATATGAAGCTTCCTCTGAGGCATGCGTCTAAAAAATTTTTTACGTGTGTGATCTGTTGTTTGTATCATTAATGCAGATAGTTTTTGTTTTGTTTCTGTCGAATATGTAAACAATATTGTATTCAATTGCCGATGCAGCTAATGACATATACGAGTAAATAGAAAGAAAACATAATTTGTAAGTAAATCGTTTCACTTCGGTCGATGCATACGATTGGAAGTCACGTCTCGATTTTTTCTATTTTGTATAATTTAATTTTGTTTGTGTGCTATATATTTATTTATAACTGTATGGAAATACACAAGGTCCCAATCCCGGTGGAGCGGCAGGCGCGGGTTTCGGCCCCGTCTCTATTGTCTACGAAAGAATGGCGGCCAACTTTTAAACATTCAGCATTCATATCGATTCGTAAGCGAAACCGAACATTAATTGTGTAAGAACAAATTGAATGCAGGCGACCTTTGTGCATAAAGAAACAGTAGATGCGACCGTTGTTTGTTATATCATAATTACGACATCGTACGGTGTGTGTGTGTGTGTGAGAGAGAGAGAGGCATGCGACCGACCTGAGGTCCTGCAGCAGCGTCTCCCCCTGCGCGATGGTGGCGGCGCAGGCTTCGAGGCTGGCGGCGCGGTGCTGCGCGCACTGGTCGAGCGCCCGGCGCGCCGCCTCCGGGCTGTCGTCCGTCGTGCCCCCGCCCCCGCCCCCGCCGCGCAGCGTCTCCAGCCACTGCACCAGCTGCCGGTCACACCGCCCCATTCAATACCAGTCCGCCTTGCAGTAGAGTAGCGTAGTGCGTGATGTAAGTGAGACCGGCCTCCTTCTCGTGCGTGTAGAGGAGCACGGCGAGGTCGAGGCGGCGGCGGCGGCGGTCGACGCGCGCCGCGAAGGCCGCCACGTGCGCCTCCAGCTCGCGCGCCACGCCCAGCACCTCCTCCGGCTCGCACTCGCCCGACCGCGCCAGCTCCTCCGCCGCCGACAGCAGCTTCTCCGCGTTCGTGTACGTGTTCTGCGACAACCGCATACATACATACATACATACATGCATACATATATAACGCAATAACGCTCCTCTAGGAACTCTAAACAAGGAATTTAACGCACTTGCGCGACATTTTCGAAGTGTTCGTGAGATTTTTGGTATACTCGAGCCTTGTGAAGGTTTCGTCCTATTCCAGTGTTTTTCTGTAGGAATTGTAAGCCATGATTTGACAGCCAATCCAGCACCTGCAAATCGTTTCATAAATTAGTTACTCAGTATTACAGCGGTGGGGAGTAGGTGAGAGGTGCGAGGTGCGAGCGGTGGCGGACCTGGCGGCAGTCCTCCTTGTAGAGCAGCAGCGCGAGGCGCTGGTGCAGCTTGAGGCGCGCCTGGTGGTAGCGCGCCTCCAGTGCGCGGTGGTGGCCGAGGATCTGGTGGATGACGGCCAGCACGTGGTTGGCGCCCGAGCTGTAGTCGGCGGCGGGGTCACCCCCCGCACCGCCGCCGTTGCCCCCGCAGTTGTCGCTCTGTCATAAAGTATAACAGTAAATGAATCTAAACTACTCCTTGCGGAAAATGACAAAAGACAGGGATATAGTCAATAACTTGTTTTTACGCCTCATTATTACGAATTAATAAAATGACAACATACCATATCGGCGGAGTCAGTCTGATGACACACTTGAACGAGGTGGTCAAGTTGGTACAGAAGCTTCTTGCTCGTCGAATGCACCTGGTGGGGAATAATATGTGAAACTAAAATTCTATTCAAATTGATACAATTAATCGAAATTTTTACAAGAGATAATCTTAGTGTAGTGTTTAAGAGAGATGAGAGGCACAGGGGGTGTAGGGCAAGACGCGGCGCTTACCTCCGTGTAGGCCTGGCACATGTGCTCGTAGAGCTGGCGGTGGCGCTGGGCGTGCTGCTCCAGCGCGCGCGGGTCCGTGCAGGGCGCGCCGCCCTGCGCCCCCTGCCCGCCCTGCCCCGTCTGCCCGCCCGGCGCCGGCGCCCCCGTGGCAAGCTGCAGCGCTAGCGCGCATTGTGCCCCCCACCCGCCCACCGCCGCCGCGTACGCCTCCGCCTTGTGATGGAAGACCACCGACAGCGACAGCACCGCCGACCGCTCCTCGAGACCTGACCGTTACCAAACGCATTCAAATTTCATGTCCTCTCTTCTGTGATTTCACACATTAAACAGGTCATGAATCGGACAGATTGAACAGGTAAGAGTAAGTGAATGTAACCGGCGGAGAGATGTTTGTAGGCGCGCTCGAGACGCAGCGCGAGTGCGGAGATCTGCGCCTCCGCGTAGTGTCGCTTGTCGGCGAGCCGGCGCGCCGCCGTGGCCACGCGCGCCACGCTCGGCCGCCCGCCGCCCGTGCACGCCGCCGCGAACCTGCACATTGCACTCTCTAATCTCCCCCATACTGTTCTCGTCCCGAGCACTCGGACTTCTTCGCAGCTTAGTAACGGACCTCGCGTGCTCCTCCTGCAGCCGCTTAGCCGCAGCGCACGAACGCCCTATCTCGACGTACGTCGCAAGGAATGCCGTTCGATGGTTGACAATCCATTCCAGCATCTAAAAAAATACACTAAATTCAACACAACTTATTAAAATAGGTAGGGTGAAGTGTAAGCAATAGATACCTTTTCGCAGTCCTGCTCGAAGAGTCTCAGCTGGAAGCATTGGTCGAGTTGCATCTTCTTGTGCTGCCAAAGCTTGTGTGCGTGCGCGTGTGCCGAGCGCACGGCGGCGAGCTGCGCGCGCACCGCGCCGGGCGAGCCGCAGTGGAAGGCCGGCTCGCCGCCCGCCTCCGAACACGCCGCCGCCTGCGCCTGCGCAGCCTCCAGCCGCTGCAGCACCCGCGACCCTGGCGAGACGCACACACATATACACGATCAATAATTTTAATAACACACAAGTAAATCACTCTCACACTAAAGGTTTAAACAAATATGTTTTAATAGGTAGAAAACACCTTAACACCCTAATATAGATATGGCTTCATACTACTCAAAAAAAATCCCCATTCCATCAGTGGAGGTAAAGGTGTAACGATAAGGATACCGTGTCGATAGTGGCATCGGCCGCAGTGGAAGCACATGTGGGAGTGCGCCGCCGAGTGCACCAAGGATTGCACCACGACGCGCGCTCATTAACGCAACACCGCTCTCAAATCATTCGTCCGCGAAAAATTCCGCTCGATTGGTGTTACCGTGCGCTCCTACATCTTACATTATTTCGCTTTTCCTTCGACAAGGTTACAGATTTGCGTAATTTTCTAACGCATTTCCGGCGAGAAATCCGACGATTACGAATTTTTACGTGTCATTTATTATTTGGTATACGTTTAATGTTGCATCGAACGAGCAAAGTGAAACTTTTAAAACATCCACGAGGTTTTATATATGACAAAAAGCAAAACTAATAGCGTAGTTGAATTCAAATCAATAAGAAAGAAACAAAAACAATTTTCCAAAAACAAACACAGACAAGTTTTACATTTGCGATAGTTTAAAGAGTTACCTTGCGCCTCTAGCTCGTCGACGGGCACTTTGGCGAGGCGCTTGCTGATGTCGGCGTGCGCGTCGATGGCGCGTCGCGCCCCCGTCACGTCGTCGGCGAAGTCAGCGCGCGCCACGTCCTCCTGCAGGTCGTCCAGCCGGTCCAGCAGCTCGCCTGCCTGCCACACCAGCTCCTCCAGCGCCTGCACCCTCGACATTCTCACTCTCATTCTCCCCTCCACTACATCACTAACACCTTCACGTCTACACTAACACTTACCAATCTCAAATCTATCCACTGCGGGTGGTCATAATGCAGTGTACCGTCAAGGTCAGATGTCAATTGTGTGCTATCTATTATTTTAGGCAGAGCTTCTAAGCTGATCATGGTCGTCTGAAATAAAAGATTGCTCATTTACCAATATTTTCCTTGTGATTAGTTGTAATCTAAACTACAATTTAGTACAATTTGTATCTCACCTCAAACTTGTATTTGTGTGAACCAATGGTTGTGCGTTGCTTTTGCCAAAAATTATCAGGTTTAACTACCAGGGCCTGATGGACGGATGAAGAAAAATGTTCTTGTAGAACTTTCAAAATAGGTTTAATAGCAGCCCATGCCGAACCTCTCATATCTATCAATATTGTAAAGCCATGCGTCTTCACCGAATCGCTAAAACAAACAAATAATTATGATGAATTTTGATGACTATGCAGAGTCATAAACATAACCATTATATTAACAATCAACAAAAGAAAAATTTACTTTAAAAAACATATCAATGTAAGCCTATTGCCCTTGCCCTTGACTTCATTGGCATCTTAATTGAGATATGATTATTACATTTCAAATTATAAGCTAATTCACAATTTCTAAATACTGTTATCAAATCTTCTTAAACACAGGTTAACCTATTTAAGGAGCCAATAAAAGGAAGACATCTAAAACTAACAATAATTATATAGCAATAAAATCAATTAAGTTATATTTACAAACTTTGTTAACAAATTATATTCAGTAGTAGCAAAATGTTTTTCATTATTGAATAACTTTTACTTTCATGTATGCACATACAAATTCCTTTGTTACAAGTTGTGATTCATATGTGCCACTTGATTCCTTATTACACACAGCGCATAACATTCGCTCATAAGTATCATTCATAGCAATTTAGTTACCAGCACTTTTGATAAAATCTTTTGAAAGATCTCATGAATTGATCGTTTGGAAGACATTCATCTTGTCTTTTTATATATATATATCATAAGGTGGCAAGGTGGCTTATCTACTGTTGTATCAATATAATACCTGGGTATGGTCATAAGGTAGTGAAGCAAGCGCCTATAGTCATCCGGAGCCACCCTGTCTCGCCTGGAATTTGCGGGAAACCATATGATAGGTCCCCCTCTGCGGTCCAGGCCACCTGTGAGCGCTGCCACCCGCTCCTGCAGCAGGGGCAGCACGTCCAGGGCGCGCGCGCCTGCCTCCATTGCGCGCCCCCCACGCGCCGAAACGCGAACCCGCCTAAACAAGCCTGCAAATACACTCCACATTTATTACCATGCAAAATGCATCCATATTAAATGTTTTTACTCAAAGTTATTATGTCTGTATATGCAAAACCCAAACTACAGTGAATTCTAGGATTTACCAGTACAACCTAAGGTTTACCTATTAGTTATGGTTAAAAGCCCAAAAGTTATATGATCTTTACTTCAAGCATTGAGTACCATTCACTTGATAAATCATAAGTTTTTCTTTAAATAGATGTCAACTGGTGATAAATAGTTGATCTACATTCTAGTAGAAGGAACAACAAAAGGACAATTTGTTGTTTTAAATATGAAGTGATTAAATAAAAAGAGAAAGTTACAGAAATAAATTAACCCACAAAAACAGTTTATTGGTTATTGTTTTGGTTATTAATGAATAAGCCAGTATAGAAAATTGTAAGATTTTCACCTCTAACTTAGTGCAGGTTCTAAGCCTGTCAGTGAAGACATAGAATGAGCTGGTATAGAAAATACAAAAATATTGTAGCATACTAGTGAAACTATTTTGGTACCATGAGTGAGGTTCACACATACAACTGCATTTTCAACAAGTTATCTGAATCTGCGCGTTTCTAAGATGTGCTATAACTTGACGTCAGGTAAACTATTATAAATATTAATGTACTACTTTAAAGGCATTTTAATGATTCTATTATAATACTGTTTTTACCAGAAACTTCATTTGCATATGACAAGTAGGCAGTTTCTATGGCCATTACATTGTGAAGCTAAAAAATAATATTATTTAAACTGACTGAAAGATGCTTTTTTCACTTTATATGATGAATAATAAAACATATCAAGTTATTGTCATTACTATTAATTGTTTTATAATAGTTGCAGGATCCAATCTTGTAACTCTCCATTCCAAAAACTTTGTTGTATAGGTAGTATTTTGTTTTGTAGTAATTTTTGTTTATCAAGCTCAGAAAAATTTGAAAATGGATTATTGAGAATAAAAGAAACATGGGGTATACTTGCTATTGGCATATAGTAAGCAATGTTGTATTTAATATATTTTTTATAACTGGCCAGCAAGAGTTACCTTTACTTTTGTTTTTTATTTAATAATTCTACTTTTACTACTACTAAGTCATTGTGGAAACAAGGAAATAAAACTTTATTTACTGCATGAAACAAAACTAAACATATAAGTGGATATTGAATTCGTTTTTATACAATAAAACCCTTATTGTTTTACGAAAAGACCAACGCCAAGAGAGGCTTTGGGTGTATACAAGATTGAAGCAAGCAAAAACATTGTGATTTTACAGTAAAACAAGCCGGTCGACTATATGATTGTCAGGTACATCATACCAAAGATTTTTTAATAATCGCGGATGACAAATTATTATAGATATATAACTACATGTCACAACAAATAACCTCAGACAGACATCAACTTAAACTAACCGTGGTGACTCAGGGATGGTAATTAGTCAGACATAAGGGTTCGGCACGCATTATTGTCACTTATATTATCTTCACTAATACATTTGTAAAAAAATATACTCATTTAAGCTCTAAATCTTAATAAAAACACAGAATCTATGCATAATGACACTAAGTAACACGAACAACCACAACTACTACAATGGCGCGTCAGGGATGCTTCAAACTTCAAACTTGAAAAAAAAAACGATTGTGCTAACGGACCACCGGGACCACATTCATTAATTTTTCGCATCCATGGTATGGTTATTAAATTAATTACAAGAAATAAACAAATTCGTTTTCGCTATTTTATTGCATCTTTTTATCTCAAAATATTTTTAGATGTCTTGTTCTTAATCTGGGAAGTAAAATTTATAGCGTTTTACTAGTTTAAAAAAAATCGTTAGAATTTTCGTAGAAAATATTATTTTTTACAAAAAACAAAGAACGTGAAAAGGATAAGAATAAAAACCACTGTAATCAGTTAGCATCATTTAATAGGTTTCAACAATTATAATGTGTGTGAAAATATATTGATTTGCCGGAAAAGATTTAACAACTAATTATTGGAAAAGTTATGTGATTGTGGTTTATTTTGAGCACGTACTACCATTCACTTGTTACAATATAAAATATACTTTAAATATCCACTTGGTAAATGCCGATGAATAGGCAAATAACAATATTTTTTTAATAACATGAATCAATAATTTTTAGAAATAACAAAATATTTTAATTATTAACAAAAAATACATGCTTAGTGATCATAGAAACAACATTAATGAGATTATCTATATTTATCGAGTATTTGAAGTACCTAATCCTGAGTTTTAATAAAGTTTTACTTGTAAATCTGAGGATTACCGGAAGTTTTACTTCTACCGCAACGTTTACTTATTGTTAAAAATGTTTTTAATTTAGGAATAACAACTAATTTTCATATGGCAATTTGTAACTGTCAATTTGATTATCAAATTAAAACAACCTGTCAATTAACTGTCAATTTTACTTTAAAAATAATCAATTTTTTATACCTTGCATTCAGTGTAGATAATTATTAGATAATAATGTTACGCTGGAATATAGTGTAAAACAACGTATACAGTATCATTAATAGAATAGAAGCTCTCTTACATGTTTATCAAAAGATTCGCAGTTACTGCGATACAAAGAGGTTCAGAATCACAGATAAATTATTTGTTTACTTTGTAAGTTATTCCAAGTATGATATTTTTTATAACATGCCATAGTAGTTCAATCTTAATACAAAATAATTTCCATTCCTAAAAAATAAAAATTGACATTTTTTGGCAAGATTTATAAAGGCAGGAAGAAATCTTCAAAATTATCATGTTTTACATATTTCACTAAGTAAATTCCTTGATTACATGACAGCACTTTTGTTGGCACCTTGGCCTCTAGCATGTGACACACTTGATAATTGCTTAATTTATGCTTCTATAATAATTTATGGGGTTAAAAGCGTAACCTTATCTTACAAAATAAAATTAAATAAAACTTTCAGTGAAGGAGTAAACTTTATTGAAAAAAAATTGTTACAATCACAGGAATATTTAAAACACAATTTGTATACAATGGATATTAAATGCTGGATGGCACTTTAACAATGACACAAAAACACAATTCAGTTATATAGAGAATTTGTGAAATATTACTTTGTCTGTGTAATAAAAAATATAACATTATGCTTTTTATGGATTTTTTGGTATTGGTACATTTATTTTGGTCAAATGTAAGCACTATTAAATATAAAGTATTTCTTCTACTGAATTAAATAATCTACTTAACTAAATTCTCTCTCTAATTCTCTACTAAATTGAATAATTTGAGTAAAACTCAACACGCAACACACCACACAGATTACATTTGTAAGTAGCCACACCATAAATGTGTAATTTATAATATTATAGATAGATAAATGATTCTAATGATTTTTATTTAACTGTGAAAATCTGATTGGCAGGATGGCAACGGGCTCCGAGCTGTCAGGCTTGTCAATGTAAATGCTCCATGTTCTGGCCGACATATCAAATATACCTGCAACAGAATCTTAGGTCAATATGATGACACTAAAATGATTTCAAGAATCATTTAGGAATACTGCAGGTGAACAGATTTGGGTTGAAATGGAATTTAGTCATTTTATCAATTATTATATTGTCTATTGAAATAAATGCATTTAACAGAAATAAAACGAAACTTTTTTTAAATTTTGAATTGAATCAATGTTGATTGCAGTTTATTTTGTAGAAGTAGCGCGCGGCTTGCATTCCATTGTGTACGTTTTTGGGTATGAAAATGCAAGCACATAGAGTTTGCTAGCTACAAACTCTAACAAACATCCATCCATCCATCTAAACTTTTGCATTTATAATATTAGTATGAAGTATGATAATATTAGTAAGAGTAAGATTATAAATTACTCTGTGAAACTCAAAATTTATGCGATTGATAGTTCTGAGAACACCCGCTATTTAAAGTGGGCGCTGAAAGCGCTGAGCGTACCCAATATCAGAACTGAAAAACGCGCCAAAGCCACGTTACGTTGTCTAGATGGCGTTGTCCTCAGTCTTTTTCTATGTAATTTAAGGTGGACAGGCTCATTATTACGAACTATCGTTTGTTCTCTTCCCACATATGGTAATCCCTTGACATGCTATATGATATAGTTAAAGTTGTTAGTTGATTAAGTTAAGGAAGTTTGAGAGTAGCTCCAGTAATTGAGAAATTAAGGAGTAAAAGATAAGTTGGTATGGGCATGTTATGAGAAGGGATGAATCGCATGTAACAAGAAAGACATTAGTTATGAATGTGGAGGGGTACACCGGTAGAGGTAGACGTAGAAAGAGATGGATGAACTGCGTGAAAGGTGACATGATCAAGAAGGGAGTGGTGACTGAGATGACGGATGATAGAGTTATTTGGAGGACGAAAACCCGGTGCGCCGACCCTACGGGAGTAGGATAAGGTAGGGGAGATAATGATGATATAGTTAAAGTAGGTAATAACGTAATATGAGTTACCGGCGGCGATAGTCTGTATTGGGGCGTCGAGCCTGGTCTGGAAAACGGGATAGTCTTTATAGGTGGTGTCGGAGAGCACGCTCTCGATGTCTCGCCGGGAGCGCGGCGGTGCGTGGCTGTGGATCGCCTTCATCCTGGTCACGCTGCTGTCTATTATATCACCCGTCACTTCCTGCACTTGCTCGCGAAGGTATCTGTAAAGTTGATGTTGAACTAATTCCGAAAAAATCAATATTATGTACATATTATTTTATCACCTGCTCCTTTCTTAATTGAGGTTTGGGATAGTAGGTACTTACGAGTATTATATGATAGATCTCTATCAGCCATTACATTATCATCTTCATATTATACTTACGCGTTGCAATGCATCAGTGTTTCATTAGTATACTTGTGGATGTTTAGAATAGATTTGTTGGCGCCAAGATCGGGCGCCACCTCGATGTTCATCAGATCGCGCTCTCCATTCTCAAATGTCCATATTACATTGGTGGAGAAACCATTGCCGATGCCCAGGCCCTCGTCCAGGAGTATTTTTTCAGCATCAGCTGGAGTCCTCGCCGTCAATAAAGCTCGCGTAATGAACATGCGCGCTGGAATAAATTTTCAATTCTATAAATTACTGATAGTTCGTGTACTATATTTGTTTTATCTAATTTGTAATGAAACAGTTTACAGTTTATGAAACAGTTTTAAAAATATGTTAACTTACGTGTATTGCCAGGTTTTAGAACGAGGGGACTGAGTGTGTTGATAGTGAAGACGAGGCCATGTTCGTTAAAGCCCATCGTGTAGCCTGGGAGCTGGCCGGCGTAGCAAAGCGATGCGAATCTCTCTTCGACAGCCTGCATTTAGAAAAAAAGTTTTAAAGTAGTCGTTCTAACGTCCTCATTTCTTTTCTGGAAAGGTCCATTACTTCTTTTATGTAGTTTACTTACACCGAGTTCTCTATCTTCCGGTGTGGGTATCACATGCGCCGACATGATGTAGAAATGATTTAGTGTTTCCATCGGCGCGTCTTCTGTGTGACCGAGCACCACCTGTAATACATGTACACGATACAAAGTATAGTCATTAGTCAGAAAATAGTCAACGCGGAAATTCTTAAAAAAGAAACTCACAGATAATGAAAATCAAAAGAATGATAATTTTGAAGTTAATCCAAATTGCTTATATTTAATTGAGATTCTAACAGTAAGGAACAATGTGTAATTACGTTTTCCGGTGATTTGAAGGCGATGTCACTGCAGCCGCCGTCGTCAACACGGTTCGAGTTTTTGTCGTTGATCGTACCGATAATATCATCCATGTGCAGTAAGAACAACTGAAAAATCATTCGTTTCAATACATTTTGGATTGTAATATTTATGTATTTGTCTATGTTCTCATAAGTGTAACGCGTCTATTGTATTTCTATTAAGCCATTGAGTTGTTAACTATATTCGTTATCTGTTTGTTCGCGTCCCAGTTTACTGTGATTACCAGCTGATGGCATAGGTAACCTTGATGCAATTATATTTTAATCATACGGCTTCAAATATCTACATGTGTTGAAGACTGACCTGGTAGAAAGGAACCTTTGCACCATCAGCCACCCCTTGTATCTCCTTCACATAGTAGGGATACCTTTGCTTCATGTTGACTAGTGTGCTGTCGTAAGCGGCGCGCCCCGCGGCCGTGTTGTATTCCCTTTCAAAGTCCTTCAACCCTTGATATGTTTTAAGAAAACTTTGTATAACGGAGGCAAAGTTACGGCCCTGAAAATAAAAGTAACATTGTAATTAGCCTTTTGTTATTTAAAAAAAAATCACCCTGATTTACTTCTAATGATAGCTATTTGTAAGTATAAATAAATTATTCATATAAATCGTAACAAATCCATAGTAAGCAGTTACCTATCAAGGTCGTTACACTCTTATAAATATTATATTTTTAATGTACCTAAATATAAATGTAGACTTTATAATCTTTTGAGTGTATAATTAGAAGTGTACAAAAGTGAGTGTGTACGGGGCAGCTGGTAGCACAAGCTGAGGAGTCATCGCTCAGTGCTGCGTATGCATTGTGAAAGTTACGAGCTTGATTCCCATTTCGTTTGATCAATGATTGACAATATATTTCCTAGGTATACAAATGTTTTCAAGAATGCTCGAGCGGCTTGACCAAAGAAATAATAAAGTTTTATTTGATTTTCATACTTTCCTGATGATTTGTTTTTTTTAACAAATTACTAGTAAAAAATAATAAATAAATAAAACACGCGTAATGTGTTGATAGTAGGTATTTAGCTTACAACTATTAAAAGTTAACCACCAAATAAGAACGTCATGTTTCGTTGTTTGATATTATGTTATAAGTAATAGGAATAATTTATGCAGACAACCAGATTAGTTATCTAGATTCGTGCAGTGCATAACTTATTGAAGGTAATTGTTATGTAATTTACAAATCTTATTATTATTTATATTTTATTAGATGTAGTTGCTTAGATATAAGGCGTCATATTCACGGATTTAGATGGGGGAAATGTGTATCTACTATTTGTCAATAAAACAATTTTCAACTTTTCAACGTAAAAATTGTCCGGAATAAAAATACTAGAGCAGTATTTTACGAGCCAGTTTTGTTGCGATATCTACTTCATTTATAGGAAATCATTACAATGGAAGCCATTATACACTAAATATGAATGATATATAAATTTAAATTGGAGGACATTTTTACATATATGTACATACATCATTATTACATTTTAAACTTTACTTTCAACTGAAACAATTCTTAAAAAACAGTTTAAAATCAAGACTGTTTTTGCATGGAATTTTTAGTTTGAAGGTAAGAATAGACAAACAATGTTAGGACGATGAGAACGTCTTTAACAATGCGATAGTTTGAACTAATAGATAAACACCGAAGTGAACAAGGAAAGTTTGACATACATACTAGAAGTACCCATCCCGATGGGAATAAAATTCCCAATGACCCGATCGTCGGCCTAACGGGAAACATCCATATAACAATTTGAATACAACACTAACGCTCGTGTCGCAGCAGTTTGCTACAGTATTAGTTGAAATAATCTTATCGTGGGAAGGGAAACATAATCTGTGGTACTTCCTGTTTATTTCGTCGTTAAACGTAATAAGAAAATAAATAAGAAAAAACAATTTAACGAGCAAAAGTGTTTTTATAAATTTTTTTGGAGATTTAATTACATGCAAAGCAAATTCAAAAATATAATAACAAAATTCTTACCACATCGTATCCGACTTCGTAATGGGAACCTTGTAAATAGATGACCGGAACCACTCGGCGCCTACCGATATGTTTCTCACTCAAAGAATTACCTGTAACAACCGTTACATCATATCATTTCTTTTTGAATCTGGTTACGTTCCATGTGAAAATGATCTCATCTAGAGTTGTTCGTCCACTTGTTAATTTTATTCACTTGTCTTTGAAAATTTACCCTATAACTACTCATAACAAATGAAACGATTGAAGAGTTTCTTTTATTATTCTTTTTCTGTATAACAGCTGAAAGACGTTAAAATAACTAACTATATGGAAATACTACAAGTGGGAAACATTGATGAGTTTGTTTTTCAAATCACTTTTGACAATGGTAGAGGCTCCAATAACATATTTTGCATAAATGGACCGGTTTGCTCGGTGTAATACCACGACCACACAGACGACAGGCGTGAAATGGAAGTTATTCCGCGTTTCGTCTGATGAGTAATAATTTTAGTCCTCGTACCCTTTGCACTCTTTTCGTACAAGGTCAAGCTAGGAAGGGGAAGTGGTTTGGCCGGACAGGGGACGCATATATATTCTCTATTTTGATGGCTGCCAGCTCGTTTGAAACCTTTTACTATAAACAACTTGTTTTTAAGGGTATACTCGTATATACTATATCCGGATTGTGTAACAATAATCACAACAAATTTTGGTATTAATGTTAACATTAAATGAAATACAAATTTGGTTACGTTGGTCCACAACTGTTTTGACGAAGGTTCACGATAATTAATTAAACGATCGAATATTACGGTATTGTTCCCGGTGACGGTGAACGCGGCCACAGGTTCTTCTCTAATTGTACCTTTTTTGTTACAAGCGAATTATCAGTCTTTGTGTTTTATAAATTAAACACGAAATTGAAATTGAAATTACATTTGTTTAACTACAAATAAAACTGTTATAATTAATAATTTTATTTTGAAGATAACTAGTATCGTATCTCATTATGTTTTCGCATTGTTTCATTCATATCTTGTTTTAATAAAATATGTTTTTTATAGAATATATTATTTATTTAATAATATCCTGCACAATAATTTAAATGTGTGCATATTGTTTATAGTAGCGCTGTGGTGGAGTACATAAGGTCATTATCGAATTAAGATGTAATTAATAACTTACCATTTAGCTCCCTCATTATGTTATTAAGACCGATGTGATATGAATGTCTCAATGTATGTAACAAGCAAATAAATCTCGCAAGAGGCGGTCGCGGACCCGCGGCGCGGCAAAGACTGCTCGACTCCGGCACCACGCAAACTATAATATACCTACGTACTTGCTGCTGATACTGCACAAAATGCCGATCAAGGGTAAGCTGATATACTAAATTATCCGAAGATTTTATCTAAGAAAATTTTATGTTAAAATTTACCGTTTTATGTAAATGAAAAATATGCCTGTCCTATACGACCTTTTTTTTTAAAAAAAGTCTGTTTTTAAATGTGGAATGTTTTATCTCCAATCTGGGTACATTTTGTAAGCAATATTTTATGTAATTATATTTTACTTGATTCTACAAATTGTTAAGTAAAATAAAGCGAAACCAATCAAATCACATCGAGCTCTGAAATGTTTGTTTCAATCGAGTGTAATAGAACAAAGGGAATTTCCCGCGAGATTTTTCTTGCAAACATTTCTTACTAATAACTGCGCAGTGGAGACGTTGGAACAATAACTAAAAGGTCACAAAATTCATTTTCTTTATTACTTGGGTCCTGTTTCTTTACTGCTTGTAACTATTTAAGAGTCGAAGTAAACGCTTGTTAGGTAATAGAACATTAACAGCTGCAGTTCTTATTAATTTCGGAACCTAGGAATTTAGAAAGTACTTCTATAGATTACTATAGCTATACTAATATACAAAGGAAAGATTTGTGCGTATTTACGTATTTTTGACGTTATATAAAGTGTATTTTAGTATAGTAAACAAGACAAACCAAAGGTTTTAGGGAGTTTGACGTTACATCGAGTGACGTTGTAAAGAGTTTACTCTGTAATTCAATATAGTTAAATGTAATGATACCTATAGACAGAAAGGTTTCGTATCAATTGCGCTACGCCGACATGAGCAAACGAACAGAAACCAATTTATTGAAACGAAACACTTCCTAGTGAGTGATATGGCCAGTGAGAGAACTTTTATCGCGGTGATGACGTAGGTGACATTGAAAAACGCAAGCTGCCGCTGCCTCTGCTGTTAAGTTTACAATGAAATCTTAGTCTTACACATAAATAACAAAACAATATATTATTCTGTATCGTTCTAGAATATTAATCTTTTGCTCGATTAGATTCTTGAGTTTCATCTTCGACATGCATTTCTCAATCTAAAATATGTATTAGGGCTTAGGAGAGCTTTGATTTAGTTTAACATTTTTAGATGCAACTATTGCCGGCTCTCAATGGTTGATGAAATCGCCCGTTTTCCAAAAGCCTGTCGTACCATTTACTTGAAATGAAAAACTGTTACGAAATTTTTACATGACATTTTTGGGGAAAAAATCTTTGGATTTGCGTTGTAACTAATTTTCATCAACAAAGCGCTCAGCAGTGTAACAGTTAAATGCAGTTTTAAAGATTGCAATAATTTAAAATAAAACAATCCAATATATTTAATACAGAGTTTAAGGAATTTTAATGGGTTTGGAATTACGAATATCGTATTATATATGTAACACAAATGAATAACATTGTTAGCGTGTAAAAAATTCTTATGTTTGCAATTGTTCATTATATTAATGACAAAGCACCTGCCTGTGACAGTCTGTCCTGAAGGTCACGCCGGCAAAGAAATCTTAATTTGAAGGTCAGATATTATAGTGTTGTCAATTTTATTAATTCCAAGCCAGATTGCCGGCCAACGTATTAATTGCAAGTTCACTTAAGCTAAAAAGCTTTTAACGTATAATTTATTTTTACTAAAGATAAAAGATAGCAATATAATGAAATATAAAAAATAATTAGAGAATAGATTTAAATACCAGTATCTAAGAATATATAATACCTAAATATATCCCATGTGTTGTAACTTGCATTGCGCAGAAAGAGTTTTACTTGTAGATTTTACCAACGTCATATAACTCGTATAGTAGAGACTCTTTAGGTATGTAGTTCTTTGTATACTTGTACATTGTGTCAGTGGTCAGTGGCAACATTAGATAGCAACTGCCAAGAGCCAGGCGGTAAGTTGCTAAGTGCTACTTTGTGGCCATCATATGATCATACAATTTATTTATATTCCACTAAGTATTTGATTAGTAGTTAGTTCCTCCTAGCATCCTAAACTAATATTACAAATGCCTTATTTGTTCACTAATTTTTATATTGCTTACTAGTTATAGGATGAGGGGAATGCGCTCAACGTTTCCATGTACGTTTGCCTTGTGCCGTATTCTACCTGGGCACAGTGTGGAGGCACGGTATTTTCCCTGTTATATTCTTGCCATAAATTTCTCACGATTGCTTGCATCTATAAATAATTTCCTCCGCATTCTGGCTAGTTGCTCTCCGCACTGTTTATTGTTTATCAAAGCTGGGGAGGAGAGCCGCTGATAAAAACGCTAATGGGCTATCATCGTAAGTTGTTTAACTGTGACATATTAAATATTTCAATGACTAACTTACTAACATACAACTAAAATAACATAAATAAATTTTATAACATAGACGTAATTATTTAAATTGAATATTTTGACTTTTTCAAAATCCTTGCATTTTGAACATGGCCATTTATTTCAAGGCAATGTTATCTTTAAGAATTATGGGCATAGTGTGGCCCTGGTGTTGAATTGGATTTTTTTAAACGAAACTGTTTTGATACATTTTGAAAATGAAATAGACGCACGTGACGTAACGGTTTATATGTTTTTAAGTATGATTTGTGGTTTAAATCAAAGCGTCAGAACGAAGTAATTTTATTTACTTTCATTATACCAACTAATTAATTGGCAAACTATTTAATTACATCATAATTTATCTTAAGTGTCACAAATTCGGTAAAGACCAGTTCAATTAAAATAATTAATTAACATTTCTAATTAAAATAAGAAATATGTAAGTAAAAATACATTTTACTTAATACTTACTAAACGTTTATAACTTTTTACTTAAATTGCAAAGAACAGTCTAATTATAGGCAATGTTTTTGTAAGTAAAAATTAAGCTATATTTATGTCTCCTACAAAGTGATCTAAAATTACTTTCAATTTAATTAAATCTTTATTTTTGTTTCACTAAGGTCAATACTTTCGGAATCGTATTAATAAGGACAAAACAAAATATCAATTGTAAGTATTGAAACACAGGCAAATGTGCAATTGTTAATAAACGATACAGTTGCTTTCAAAATAGATACTTACTTTTAATTTATGTGTTAATTTTACAGTAATTTGGAGTTGGATGACGATTATTTGACATTGATCTGATTAGAATGATCATTAATTATTTCAGCTTATTTTAGCTAGAATTAGAAAGTGTTAAAGTATTTACGCGGTACCAGTTTACAAGCTGATCGGTTTCGCGTAACGCTCGCCACTTGGACCACATCGTACAAAGTATTCTTCGTTCGTTCATCGGTGGCCTTGTCCATGGCCTCACGCACGTGTTCGCTCATTTAACCTGTTTCGACTACGTCATACGGTTTTTGTTTTTATGAATAGTCAAATTTTTTAATTATGGTAAACATCTTGTTACCTAGTGGGAAAAGTACTCGGCTGTTTCGAGCAGGGTTAGACTTTCAATCTCGGTAAATTATTTGCCTGTTGCTTTCCAAAAGTTGTTAAACGTTTTATTTCTGTGCAAATTACGGGGTCTGACAAAAAACTATTTTTGTAATAGTTAAAATGAAGTTAATAAGAGACGTTTTTTCTCTTATTTGAACAGTTTTTTGTTCAAGAAGAAATATAGTGCCGCCTTAGGCTAAGATTTTCCTTTCCTATTTACTTATTGTAAGCAAAAATTTTACTAACAAACATCTCATAAAGCTAATATTTAAGATCACTGCTGTCAAAGCGCCAATAGTCCTAAGGTAAAGTAAAGTAACTTTAGTAATGTAACTGGCCGCGTTACCGCGCCTCTTGCATTCAATTTGATTATACAGATAAGCGCTGGCCCTTTTCATAATTTTAACATTGTAAACGAAGGCTATTAACGCCTTTTTATGATACAAGTATGTATGTTTTTGTATTTATGAACATTTGCCTAATTATTTAGGAAGGGCGTGCCACTGCAATACATATATTACGTCGACTCAATCAGTTCGAACCAGTCTTTCCATGCTATATTCTAAGTCGTATACCATAATATGATTTTGAGCAACGTAACTTTGAAACAAATCATCAGGTGCTTTGTTTGCAACTTTGTTCTTCATATGAATAGCATTTTCATTGCAACTAAAATAGTGGCAAGTGTAGGTGATTTACAATTCAAATCACTCTAAAGTCTCTAAAAATATCGTGTGAAAAATTGTCTTTAGAATAACTTCTTTGTAACACAAACAACAGTATCTTCTATTTGCATACGGACACGATTTCATAATTATTATTATACATACACCGTCACTTCAATGGTGAGACAAAACAAATGGTTAGGATAAGTAAAAAGTTAGTGTAAAATGTTAATTGTTGAATAATTAGTTTTGTCAGTATTTATAGGTTCACATAATTAACATATACGTTTAATTCTTTTTGTTTATGAATATTTAAGACACAATTTTAATAACACGATTTGCTGCTTTATAAACCTAAAAATCCGACTGTCCTTCCTAAAACTCCAGGGAAAAAATATGCGAAATTACTTCCAAAACTTCTAAAGAACAACACACAGCAGGCAAAGAATCTCTTCGCATCGTTCACCAAATAAAGGAGTTAAAGTTAAAGTAGGTACCTTTCCCAAATAAGATGGTAATTTGGGCAAAATACCTACATAATTAATTATTACCTGTACATAGTCATTTAACCAATTCTTTCATAGTCATAACCGTAACATACAAATAATAATAAACATATTACTGTTTAAAATAATAAAAAAAATGATTTTGTTATCAACATGCAACATATACATAAACATTGTCAGATAAATACAGTGTAAGTTGTGTAAATACGTTTTAACTTTGTACCTATTATAAAAGTAAAACACAGTGTAATAAAATAATTAATAACTGCGGTAATCTTTCGCAACAGTTCGAAGTACAAATCGATATCATTAATAATAATAACCAGTTTCAAATATATGCGTGAATTCATGTCATGGAATCAGACTATAGTAAACCATTAAAGTCATTTCCTTCAGGAAAAATTAAAAGTTATCCTTCAATTTGACAAAGAAAAGAAGCTGTAAGAAGGTTTTAGTGTTTTTTTTTTAATTTATTAATGCCCTTGACACCACAGGAACGAGTTGGTAAAATTAATAGTTTGTGTTATTCTAAAATAGTTTCTTGTTACGAGGGTGAGCGTCTCAAATGGGTTAGGAAAAATAAATTGATTAGTTGTAGTAAGTCGAAACAAAACTGAATTCAAATGTAGTTGGTTATGAAATAACATTTTTGATAGTTATATTACTTTCGGTTAGTTTTCTTTTAATATTTTCACTGAAACAAAATGAAATAAATCATCAATTGGACGCTTTAACGATCTTTGTATAAAATCGTGATGATTATTCATAAATCACTTTTGACCGTGACATCTCATTGCATGATAACAAGTTAAAAAAATTAGATCAACGAGCGTTATAATTAGAAGTTGAATTATTCAAAACTTTTATTTGCCGTTTGTTGGTTCTAATAAACAGTTAAATAGATGAACATTCAATGACTTTCTGAGTAACGACAAGTTTAAAAGCTTCGTCGTCTCAGACTTCTTCTGTTATAGTGACGACGATGATGTCGTCTTGATTTCATCGATGATATGTAATGTCTAATTCCCATCATTTTCTAAAAATGCAACAAGACCACATTGCTTTTCAAGTTAAATTTGTGGCAAATGGCTCGTCAGTAAGTATTAAGTAATTGTGTAATAACCGGACAGGATAACGCCTTTAGTTTTCCTTCTCTGGCCACGTTGGTTTTATTTGTATGGTAAAATATGATTTTTTGATTAAATTTAGCTTCAGACGAGAACGAATACAAGTTTACGATACGGTGGGGTATCTAAGCATAAGATATTATATATTATCTTATAAAATTTCTTAGTGCCCATAACGGCGGGTAATCCCACATTTCCAGGATATCACAGCGTTTATTGCAGCATGCGAATATATTATCTACGATGAAGAAGTTGCGTTAGTGTGATTTTGAATGTGAAATATGTTTTAGAGACACGATTGAGTAAATAACATCCAAATCATGAAGAATTTATTCGTAGTTCGATGGCCTTTTTTGTGCAGGTAGCACGTATCCAAAAATGAGTCTACATTTATATGTAAAGTAAGTCCTCTACATAAGTAAATAATAATCTACACATTTTTTATTAGGTTCCTGAAGATCAAATTAACAATTCATTAGTCGACTAAAAACCGGTGTAATTTTGTATAGGTAAAAAAAAAAACAAATCGCATGGGTTAATGAACTATGAATTGCAAATTGAACATGTAACATGAAATATATTTTCCTGAATGTAAAACCTTTTTTGACGCGTGTTGTAAAATTTTTAAAAATCATTTTCTGTGTCTTAAATGCAGAGCCGACTTTATATAAAAAAATATTTAAGTTCACTTTCCTCCTTTAGTACATAGTTATTATTGCATTACAAAATATCCCTAAAGTAATGATATCAAAAGGTTCTGTTTGTAATGAAGCCGTTGTTGGTGTGAAGATATGGAGGTTGTGGCCTCACTGCATATTTATTGAGAATTATGTGATGTTATATGGTGCATGGTTAGGGACATACCAGTACTTTATTCTTTTTATGTAAATCGCTTACTATGTATTGAATAAAGACACGCAACAGCACAAAGACAAAATATAAGGAAAGAAATGGATTAAACGGGATAATGCTTACTAAGATCGAGTTGACATGAGGTCTGTCTATCTGACAGTCGAAGTTGTTGGCGACAGTGATATTCAAGGATCTGTGATTCTAAATTATGTACTTTAGGCGAATGCGTCTCGTGTCAAACACCATGAGATTGCTACTTGTTAGGGTATAATTACTACTACACGTGGGGCACAAAGGCTGACTCCGCCTGTTATCTGGTTTCCACTTAGAAACTGCCTACTTTCGCAATTTATCTCCCGGTGACGTTCTAATGATCAACAGGAATTTAGTCAAAAGAGCATGGAAGCCGCGTTAGAAGCAGTCTTCCCGGTCTCAAGGGTAGCGTGGGAAAACTACAGCGTTCATCTTGTATAAGGTCAACGCTCTGAATGTCTCGTTCTTTCATCATTAAAAAGTCGAAATGTAAATAACATCCAAATCATGAAGAATTTATTCGTAGTTCGATGGCCTTTTTTGTGCAGGTAGCACGTATCCAAAAATGAGTCTACATTTATATGTAAAGTAAGTCCTCTACATAAGTAAATAATAATCTACACATTTTTTATTAGGTCCCTGAAGATCAAATTAACAATTCATTAGTCGACTAAAAACCGGTGTAATTTTGTATGGGTAAAAAAAAAACAAATCGCATGGGTTAATGAACTATGAATTGCAAATTGAACATGTAACATGAAATATATTTTCCTGAATGTAAAACCTTTTTTGACGCGTGTTGTAAAATTTTTAAAAATCATTTTCTGTGTCTTAAATGCAGAGCCGACTTTATATAAAAAAAAAAAATGTTTTTTAAGCATATAGAGGCACAAGTTGTCCTTCGCAATGTTTTTACAACTAAAACAATAAATTAAGAAAAAATAGGCAAAAGATTTTAAATTAACATAGTATGACGATTACGTTATTTGAATATATTAATCAATACACGTTTATTGTGTTTTACATAAAAAAAATTAAATGTTGGTTAGGCTGGTTCTTGTATATTTGATCTTAAACGCTAGATGGTCTAAATCAATGATTTCCATACTGGTCCCGGTGACGGTGTAAGACGGCGCAAAATAAAATTGGGTCTTTGTATAGTGAAGATGGGTTAGAAATGGTTTAGTGAGATAAAACTCTAGTAAAAACTAAAAGGAAAAGGGTAATAAAATTGTGCGTTTATAAAATAATTAGAAAGTGGAAGTTAGATTTTTACATGGTAGAAAAGGCTGCAAATGTGCAAGCGGACACTGATCACTATCGATACGCATAATTTTAATAACAGTTATAATATTAAACTACTACTTTTACTTATATTCCTTTTAGGTTCACAAGCTTTAACATTTTTTTAATTATTTACTATACGTGTGATATTTACCAAAAAACTTGTTTTAATTTCAATATATTTTTTTTTATATATATTTCTCGATGGATTTTTAATAACTATTTAGACAATAATATAATTACCATATAACATATTTTTTTCAAAACCGCCTTCAACAAGTATGTAATTGGAATATTGATTCATGGAAAACTTCGTGGCATAAAATTCAAGGTCGATGAAAATGTATAATAACTTACCAAAATTTAAAACAAAAAACAAACAGCACAAAGACAAAATATAAGGAAAGAAATGGATTAAACGGGATAATGCTTACTAAGATCGAGTTGACATGAGGTCTGTCAGATAGAGTCGAAGTTGTTGGCGACAATGATATTCAAGGATCTGTGATTCTAAATTATGTACTTTAGGCGAATGCGTCTCGTGTCAAACACCATGAGATTGCTACTTGTTACTTGACACGTGGGGCACAAAGGCTGACTCCTCCTGTTATCTGGTTTCCACTTAGAAACTGCCTACTTTTGCAATTTATCTCCCGGTGACGTTCTAATGATCAACAGGAATTTAGTCAAAAGAGCATGGAAGCCGCGTTAGAAGCAGTCTTCCCGGTCTCAAGGGTAGCGTGGGAAAACTACAGCGTTCATCTTGTATAAGGTCAACGCTCTGAATGTCTCGTCCTTTCATATATTTTTTTTTATATATATTTCTCGATGGATTTTTAATAACTATTTAGACAATAATATAATTACCATATAACATATTTTTTTCAAAACCGCCTTCAACAAGTATGTAATTGGAATATTGATTCATGGAAAACTTCGTGGCATAAAATTCAAGGTCGATGAAAATGTATAATAACTTACCAAAATTTAAAACAAAAAACAAACAGCACAAACTAAACAGTTTCAACATTTTAATTCACTTTTAATCAAACTTAAGTAAAAGAAGAAATGTCCGTAGCGCGGGAAAGAAGCTCCGACATACGTGAGTAGTCTTCCGATCTGCGACTTTATATAAACCACGCCGGCGTTCGACAGCGTTAAATAAAAGTGAAAAAAAAAATAAGTTGTAAATTACAATATTTACAGAATGTGAGGCCGTGAATATATGGCGGTTTGTTTGTAACCTCAGTCCTTCGCCGGCGACAAACAATATATGATGCACGTGTTTTATCAAATAGAACTCGCAAGTGATTAAGCCACGTTAGTTTCAAATTAAGAAACATTATTTGTATACTACAGTGTATGTCTTGGTAATTATTTGTATACATTAGTACAAATATTTAGACAAGTTAAATGATGCATCTTTCTTTAGGGGTCTTTTCTTTCATATTATTAACTACATCAAATATAAAAACGTAAATACATATACTAATTGGATGACAGATTGAATATTCCCAATTATTTAAACAAATACTGTAATGTACATACTTTTTGTTTTACTTTGCGTTATTTTGCTGTTATCAAATTAAAACTTTAGGGCCGATATTAACTGTTTTTAAAAGATTGAATTTTTAAAATAGTTATTATAAACTTAAACAATTACATCTTTTTTTCTATCCATTTACGAACAAAAAGTCTCTTAGTTTCCGAGACCAAGACAACTGACTGGTTCCCATTGCCGACACCACTGTTCAAAAAGTATGCATTACTTAATCTTTCTCTTTTCGAAACGAAGGAAAGAGATGACATATATGTTTTTGCAAAGGTGTATCGTCAGTGGAAGCCCACGGCCTACGGCACATCGTGACTCGATTGAAATATATTTACTGTCGTAACAAATACCATATTTTGAAACATTGTATCATAATACAAGTAATAAATGATTTAGCGAGAAATTTAGGCGCGTGCATAAGAACCTGCACATGGTGTTCGTAGACCTCGAAAAGGCATATGATAGGGTTCCGAGGAATGTTTTGTGGTGGGCTTTGAAAGTGAAAGGAGTGCCTGGGAAATACCTGCAGCTTATTCAGGCTATGTACTGGCGAGCCAGTACCTACGTCCGGTCCGCTGCTGGCGATAGTGACAGGTTCGGTGTCTCGGTGGGCTTACACCAGGGGTCGGCTTTAAGCCCGTATCTGTTCCTCCTGGTAATGGATGCTTTGACATTAAACATACAGGAGGAGGCACCCTGGTGTATGCTTTATGCCGATGACATCGTGCTTGTCGGGGAGGATGAATGCGAGGTACAGAGCAGGTTGGAAGAATGGCGAGTTAAATTGGAGGGAGCTGGTCTTAAAATCAGCAGGACCAAAACAGAACATTTATTTTGCGATTTTGGCGGTCCGACCAGCTTCTCTCCAATCGCCTTAAATGGTGTGCCTCTACCAACCTGCTCCGATTTAAGTACCTCGGTTCTCTAGTCCAGTCCGACGGTGGCGTTGACCGGGACGTGAAAAGCCGAATAAATGCAGGTTGGATGAAATGGCGACAGGTTACTGGTGTGACTTGTGATCCAAGAATGCCTCTTAAGCTTAAGGGACAGATCTACAAGTCCATCATTAGACCTGTCGTATTGTATGGATCTGAATGTTGGGCCACCAAAGTTGCGGATGAAAGGAGATTGCATGTGGCTGAGATGCGTATGTTAAGATGGATGTGTGGTGTGACAAGAATGGATAAAGTTAAGAATGTGTATATTAGAGGAAGTTTGAAAGTAGCGCCAGTGGTGGAGAAATTGAGAAGCAAAAGGTTAGCGTGGTATGGACATGTTATGCGACGAGACGATGGGGACATAAACCAGAAAGTGTTAAAAATGAATGTGGATGGCTACAAAGGAAGAGGAAGACCGAAGAAAGTATGGATGGATTGTGTGAAAGAGGATATGCTTAAGAAAGGAGTGGATTCAGATATGACGGCTGATAGAGATGTATGGAAGAGTAGCACATACTGTGCCGACCCTCCATAAGGGATAAGGGCAAGTTGATGATGATGATGACAAGTAATAAATGATTTTAACAAATTTGAATTACAAAAACAAATTTTAAAATGTTAAACCTCTGATAATGTAGATATTAAAATTACTTTTCACTCTTTAACTTCCTCTCATTTCTTTAAATATGTTTATAGAGGGAGAGAGAGAGAGAGAGGGAGGCAGAGACCGATAAATACAGGATGCAGAATAATATGCATACGTTACATAAAGTATAGAGTAGAGTATTTTTTTAGAGATACGTCAACATCACGTGGTAATGATATTGAAGTTAATGAGGAATATGGAAGTAAATACAAAAAATAGACAAGCTACTGGGCACGAAAATGAATTTAACCTAAACTTAAACTTTTAACATTGTCATTTATTGGCTAACAATACAATACTCAAGGCCAGACATTTAATTTATTACAAGTAAACCTACATTTTTAACATATAATGCATATTAATCGATTTAAAAGCAAAACGCAAAAAAAGACAATCCACCTCTTTTTGATATGAAGGACGGGTCATCCGGACGTCGCGTGGAATAAATAATGTTTTTCCAAATAACATGTACCAACTTACTTTGGTTTTGATTCATTTATTTAAAAAGGGTACGTTATCATAAAAACAGTAGTGATTGACACACGCAACGCTGTTTAATTATTTAATTATATCGAATGTACAAAAACTTTTAATAAAAACAATCTTGAATTATATAATGTATATCATATTTTTCACCATCCACTAAATACTATGTCGTCGTCTACCATTTATATCGTGCACGTATGTTACAAAGCGATCATGGCATTGCTACCTGTCTACCCGACTTAGTTTAACTGACTTGCAATATACGTAATGGAACCCGAACGTGGGACACCCCAAGGGTTGTTGAAATTGCACAAAGGGTAGCGTATAACGGTAGGTAGGTAGGCTAACCTATGCGCCGTATTGCCCGCGGCGACACGATGAAATATTGCCAGCGATATACGCTGTCCAGTTTAGCGAACATCTCTATAGACGTGTTTGTGCCTTGTAATTATTGTGATATTTAATTGATATGCTAAAGGCCATCGACATAAAAATGTGTTTTCGTGATATGACGTCTTATTACTTTTGATAATATTTTTTTAAAGGTTTTAAAAGTCAAGTCAAAAGTCAAAAGTCAGAGACCAAGATATCTTAGTAGAAAATATTTTATTTATATTATATATATTAGAATTACGATTTCTCTCCGACTTTACGTATTGATGTCGTCCCAACATGGCGTCGTGCACTTTCATGTGACCTTAAATGTTAAGGTGACTGAGGGAAAAGGAAAAGGTTCACAAATGGAAATTTTATACGAATAGAAACGATACGCGATTATTTCTATTCAGGGGAGAGTGGTGCCGAGGCGGCGAGCGGCGGCGCGCGGCGGCGAGCGGAGGCGCCGGCGGACCGGCATTCTTGACACCGTGACAATAAGTACACTGATGTCTTGCTATTACCTCACAAAAGGGGTTGTCAAACCTCATACACGTGTTTATAGCCTCATAACAATCTCTAACTATAACAATGTGTTTCTACTTAACAAGAAAAACATGATTCTACTTCAATTAAATTTATGAAGGAAAACATAACCAATCCTGGTAAACTAATAACAAGACTAGAATCAATTAATTTAGTCCATAAAAGTAACGCTTATATTTAAATATTGAAAAAAATAATACTTAATACCTACAACAGATTAAAATTTACTCAAGGAAATAATTGTCGACTGATAATTATTCTTTTTTTCTATGTTTATTTATAATTAAAATATAAATTGCGCTATAATTTGAGCTAACTCTAGAATTTTCTTAATTGAAGCTGGTGCCTTCACGTTCACTACCTATTCAGCTTCGATCTAAATAGTGAACGTGAACATAAAGGGGAGCTGTCATCAATTCTGACTTGCAGGTTTCAAATACAAACGAAGCAATTACGAAATAGGATAACGCTGACGGCATTCAGCTCACTGATTCAGCTCACTGCATCAGATATGTACGTACACAAAGGATCTGACTTACCTCCATACGCATGTCAAAAGCATCGTTCTTGTAAGCTATATGTAGGTACGAGTATACATGTATCAGACGCCGTATAAATGCATTACGAGATTAAATTTATCCCATAAATGCAAAGGTTAAATACTTAATGTAATTTGAGTTAAAAGATATATAAATACGTGTCCTTTTCTTGTTAGAGAAGGATGGAAAGGGGGAGAAGACTAGAGTTTCTTCTGGTATAGATGCTCATCGGATAAAACCTGGAATTACTTCCACTCGGAGCATAACTTCTCTATAGTTGTGGTATCACTGGGGAGCAGGCCACTCCTGCAGCAGCTAATGCTACTGTGGGCTCTTATCCCGTTCATTTGACATCTGGTAAGATCTATCGATCGACAAATTGGGTCTGCTATTCATCTATTCCAATTTAATATAAATGTAAATTCAACACACTTTATTTGGATTGGGTATTGCAAATATTCACTGATATTAAAATTTAAACTGCTAGTTTTGTAAAAAATTTCGTCTACAGTATATTTCTCTGAAATAACTTTTTATTAGCGACTGTTACGAGGCGATAGGATTACCCGATGCTATGTAGTGACGTATAAGCCAGGTGAAAAGCGCTACAGTAAGCCACTACAACAAAAATACTAGCGGAATTACGAGTACATTGTGACGTCGCAATACTCACAAGACATTAAATACTTTTTGTTGTGTAAAATTAAACAAAATTGAAACAAACACAACTTAACTGGTATAATATAAGTTGTAAATGTAATTAGTTATGTCAGGGAATAGCAAGTAATGGATAAATGGAGATTCAAAATAATAATTTTCAATTACATAGAAACATTATTTCTCGGATTTACAATTCGTGCACTGCGGTCTTCATGTATTATATTATCTAATTAGATTCTGAGAACATTAGAGGAGTGCCTTCCGCGTACTGTATTTATACTTTTACGATTGTTTACAGAATACATAGATACCAATATGTGATACTATGAATGCAATTGTTATAGAATGGGCTCGCATTTTGGTTTAAAAGTATTTTACATTAGAAGATGAGATTATACGGATTACACAGCTGATACGGCTAACATAAGATTTCTTTTTTACTAAGTGACTAGCCAAGCCTGCTATTCGAGGTGTCAAGAGAGAAAATATACATCGGACAGTAGTCGCAGGGTTTAAAGGACGCACTGATAGATTTGTTAGTGGAAATGGAGTTAAGTAAGGGGGGTTAGGAAAGTAAAATGACTGCGTTAGGTGGATCGACTAACCGTTTGAATAAAGACATTTACTAGATATAATACTCTATAGTATTTAAACATACGGGCCTGCAAATACTAAATAGGTTAGGAAAACATTCATGAAATAGATAATACGCCACAGTCATTAAGTTATCACTGTCGCCGCACAGCCGCAGTATTCAAGGTGTCGATTAATTTCTTTGTTATCTTATGTAAACGTGTAAGTATTACTTACCTTGTGCCATTTTCCCAACTCAGCTCCTCGGACGTCGCCAGCGAACTGCCATCGTACTCCTCGAAGCCTTACACATGACTTTAATTACATTAACTGCTTTATCTATTTTTCTACCACTGCGACAATTGTGTTATACACACGGTGAACAGTTTTCTGTGCAATAATAAACCTTATCTCTTCACTGCACGACTCATATTTTGTGTTTCATAAATGCAATAATTTCGTTGATACACTAAACGAATTAAATGTTAGGCATTTTATGTAAGTACTTTGTAGATTGAGCTTAAATAAAATGATGCACATGTTATGTAGTTATACAATTTTTCAAAATTAAAGTCATTTGGTCAAATTTATTATCCACGTTCTGAATCACTTGTTGTGTCTACAAATATCCTTCAATTACCAAAGAACGTTGCGTTTATCGTGGTCTTTTAAACACTTAAATATAATTATTAAGCCGGAAAATAGAGTCTTCTGGTCAAAATAATAATTACTGCAAAAGACGGACTAGGAGTGAGGCTCTGCGTTAAGAGTAGATATCCCTAAATTATTTATATCTTTAAATAGTTTTATTAAAAGACTACAATTAGTTTTTAAAGATTTCTAACCAATACTGTTGTATCCTTGAGTACTTATCAAATATTATCTCTATGATACAATTATTGCGGTTTGTATGTGCCTAAACAATTAATGGATCATGCGCGTTGATAAAATGCTTGTGAGAATGTGAGTTTTCATATAAATCGACAATGCGCCGCGTGTTTCACTTCTATGTTGATTTTGAATAGTATTTGATAAGAAGAAAGTAGGAAACACTGAAGAAATAAAATGCTCTAAAAATATCTTTATAAGAAAGTCAAAAGACGTCAAAAATGTAAACACGTCAAAATAAGAATTATGCTTTTATAGAGTCTGAAAAAAAGAGGTTTAAAAGAGCGACGCGCACTTGCAACGCAACCCGGGGCCTCACCAACTGGTTAACCTATGAATTGTAGACCAGATTATCAGATGTGGTCTGCTCGTTAGTAAATCATTTCTAGGATTCATTGACTAATATCAACCTAATTAGGGTAATCAATGTAATAAAAAAACAATTAAGTAAAATTTTCCATTGCACAAGTATTTCGAGTTAATTGATCATCTTAAAATCTCCAATACCCTCATAGTCAGATTGAACTAGAAACATACAAAGTAGGGTAAATCTCAAACATCATTATCATGGCCGTGACAATGTAACATTTTTTTATTTATGATAAACCTTATACGGGTATGTAAATATTTATTTTTGGCATTGACTAACTTTAGTCAGCTTTAGTTAAAATGAAGCTACAAAGTGGAATATCTGAAGATGCTAAAGTCGATCAGCCCCGCTGGTCAGACCACGTGAACAGTGGTATGCTGCGGCTCGGCATCTCGAGCTCTGGGATCTGTCGAAAACAGAGCGGCCTTGAAATAACTCTAAAGTGTTCAAAAATATTTGCTATTATTTATTTCGTCTAACGCATTCGCTGCCGAGAAGCTTAACATTTCCGGACATATTTTTAAAAGTTAAGAAAAAGTAAATGAACCTTCAAGCGCAACAAGAATTTTCCAAAGTGACAACTGTCAGACGATTATATATTTTTGTAGCTTTACTTTATTTATTGAATAAATAATTTCATTTATCTTATTGAAGGACTCTATGCTGTTATAGAAATGAAGGTACGTTACAAATCCAATTTATTTTATTATAATATCTTTATCAGAAACGTTGCATTGAACTCTGCATAAAATAAATAAGATATGTATACTATAAACATGTAGATGTAGTAAACGCATATCACCGAGAATGATGGTATTACAACTGTCTATATCTTTCTTTAAACATCTATGTCATATACTGCTTTCAGGTAATATTTTACTTGTGTATGAACACTCGCTACGCAGCCGAATGCCCTAAGTTATGTGTGTCCTGTAGTAATACAAGGTTCAAATTTTACGACGGCTCTCGTTTAGCTAGGAGTGAATCTGTACCATACTGAACATGTGTAGTTTTCTGAACAGGGTCTAGTGTAAATTTACAGCGCTGACAAAGTTTGGATGGCACTATACTAGTTAGGCTACTCAGACCTGCGCGTTTATCGACTTGTCAGATTAAATATGGCTTGCTTTAAAACCGTTTAAATGTTCATTTAACTTTGTTCAAAAATTTATCAGTATTTAGAATGTAGTACTTTCAAGATCAGCCTGAATTAAACATTGAGCAATTTCAATTACTCTATCATATTTTTCACTTGTGTTATCTTTATTAATTTAGTGTAATTGCACTAAGTGGCGAGAAAAAAAAGGAATAATTTGCAAGACCTTTTAAAATTATATTTGAGTATATTAATGCATTTCACATACATATACAATATATCACATGTAACAAGAAGAACGTTATGGAAGGGTATACCGGTAGAGGTAGACCTAGAAAGAGATGGATGAATTGCGTGACGAATGATAGAGTTATGTGGAAGACAAAAACCTGTTGCGCCGACCCTACCGGAGTAGGATAAGGGGAAAGATGATGGTATAAATACACGATATCTGTATTCAAAAATATGCGTTTATGATAAATCTATACTAATATAATAAAGAGGAAAGATTTGTATTTTTGGATTTTTGTATCTATTGAAATAACTTAAAAACTACTGGGCCGATTTCAAAAATTCTTTCATTAAAAACCTACGTTATCTGTGAGTAGCATAGGCTATATTATTTATTATATTTTATTTTCACGCGGGCGAAGTCGTGAGCAACAGCTAGTTCACTATAAAGTAATTTGAAACAGTGTCTCAAAAAATAATGTTATTTTATCTACGATTCTGCATGAATCTAGTTGGCTTTACTTATGAAAACATTTTATAAAATGTATTGAATTCTATTGAAAAAATTCTGTACCGTTTAAAATTGTAAGTTTAATAGCACAATGTATTTGTGGCGTTCTTGCTATATTTTTTTCTAAGTCGATCATTTTATTGCTTTATTTTTTCGTATTGAAATTACATGTCTGAAATATATACTGAAATTATTTTATCATTTGAATTTTATCAATAGACTTTCAATTTGTGTCTCGAATAATAAAGGTTTTTGTTTAAAATGTAAAATAATTTTAACAAAGACCTTAGGATAGCTTTCATTCTTCACAAGTCTTATGTTAGTTTCTAGTATCGAAATACTTGTTAAAAATCTTTGAAAAAACATATCAGAGATATTTTTTGCAGAATATAAAACCCCACGTGAAGCGAAGTCGTCCCGGCACGAGATCAGAACAATCTTCGATCAGCCCAATCGCTGTGGACAAAACGTTCAGCAGTCCAGAGTTCGCGCAAACCAGGGGACCGGGCAAACACAAGGGCAAAGCGGCCGAGCGGAATGAAGTACTCTGTATATCACCAAGCGATAACTGTCTAGGTTTTGAATGGACTATTGTGAGTTTTTTCAAACTGACACATTTGCTCACAAGAACTATATATGTATACTAGGCTGTGGAGGTTTGGTCGCGGCTTAAGCGAAGAGCATAAGCTTTGCCAGCCGATGGTCTAGGCTAGGCTTAGAACCCCTTCCAAGAAAGCAGCACCATATGGAATTATTCGAAGTAGTTTTTACTTCTACACTATCTCTACACTCATGCGATGCCCGCTGCGGCGAGTGCGACAGATGAGATTCAAATTACCATTCTTAAAGTACCAACGAACTTTCTTTCAACAGTAAATCAAATCAATGTCTCGAGCTATTCATTCTGTGAAAGTGGTCTTACTGCGTACTTGTTGATTTTACTTTCAGCTGCGGTTCGTTGCAATAATTAAAGGCAGTTCATTTATATCAACTGTCGCCGCAGTACCGAAGTCTAAAACAGTTTTAAACGAAATTGTGTAGATTTAAAGTGTAGTCAGTGCTCGATTCAGTCTAGTTGTTATTTATTCCAAGCTGCAGACTACGCGGTCGTCAATTTGTCGACCTGTTTTAGCACATAAATATAGAACTTAATTAAGTTTCAGAGCGAGCACAGTTATATAGCTTGAAATGGGGTAATGGGACTCAATTCAGCGGTAATTGCTTTAGAACTTCGTTTTATTATAAAATACATAGTTTTTGTTGCATTTTCATAAAAAAACAAGTCATTGTCTACTATGAAAATGTTTTACTCTGTTTGTGTGATAGTTTTAGATAATTTTAATTGAAATCGCCCTACTGATATGAGGGTAATGTTTTTTACGGGTATGTACTCGCATATCTACACCTTAATGACATCGGTTGTCTAAATGACTTGGCAGATTATTGTTTAATCCCCGCAGTGTAGTGTGCCAGTCAGTGTCCATTAGTTGATTCTTTATTCACTAGTTTGGATTACAGGGTCTTCGTAAGGAAACAAAGATCAATGAAATACTGTGCCTAGACAAACATTCCGACCGAGGTGACGATACATTCGCTACGACCGACGAGGACGCGATGCCTCGCACTCCCAACACATGCGTCAGATCTCTTCTCCATCCCAAGAATCTTGAGATGGATAGACAAAAGATACACGACAGTCCCAAATCTAAGGCAGACAAATGTTGTGAAGAAACAAAAGTGCCTAAGGTAGATTAAAAAGTTAATGTAACCCAAACTTTCCAAAACATTTGTGAATGTGTGTGCATGGGTTCTTATCATAAATGCGAATATCAAATGAATATCACGGCAATAATCAAATTTTAATGTTTTATACTTAATTAACTATCGCAATTGGAAACTCGAGATCACACCGCTTTTGCTAAGAATCTTTTTTTGTACTAGAATGATCCTTTCCATTAATTACAAATGTCTGTTAATTTCTATTATTTTGCACACAGAAATCTTGGCCAACAAAGTCACCGTGTAAGTACTCAATTTTATCACGTTTATATTAGCTTCGAGTATATTGGAATTTGTTTAAAAACTTTACATAATCCCCAAGGACTATAGTTATGTTATTACTTTAATAATTTGGTGTTTCATATCACAAAGTAATCTGATTTACGTAAATAAGCCCTTTAATTTAAAAGATCCTTTTTATTTGTGAAAAAATAAGTGATATAGTCATTTACAATTAATTTAGGCTAGATTCGATAACTTTTCCAGGTTCGGAGGAAATGGATACCAATGATCCTTTGATACGTTTATTGCAAGATGTCCATCACGATACGAGAAAAAGTGCTAAAATAATAAGAGATTCTAAGGCAAAATTGATTAATTTACAAAAGGTATTACTAAGTTTTATTAATAAAATTGTGTACTGAGATGAAAATTATTGCTATGTAATCGAAGACGGATACGTAATCGAAGACAAGGAAAAGATGACATAAAATAAGCAAAGTGGAAAAATCACAAAAGGAATACGTCTTTGAGAATCCAATAGAAAATCAACGAACTCTGAATTTACAAGAAAACCTATCAATATCTCATTTGTAATGATTTATTGATATGTTTACAATAAAAATCAATAATATTTATGTAATGTTGTGTGTGATAGTTTGTTTTTTGATTATCCCGTTAAATTAGTGTTACAAGAAATGACGTGTCAAGAATCGACGAATAGTCACGGAGGAATTTTTTGTTAATTTCAAGTTACAGTAAATACATTTATACCTTGTATTTATCCATCTTGTTAAAAAGACATAGTGTTGTTTTTGTTGCAGAAAGCGGTTTTGAACGAGGCGGACATTAAGGAGCTCGGGGAGCGTAATGAACTGCTTCTCCGCGAGATGGAGCGCTTCGACAGACTCACAAAAACTATTCAGAAGCTCGTCGGTGCCGAAGTCGAGCAATTCAAAAAAATTAAAGGAGATCCTTTTAAACATAATGATTTAGCGACTAATTTATATGGTGAATGATTCATAGTAAAACTTGTTTTTTTCATTAACTAGTTATATCAATTTTTGTCAATTGTTTCACATACAATTGTGAAGCTGTTCTTATATTTTCTGTCATAAGTCATAAGAATACAAAGTTACCTGTTCTCAGATCTTCGCGCAACCGTCGTCCATCCATTTCCAAATGGTTTTTCGTGTCCTTTTTCATGTCTGCAATTCGAGATTTTATTTCATCCGAGTCGTCTGTATGTAGCTTAGTCGATTTATATTTGAAAATGATTAGTTATTAGATTGTTTAATGAAGTCGCGTGTAGACAAAATTTTAACTGTACAGTTCAACTTACTATTCAGTTAAAACTGTCAGCTAGAACCGGGCGTATGTAGTGTGTGTAAACATAAAGTGGTTTTACATGTTTTACGTTCACTGCACTGTCGACAAAAGGACGAAACTAATACTAAAATAACAGATAGATAGTATTGAATATTTTAGTATTCACTGCTGCGTTAGTTAGCCAATATTTATCAGTGAACGCTATTCACGGACGCCGCAATCGAATTTAATGACAGCTGAATTTCATTTGATTATGATTATTGTCGGTAGTATTCGAGGAAATGTTGGTTATTTTGTTCACAGCCCTGTTGTACACAGTAAATATTCGCATAATACAGATTGTCATCGAATTAGAAATATCACAAATATTTTAAACACAATCTTACTCTAATTAAATGTTTTGAGTTATCAAAGTACTGCTTGTCTTTCAGTCGTATGATTTAAATCTCGAATATGAATAAAGTCTAGTCGTTAGGGGAATTTGTTATCGAATAGGTATTTATTTGTAAACCTTGGAAGCTGGAGTATAAGTTCGTTGAAGCAAGACTGGAGGCTCGTATGAGGCTAGTGACATTTTGATTGTTACAGAGCCGATGTTTCCGGAGTTAATAACGTACCGCCCCGCAACCGCCGCCGCCCTGGGCGCTGGCAGACACACAAACATGCCGGGACTACCGCTACCTGGAGGGACTATCACTCGAAGCAAGTCTGTACGTCAAAACTGTAACACGCGCGTTCCTTGTAATTAATAGAATCGAATAAAAAATAGCAAAATACATCATTGACGATTTGTTTCTTTTTATTTTTTTAAGGAGATTGATCTTACCCGGAAACTGACCGAGAGCTACGATATGCAGGAAAAGCTAGTCGCTGATAATGCTGATTTAGAAGTCAAAAGGTTTGCCAAAGTAGATGTTATTTTTTTTCTCTTTCCTTTGCCATCCTTTAAAAAAAAAGGAGCTAATGAATACTTGTTACTACTACTCTTTTTGTTGGATTTCCTTTTTCCTTAGATCGGGCAATTTAATTGCTATAATTCTAAATTACGAATTCTGGTCTATTTATCTAGATTAGTTACTTTAACATAACTACCCCTCAATCTTGCAAGGAGTCTTGTTGAAAGTTGATTCAGTTTTAATGAAATGCGACGAGGTTACTTATAATTGCATATTTGTATTTTATCGCAGATGTCGGGTAAATTCGACATTTATCGTCTTTTTTAAGTATATACGAACTTTTCGAATATACAATTATAATGAAAAATGTTTTTGAAATCTGTCAACATGACTTTTAATAATTGCGTAAAATCCAGTACCATGAAGCAACACTTTTGATTACAAAAATATAATTGATGTGAAAACTAAGGACTACAACATGCGTACAGCACGGTGAGTTGTATGTTTTCAGGTATATTTTGTACAAGGAGCTGATGACAAAAGATCAGAGCTTGGAGATGTGTCGCGCCCAGATCAAGAGGCTGCAAGGGGAATTGAAGTTGTTGAACATTGAGAATTCAATCCTAAGCGAAAAACTCGATAAGAATAACCCCGAGGTATTGAGACCGATATCAGATATTTTATTTCAAATCTGATTGGTTCAGAAAAAAATGTGATTAAAGATTGTAGGTTTTGTAAGAAAGTACAATATTCTTGGAAAAATACTTTTAGTTTAATAAGAAATCATCCTTATAGTTGTATCGTCTAGATATTCACTGTCTACTGAAAGGAGTGAATTCAGACATGACGACTGATAGAGATGTATTGAAGAGTCCGCACGCAGTACGCACTGTGGCTTCCGTAGGGACCAGGGTCTAGATATTTGATACAATTGTTATTGAATATATAATACATCGGTTGATGTCGTTTTATTTATTTATAATATTGACAATTTCAATTGTTTAGGGCGATGCAGCTGCGATAAATCAAGACGTTTCACGCCAACAAAAAACAAATCAGGTATTTTGTTTTTATTTTGTCGCAATTTATGGTTTAGTTTACCTTCTTTGTAGTAAGTTACAGTAAGTAAGTTGTTTCACAAATTTATGTAATTATTTCTTGTTTCAGATTGAAGAAAATATTAATGAGAAAAGTCCACAAGAGCTCATCGATAAACTTGATAATTACAAAAGCTCCAGTGTAAACTTTGTACGTATAAGGATGTTATATTGTTTATATATTTTAATTTATATCGTCGAGGTTTTGTTTATCTTAATGTGATGTATTACGCCCATTGTTTATAAGTGGTAGTGAAACGAGAACCGCTACCAATATTTTGTTATTTCCTATTAATTCGTTTACTCAATATTTATTTATTTATTTATAAAGTACACCAACAGATATGTATGGAGAAATGTTGCAATAATTTTGTTAAAGGAAAAGCAGCTAGGTGAATTGGAATTTGAGGTTCGTCATATTAGAACGGAAATGGCTAACATAAAGGAGGCGGGCAGTGCGTGCCGCGGCGGCAGCGCTGCCGGACCAAACACCTGTTTCCAGCAACATGAGGTGAGACAGTAACTACTAGGATAATTGTATGTCCTCATAATACCCTACGCTCTTTGTAATAACATCTGAGCTGCAAGAATATTAATGTTTACTATTGAACCGCAAAGTTACATTGTAGGTGTGTGTTACTTCGGTAATTTTTAGAACAGAATTTTATTGTGGAATTTACAATATAGTCTTCATCAAAATAACCCGTTATTATTTTCTTAGTGAGATAATTCTTTGAAAATTATTTATTTATTGTTTTATTTCAGGGCGGAGGACCTCCGGTACCTCCAATGACAAAGGCCGTGAGTATGTATATCTACTAACGAGGCTAACTAACGGCGAACAATACGTTCAGAAACAAAAGATTCACAATAAGTATATTGACTTGACAACAATCTACCTGACATACACTTAGCGGTAACTCAATAACAACATAATAATACAAGGTTATTATCTGTTTTCCCTCCCTGTGGATATCATCTCCCATTTCTACATTAAGGTTAAATAAGAAATCAAATATATAAAGTACAATGAGTCTATTATACGGCCAACTAACGACAAAGGCAGAATTGTACGGCATCGCAAACAATGGGCCCATCACACGCGTGTCTGCCCTTATGACGACAAAGTACTTATTACATGTAATAGCAGGCAGTATGTCATGAAAATAATTTGCTATGGTTTTGTTATAACTTCAATAAATTTAATTTTACCTAGGTATATCATATGGATAATTTCCATGTCTACCGAACTTATGCTCAATTTTGTATTGAAATAACTGAGGTTTTGAAGTAGTTATTAACGTTGTAAAATAGTATCAAATAAAAAGGCAATAGACTCTGTGCGAATTTGCTTTGTAGCGTAGCGGCGCGTTGCGGGGGTAATTGGATGCGTAGAGTAGACAGACTATCTTACTTGCTGTTACGAGTGTAGTCTCTGCCGGTGACATGCTCTATTCACATTAACCTTAATGGATTTGTGGTTTACGTATCTGGAGGTATAGCTTAAAGATGTTGTACAGTGCAAAATTAAATTCATAGAATTATGGATGTATAATAGTTCGTAATAATGAGGTTGAATTGATTTCAGTGTGGCGTATGTCCGCCATGTCCGGCGCCCTGCAACCCCAATGCTCCCCCGGTAAGATCATGTATTATATTATTATATATTCTACATTATACTTTCTAATATTATTGTTAATTTTCCTGTTTTTTTTATAGACACCTGCTGAAAAGGAAGTACAGAGGCTGACCATTCAGTTGTCACAGATGCAAGAAAGTTTTAAAACTAAAGTTGCAGAGGTTCAGTTACTTATTGTCTTTAGTAGAACAAGTTAAAGTAACAAAGAGCTAAAGAAAAGCTTTTATATGTGTGTTTTCATATTTCAGTGTGCTATGCTCCGAACGGAACTCCTTAAAAAAAAAGAAGAGTTGGAGAAGGAGCGGTGCCAGCATCGCGAGGCGGGGAACAAGCTGCGGGAGCTGGAGATGAAGTTTGAGGGGCTAACGACGCACACCAACATGTTGCTGGGTACGCGGGAAGAGGCTTTCGAGCAGGAAGTGAGCGTGAGGATGCTGAAGCAGTGCTACCGCGAGGCCCGGGAGGAAATCGACGAGCTCAGGGTGCTCATGAAGGAGCAAAACGATCAGCTCCAAGACTATAGAGTTAAAGTTGGTATTAATTATGTAACCCCTTAATACACAAGTAATAAGTGTACATTAACTTAATACGTACACCCATATGTTTTAGTATCTGCAAGCACAACAACTAGTAGAAGAACAAAAGCGACAAATGGACATGATGGACATGGACAATACGAGAATAAGTGAACAAATTAATCTCGAGATACAGAAAGTTAAGGTAATCTTATATGCGTTATATTTTGCAATGAAATAATGAATGGTTATTTAAACTATAAGATATTCACATGATTTTAATGGAACTCATTCGGTAGTTTAGGCCGTATGTGTCGAATGTTCGCAAATGTTTTTAACTTATTGATTTTCGTTTGCTTCCACGATAGCTAAAATTCCAAGAGAAGTTGCAAGAGTTGACTCCGATCCCCGACCTACTGAAGGCGACTCAGCTGAAGCTGAAGGACGCGCAGCAGTCGCAAGCCATCGCCGAGCACAACGCTGAGCAACTCGCTAGGGAATTGAATTGCGCTAGAGAAAAGGTTCCCATGATTAACTATTTAATTTCTTTAAAAATATAATTCTTTTCTCCCAACAACGGTGAAAAGTAATCCGGATATGGTGCATTTGACATTTTTTTCAGGTGCATGTACTTTTGCATAACACTATCAAACCGCCTGAGAAAACTCCGGAAAAAGGTACCGATGAAAAGCAACTGGCTCTGCTGCAGCAGCGAATTTCCCAACTCACGGAAACAAACGTAGGGCTTAAGGGTGAAATTGAAAGACTCAAGTAAGTTTCATTCAATGTGCTTAATTGTATAATAATAAATTAATTCTTTTAATATTTTAATTATTGCAACATGATTTGGGACACAAAATGCTGTTCTAACACCCTATCACGCGGTATTAGGATAGTTGGTTAGGATACGGTTTAAACAAAGGTGTTTCTTCGTAGGGCTAACGTGATCCGCATGGAGGAGGCGGTGCTGGCGCATGAGAAGCGGCTACACGAGAAGATGCACGAGTGTGCGCAGCTCGGCGGCGAACTGGACCGATACCGGGACGAGGCGGCGCGGGCGCTGCAGCGCGCCAACGAGCGCACAGAGACCGTGCGGAAGTAAGCTCCCTCATAAGTTCATTTTCGAACCCTAAACGGGTCGGTTAACTGCACCATTTTTATACACGTTGTAAAATGTTTAAGCGGGTAATATAAAAATTGTGTTTAAACGTTTTAATGTCTTCCAGGTGTATGCAGACTACTGTAGCCGAGCTGGAGAGACAGCTCGCCGCTTCCAGGGCTAATGTTAAGAACGCTGAGAAGGAACGCGAAGAAGTAAGGCTCATTTTAAAATTACGTTTAGCGATTTTGTATCAGGATGTAAATAAAATAATTTATGAGGATACGGTAATCAGATTACGGAAATAGTATCAGTAATAGTCCAATTTTGTATTTGATTTATGAGAAATAGAAGATAAGATTTACATATATTATTTCAGATGTGGCCTATTAGTTTGTTTTTAGCTCAGATGACGGGTTTTAATAATGTGAATATTGCAGGTTCAATGCCGCATGCAGTGCCAGATCAAGCGGCTGAACGAGAACTTCGAGCAGGCGCAGCTGCGCATCTTGGGGCTGCAGGGGCAGGTGCAGGCGCTGCGGCACACCGCCTCCAGCGATGGGGAGGGCGACGGCGAGGGTGAAATGCAGGGCTGTGCCTGCAAGGAGTTCTTTGGCGCCCCTTAGCTCCTAGACGCCATGTACTCGACGTGTCTTGTTGCTATACATGTACATGGTCTTTTGTAGTTATTATGCAATCGCATCTATTGATATTTTATATGAGGAGCAGTTGCATCGTCTGTTTTAAAATTTATTGAAACTTAACATTTTGATCAAATTTGTATTTTGCTCAGTAAATTTATATATCCTATATGAATTGTGTTTTATTTTAATTACCTTCATGTACAAGTGACGCTTTTTTGCCATACTAGTTGTCTATTTGTCGGAATTAAATAAAAAAGGTTTTTGATTAAAAAGATTATGTTCGTCTTAACATCAATTTTAATAACGTAAAATTACATGTTTCTCCTTTCTCGCTATTTCCTTAGAAAATAGTATAAAGATTTGATTTCACTTATTAATAAAAAAAGGATACAAAAAACTATAAATATACATCTTATTGCTTATCGCCGTTTTGTGTGTGTTCTATGACGAGGTGCGTGTTGCCGGCGGTGGCGAAGCAGACGCGCAAGGACTCCTGCGCCAGGAAAGTCTCGCGATGCGGTAGGCAGCCCACCTGGTGGTACATATCCACTGCGGTGCAGAGCGCAGTTATAGCTTCCTCGGGTCGCTCCTCATCCATTAAACTGGCGCCTTCCTGCAATTTACTACTTAGTTCATTCTTTGATAAGAGATTCGCAAATTACAATTGGTGTATTTCATCATCACCAGCTAGCTCACTATACGTCCCCACCGAGGGGGCTTGGAGCCTACCCTAAAGTTAGGGTGACTAGGCCATAGTTAACCACGCTGGCCAAGTGCGGGTTGGTGTTCATTTCACACATATCTTTGAATTTCTCGCTGATATGTGCAGGTTGCATCACGATGTTTTCCTTCACCGTAAGAACGTCGGGTAAATTATGTACATATGAAAATTCGAAAAATCGAAAATCACATTTGGTACATGGCGGCGGGATTCGAACCCAAGACCTGTAGATTACAAGTCAAGTGCTTAAACCACTGAGCCACCGATGCTTTTTGTTTTTGGTGAATTTAGTTCTAGTGTATTCAGTTAATGAATATCGGCAAATAAACATGCGCAATAAAAATAGATGACACATTAACAAAGATGACTCGTATTAACCTAAATGAGGAGTGTTAAATATATTTGAATATTTTCTATGTCGCCTGTGAGCCTGTCTTGGCGGGTGCCGTTTGTTAGTCTGTTAGCAAATCTTCAGGGTCGAAGTCATTAGCGTGTGAAATATTAATTGAATTGCTTCCACATAATCCAATAACAGCATCAAGTCAGATAGGAGAGGGATTATGGTTCCGGTAAGCGAATGCAATTATGCCATTAGCTGCAATGCGGCGTCGTGTTGGAGTGTTAATGGATTTAACAGCGTTAGTAATAGCTGCATACTGATTATGTAATCTCTAACATTCATATTATTTAAAGTTTAATGAAATTATTGGGAATTAAAAATAACTGCATTAAGGTAAGTGTTCGTTTGCTTGTTTCTACACCCTCATACTTGTGTACCTCCATTGCACGTTCAAAAGATTTGAGAAAAAAATGCAATTTTGCACTTATAACTTAACACCGTAATAATCGAATAGTTTAGTAAGTGTTTTGATAAAGTGTTTAGACTACATCTTTAATCTCCTTGGAACAGCATCAACAATCTCCAGTCTCATGTATTTATTTCTGTTAAACATTTTAAACAAACTTTATGTCAATTGAAACTGTACCCTATATTCTAAGGATAATAAGAAGCAAAAATAAATTTCAATTTAATATACAATTTCAATTTAAGGTTGAAAATCACTGCTATTATCGAAAATTAAATTTATAATTTTCAAATAATACTAGTGATTGGTTTCCAGTAGAAACTAATCAAACAGGTGCAGACCTCGTTAATTATTCAGCGTCCGAGGCGCACCCGGCCGGGGCAGTGTAGTACTGTTGCCTGAATAGTTAGCAGCCACTCAAAGAGAATACCCATTAAAACGTTAATTATGCCTAGTTAGGCGGTTGGTTACTCTCTGAAGAACTTCGCATCATTACAATCACAATTTCGTTGAGTGCATTTTAATTTTTTTTATAGTTATCACACTATCGGCCAAATTTTGAAACGAATGTGCCTCCATGATTTTTAGACATTCTTACCTCATATGCGGCAAGGCACTTTTCAACTGTTTCCATATAAACTTTTATTAAGCCTTTCTCAATAGGAACGGAACATTTTGGACATTTTTCTGGTGTTTTATCTGGATTCGGTCTGTATTTCCAGGAACATGATATGTTTGGACATCTGAAATGTGTAAAATAGCTTTGAAAATTTACGTAAATGCTAAATACAATGAAAAGGAGTTGTGGTGATAGTAATCATAGTAAACATAGTTACGAATGCAGACATTACTTTTTATGTCTGTTGATTTCAATAACATTTTGCAAAATTATAATGTTATAATAATTTCAGAGCCCTCGCGGACTACAGACTTTTTATGAACCGATAGGTTGATCGGATCGGGCTGTCAAGCCAAAATTGGTGTAATGTGAGGTCCTCCATACATTCTCATAGTAATTAAGCGCCCGACTAAACTATCGGACAATAAAAAGTCTGTACTCTGAAGGGGCACTTAGTAAAAATACCTTAGGATCGGATCCTTAAACTTCATCTGCTTAAGAATCGGCCAGTCCTCCTTGCAAGCGAGGCAGTCGCATTTGAACCAGTATCTGCAGGCGAGGGACTTCTGGCGCTCAGGAAGGTTCCGCACCAAAACATTTGGCCCGTAATTCTCAGAAACGATTTCACCAGGTTTAAGAGGTCGGATTGCTCGCAGAATAATTTTAGAACCTTCAAAGTACCTACAACAATACTTTGAGGGTTATCTACCTTTTAAGTAGAAGGAAAGTTAATCCAAAGTTTATTTAATTTTGACTATTTAATACGTCGCGCATCCTAACTAGTTTAACAAAAGTTATAAGATAACATTACAAAATTATTTACGTTAATGCAGTCATTTGAAACGGACTTTAATTAAGCTCGAATGATTGAAATAGACGATATTTGAGCCATGCCTTGCTAGACGCATTATACTCAAAGGATTAATATGGAATATTCTGTGCCGTTGCTATGTTTATAAATCTCGGCTCTTTACATCATACTATGAATGTTATGTAGTGATACACTCGGAGTTGGTCTCAGTCAGTTTTCTCTTTGAGGTACTCTACAGTTGATAACTTTGGTTTAGAATTTGAACGATCTCTACTGAAAACCGGATAGTTTGAGAACTTTGGTCTTGCAAACGTGTCTCACGTTTGCAAGACTAAAGTTTATCGAGTGACATGATGTTATTTAGTTCGCGAATGTTATCATTTCGTTAGATACCTTCAAACATTACACACAAGAAATTAATTTGAAATGTGAAGCACTCTTTACGCTAGTTCGTACTGTATGTTTAAGATACTTTATCATACTGTTATTAATATTCATAGGATAAGGAGATGATGATGACTGTTAATTATTCTTATTTGTTAACACTCTAACATAGGACTTGATCTAACTATCTTTAACGTATCCTAAATAATAATGGTAAACGTAAATCTATAAATACAACATTACACCCCGCTAATATCGAAAATTGTTGCACAGTGTGTGTAAAATTGCGAACCGTCATGAAGTGTATGGGACTGTACCTTGCCACCGCTGGACTGCACTCGTGGTTGAACAGAGCGCCGGTACAGTAAATGCCGACTGCAATGTACACTGGCTTTGAGCCGGTGAACATGTGTGCACCCCGTAGCGTCTCGTAGATCTCATGCGCATTGAACTGAAGTAGCTGGAGGTTCTTTATTATCAGTTTGCAGATAGATATCTCATCTGGAATATTAAACAAACAAATTAATAACATTTTTTTTGGTTTATATATCATGAATGGAATAATTTCAATTAGAAAATCATAATTTAACTTACTTGATTCTTGCTGTACATTTTCTTTATCCTTGAAGAAGCCACTTCTTTTTAAACATTCAGTCAGGAACATCGCTATCACGACCCTTTTTAAATAATCGTCTCCGTTTCTTTGTCCCGAGTGAGTACAGAGTCTATATACTTCATCTGCTTGCTTCAGTAATTCATTTTGTTTATCTTCTAAATTATTTTCCCCTTCCTTAATAATATCTTCACCGGATAATATACCGAGGCCCATTCTAGTACGTGTTACTCTTTCTTTTCGATTCCTTGTTTTAGATTTTCTAGGATTAGTTTTTATGCCCGTGGCAGATTCTTCAGAGGACAAAAGTTTCGAATATATGGCGAGACTCGTTTCGAGACCGACTTGAGTGACCATCCTTAATGCTATATGACTGAGCACCGACATTCCTGCGCCTTTAAATGGCAAGAAAAAGGAGATTAAAATCTATTCGACTATTGCTGGGTAGTGTCAACCGCAGTAGACTTGCAGTCCTATTGCAATATAGTATTAAAAATGTATAATCTTACCTATAAATAATCCCATAAAAGGACATTCGTATGAATGATATGTGGAGACAGCGATGTCCCTGCACTGAACGCTACAGAAAGCTACTCCCGAACATTTTGGACACCACACGGGAGCTACTTCCACGCAGTCTTCCAACCTAAACGAATTATTACATCGTAATAAGTAGTTTAAATAATTTATTATTTATCTATTAAAACACCCTCAAGTGGCTTCTTTTGTACCTTTAAATAACTTCAATAAAATAAAGTTGATGAAATAATTTACAGGAACCTTTACCTTCGTAAACAATGATGACAATGTGTACCATAATATTTGTGGAAAAGACACGCTGCATAAGGTTTATCAATCAGAAGTACGTTTCCAGTTTTAACTGGCATAGAAGCGACGGCATATCGACCCTGAAACCAAACATGTAATAGTAAATTTCAAGTTTCAGGATTAGAAAAAGAGGTCCATCAACTCCATATCCTTTTGCTTAAATAATATATATTTAGAGCAAATAAAAAAAATGTGGATGTAATCTATTTCTAAAGATACTTAAACTTGTTTAAACAACTTATTATTATTTATTGTATTGGCAGTGATTGTAGTAATTTAATTAATGATCGAGTACCTTCGCCTCGTCCTCTGTTATTTCTATCAACTTGGAGAGTGCCGGCATGGCGTGTTTAGCGCCGCCGGAAAGCACAGCACCTGTTCAACAGAATGCATATAGAATTATGCGTTAGTTCAGGTTCTTAAATGTCTTACGTAATCCTACACTGAGCTATTGTCTTTTTAAACATTCAGTCAGGAACATCGCTATCACGACCCTTTTTAAATATCTTCAATAAAATAAAGTTGATGCAATAATTTACAAGAACCTTTACCTTCGTAAACAATGATGACAATGTGTACCATAATATTTGTGGAAAAGACACGCTGCATAAGGTTTATCAATCAGAAGTACGTTTCCAGTTTTAACTGGCATAGAAGCGACGGCATATCGACCCTGAAACCAAACATGTAATAGTAAATTTCAAGTTTCAGGATTAGAAAAAGAGGTCCTTCAACTCCATATCCTTTTGCTTAAATAATATATATTTAGAGCAAATAAAAAAAATGTGGATGTAATCTATTTCTAAAGATACTGAAACTTGTTTAAACAACTTATTATTATTTATTGTATTGGCAGTGATTGTAGTAATTTAATTAATGATCGAGTACCTTCGCCTCGTCCTCTGTTATTTCTATCAACTTGGAGAGTGCCGGCATGGCGTGTTTAGCGCCGCCGGAAAGCACAGCACCTGTTCAACAGAATGCATATAGAATTATGCGTTAGTTCAGGTTCTTAAATGTCTTACGTAATCCTACACTGAGCTATTGTCTTTTTAACCGATTAACATTTGGAAAATCCAATTAAAAAATAATAATTAAAAAACATAACTGACCATCTCTTTAATTATTTAATAAGTTACCTTTGCGGCCTTCGGAACGTTTCGGTGCCAGGGAGTAGTCTAGAGATTCCATGTCTTGCTGCAACTGAATTTTAGCCTTTTCATCGTTTGTTAACAATCTGCTCGCTATTTCATACGATACTTTAGCTCTTGTCGCTTCTCCGACACCTTAAAAATAAAAATGGAAATGATGGGTATCATATGCATTATCTGTTTTTACATTTAGTTAGACATACCTTTATAACAATTTCCTAATCGCCAGTAATATTGGCCACGCATTCGAGCTGGTATTCGTTCTTTTAAAGCCATCTTCAAATCTTCAAGGGCCGCTTCGTATCTGTTACATCTCATTAGAATTTCGGAGCGCAACCACAGCCCTAGGGCGAGGGAGACGCCCCCGTCTACTGACTCGTCCACGTCTGTATATAATTAAATTATTTTGACTGGTATCAGATGATTTTAAATTTAAAATTATTAAAAATGTATTATGTAGTAACATTACCAATCATAGGTGATCTCAGCACGGCTTGACTCGCTAGGGCTAAACTGTTCTCAAGCTCTCCGTCTCTCATGGCTTCAGCCGCGGCTTTGCGCTTCTCCTGTGCAATCTTAGCGTCTTTGTTCCGGTAAATGGGCTGGATTCGAGAGAAGACTTCTTTTAGAGCGTTCATTAACTGCAAAAATAAGAATAAGTTATCCGAATGACGATGCTAAAATTTGCTCTCGCTGAATCCGCACATACGAACCTTTTTATTCATCATTACCGCCTCGACTTTTTTCTCATTTTCGATAGTTTCAAATGATTCCAACCATTTGTCTTCGTTGGCTAATGCGACGAGTTCTTCGGCAAGATTCTTAAGGAATCCAACCTGAGTGGAATAAAGCATCATGTCGCCACATTTCTCTGCGAAAGTGGGATCTATATCTTCATAAACGTAAGACATATCTAGAAATAAATTAAATAAGTAGTTTGAATGTTTATCTATAAAATCGATAATCAAGATGTAATAAAATTTTGGTATTGTTATATCGAGAATTATCACGGTCACAGTTCGCGACACTGTTTGCAACGTTGCACAAATTAAACACGTGGACAAAAACCCTTTATGGAATGGTTGCAACATTGACAATGACATTGGACATACAAGAAATAATTCGCACATGAAAATTATTTTTTTAACACAAGTCGATTATTTGCTTTTCAAAACATAGTAATTCATTATTTGTCGTATTAAATGAATTTTCTTATAAAATTATAGACAATATATAGCTTCTATAAATTTAATCCATTTGAAAATCTTAAGAGTAGTAGTTCATGGAAGCTGATTGAAATAGATGTTCTTTACATGGAATTGTTTGGTAAGCATGAGGAAATGCATGGAACTGAACGCTGTGTTTTGCCGAAAATACATGCATTGTAAGTCAATACTGTGTTTTGTAGTTTGATTACTTAGATCTGAAAATTGTATTTCTGAACAACCTAGCAGATTTAATTAAAATAGTAATAAAAGGTAAACATGAGGTCGCAAGAAGTTAGTGGTCCAAACATAAAATATCATCATTTAAAATTATAATTAAAATTTTGGATTTTGCTTTGACTACTCATGTGCTGTGACCGCATTGCAATGCTTTCAAACTACCCTACCCGTGGTTCGTCCAACTTATATTATCTTTAACAATGTGATATAGATTCAGCCAGTTAGGTATTTTGTTTAATATATCACATTGTTGTGAATATTGTGCATGTTGAAATATAAGCGATGAGTTTTTTTTAATTGGGAACCGAAATTGGATTCTTGAACTATTGCCGGCTGCGAGTACGTAACTCCTGACATTTAGTCCACTGGAATCGCCCCATTTGCTAAATTTAGTACGACGATACTATTTAAGACCAATCTTTCGATTGTTTTGATTCCATTGAGAATTTCAAGGAAATGGTGGAGTCGAAATCAATATTCGTGTTTTTGTCACGAAACATTACGTGGTCTTATAGTTGGTTTTGACTAAAGTGATAAGAGTTAGTATTAAACACATATTGTGATGTATGTAAGTTAGATAGTTAAGTTAAGTAATATCTTTTTACATTTTTATGTGGTTTGCTGATATACTCACAAGTCCACAGAGCATTATCGTAATATCTTTCTCGGATAACTCAATGTTAGATTGATCAATTCCTCGAGAAAAAGTAACGCAGATTACTACTGGGATTCTCTACGAGTGTAATTGCCTTAAGGCAATTAAACTCGTAATTGTAGTTTTTTTTGTTATCAAATCAATGTTTTTCGACCCTCTTTAAAACATCGTATTCCAAAAATTATTTGAAACTTCTTCGACATCGGGCCGAAAAAAAAAAAAATCTTCGCGGGAAAAAAAAAAAAAAAAAAAACACCCTGACCCTCACTAATGGGGTCAAAAAACGCAAAAATGTCTAAACACAGTACTGAGGAGCTATTATTATTTGCTGTCTGCTTATTAATTACCATTATCTAATTTGTAAAAATGCTTCTTGCTTCCCAAAAATAATTAATAATTAAATCAAATTTATTTTCTCTAGTGATTCGAAGTTAGGAAGAAAAAATCATTGAAATACAAAAAAAAAAAAAAAAAAATCTTCGCGGGTCCCGTATAAAGTTCGGTAACACCCTGACCCCCACCAATGGGGTCAAAAAACGCAAAAATGTCTAAACATAGTACTCGGGAGCTATTATTATTTGCTGTCTGCTTAATAATTACTATTATCTAATTTGTAAAAATGCTTCTTGCTTCCCAAAAATAATTAATAATTAAATCAAATTTATTTTCTCTAGTGATTCGAAGTTAGGAAGAAAAAATCATTGACATACAAAAAAAAAACAAATGAACAATTTTGACACGTCTGGAAATGCATGCGCTCTGCTTGGTAAATATTTTACGCATAAGTCTTAAATAAAATCATTATTATGTTTGAATGCAAAAAAATGTCAGACATAAAATTATTTGCTTTAAAGAAATTTGTTGGGAAAACGAGGGGGCTGATATTATCACAATTCATTATTACGCAAGGAAAATGTTCAGACTAATTTTGACAACAAAAATAGTTCGAAATATTTCAGCTGAACTACATTAAAACTTATCCCAACGGCGCTCAGCTTTGTATCTTCAGATTTTTTACTATGGTAATAATAAATTAGGTGGTTTATAATTGTTTTATCTCTATAAACAATTAATAATTCGACTCACCGTTGACAAGTATTCAGCACAAATGTTGAAATGTTTGGAGGAGCACGTCTGCGCTCCACTGGTACAGCCGTAATATGTTGCTAAAATTAAACGCTGCAAATACTCAAATTTTAAGTTTTATTTACACTCTAAGGAAATTAATTACAGCGCCCTCTAGTGCCTATTCTTACTATTTTTATCAAAATGATTGATTTTAGAGAAGAAATATTTTGCATGCATTGAGTGAATATTTAATTTAAGAGCGGCTTTATTATTTTATTTTTTACTTAGGTAAGTTGAGAAAGCTTTTCATGTTGTTGCACATTGTTTTTAAAGTTTTAATTTAAGCGCCTGCACAAATTGTTTAGCCAATTTTCGATTAGATGTTTTCATAGTTAAACATTTTTCACTCGTTTTCAGAGAAAAAATTAATAGAGTGAAACGCTTTTCTAGCACAATTTTCATTCCATTGTATCTTAACTTTGTCAATGAATTATATTTTCACTGTCGTATTTCATAATGCTAGTGGTCGCCCATAATTCATAATCAAAGATTTTTATTATTATATATAAATAGCTATATGCACATGTCTACATGAAGTTTAACTAACTATGTCAAATTTCATATTCATCCATTCTCGTAATTTCCTTAAAACGAGGTACAAAGTGATTACGTTAATTGGAAAAGCCTATGTTTATAAAAACATGCGTAAAAGTGTTTCATTCATAAATATAAACAAATAGAACATGATATAAATAACGTACCGAGATGACAGGGTGAATTCAAGTATGGTTGACGGCCTTAACTTCGGACGGTTCATTGCGCCCCGCGGCACTTTGCTAGAAAAACTTCCAGCAAAAAGATTTACTCAACAATGACACTGTATTGTTATGTTATTAACATTTCACAACGAAAATAAAGACAATTCAAAGTTAAAGCATAAATCACAATAGAAGGTATCCAAAAAGTTGGACCGTTAATTTTGTTATCTTACTAATATTATAAATGCGAAAGTTTAGATAGATTGATGTTTGGTAGAGTTCGCCGCCGAAACGGCTTTCGAAGAAAATTTGCATGGATTTAGAACATAGTCTGGGAGAGCACTTAGGCTACTTGCTTGAGCGGTGGGCTAAAGCTAGTTATCGCATAGTATTAGTCACGTATGCAGATCTTTGAGTCTTTGTATGGAATGTAACAAGTACATTAGGATGAAATATATCATAGTCCTTTCAAAACAATACAACACTGTATTGAGTGAATTGGAGTCAGAAATATTTAATGGAAAACTTGACACAACCACAATTCTCTAAATTAAAGATGTGACGTCATACCAACATGATTTTCCTTTTGTTTTTCTCGTTGTTAAAAGTTCAATTAAGGTGTATAATGTTTTAAGTTATAAAAACATCAGCCGGCAATGTTGTCGAACTTTTGGGTCTATAAAGTGTACGAGTTTGTTGATCTTTTGTTTTGTAATCCTAAAATAACTTGAAACCATGTTTACATGGAAATTTTAAGGAAGCGTAAAATATTAAAATTAAAAGCGGGTATTAATGAGATTATTTCAATATTTGAAGGTAACAATTCATTAGTAATACAAATAATGAATGGAAAATGTTCTATGGATGCCTTTTATGTATGTCGATGGTTTTAATTGTGAATGTTACTTTAAAATCCAGTTACTTTAATAACAAACATAATTAGTGCACACAAACAGCCGGCGCCTTGTAAAACATAACGAATGTATCTATTTAATAGAATGAGATACTACTAGGACTTTGAATTAGAAAGTTTATTTTACTGGACATTGACTATTAAAACACTTATTTTATACGCACCGGCTTTCAAGATACATGTAGTTAGTAGTTTTATTTTAAAAAAAACCTTTCATTTTAATAAAAGGTGCATTGGTAACGGTGATAAATGGGTGGTCGTTGAACTCTACGTGAAGCAAGCTTCATCAGTTACGATGTTTTAAACTTAAAGTTCAATATTACTTATAATCTCGGCCTCAGATTAATAACGAATGTGGATGCATTAAGCGTTGGCTTTTGTTTTTAAAGAGAATGACGCCACGAGAGTATTTTGTCCACTTAGAAACACATTTGCTAATCCCCTCCACGAAGCCACCGAGTCAACTTATCAGGTAACCTAATTTGTTACTCTGTTTTCTACTAATATCTTAAGACTATGTGACTAAATGTCAGCTTAACTTTCAATCATTCAGTAAACATTTTTGACAGTTATTACCCAAAATTTACTTTTGTAGCTTTTAGGATTTTTGATTCAGTTAGATTTAATAGACTTAGAATTAGAGAATTACTTTATTATTGTTTTAATTGACCCACTTATTGTTTTTAATTTTCTTCACAACTAAGAGGTATTAAATTAAACATAAAGTTATTAAAATACATACTTTAGCTATCAACGTAAAAACGCTTTATACATGTGTACAAAAATAACTGTTTAACGTTAAACGTTTGCTTAACGTTTAAGTTACGTGTCATTAAATAACTGTAGGTAGTGAGGCGAGCTGAGCGGCTGAGCGGCTGAGCGGCTGAGCGGTGTTACGCAAATCTACGCTAAATACTTGTACCATGAGACGCGGCGACTTGACCGTGAACGCGACATTAGGCTCGCAGCGACGACACAAGTCACTGAAACAAACGAATAGTGGTAGGAGTGAATTACGTTACTACTAGCGGCTATTGTCACCGCGGCACGTAAAATGCCGTCATTGAGATTGTACTTTCACCTATCTTTTCTTTTCAATGTGAAGAAGTTAAACAAATTATGTCTCATTAGTTATTTAACTTTCATAAAATGTTATAAAGTTTATTCAAGTTCTCATTTCTACTTTCAGTGATAGTTAAATTGCTAAACAATAATGAAGGATTGAAAATATCTTGTTGTTTATAGTATATTTAAAATGTATAGCGATGATATAAAAAGTTATACCGCGTTTATTTATAAAAAAATTATAATCAAATTGTTAAAAGAGGATTATTAATAAGTCATAGCATTTATAAGTTAAAAATAATGCGATCTGATAAGAGGATTTAGCGAAGACGACCTAGACATGATAACGTAAGGTAAATAAAAGATGATTAATTGAAGTCAACTAATTACTTATTTAATATCGGTTTCTAATATATTAGAAGTAGGATATATGAACATTTAACGATCAGTAAAATCTAAAATTTAATCTCTTATTCAGTGTCATTTTACTGGCGGTGTAACCTTAGTGATAAAATATTGTGTTCTGTACGTAGAGAGTGTATGGAGATGATGGGTGACATTTTAGCGCTACGACATCTAGGCGATGCGGTGACGCGTCGCTTATCAGCGGTTATCACCCCGCGAGCCTCGGCGCCGCGCGCGCTCCAGTAGCGCGTTTTCGCTCGGCCCGCGCGCACCTGCGCCGCCGCCCCCGCGCCCCCCGTCGCGCCCAACGCGCCCCCCGCCGCGCCCAGCGCGCGCCCACCGGGCCCCGACCTCTCACGATCATCTACGAAGTGCTACGAATCTTTCATCAATCGAGTGAGTACATTTCAAGATTTACTATTACCGAATTTCACCCGCGTACTCATTAATAAATATACCTTTACGCCAAGTGTTAAGTTGTCTGAGACGTCGCGCGTGATCTCGACGTTAGAGCGTTTTGAAAACACATTTTTGTGATTTAAAAGACTATAACATGAGTCATATGGCGTGGAAAGATATGAAGGTCGCGTTCTACTCATCCTAAAGTAAATTTGTCTTCGCGGTCTTAATGTATCAGGTGGGATATGTTTATCTCTTGGTGTTAGACGATTTCTATATGAGTACGTATATGTTCTTGGTCCACAATTGCACTGCGGCTGCAGCTAGGCTTTCAGGTTCATTCGCTTGAATATAAAGGATGCGTATCAGGGTCATAGTTCGCCAAACCTTTATGAAACTTCTTGTTCAACGACCCGGATAAATTTAACTGACAAGTGCCTTCACAAATATTTAACTATAACTAATTTGTTACAGGTTTAGTGAAATATAAGACTTTCATAGTCTATTAATGGTGTTTCGTAGTTATAATATTTGACCCACTTTTAGTTTAATCACATCAAATGGATAGTATAGGGCAGCCAGGACAAGGATCTTCTTTTTGAATACCGGAGGCGCTTCTGTTTCTTATCATTTCCTGATAAAGTGTTTATTGCCCGCTAATCGATTGCTAGGATTATTTACAAAACGAATGAGTAATAAAGTTAAGGTTTGTCAGTCGCCGCGGAAATGGTTGAATTAACTGTCGTCATAAGAGAGCTGAGCTAATTGCCTCTATTGTTTACGATGATTACCGTAACGATCGCTTTGATTACTTCAATTATCACGGACATATTGAACTTATATTAAAGTATACACAAAGTTTCAATATGAAATAACTTTATATACCTCATTGCTTATGTCCTTATAGATCGACAAGGATCATATGCCATTCGGTATATTTGGGAACTAACTCATCTTAAAAGTGTCATATTTTGACCAATGAGGGAGCAGTTACCGTACGGGTAAATGGCGCCATTTTTTAAAGTTTAAAAAATATCGCGTGTGCTGATATAAGATATAGTTTAACATTTGCTGACATTAGGGCCATGAGCATAATGATGCTAACTTACGATCACTCGTTATTGTTAATTCTGTACAAAAAAAATATAAAGCTTATCTCGTCATTGCACGAACAATCCTCAAGCTGTAATAATTTGTGAAGATGTAACTATATAAATAGTAAACAATTATAATATAAATATGTTAATATAACCTTAAAAAGTCTGACAGATTTTTTATAGTTCGTTTCACGAATTAACGCGAATAAACACTGATTTCCATACAACTAGATTAACTAAGAAATGGAACAAATTCTTACGGCGAGTGGTTTTCAAAACAAAACTAGATTTAGCAAACGCCGTTCACTGAGCGCAAATAAGAAGCAAGCGCGTGAGTTCGCAATGTAAACTAGGTCCTGGCTAAAAATGAACAGGATTTGGTCTTATTTGTAGTATTATTTATTAATTAGTAAGAAACTAAAGGTTGGAGCGAACTATGGGAAGACATTTAAAAAATATATAGACGAGGCATAGTGAATAAAAAAAATTCACCGGTACTTTCTCTGAAAGGTACGAGATCAGTTGTCAAGTATAAAACATTTTTGTATTCAACGAAATTAATATTAATTTATGTTATATAAATACTATTAAAATAATATAAGTAAAAAATAAAACATCGTTTAAGAGAACATTTTATTTATTATTTCATCTGGTATTATTGGCATTACTACGTACTTATTGATGTTATATAAATTTCGTTTTATTAGGTAAAACACATTGAAGTAGGTACTTAGTAAAATATTGAAGTTAATAAAAATGATAACGGAATTTCGAATTACAAGAGATATGAAAATATTCATTTCTATAAAGATAACGAGGTCTTTCCCGTTTCACTGAAGTAGAGTTGAGAGCTGTAAATTAGCACAACATTTCCATAGTGTAATCATACTAATATTATAAATGCGAAAGTTTAGATTGATGGATGGATGGATGGATGGATGTTTGTTAGAGTTTGTAGCCTAAACTGCTGAACGGATTTCGACGAAATTTAGCATAGACATAGAGGATGTTCTGGAAGAACACATATGCTACTCAGTTTTTTTTTTTAATTCCACGCGGAGTCGCGAGCGAAAGCTAGTGTAATTATAATTATCAACAATATGCCATCGCGACTTGAGTCGTACAGAAGTCGGTAAAAAATTGTTGTATATAAACTGAATGCATATAACGTTGTAGATAAGATCAATCATATCTGTACTCTTAAGCTTATGATTGAGTTATCAAACACCGATTATCAATCAACAACAAATCAACCTTATTCACGAATTCCAAATTATTTCCTTTATAACATGTGTATCATATATGTTGGTAAGGCAATTTCAATCAGTCCCGAATTGTGAAAAGTTAAATAGTGTTTATGGAACTCATCTTCCGGCGTCGCTTGTCGGCTGTTTTCACTGAATGCTTTTGTTTTTATATATTTATGTAACGCGACAAATAAGGCGAATTTGTCTTAGCAATTACTCGGACCTTGGCTTTAAAACCATGTCCGCTACTTGTTACACAACCGCAATGATCGCGCGTCGCCTCAACCCAAGGTTCGATGAATACAATTATAATAAAATCTGCCAAATACCTTTGTACTTTTGTAAAATCATTATTATTTTAAATAATATTTGTTATATACACATTTATATCATGAAGTAAGTTACAGCAATTCTTGTTTTTTTTTAGTTTTTTTTTCTAAGAGGAATTTTCCTTAGAAAAATAAACATGTTTTATTATACAAAGATGCTTTAGTTATGATACTACAAAGCTAAAAAGTAATTACGTCAACTGCACCTCAAAGAGATGAGGAAAATCTCGACGTTGCTCAGGATTTTTCTTATAAACTTATTTTAAGTTTTTTAACAATCTTATAGTCACGACGTCAGACGCCGCTACTTGCAGTAAATAAATAAACAACTAAGATCCAATAAAACTTGGTGGTTTTATTGTGGGCAAAGTAAAGTAATTTTATTAGTTACTAGCTTTCGCCCTTGACTCCGTCCGCTTGGAATAAAAAAAAAGTAGTACCCTATGTGTTTTTCGAGCCTGTTTAAGCTACAAACTCTAATAAACATCCATCCATCCATTCATCTATCTAAACTTTCGCATTTATAATATTAGTTAGATTAAGTACACTTTCTTAGGCGTTATATTGAAGTGATTTAAGGATTCAAAGATGCGTGAACACTTCTCGTTCCCATTGGTTTGAGTTTACACAATGTTGAGATAAGCATGTTAAGTAAAATGAGGCTGTTTGAATATGAATAAATCAATATGGAACTAGGATGAGGATTTAGGACAGAGTTCATTCGAAGATGATCTCTACGACACGACGTTAGCGACGTACATTTACATATTGGCCAATTAAAATTGAAACATATTATTCGTCATTTTAAGTCCGATACGGACTGAAGAGCTGAACTGATTAAAACTGTGGGTGTGTAGGAAACATTTAAACTATCAGTTAATGTTCTGCCTACACGCGCACGGTTTTATTACTGCTAAAACAAATCTAAAACCTAGATTTTTTATTCTAAAAGTAATATTTCCATAAACAAAGTAAAGTAGCTTGTAATTGTCCATTATCAATACTCTTTAGAGACCGATATTGAAGCCCGTAGAGTAGAACAAAGGAGACGCGGGACAGTGCGACATACAAAATTTTAATAAGGTTTTTAAAATGAATTCGCATTAAATTCGTTAAAAGTTACATGCAACTACATTTGGACATTTAGCGTCGTATAGGAGATTACAGTCCCGCTTTGAAATTCGTTTTAGAAAATTACTCAGAATTTCGCAGTTTGCACGTTAAATGCTGAGCTTAAATACGATTTAAACTCAAACAATCCAGTGTCATGTTTTAAAAGTTGCCGAGGTAAAATGCTACTGTTTTTTAATATTAAAATTTCATCCGGAAATTTGACAGCATGTATTATGTATGTACGTTTCAATTAAATTTGAAATGGACTGTACAAAAGTATTATATATGTATGCTTTATATTTCATACCTGTTGGCTGTCAATATCTATCATATCAACATAATTCTCATTCATAATAAACGGTTGAATTGGCTGCGAAACAATCGACAATCGCACAACAGTTGTGCGATAGTTTAGTCAAAAATCCGCGCCCGCTCTAAACAGCCACATGCGCGTAATAGACTATACTCGTAATAACAAATTACAATCAAGTTTTAATACATCCATTATTATTTTTGTTTAAATACGTTGCCCTCTTTTCTATATCAATGTCTATTACACTTGTATTCGATTACTTTTTGATATAGTTTCCGATCTGAGTTAATTGCTTAACATTAAGAACCCTTCCTTTTTAGACACGACTTGACGAAATCGCCATGTCGATTTGCAGCCACCGTTACTCAGTTAAAGGGATCGAAATAACCCTTGTATGAAGCAAATATCAAGCGGAATAAAAATAATTTTGTTGTATTTTCTTTTTAAACTATCGATAGAAGGATGTTTTAAATTCCATCTTCCGAATAAAAGGTAAACTTACATCGTACTCGTATGCGCTAACGGACACTTATTAATTGCTTGTTTCCACTGAAACTACTTCAGTTATTTATGGCGGCGGCATCAAACGTCGAGTTAATCTAAACTTTTTCGCTCGTTTTTCGTACACGAAGGTTGTCCACGATCATCAGTCACTTGAAGCTGGATTATTTTTTTAGCAGTATCCACTTACCGATGTTTTATAGTGTTACATAATTTACATAACATTTTATACATTAATTACTCTTAATAACGACAGAAGTTACTTTGGAATCAGCGCAGTTTGATCTTTTTAATGTTTCTTGTGATTTATTAAATATACGCATTTTTACAATATATAAATACTGATAGAACATATAAATATTGATTCTATCAAAATAAAGAATTCTGTTTATGTTCAATGAAGAATTTCTATAAAGATCAATATTTAGCGTTCTTATGTTTGGTCCCGCATTCAGTCGACATTCAGTCAACATTTAACTGACACGCAGATTAATTGGCCAATTATAATTTTTCTTTTGAAAGGTTTTATGAAGTGATTAAACAAAATCGCTTTTGCAAAAACGTTGTAAATATAAAGCAACGGTAAATGTAATTTTGTTGTAAAAGAGCAATCGCCTATCGTATGGTAATTTGGTATCCTCAGCTATGAGCGTGACGTCACGTCGAACTGTTTTCACATCGACATTTTGATTTCAAACGCTACGGAAGTGAGCGCTCGAATGTGCTTAAGCTTTCGCAATTTCCTTCGCTTTATTTAAAAAAAATGCATGTTTGATATTCTATTTTAAGTTGAAAGAGTACAGTTTTCAAATTAGTTTGTAGGAATAACTAAACATTTTGACTTTAATCTTACTTCTTGTCTTACTTATATTATAAATGCGAAAGTTTGAATGGGTGAATGGATGTTTGTTAGAGTTTGTAGCCTAAGCTGTTGAACGGATCTCGCTGAAACTTGGCATACAATAGTCTGGAAGAACGCATAGGCTACTAATTTTTTCAATTTCGTGCGGATGGATTCGCGGACGACAGCTAGTGGCTAATTGTTTGGCTGGTACAGTAATTTTCATAAACGTAGAGCTGTATCTAGTTGCTATAGAATCTTTCCGTGAATTCAATATGTGTGTGAGAACATTATTGTTGTCATTTTATTTTTTTAACGAGCTGTTCCCGTGCTGCTTCATCCACATGAAATTACAAAACCTTTATTTTATTGTTTACATTTGTGAAATTTTGCAAATGCAAAATTCAAATGCAAAAATGACAACGAAGGTCTTTGTCATCGGATAACAATTACCGTTACCATGACACTCTTGCTTCTTTTATGTTGTCAGCCTGGCGTTTTTGTTCCTTTTCCGCAAAACAGTTTTTTCCAAATTATTTTCTCCCTAAGTATAATAGCATGATATATAGCCTAAAACATGTCGTAAGTGTAGGACTATTTATTAAAAAATACACTGTGATTGCTGACATTCTACGCAACTAAGTAGTGTGTGCTTACGCTTTATTATATTAGTAAGTAATGAAGAGTGTGAGAGGGATAGTAATATTGTTGTTACACAGGTTTAAGAACAGTGGAAACTCGCCGTAAAAGCTTCAAATGATTGTAAAAGACATTGACATTTTAATAGTGTACTAAATAACGTGATACGTCATTTAGTTGATGCGTTGTACTTGTGACATCCATAGCATAATATTATCTATTTTATCATCAGATATGAAGGGCGGTTGTTGCCACCGCATTGCTGATTCAAACGCGTTATCGTAACACTGTTACGGAATATCAATCAAACGGTTTTTAATTGTTTATCGGATATTTATTGGATTTAAGACAAAAAATAATCACTTTTATAGAGACACGTAGATGCAACCAATAGTAAGCAAGCGTGTCGGCACTAGATGTGTCTTATAAGAATTCTTGCAGAGTACCAATAGCACTCAATACCGTATTTGAAATCTATAGCTCTATGTATGTAGAGAGTGATGTCATTGTCCATATAGCAAAAGCTCTATCTAGAACAAGGGACTAACTAGTGTTGTACGTTCTCACGATTATATTATCTACCTAGCAGTATCACATTTCATACTACGAGGAATCACAAGAATAGGTTAGAACCTTTCCGCTGCGACTGCTACAACGATTCAAAGAACAAGATTATATTGCATTTAAATTGAATTGATAAGTTACAATGCAGGTAATAAATTGAATCCTAACCGGAGTGCTAAGCCAAAGACAAAATAACTTGAAAAGTCTAACATAAAGTTCTATTGCAATGACGCAGCGTAAGCAAAATGTTTCATTAAAACTGAAAAAAAAAAGATCCAAACCTTATTTGGTATACTTTGAACACCCTGCAATTTTTTTATCACAATGTGTGCGGTTTATGAACACTTAGGAGGCAAGCTAACTTTAATTAATTTATATTTATTGTGAAAGTTTTGAAGATGAAAGATTGAATATATAATAATATAATAAGTGCTTAGGCGTCGCATAATATTATTCGTTACAGTCGCATTTGTAAAAGATTGAAGGTACACCAATTAATGTTTTTTATATTTGACCTTCTTCGAACCTCCATCAGAAATGTTTAACAAATTGGATCGGTCTGAGATTGATCCTTTGATGAAAACCGGGCACGGTGTAGTATCCCATCGGGCCTTATTCATGTCGTCAACTTGTAGATTACGGAGATTTAGGTAATATTGAAATCTTGAAAGTGTTTTGCTGTTTTACCAAACTTCATAATGCAAATTCACTTGTTCAAAATTGTTTATAAAACATCGTATAATATAAAAGCCTATTTCCATTGGTGGCTGGCCACAGATCAGTCTCACTAGTGGACAGAACATGTACTCCGTACAAAAGGCAGTGTACGGTGACGTCAGCGCGGCTCGCCACTAAGTGGACATTGGCGTGAAATTTATTTAAAGCTTTACTATAAATAAGCGAAGCCAAAGTTCACAGATAAACGGTATAATTGACAGAACCGTCAGTCACAGGTGAACTGTCCGTGGCGCGTTGTCTGCGGTTGCCGATGAAGCGACCCCGTCTCGCCCCTAACAGTTATTTCAATACATATTATGTCACAAAGTTACCGTATATACATTAATTCTCATTCTCTTTCAAAAAACAAAGATAAAGAGATTGTAAAAGTTTTACGACGGAACAAACTCTAAAAAAATGATAAAATAGGAAACATGTTATGAAAGTCAATCGGGTTTAGTTGTTTCTTAAAAATCTAGTCAAAACAACACGACATTCCAGTAATTGTCTTGTTTATTGTAAGTAGAGCATATACATTAATACCCATATTTTTTCAATTTAACAGCATATATTTACTGCCTCGAAAATGTGTTAAGGCATATTCACCCCTATCTTTTTTCTTTGATAAAGAAAATATAATAAATCGTCAGTACAAATATCGAAGTAGTCAAAATCTACAGTATAATAGAAAAAATAAAAATAATTTATGCCTTAAAGTTAAAGGGATAAACATATAAAATCATAGGAATTAAAGCGAGACTAAATAGTTGTGCGATAGTTTAGTCAAAGGTGTGCGCACGCCTTTAGATACCAATGTGCCATTTTACTAAAGAAATGTTTAATGCGGTCCTAGACCGAACTAGAGCGTATATAAATATACATATGTATATGTAATGGGCGAAATGTTTGTTAATTTTTGAACGATTAAAGTTACTGGCAACTAATAATATTGAGTACTGGCTGAATGTGCATCGCAAGATAGATGTCAAGCGGCGATCGAATGACTGATGACAGTTGTCTTTGAATTGTGGAATGATGCGTTTTGTTATCTATACTAATATTATAAAGAGGAAAACTTTGTATTTTTGGATTTTTGTATTTTTGTATTTTTGTATTTTTGTATTTTTGTATTTTTGTATGTATTGAAATAACTCAAAAACTACTGCGCCGATTTTAAAAATTCTTTCACCATCAGAAAGGTAATTTATCTGTGAGTAACATAGGCTATATTTTATTATTACTAATGATCAGGAACTATTAATAAACAGCGTGTTTCTGGACGCCGGCGTTAAAAACTCACTAAACTTTAACTTTTCTCGGCTTACGCTGCCTAAACCGTTAGAGGTATATAAAAATGATGTATGAAAGAATTGTAGACCTTAAAAAGTTCTACAGAAAAGTGCGCGATAGCATATATCTATCTTTAACGGTTTTCTTACAATAACCACTTTTGTGTTTACAAAATGAATTAAAAATCCAACGCTATTTGCAGCGTTCTTTTATTGGTTTCAATATTAATCCTTATCCAAATAAATGCGTTTGTTATCAGGAGAATTTAATGTAGAATAAAATTGTCATTCACAGTATTAAAATTGGACTAATAGTTTAGAAGATATCGCGAACACAAACAATAAGGGTAACCGTAAAATCAGCTTACAAGCTACCGGACTTAGAAATTTGGAATCTTCCATCGGTAGATTTCTGTTATTACGTAGATTACTACTAAGTTAATACTTTTGGTAATAGGTTGAAAAAAAGGGCGAACGTAATAGGTTATATTTGTAATTTCACGCGGGCGAAGTCGCGAGCAACGGCTCGTTATAAAATAAATTGGTTCACCTCTGTAAATGTTTGCAATTCGATTAGAGTGTGTTTTGAAGTTATAAATTAAGATGGTGGTCAACTAAGAATAGTGTTTCTAATGTTATGCGATTGTTGTTTCATTATCTCCGACATACGCACGCCTACAATGGAAGATCGTTACCGTGTACATAATCTACCTTCGGAATTGAATTCTACAAACCGCTCTTCACTCCGACATATATGTCGGAGTGAAGAGCGGTTTGAAAAAAAAGAAAACAGAAGTATACTTCTGTTTTCTTTTTTTTTGTGACTGAATTGTCACTGATTGCCTTGAAGAGGCAATTACAGATTCACCGGGCTTGAGGTGGCCGAGCGCAGATGGCGCTTAGCCTGAACCTGGTTTATAGGTAACTAAGAAACTCCAGCAACGCTTCTATCATTAAAAGGAGAAAACCTGCCGGCTGTGAGGCCGTATCGCGAGAATGATTGCCGTAGTCGACAGCGACTACGGCGTGTTGTCTGTGTGCGTAGTTGTTTAATCCTAGCCTGAGCGATTGTGATTGCATCGTCTTGGAAGTCAAGAAGCACGTTCTTGACTAGGCCTGCGATGATCACGTCGAAATTTACCGAGCGCGATTGGGTTGTAGGTGGCGGCACCTACAACTAACGAATTAGGATGACCGACGGCAGAGTTAAAATAACGACGCGACGCCAGCTTCAGGTATTGGGCTATGGTGGGTAAGTCCAGGTCTATGTGAAGATGACTATGCGCATATACCACGGGGCCCCCGTGGCTCTGCGCAAGAATCTATTCTGAATCACCTGAAGTCAGTGTAGTTATTTGTTTTGGCGAGATGTGCGCGAATACCGGGCTAGCGTACGTCATGACGGGACGCATTACTGATTTATAGAGTGTCACCTTATTCCGATGGGACATTTTGCTCTTTTTATTTAATAACGCGGAAATACGACCTAATATAAAAGCTGCGGGGTTCCTAACCCGGTTCACGTGAGCGGAGAAGTTGATGACACCTACATAAGTACTTACCTTGGTCTTCTCAGGGTATTAGGATGTCCAAGAGCTTAACGGATGGGAGACGAGGTTCTTTGTTGCGTGAAAAATAGAGATCCGCACTTTTGGTAGGATTGATTTCGATCCTCCATTTACTAAACCAGGCACCAAGGGTGTTTGCTGCAGTCTGAAGACGTCGATAAGTAGCATCAGGCTTACGGTCTGATGTAAAAATGCAGGTGTCATCGGCTAATAACGCTAGTTCCGCACCGCGTACGCGCGGAATATCGTTGGTGTATAGTGTAAATAGGACTGGCCCTAACACCGACCCTTGGGGTACCCCAGTAGAAACACGGTAAAATGATTGACAATTTGATAGAATTCCAAAAGAGTTGTTTGTATAGTGCCACAAGGATATTGTAGCACCTTTTTAACATTAACAGGAGGGCGCCTCTGAGCATTTAGGGTTACTAGCAAGGTAATAATTCCACATTAAAGGTAAATTCTTTCCTTTTGAAAACGAAAACGCAAACTGTAAAGGAAGTACTTATACCTTACAATGTAACTAGGAAATGCCTCTGACTTCGTTTGTCGTGGAGAAGACACTATACTTAAAAAACTCTTATAGCAAACTTTAATAATGCTCTCTCTTTAGACAGTAAGGGGAGGAATAGCCTTAACATAATAGAAATTGTCTTACTTAGCGCTCATCTAGAGAATAATAGAAATCTTAATGATTGTTTGTTGTTTACAATCAACGCACATTACAAACTATGTGGTATGCCCAGTGGTTTCAACTGTGCGTTTTAAAATTACCAGGCAGCCAGTTTCTTGATACATTTCTGAGTACACACAGTAATTTCCTTATTACTTAAGTAAATATCTATTTAAAAAAATTAAAATCTCATTGATTTAGTGTCATCAAGACGATGTTTCCAGTTGCATAAAACAGGATTCGGTCGCTGTTTGAAATGTATAATATGGTAATTAAACAACTATCAGCAAAGTAAATATAAGTCAATATAACAATATTTTGTAATTACAAAACTAAACACTTTTTGCATGCGTCCCCATGGGAGTTAAGGAAGTTTTGAATTACAAATGATAACGCATTTTTGTTATAACAGATTCAAGATGATTCATATTTTTAAATGTATTTACCAGACCCCCTACTTCTTCTCCGCGATAAAAATATCTCCCACTTGAAATAATTTCCCTCTTATACTACTTTAACACTTTCGTCACTTTTTTCATGGAATAACATCAAAAAACCACACAAAATGCCTAAAGTGATATATAATGACGCGAAGTGAACTGACAAGCAATGTGACTAATACCCTTTAGTTCAATTGTCATTTTTAGTTTAAAAAATTACCGGGTGCCAAAAGAAGTATGTACCCCTACATCAGAAATCTTTGGTTAAAACATTTCCATAAAGATTTTTCCGACAAAGATACATAACTCAATCAGAGCATGTCGTCTACAAATCAAAAGCATTCAAGTATTTTTATGCTATTTTTTTTGTCAAATAACAAATTACTTAATATGTTTTTTCGAGACCTTGATGAAGTTGTCGGAATAATATATCGATAGAAGAAAAGTCCTTAATGTAAAATTGTTCTTTAGAAAATTTAGCGATATCGCCAATAGTATATTACTTTGTTCAGTGCCGCTGTAACGTCTGAAAAATGGCGGTATCGGTGCAGTTTCCAGAAGATTCGTCCTATGGTAATGAGATGAGTTGCTCATGCGCGACGCAACAGATTAAAGGGGACGCCTCTCCCGCTCACGGGAGCCGACTCCGCGGGCTACGCCGTTGGATTCCGCGATTCGCGCGCCGTCCGCCGACCTGAGCGGGTGTTCTCTTTGTGCCTCCCAAGTTCCCGGTGTACTTCGCGCGTTTCCATGCTCTTAGGTAAGTCTACACATACATGATGACATCTTTTATTTCCACATTAATTTAATTTTCATTTTTAGACTTTAATTTTTCTGGGTTTTTTATTTTTATGGTTTAAATTTATTTTTCTTAAGGATTTTTATTTTTTTTTATTCAATATATCCGAATATCCTTTTTTTTTCAAGTTATATTTTTTTTACGATTTTCAAATATATTTTAAAATTTTTTGAAGTTGTCATCATGTTGTGTCAATGTTTAATAATGCGTTTTTGTTTAATTACTTTTTTTATTTTTTGGTTTATTTTTTATACGGAGATTTAGAAATAAGTAAAATGAAAATATTTCCGTCGGCGTTTTATCAAACCGGATGTCAAGTAAACTTTTCAATTAATAATTTGATTTCCTGTTGAAATCATTTAATCAAAACGTATTTCACAGAATATTTTGTGTCCCGTTGTTGGACGAAAATTCTGTTTATTTTTGATGATAAAAATCGTACAGATTTTTATTTCATTTATCAAGCCCGTTGAGATTTATTTCCGTCGGCCGTCATGCATTGCGCGGAAACTTCCCCACTACGAGTACGAACAGAACGCAAACTGACCATTTCTTAACTATTACAATTTAACAATTGTAAAATATAAACTAAAACTACATGTACGTATTTTTATTCTCCTAAAATTTCTCTTTTATTCTTTCAATAAATATTTTTTTGAAAGTCCATTGTTAAACTAAACAAGGCGAGACTAAACTTTCAACTTATTGCGGAAGTCCATGGGTAGCGGTCACCTCGCAATTTCAGCATTTCAGGTGGACGGTAGTTCGTTTGCCGCGTGTACTTTAAAAATAAACTACCCTACGAAACGACTGGGTGACTTGTGCGCTGAATATTTTGCTTTTAAATAAAAGCCTTAAAGCAGATCCTATCACCTCATTTAGTGACGTCAAAGCCCTTTCATTGTCAGTTATCAATCTGAGCGCAGATGGTAGCAATCATTAATCATTCTCATTCATTGATCGTACGTTTTTCACCTGTTACCGTGTATCTTATCCGTATTTTATTTTTATTCCTACTTGTGTTTGCACATTATGTTGAGTTTAATAGATATTGTCTTTGAATAGAGCGTTTCCATAAAATTTTATTCATGTTTCCGATGTTCAATTTAGGACGGAGCGGTCTTATATACTGTAGCGAAAGAAAAAGGAAATTATTGTTTGTTGAGTCCTTTTCTTTATTAGGGAGATGGGCGCGAGGGCGCGAGGGCGCGAGGGCGGACTCCACAGATCGTTATGTTTCAGGTCTCTTCTGTAGTTACAAGTTAGTTAGCTATCGTCTCCACTTTTACCCTCAATAAAAACAATTTCTTTTATGGGTACCTCTTTGTCGGGAAATGATTTCTATTCGTTGTATTTAAATTTTACTATAAATAAAATTCACTGATTTTTAATCAAACCATAATGTACTGACTTCGCCTTCGTATGTTATAATATTAATGTAGTGTTTTCTCCCAATCTTCTCTTAAACGTATCCTCGGCTACTCCAATTAGACAAAAAATTATTGCAATAGTATTAATACTTATGCAGTACCAACAGGGATTTTGGCATTGCGTTTGCCTATCTTAAAGTTTTACTTATCTTTGCAAATTAAGAATTAATCATGAATGAAAAAAAAAATATTCCGAGTATGTTACTGGGAATTAAGAGAGTTTGGTTATAAAATAAAACAATTATTAACATTAAAAACGTCTGTAAGAATTATTAGATCCGACAATGTAATGATAGATTTTTTAATTACTTTGTATGAAACAGAGCACAAAAATATTCTATGGTTTGATTTATAAATACCTAGATATTTTTTTCTATTGCGTTTGCGATCATTAGAGCGGTGAAATTTGAACCAAATGGATTTTCGTTTATTAATTCAATATACCGCGGATAAACAAAAATATAATATTTCAGTTAGAATAAAGTTAAAATTTGACAATTAAATAATTGTCGAAATCATCAAAACAACGAAATATTTTAATTTCAGACCTTAAGGGTTAAAAACACTTTTAACTGATGCGCATGTGCTGGAACACACCAATTTTGTTTAGGGTCTTAGTGAAATACGTTACCTTTTGTATGAGTACCTCTTATCAATTATTGTTCAACTTTCGTTCACTAATTACACTACGCGCAATCGCTGACTTAACTACTATTTAGTTTTATTTGACACGGCCACTCAGCGAGAAACATACAGACGGACTCTAATAATGTTTAGCAAGAACTTGTCTTAAATTGAAACGACTACGGGCATTTCATTGCATAAGTACCTACATGAGCTGTCGCCCACAAACTTCGTTAGCGCTGAATTAAAAAAATGTCTATAACATTCTCCCGTGCATTAGCTATTCTCCAGTCAAAGTACCCTCAAAATCGGCGCAGCCGTTTCAGATATTACCGGGAACAAACGCGGCTTACGTACAGAAAGACAGATAGACAAACATTTTTTAAATGCGATTTTCGTTATTAGCAACTCATATACTCGTATGTACATCATCTTCGCGAAATCTGAGATTGTTTTGTGATATTACATACAGACACTCTAAGTTTATCAAGTAATATGTATAGATAGAAATATAAAATATCATTGGAGTAGATCTGAATCCAAAATTAGAAATGTAACAGACTGCTGGCGGCGTAATATTCACGGCTTCAATTGGACTTTTTTACGGAGACAGTGCGATGCGACATTGTTAGTCATGGATATAAATAAAAGTTTGTGTGCTTTTCACATACTGGATACCTTAACGCTTTGGCAATATTGACATGTGTGGCAGTTCTATTTTAATGAAGAGATACATTCAATTGCTTTCTTTACTATTTTTAGCATGCGTCGTACATTTGAGTCACATTAATGGACTTTATAATTAGTTTTAGTCATTTGTTGTCATCAAAATTCTTTAATAATTCACAATCTTACTATACTAATGTGAAAGCGAGAGTTTGCATCTTTGGACGGATGTTTGTTAGAAGTTACATATCTCCTTAACGGATGAAGGGATCTCTATGAAATTCGGCATAGATGTAGAGTAAAGTCTGGAAGAACACATACGCTATTTAACCATTATGTTTTTAATTCCGCGCGGTCGTAGTCACATGCGACAGCTAGTTTAGATATATATATGTAACTAGCTTTCGCCCGCGACTCCGTCCGCATGGAATTAAAAATAAACAAAAGTGGGTAGCCTATGAGTGCTTCCAGATTATCCTCTTCATCTAAGACAAATTCCATAGAGATCTGTTCAGCCGTTTAGACTACACATTCTAACAAACATCTATACATCCATCCAAATTTTTGCACTTATAATATTAGTAAGTTGAGACATGATTTGTTTCAATTGCGATAGAGATTCAAGCGGAGGGCAGTAATGTTATGGACCGGGTCTTGGCAGAAGCAACGGCACCGCGATGCGCACTTACAAAGTTATATTGCACGGCGGCTTATTGCCGGTGATGTTGCTTTCTGCTGTTATTGCAAACAATCTTGACATTGTCTTTTTATTTAATTGAGAAGTAAAGTAGCGGGATTACATTTTCTATTCTATACTTTGAATTATTTGCACTCTGGTAAAGATTTCTATAGATTCTAATATCTAAAAGAGTTTTACTGCGAGGAATAAAGTTTATCTTCAACTAATTAGGGTAAAGAAAAGGGATTAACAAAAACAAGAAAAAATACACAGTGTACAGCGAGTCGAGGACTTTAAAGAAAAACAAGAAAATAAAAGATCGTTAGTTTTTCAGTCTGATCAATGTCTTCGATAAATAAAAACAACGGAACGATGAGATGGATCTAATTAATTATTTTGTTATTTGTTAGCTTTTTGTACAGATTCTGCGTCATTTTTGTGCTTTCAATAAAATCTTGGAATTTATAATTAATTAGCGTAATTACAAATTATAGTAATCGATGTTAGGTAAGTAGATTAGCAATCCGTAATTGCGCATTAAACAAAGTTTACAGAAACACGTGCAAACTGTTATATTACTTCAAAGTCGGCATTTAGGTTGTACCTGCTGAATAGAATATGAATGTTAGAACATTTCCTTTCCAACGAATGTAATACGAGAACGGCTCCGCTAGGCGGTTAGTGGCAAGTCATGAGAATGAGCTTCTGTCAACGTTGCATATTCCACTATTTGTACTATGAGAGCGTGCGCACACATCAAACTAAACTATCGCACAACTGTTTAGTTTCGCTTTGATACCTATGAGCTTATACATATGTAGGAGCGCTCACAACTCGATTATTAGTTGTGCAACAGTTGAATTAGCCGTGAAACATTCTACAATCGCACAACAGTTGTTCGATCGTTTAGGTAAAGGTGAGCGCCTGCTCTTAGAGTCAATTTCCACTTGACGGATAGTAGCGTGATTCTGCCCGCTTGGTTTTTTTTATGAAGTCACGTATTTTATTTCAATTGTTCGGAACCATAGTAGCCGAGCGTCTAATACCTAAGTGGAAACAGACACGTAGACAATACAGCTCCTGTACTTTGGACTTTAAAATTAGCAATAAATTGTAATGTAAGTTTTTGTAACGTTTCAAGTTTATACAAGTAAAGTTTTTAGTTACTAATTAAACTGACGCAACAGTTATCAAACCTAGCAATGGTACATATTATGAGTTTAACGGTTTAAGTTCCTAACTTTTTTTAGCCGTGCTCTAAGATCGTGGTTTCAGATGTTTTTTTCGTACATCTTTTGCCAACCATAGGATGTATTAGGGTTTTCAGTTGTCAGTGTGTTTTAACGTGAAAAATACATATAAGGATAACCCTTTAGAAAGCCTCGAGCCTATTTATATTACGTTAATGTTTTATCAAAGACCTTTTAAGGTTATCTCACAACATACTCGGATAAACTTATACATGTCAAATGTAACAATGATATTATTGTATGTATGTACTCTGAGGTAGGCGTCATTTTTGTTAATGGTGACTGAGATTCCAAACGCTAAGGGTTAGCCACAAAATAGTTTTTCTTTGTCGCCCGCCTCATCTCCGAGTCTTTCAACATTATCTGCTGTAATGACGCGTTGGTTCATTTCACTGAAATCGAATCAACATTCCTGAAACGAGTCTGTGTGGGTGCGGAAGGCACCTCACAGTTATTTTTATCTCATCGGGTTGTACGAGTATGGAAATAGGTTTTTTACGTATAGACGAAAAAACCTTGACCCAATATTGAGGGCTTCGTCCCATAATTAACTTCTTTACAAGTTATTAATTGACGAATTTACAAAACACAAAAAAATATTTTAAGAGTGGAAAACATTATCAGTTGTTCGTTATACGAGTATTAATATTCATAGACATTATTTTAAAGAAGGTGTTTTTGTTATCTAAGTTAATGAATTTGTAAAAGTCAGTAAAAAATCCCTTTTCCTTACACCCTTAGGTATGTATGTTCTACATACATATGTAATAGTGATATTTAAGCCAGTAGGAACGGAAACGGATTTTTATTATTGTTTGTTACTTTTTTAATAGTTATTAAAATAATCTTTCTATACTTATGAAAACGTTTTGTTACCTAATTATTTATTACTAGCTTTCGCCCGCGACTCCGTCCGCGTCGAATAAAAAAAAACGAAAGTAAGTAGCCTATGTGTTCTTCCAGATTATCCTCTACATTTACACCAAATTTCATCGAAATCCGTTCAGCGGTTTAGACTACAAACTCTAAGAAACATCCATCCATCCATCCATCTAAACTTTCCCATTTATAATATTAGTATGATTGCCTAAGTACTTACAATGTTTATATGCGTATTTTGACATTCTCAGTGCGTAGTAACAAGTGAGCATACGAGATGTGCATTTGTTTACACACAATATGGAACCCCTTTTGATTGCGTTAGCGAGTGTTCGCACGGACGTGAAAACGCTAGGCGGTAGAAATGTGTCAAAATGCAACGTATGGGATTGTATGAAGCCGTTCATACGGAGGCGTTTTTCGACTTGGCGTATTTCTCTACGCGCACTGTTCCATTTTGGGCATTGGGCGTTAGCGTAAAAATAAAATGCAACATATGGAACTTCATACAAGTGTTCGCACGAGCGTAGGAGAAATCACGCGTTACGCTACACTACTTTCCAAAATTATTTAGACCATCCAATAATAAAAATTTTAAAAAATCTGAGAATGAAAAAATATCGGTAGACTTTAAGCACTATATATAATGCGTGTTTTCTAGTCAAATGACATTAGATAACTACTGTAGAAATATTTTTAGTAGTTATTCTATATTTTACTTGTTTTAATTTCACAATAGCTAAATTAAAACAAAATTGCAGCTTCAAAAATGAACATCATACAAACTAGGAAACATAATAAATTGTCTTTATAAAATAATTTTTTTTTGGGAATGTAGTCAAAATGTAGATGGACAAATATTTTTGGAGCCTAGTGTAATTGTTTTAACGCTCAACGCGCTGTCAGCCGTTCGCACGGACGTGAAAACGCTGGGCGATAAATAATGTGTCAAATGCAACGTATGGGATTGTATGAAGCCGTTCATACGGAGGCGTTTTTCGACTTGGCGTATCTTGGTACGCCGCGATAAATTTTATTGGTCCATTTTAATAAAAATACGCCGCGTTTGGCTGTCGAACATGTTTGTTTTGTGTTTACACCGATCAAAATAAGTTTGCGATCACTAGCTATAAAAATTGATCTGTTTTGTAACATATCTTTACATGTAAAAAATGTATGTAATGTCTTATAGGAAATTAAACCACATTTTTTTCTTAAAGTAAAGCAATAATATGTTATACTTCATAAGTTAGATTTGAAAAACATATTAACTAGTGCTAGGGATCGCAAACTTTTAACAAGTGTACATATTGTACTATCATAGCTCTGTCGTGGGTTGTAGATCCCAAAGTTCTAAGTATAGCGGGTGGCAAAAGATGATCACCAATAAGATTTACTAATTATGTTATTGGATTGAATATACCATGTTATAAAGACTAGGCTACCTATAACATTGCATTTAAAGTCCTGTTACATCCGGTGCAGTAATTTCGGAGATTATCCATAACATACACGGACTTTCGGACACATTGATTTCTTGTCCTAATAATTAACGCAATAAATATAATACATTCAACACGAGACACATTTTTATAATACTTTTCATTTTATACGAATTAACAAAAGGAGCTTATTATAACTTTGGCAGACGTTCTATGACAATCAGTAATTGTTGTATGGGAGTTAGGATTTTATTAAACGGGACAGAAAAATATGTGGCAAGTGTGGCTGACAAGGGGAAGCGTAATAAAAAACAGGGAGGGAACAATTACATAGACTTCTAATGCAAGCTATCAACATAAAAATTATCTTTTACGAATTTCGTTAATATTTCGATCATTAAACTATAGACTGACAAGGATGATATCAGGGGAGTGACAGGGGCAACTATATCATTGAATAAAAATGTCCTATAGACAGTGGCGCAATCTCGTGGAGTGGAGAGGGCGACTTAACTTTGTAACCGGTCAGTTATAGTTTATCTAAATAAGATTAGATTAGTTTGATAATTGACGCATATGAAGTATCGAATTAAATTTGTATGAAGGAAAATACGTACTTAATAGACAGGTATCGTAGTGTCGAAACAAACATGCATAGCGAACAATTATGAACTATCGATATTCGGTTTAAATAAAATTTATCGAACTTAACTAAAATTATTATTTTCTTATTAACTAATTTAGAGGACAATTCTAGTATTGATTATAGTGTAGAGAATTTAGCGATGACAATAATAATAGCGAAATCCAATTCGATTACGTACGGCTGTAGTAGTAATAAATATTTTTTTACTCTCATTATTTGTAATAGTTCTGCAGGTCATTATTAATTTGAGAAACAGTGATTTTTTTAAATCTTAAGTTATACTATGAATCTATCGATTTCATTCCATCACTTCTTAAGATAAAAGCTACAAATCGATAAGATGTAAGACTGGACTCCTGATTTACACAACCCATCCCTACTAAATTACAAATGAATTGTCAAACTAATCCATCTTATTTAGACAAACTATAAATAGCTACCATACTCTTTACTGCTTTGACATGATAATGTCACATGTCAAAATTAATTAAATAAATAATGTAAATGAAACTAAAATGTCAGAAATTTTCTGATCGTATTTTCCTCTTTTCTATTAACTTGGTGTGTTTTTGGACCCTGATAATATAATAATTCTCTCACTGTTATTTGGATATTTATCACGGACTCTGCCTTATATTCCTTACGTAACCAATGAATGTCATGGTGATAGCGTGACGTCATTGCGGTGTATTTTGTGTACTTTTCATATGTTAAATTAAAAACACGAATTGTATATGTTTTTAAAATAATAAATACAGTGACTTGAAATAATTTTGCTAACAGTTGTTTTATTACATATTCGTTTCAAATTTAAGCGACCCAACCCCTAGCTGTAATACGTTTTATCCAACTGAAACCATCGCTTTCATGAAATTAACTCGACAAAAATTTTAATACTTTAACATACATAACTAAAATTAAGTACCTAAATTGACCTTTGCAAATAAAAATAAAGTTTATCTTATAGTTTGTCTAAATAAGGATGATTAGTTTGGCAATTAACTTGAATTTTTTTTAGGGATTGGTGGTATAAAATCAAAGAGATTAAAAATATATATAGAGTAGGCATAGTTTACACTTCACTTGAAACATTTTTCACATCATCTCATTACCGTTGTCTATTGATAGATCACCATAACCACATCTCAATATAATTAACTATATTTAGAACGAGCGGTCGGCCGCAAACTTCGTTAGCGCGGATTTAAAAAAAAAGTCATCTATCACATTCCCGCTTGCATCTACCTTCTGCCTGCTATCTTTTAGTCAAAGTCCTATCAAAATCGGATCACCCGCTACGCTATATTGACAGCGCGGAATTAAAAAAGTAGTCTATAATATGCCCGTCTATGTCAGCCACCCTACAGTGAAAGTCCGGTCGAAATCGGCCCAGCCGTTTCGGAGATTATCCGGAAAAAACGCGGCTTGCGGACAGACAGACAGACAATTTTTTATAAATGCGATTTTCGTTATCAGCAACGCAAATACACCATCTTTCCGAAATTTGGATTTTTTTTTTGATATTACAAACACACACTCCAATTTTATTACATGTAATTATAATCAGGAAGTCTTTTTCGCGTAACTACCGGAGAAGATAACGAAATTTGCTAAATTATAAAACACATTTTAAAATCGGTAAGCCGCACGCGGTGATAATAGAACAGACATCTTACTAATATTTAGAACGAGCGGTCAGCCGCAAACTTCGTTAGCGCGGATTTAAAAAAAAAGTCATCTATCACATTCCCGCGTGCATCTACCTTCTGCCAGCTATCTTTTAGTCAAAGTCCTATCAAAATCGGATCACCCGCTACGCTATATTGACAGCACGGAATTAAAAAAGTAGTCTATAATATGCCCGTCTATGTCAGCCACCCTACTGTGAAAGTCCGGTCGAAATCGGCCCAGCCGTTCGGAGATTATCCGGAACAAACGCGGCTTGCGGACAGACAGACAGACAGACAGACAGACAGACAGACAGACAGACAGACAGACAGACAGACAGACAGACAATTTTTTATAAATGCGATTTTCGTTATCAGCAACGCAAATACACCATCTTCCCGAAATCTGGATTTTTTCTTTTGATATTACAAACAGACTCTCCAATTTTATTATATGTATCAAGTAGAACACTTTTTATCAATATTCGGGTGAAAATAAAAATAAAACATTGCATGAGAGCTTTGTTAGTGCGTGTAGAAAAAACCTTTTTTTTAAACATTAGCAAATGTTAGTTTTAAAGAAAATGTACTGTCTACTTTTAGTTTGCTCTCTAACTACGTGACTTCGGATTCAGTCGCCAGTTTTCGGGTCGGGCTAGTAATTTAACAGAAACAATTTACACGTCTTACTGACACGAGATACGATTCAAGAGTGGATTTTTTACGCTCGTACGAACACCTATCGCGTGGGCGTAAAAAGTCTGCTGACCTTGAATTCTACCGCGGCGTACAAAGTCTGCCCGTGCGAACGTACGCTTACGCTCCGTAAACGCTCTGGCCCGCCGCCAAACGCGGAAAATATTATGTTTATATACTATATTGTACAAAATGAACCCTTTTACATCCATTCAACACGTCAATGCCATTCTTATTCAGTTAAAACAAATTTTAGTTGAAACGAGCTGTGGCCTGCATACTTTGTTAGCGCGGATGTTTTTTTAAAGTCACCTATCACATTACCGCGTGCGTCTACCTTCTGCCAGCTATCTTTCAGTCAAAGTCCCGTCCAAATCGGTCCACCCGTTCCAGAGATAGCGGTCCGGTCGCCATTTTGACAGCGCGGAATTTAAAAAAAAAGTCATCTATCACATTCCCGCGTGCATCTACCTTCTACCAGCTATCTTTCAGTCAAAGTCCCGTCCAAATCGGTCCACCCGTTCCAGAGATAGCGGTCCGGTCGCCATTTTGACAGCGCGGAATTTAAAAAAAGTAGCCTATAATATGCCCGTCTATGTCAGCCACCCTACTGTGAAAGTCCGGTCGAAATCGGCCCAGCCATTTCGGTGATTACCCGGAATAAACGCGGCTTGCGGACAGACAGACAGACAGACAGACAGACAATTTTTTATAAATGCGATTTTCGTTATCAGCAACGCAAATACACCATCTTCCCGAAATCTGGATTTTTTCTTTTGATATTACAAACAGACACTCCAATTTTATTACATGTAATTATAATCAGGAAGTCTTTTTCGCTTAACTTCCGGAGAAGATAACGAAATTTGCTAAATTATAAAACACATTTTAAAATCGGTAAGCCGCACGCGGTGATAATAGAACAGACATCTTACTAATATTTAGAACGAGCGGTCGGCCGCAAACTTCGTTAGCGCGGATTTAAAAAAAAAGTCATCTATCACATTCCCGCGTGCATCTACCTTCTACCAGCTATCTTTCAGTCAAAGTCCCGTCCAAATCGGTCCACCCGTTCCAGAGATAGCGGTCCGGTCGCCATTTTGACAGCGCGGAATTAAAAAAAAGTAGCCTATAATATGCCCGTCCCTGTCAGTTACCCTCTAGTGAAAGTCCGGTCGAAATCGGCCCAGCCATTTCGGTGATTACCCGGAATAAACGCGGCTTGCGGACAGATAGACAGACACACAGACAGACAGACAAAAAATTTTTTAGATGCGATTTTCGTGATCAGCAACGCAAATACATTATCTTCCCGAAATCTGGAATTTTTCTTTTGATATTACAAACAGACACTCCAATTTTTATGTATAGATATAGGTGTGAATGTTTAGAGGGTTGGATGTCTTTTAAAGTTTACCGTCTAAACGGCTGAAGGGATCTCGATGAAATTTGGCAAAGATGTAGAGCAAAGTTTGTAAGAGCACATTAGGCTACTTACTTTTGTTATTTAATTTTACGCACATAAAGTCGGGCGCGAAAGCTAGTACGTAATTACATACATAAATTAGATAACCATGTAAAGTAGTACTCTTTTTAAAGGTGTATTATCAGATAAAAAATAAGTATTGTAATATTGAAAAATAAATCAAACAAGAAGTACGTCTAAAATAAAATACATTAATACAACAATACTGGGAAAAATCAAATAAAAGTTATTATCAATATGTTATGATTGAATTGAAACATGTTCGTAGCAGTCCAAATGTGCCTAGCGTAGCCTGCTACGGAGCAGAGTCGGACGATATAAGCATACTTACTTATGTTGCTATACAGCAACGTAAGGAGGTATACACACGGTCGGCTATCGTTAACTTTTATTCTGTCTCTGGTTTAAGTCTATCTCTGATTATATTTATCTTAATGATGATTCTAAACATAATTTTATAAAAAAAAATCTTTATTTTTATTTAATGCAAGAAAAAATAATTTAGCAAATAACAATATGTTTGTCTTTTATTTCTTAACAAAGAAAGGATTTGTTTAATAAAGACAATTGTTCCTGAAGCCCGCTAATTATTGTAATCGTTACATGAAGCGATAATTAAATCTCCGTTAAGATCGTTGTAAGTGGACATCGATATTTTAAATTACTTCGATGAAACTTTTCTAATAGATTACGTCACATTTCGGCTTCCCTTTTGACTTCGAAATGGCTGCTGGTTTAATCAAAGTTACTTTTTATCGTCTAATAAGGAGGAAAATTAAACGATAAAATAAGAGAAGCCGGCATTGAAGCCTTAGTAGTATTCGATTTGAAATACTGATTTGATTTTAAAATGGCAGTTATTTTAATTTTTACTTATTTTATAAGATATTGATTACGTATATAAAAACTTACATAACTCAATACGACATACTAAGTAAATTGTTAGTTAATAAAAATAGGTTTGTTACACTACAGTGTACCTAATGGCTGTGTAAGATTTTATAAGATATTGTAAATGCAGGTTGCGCTTTTTTACTTAGCTTTTATCTTGTTAATAAAAATTCAAAGAGAGCTTTTTATCAGAGCAATTTTTTAATATCTCATTATTTTCCATACTTTATTATAATAGACAGGCATTGAGTGCCTTTTAGCGAAATAGTTTTCCATTTTCTGCAACATCCGAGATTGAATTTTTCAAGGTAATCGAGCGATCATTAGTGGAAATAAACATTTTATAAGCAAACTATCCGCCTTGTCTAGCTCGAAGCCTTTACAAGCTCCTTATAAAAGATAATTTTCTTCGTCTAGAAAATGAACGTTAATATACAAATATTTACAATTTAAAATGTATACAAATATTTATGATTAATAAATTTAGCAATTGCTGTTTTTGTAAAAGCTTTTACTTTATATAGGTAAATAATTCGCCCATTTGCAATAGAATTATTGGGGATTTTCACATTCAGCTAACACTGAGCACTCTCCACTTCACAAACTTTTTCGGTTTACACAAATCTCCACTACATTCGTAAAATAATTAAAACTAAAAAATCGTATGTTTTTTTAAATCAATTAAAAGAATATCAATAAATCATAAACCATCATAAAAAGTAGATTCATAATTTCATTGATTTGTATGACATGGAGTGCAGTCACTTAGAGATGCAAATTTATTAATTAACGTTAGTTTTCTATTGTTCGCTGGTTATGTTATCAAGTAGGACTTTATAATTAGTAAAAGGGAACTCTGAGGTACACAGTCGACAATTATAATATAGTTACGGTCGTAAACTAGATTAGAGAAGTGGCTAACAAAGTTGAAGCCTACAGCTCGGAAGCAGCGAGTAGACACAAATTCCGCAGAGCCACTCCATGAAGCGTGGATTACAAGGTAATTTGAATACGACCGACGCGATATGTACTACAGCCAAGGACGTTTATTTCATACCCACTAGATAACATATTTTTTATGCTCATAACACATTTAGGTCGAGAACTTTTTTAGCAACATACTTTTTAAAATTGACGTTGAAATTTTGTGATAGTTTAATGCACTATGTTCGATGCTAAGCAGAAAGCGAATTTGATTCTTTGACGCTACATATGTTATAATGTAGTTTCCAGTAGGCGAGTGCACGTCGTCGCTGCGAACATAATCAAATTTTTGACGCGGTCTATTTGCAAGAGCAACTCTGCCCATATTAATGACTTTTCTCTACGTGCCGTAGCGTTACAACATGAATTTTGATTGGCCTGTTGCGCTCACTTCCTTTGCATTTTCACAAATCGAAAAACACATACAATTATCTTTTTACTTTTAAGAACTACATACGTATACGATGATTTGTTGGTGGTAGCCAGAAGTTACAAAAATAACACATTACTATACATCACTAAATAGCTGTGATCTTCGCAATCTATAATATTATGTCGATAGCACAACAAGTGGTACGAGAGATACTCTAGATTGATTAAATCGAAATTTTTAGCTACATAGTCACTGCGGCAGTCGCCGGGAGACATGACACATGGCGTCCTGTTAATGCGTTTATCTCATTTCGCCGTTAAACCGAGCTCCGTAACGTAGATACGTGCATCCTAAATTTGGCCAATTAAAATTTTTATCCATTGCATGTCAGTAAAAAATACTGTACCAGTGTTACTGTTCCATTCAATAATGATGTATCTATCAAAAGAAGAGAACAAATAAATACATATTAATTTAACGCGTTGTCCTTCTATACCGTCCCGCGAAGATAAGAGGGCGTAGAAGGTTTCTAACTCTAATTAGTAATTAAACTCAGGCAGTAACAAAACAAGGCGAATGATTATTAACAGTCGCTAATTATTTTGTTAACTAAGTATTTTCATTATAGTTATGCTAAATGTTTCTAAGATGAAGTAAGTCCCGTATGCTCAGTGTGCTCAGCCCGCGGGCCGCGAGCCGCATTGCGCTGCGTATCGATTCGAAGCCGCTGCCAGCTGCCGCCGGCGCTGCCGCTGTGTCAAGGGCTTGATTTTGTTTTCTTGCCGGCTATATGAATGATTTCATGCATTTTTATCTACGATACGACTTTTCCTCTTTTTATTACTTAGCCCATTCGTACAACAAGGCAATGAAAATATGCGATTTTAGTTTCTAGGCGACATACGCAATACATTCTCATACATAAATTCGAATAGTTCAGTCACAAGGTACGCGACGTCGACACAAGACATTATATCGCGTACGCAACTTTAACAAAAATCATAGATCTGCGTTGCCTTGTCTACGATAGTCGAGATAAGTGATAGTACTATGTCTGAACCTACTTTATGATATTAGTTCTAAGAGATTATTGTGACGTTATTACGGTAACCAGAGAAAATATTTTATTATAATATATTACAAAGTTTTATAAAAGTACGTATCAGAAGTTCCGATGTAAATCAGATTTCTTCGGAAGGCGGTCCGCCCTAGCTTGTTAAAACTCTTTATCAGGAGCAGCAGAGAGTGCTTTAATGCATCCGAACAACCTAACTAGAAGTGATTGTGTTGGAAAAATGATTTACACTTCGCCTCTTTACTATGTAGTGAGATGACGTAGAAAATAATGTAAGTCTCAGATGCACGGCAACTTTAATGATACTTTTAACCTTAGCTTAAAGAACTTAATGAACTTGTCTTTACAATAGACAATACCCGGCCGGAGGCAACAAAGTTAATTGAATAAGTATTATTCTGTTGTTTGTTTTGAACATTATCGAAAATGTTTTTTGTTTTACAAAAGGTATCTCTTTACGTAATTTATTATCGTTGTAGAAAAGTCAAATAAATAATACTGTCAGATACAAAAAGGTAATTAAATTATTTTTCAGTATTCGAACACCGCTAACCATTTACCGCAAAACTCAGGGATAGATATAATAATAAAGGCCAAATGCCTATTTTCATAAATTCGCCAAATTATAATATTTCCGAACGCCTGGAGCCCTGTTCCGTTCGGATATCTTGGCAGTTTTTTCAATGAGATTTTTAAATTGTATTTCCAAAATAAACCTCCTAGTAATGAAATAATTTTTATGCCATGACCAGTCGATTTAATCAGTAACTAGAAAAGAAGTGAACAATCGAACAAGATTTCATAGGTGTAAAATATTTAAATAGTATAATATTTGCTTACCGTTGTATGGAGGGCAGGAGGGGTAGAATTAGAATTCACTTCGATCTTGCTCCTCCTACGCATACCCCATCTTAAGACTACCCACACGAAAGTTTCTTTACATACAGGAATAGAAATTGAAATGTTTTTCACATATCTGCACCAGAATATGGTTGTATTCTTTCATTTTATCTTTAGAGTTCCGATACTTCCTCTATCGAGAACGGTTGTATGAAAGCTTCGATTCACGCATCAAATGTGGCAAATGCAAGCCTTTACCGCTGTCAAAACATGAGCTTATTGTGTGAAATACTTTATTTTTACCCTTCCCTAACACTCAAGCGGAAGGAAGTCAACGTTTGTGTTGTTTATTATTCATAATGTCGGCACAATAGTAATTAAATTGCCTAATAATTTACATTATTATCCGTCTTAAAGATAGAATGAAACAATCTATCATACATAATTTAAAAAGTCAAGTCTATGAAATTTATGAATTCGTGTTACTGTAATTATAATTTTCAAGGTTTTAATAATTCTCCTATATCTGCGGTACAACAGACATTTAATTAGACATAATAAACGTTGTGTGGCTATTAATTTAATTACAGAAAAAAGTTGCCCGGCTATGGTTCGTTTTAGCTAAAGTATTTAATTCAATTTCAGTCAGAACTCTACATATGTTATTTAGACTATGAGGCATGTTTACAATGCCTCATAGTCTAAATCGTTGTCTAGATCCCGTAAACCGTTTTAGAGATATGTTGTAATAAACATCCCTCCGTACTCCATACATCTATACAAAATTTCGCATTTATAAATGATATTACTATGCAATATGATTATTATATGACGTATTAAAAAATAATGAAAAAATAGCAATAAAGATCCTATTTTACTGATTTTAAATATTAACTAAGTAGTTGTTAGTTGATTGGGCTCGGTTTGCCACAACTCCATGGTTAGTGCGTATTTTGAGTGAAATATTAACTAACCAAAGCAAGATATTTAGTATTATCAACAACTGTAATAGTTATCATTATAGTAATCAGAATTGATAAGTACAGCTTGTCATAATCTGTTATTTAAGATGACGAGGGATGACAGCTCAGGGGATGGGGGTGAGGAAATAAAGAGACGCTCCCTTGTGAGGGCGTAACCTTGCGCAAAGTTTCCACCGTAAATGAAAACAATGGGAGTACGTTAGATTAAACAAACATTACATTAATTTTGAATTTGTACAAACTTAGACAAAACAATTGTAAATTATGTTAAAATCTGCTTACAGAAACTCAAAAGATAAGTAGCCTATTTACTGGGTTTCTGATTTACAAAATATCGATTTCCATACAATGTAACTAAGTACTAGTTTGTCAAATTTGATATAACAATTTTACTTCAAATGTGCCTTGCACCAAAATATTTATAAATTAAATATACAGAGTCTCGTATAGAAATTCAATCAATACAAAAATTTCAATTATCGCGCTGGCTGTTTGTTTTGTCTAGGAGCAAGTTTGCAGAGCGACGTCCATACGGATACAGTTCAGAGCTCATTTCCATATTCGCAAACTGCCCTTGCTGTGAGATGAAGCCATTTCGTGCATAAAATGTTGTCACGTCCACTGGCATCATGCACTTTCTACCTTATGAATTATATCCTAACTACTTACTGTGTAAACGTTCAGTGAACATCACAATAGATCTCCTGGGATTTTATAGACAAAACGTTGACGCTTTAAATTTATAAATGAAAAGTTCAACTGAATCTGAAAGACGGGAACTCGCTAAAATTCAAAGTACCGATGCCTACTAAGGCGAATAATTTAGTTAGGGGCCGAGTTCTGTGATGTCGCTCCTGCAACTTTTGGATTTATTAAGGTGTCGTCATATTCCCGCGCAAACTTTTAAATCGAGTTTTGGACTGTTTGTCTCATTTTCAGTTGTACGTGTTTTGTCGCGGATAAATACTTTCGGTACTTGAAGTTATTAATTCTCGAAACTTTTAGAGAAGATTGATTCGAAAGTTTTGTGAATTTCATAAGTTTTAGGTTAAGATGAATTGACGACAGATTTGTAGATGTATCTGAGTACATCTATTTTAATTTAGTGTAAATTACTTTCAGCTTCTTACTCTGAAAATTAAAGTGTTTGTTTTAAAATAAGCATTTCCTTTTGTTCCAGGTACTTTCCTCGTGTTAGTGTTTCCTTAACTCTTTAGTGTTTTAAATTCTTAGTGTTATTCCTGCGTGTATATATTTCCCTTTAGACAATTATAATATATCTTTGTGACTATCTCCTATATAAGTGTAGTTGTTAGGATTAGGTTTCCATTAGCGTGTACAATGTGCTTCTTGGTAGTTTTAAATTAAGTGTAAGTTAATAACTTTAGTGATAAAAACATTGACTAGGTTATAAACTTAAGTGTGCGTTTGTGATATGGACACAAAATTTTCGCTCACGACTTAGAGTTAGTGAATAGACAATAAGAATGTCGCAGCCGATCAAGCGATCGTTCAGTTCCGAGGGCGGAGCGACCTCCAAGAGGGACTGGAAGATGCGGCTCAGCCTCCGGAGCCGCAGCGGACGTAGTGTCGTGAGTACCATTAATATACTAATCTTATACTAAGGCAATCATACAGTACACCAAATGAGTTAAATCCGACGTGCTAAATTAAGCAATACCGAAAAAATTTTTTTTTATTACAAATGTATGATAAAATCATACATTTTAAATAATATTGAAGATATGTGTACATAAATAATATCGCTAATTATAGGAGCGGGCAGGAAACCCCTTACGAGGCATTCTTTGTCAAATAGCACGGTGCAAATGACCACGTAAAATTGCAGTAAAACGTTTTATTAGCGTCTACAGAGACACGGAGCCAGATCCCTTGGGTAAATAAAACTTAGCCAAGCACTCAACTTAAAAAAGTAGAGAGACAATGGATAACCAGATCTTGTATAACCTTAGTTACATGTTTGTTGTGATTTAAAAATGAACGTTCTGGAATGTTTCTATAATTACACTGCTCATAGAATTGTTCAATTATTTACCTTTTGTAATACTAATTAGGAAATCAAGGGTATGAAGGAATCAACGATTCTAATATCTTTTAATTTGAAATGTCCACGAACAGCAAGAATTATTTTATGAAATAGATCTATTATGTTACAATAAATCTATCCCGATTCTAATGCGTATTATATTTTGATAAAGATAATACTAGATACAATACACACATACATATAAACCTTTATCTAAACTCTCAAAGCCAAAACAAATAATTGTAGGGAGCAGGTCGCGCCGCTCCTCGCAGCGCCGCTCAGCGCCGTAGGGATTTAGACAACTACAACTAGTTTGTGTCACGCTCTAATTCGCTGGCCAGCATTGTTACAACGTTCAGTACATATCTCTTAGTTTTGTATTTAACGCGTTCACTCAATGAAAATTCATCGCGTTTGAATAGAGAGAGTAATGTGACTTTAGGGGCTGATAAATCGATCCTTGTACTGTTTTGATGAGACTTTATTCGGCCAATTTCAGTCTCGTCGCGCGAAACACCCGCTAAGAATCAAATGTTCTCGCTTAATTTGCTTTCAAAAAGTTGAGCTAAAATTGTGTTCCTTTTTTTTTTTTTTTATTACAAATGTATGATAAAATCATACATTTTAAATAATATTGAAGATATGTGTACATAAATAATATCGCTAATTATAGGAGCGGGCAGGAAACCCCTTACGAGGCATTCTTTGTCAAATAGCACGGTGCAAATGACCACGTAAAATTGCAGTAAAACGTTTTATTAGCGTCTACAGAGACACGGAGCCAGATCCCTTGGGTAAATAAAACTTAGCCAAGCACTCAACTTAAAAAAGTAGAGAGACAATGGATAACCAGATCTTGTATAACCTTAGTTACATGTTTGTTGTGATTTAAAAATGAACGTTCTGGAATGTTTCTATAATTACACTGCTCATAGAATTGTTCAATTATTAACCTTTTGTAATACTAATTAGGAAATCAAGGGTATGAAGGAATCAACGATTCTAATATTTTTTAATTTGAAATGTCCACGAACAGCAAGAATTATTTTATGAAATAGATCTATTATGTTACAATAAATCTATCCCGATTCTAATGCGTATTATATTTTGATAAAGATAATACTAGATTCAATACACACATACATATAAACCTTTATCTAAACTCTCAAAGCCAAAACAAATAATTGTAGGGAGCAGGTCGCGCCGCTCCTCGCAGCGCCGCTCAGCGCCGTAGGGATTTAGACAACTACAACTAGTTTGTGTCACGCTCTAATTCGCTGGCCAGCATTGTTACAACGTTCAGTACATATCTCTTAGTTTTGTATTTAACGCGTTTACTCAATGAAAATTCATCGCGTTTGAATAGAGAAAGTAATGTGACTTTAGGGGCTGATAAATCGATCCTTGTACTGTTTTGATGAGACTTTATTCGGCCAATTTCAGTCTCGTCGCACGAAACACCCGCTAAGAATCAAATGTTCTCGCTTAATTTGCTTTCAAAAAGTTGAGCTAAAATTGTGTTCCTTTTATTTTTTTTATTATAAAAATTTGGGATTTACAGTTAAAATTTCTGTGGTCAAAAGATCTTAACCACTTGTTTTTATGAATTTAATTTAAACAGGTATCCATTGCCATCATTAAATAAACTTCGATAACGTGCTTTTTAATTTCTTCATATTAATATTACCATCTTTATATTATTTTATTATAGTTGGAAGTTTCATGATGTATTTCGATCGTACAATCAGATCTGAATTTAATTCGTAAAGGTCAACTGCCATCATAACGTTAATCGCGTTTGATTGCTGTTGTTTGATGGATGGGCGATCGGTAACGGAGCGCGGCTCGGCTTTGGCGTTTCATGATGTATTTCGATCGTACAATCAGATCTGAATTTAATTCGTAAAGGTCAACTGCCATCATAACGTTAATCGCGTTTGATTGCTGTTGTTTGATGGATGGGCGATCGGTAACGGAGCGCGGCTCGGCTTTGGCGTTTCATGATGTATTGCTCTTGACCATACAACATTCGTACAAATTAACTATTAACAAATCTAAAGCAGTAGAAATAATGTCATCAGGCTTACTAAACAATTGCAACGTTGCACTGTTACTACGGATTAACAAAGTATTTTTTCTAAATTCATCTCCTAAACGCATTTTTTCTTTACATTTGACACGGTTTTCGAAAGTGGTCCTGCATGCGAAGGAAATGATACACGCCGGCTGGCATTCAGCTCTTGAAATGACCTACAATTCTTTCATACATCATTTTTATGTAGGTCTTATAGTTTAGGCTACGTAAGCCAAGAAAGCAAACTTTGTTACAAGTTGGTATTTTTTTCTGCGACTCGTAATTTGCTATTTATGATATCTCCTAAACTATTTATCGGAATTACACAGTTCCAAGGGTATTTATAATCTACATTAAATTCTCTTGATGATGGACACATTTATTTTGATAAGGATTCATATCGAACACGAGTAATAGCGTTGAAAGTGGGGTATAGATTTTGATCGAAATTTTAATGAAAAAAGTGGTTATTGTGCGACAACCTTAAGAGATAGATATATGCTATCGCTGACTTTTATTTAGCAAATTTAAAGGGCTACAATTCTTCCATACATAATTTTTGTGTAAGTCTTATAGTTTAGGCTACGGAAGCATAGAAAGCAAAAAAGACACCAAATTTCGTCACGCAATTTTGAGCTAAACTATTTAACTACGCCGTAGTCTTTGACTCCAAAAATCAAACAAAAAAATGGGACCCACCTGCAAGCACTACCTATCGGATAAAAAAAGAATTTTCAAAATCGGTCTACCAGGGGCGGAGTTATGCCGTAACACACATAAAAAAAAAATAAAAAAAAAAAAAAAAAAATATATGGACGAATTGAGTACCTCCTTCTTTTGGGAAGTCGGTCAAAAATTGTGTTCCTTTTATTTTTTTTATTATAAAAATTTGGGATTTACAGTTAAAATTTCTGTGGTCAAAAGATCTTAACCACTTGTTTTTATGAATTTAATTTAAACAGGTATCCATTGCCATCATTAAATAAACTTCGATAACGTGCTTTTTAATTTCTTCATATTAATATTACCATCTTTATATTATTTTATTATAGTTGGAAGTTTCATGATGTATTTCGATCGTACAATCAGATCTGAATTTAATTCGTAAAGGTCAACTGCCATCATAACGTTAATCGCGTTTGATTGCTGTTGTTTGATGGATGGGCGATCGGTAACGGAGCGCGGCTCGGCTTTGGCGTTTCATGATGTATTGCTCTTGACCATACAACATTCGTACAAATTAACTATTAACAAATCTAAAGCAGTAGAAATAATGTTATCAGGCTTACTAAACAATTGCAACGTTGCACTGTTACTACGGATTAACAAAGTATTTTTTCTAAATTCATCTCCTAAACGCATTTTTTCTTTACATTTGACACGGTTTTCGAAAGTGGTCCTGCATGCGAAGGAAATGATACACGCCGGCTGGCATTTAACATTTGGAAAAGCTCATTTGTCAGTTATTTTGAAAATACTTATCACGATTCAGTTACGTGATTATAACAATTATGTAATATGTAAAAATCTTCTCCTTATAAGAGGCGAAGTCCAGGTGTGAAATTTACATGTACTTAAATTGCAAAACAAGTGGTCTATTCTTCTTTGGCAAATATTTAAATTCTTGCGAATAATCAATATGACAAACAAGATCACGGATCTATTTTGATTTTAAAATGATCCGATTTGTGATATTCTTGCGCATTTCTTACATTCAATGACATGCTAAATAGATTATACAAAACGATTTTCTTAGTCGATTGACGTTTTCCTCTTACATCCCTTTTGCGCATTTACGTTATGAATTTACCATATTTGTATGTCATTGTTTTTTAAAAGCTAGTGGAGAATCAACAATGGTTCCCTCAATGCTTAAAAATAATTAATCGGCTATTGAAGAAAGTCAGAAAGCTTTGGCAGAGGAGACAATTATTTATACAATCTAAGTTTATACCATATATTAATAAACATATAATAATCGTAAAGTAGACGTACACTTGCAAAATCTGTTGGTGGCACATAATTAACAGATTAAATCTATTTTAGTTTCAAAAATACACAATCGATCAAGTTCAAAAAGCAACTCGAATCACACAGAACGCGCCCAAAGTCATTGTATAGGTTAATTTACGAGCCAATCATGCGATTTAGTGTTGCCGCCGTTGCAGAATCTATTCACACACAATTTTGATCTTTATTTTTCATAAAGCAACAGTCAATTTTCAATTAACAACACATATTTCGTAACCGCAGCGAAACAGTTTCTGCCAATTTATGCGACTTACCTTCATTTTCAATTGCAAGTATTGATGATTATATTATTATTATACGTATCGATTTTAATTAACATACAAAATCGTTTTTCAATATTAAAAACAAATTTTCTTTCTTTCGTGGTTTTAATAGTTTATTGAAGTAATCAACAAAAACAACTGAAAACCCTGGACGGGATAAATAAAGAACTACTTCAGACAATTTATGTGCATGCGTTTACGAGTATATATGAAATAGGTGTCTTTTTATGATAATGCATTTGCGTGCGCACTATTGTTGAATTTTAATGTTGTTATTTGAATGATCAATGTCAGATCAAGGTGGCAAATGTATTCATGGTTTTTGTTATTCAATCGACTGGCCCTGAAAAGGAGTGTTTCATCTTTTATGATATTGCAGATATTTTAAAGCAATACTTCATAGACTTAGAGACGAAAGTTTCACAATAAATAAATTAAATCTTAGAATTAAGACGAAAATAGAAGTTTACTCATTTCATATTTTTAATCAAATGCCCTACTGCTGTAGTTAGATTTCTCACTTTTTTTTTTCAAACGGTCTCTTGAAAGTCCCTTTCGTCGCCTTCCGTTGCCAGTCTCTATAAATATACCAACTTACATTAAATCTCTATCGACTATATCGTATAACATTATTTTTAATCCAGATTAGATTATGCAGAAGTCTATGCGTTAGAGGTTTCGATAAAAAGTTTTAATCTGCAATTTATTTAATGTATTCTTTCAGTGATAAGTTAAAAACGCGCTAATTTATTTTAAGTAAGGTAACGTATCCACGTCCGTCCGTCTCACACAGTTGTTACGCGAAACGTACGCGATGTTTATATCTCAATTTGATTGTTGGCGCTTTTCCAAAAAGAAACTTTTACCAACAATAATAAACATAATTGATATATGTATATTCATTGCTCTATCACTTATTCAATTAATATTTTTTTTTGTAATGTACAATAAACTATCTTAAGTTATGGACATAGGACTTAAAGCGGATGAGTTAAAGTATAACTAGAATAAACCCAGTAACGTAAAAAAGGAAATATTAGAGAAGTTACAAGATCTAAAATTGGCCTATATAAATCTTGGGACGACTTAACCGTGGGATTCCACTGTCGGGTCACTGGTACAGAAACTTATTGTCATCCCTTTCATAATTATTTGAGAGACAAAGATAGCAGCATAAAAGTTTCTGTACAGGTGAAGCGCCCGACTCAAGGTAAAGTGGTTCGCTGCCGCTTCCAGCATTGCTCGTACATGTATGTACATGTACAATGTTTCTGTTTTTATACAAACAAACGAACATATGCATAAATTGTTTGCGTTAGTGGAAGTGTCTTTATCTTATCTCGTATTATCTTGTTTTATTTGAAAGTAATTAAGTTACTTACGCAAAAATACAAAGTTGTATATTAATTTAGTTTAGGAATAAAATCTGACATTAATGTAAAGTTTATTAATGCCACGTGGGGCTGAAACATGATAATGAATACAGATGTATCATTAGATATAGAAATTATGAATAGAATTTAACTAATAAAATTACGAATCATTCTTGAAGCAAATCTATTTGATAAATGGTACACAGACAAATTTAATTTCGAAGAGGATGAACAAGTTATTAATGTGATTAAAAGCGAAAATAATTTTTATTAAGATTTTATATGTAGCCTCTATACATTGAAAATCTCCGGATTTCAATTATGTGCTTTAAATATTGATAATACGTTATCTCTAAGGGTAAAGTGTGAATTTACCTGACATTGACGGATGGAGTTATCCGTCATACGCCGGCCACACTCAGCTCCTTACATGTCATATGTAATGTTACGAGTAGCGTCACGTAGCTATGTGAAGTTTTTGATGCTCTATAAAAGTTGAAGATACAAAAAATACTTAATAGTCTACAACTATTCTTAAAGGATTATCTACATAATATTTGTACGTATCTAAAATAAAGCATAAATCATACAGAAAATAAATCAATATTAATACTTTTTATAAATATTTCGCTGAAACTAGAAGTCGAAGTTAGGATTCCCGAAATGAATTTGGTAACCTCAAATCGAGATCTTAATTTGAATGTCAAATGTTGACGTTGGCATTGAAGCTTAGAATTATTGAATTTTCTTAGTACTTTTGTAAGATTTTGTTCGTGTTATTTTAGAAAAATTGACAGAGACTCGAAAATAGTATACTTACCTAATACTAGAGGAAAGTCGCATTACTTGAAAGAGGCTTTTAACTAAATTAAACATAAATATATATTTATTTTAGACCAAACGGATTTGGGTCTCGGTCACTCTACATTACTGGTACATTGAAACAAGCGTCATTTCCTCTACAACAAAAGTGTGTGTATTAAGAATAGTTTGAATTAATTGTTAAACTATAATCTCGGTTTATCTTTCACTTCGTAAACTAAAGCAACATTAATATGGTAGTCATTTATCAATAACCGAGAAAAAAAAACAGATAAAGATACAAAAATCCTAAAGTCTTCCCATTTTTCTCTGGTATTGAACACGAGTACTTATATTATTTTTAAATATACAATTATTTCGCCTTGGAATTAAACAAGATGCTTATAAAGCCAAAACAAAGACAGAGTACGTTTAGTGATAAACACCAAAGTACATATTTGCTTTATGAATGTAAGTTGTTTAACTTGCCCATTTAATACAGCTTTCATAAGCAACGTAATAATCTAAATGACGATGAACTAGATATACTGAACGAGTTTTGTACAAAGAAATAAGGTCTTATATACGAAAATGACTGAAAATCTGAACACTTTCGCCCAATACTTTTCAATAACATTAGTACATTTCTCAAAATGAATTGAAGAATTAAGTATTTTAGTTCGTACACAACGATGACGTCATTCGTTCGACATTATTAGGTACCAAATCCGAGTACAATAGATCAGGTCGAATATCAAAGTGTGTTTTTAAGATTAATTTAACTTTAATGTTTATGAAATCAGGAGCCGCCGCGCGGCCGGCGCTGTGCGTCGCTGCGTTCCGCGGCAACCGCTGGCCGCGACGACTCCGGCCGCAGCACGCCCTCCGCCGCCGCCCGCTCCTCCCCCTCGCCCGCCGACACCCCCGCACCGAAGAAGTCCAACTGGGAAGTTATCGAGCACTTCTCATCCAATCGCAGCAAGAAGAGCCCGACTGCGGTATGTACATTCAATTTAACTAAACTCTCTAGATTGTCTGTCACCATGACGACTACCTCGGCTTCCAACAAACGATTTCCCATTTTGTTTAACATCGATACGATTGACAGGTAAATATTTCAGGTGCAGAACGGGAGATGTTGCCGTTGTTGCTTATACAAAACAAAACTAAAATTGTTTCTATTCTATCAATGATTTTTTATTTCTCTTTCTAACTGTAGGCGCTGTAGCTGTTTGTGTTATTATTTCCCGACAAATTGAATAAATAAAACGTATAACGTAAACATATCGAAAACAATTTTCCAAACCGAGCTCAACTTTTCATTGCAGCAATTCAATGGACGACCAATTAAAATTAAATCGCTTTTTTACTATAGACTGGCTCTAACTCAATTGCTGAAGATATTAGAATATATTTTGCCCATTTGGTTATTCAATTATTACTAACTGGTGGAAACTAATACGTTATGTTTTAAGGTAGAAAGGTAAACTTTTGTGAACATCGTTCAATTAATTTTATAGCTACACATTATAATAAAGTTATAGGAAATCCAGTGTACAGTAAAAGAACATCAAACGCGAGCCGTTGTATATTTTTCAAACAAATTTCTTTATTGTTTGAAGTAACAAAGCGGTCAGTAAGAACAATAAGGCGGCGCGGCGGGAGTAGCAACATACCGAGGAATATAACCATTTTCTGGATGTTGAACTTTTGCTCCGGGCAGCCTCGCAGCTTCGCAGCCTCGCAGCCTCGCCTCCAACATTACCTATTATGTTGCTAACATCACTTAATTGTGTGAGACGAGAACTAATTATTCAATTAGCTTAGGCTTATATTTATAACAAACTTATAGTTCAATTTCGTAGTTTAAAACTATTATTGATCATATTTAAGCTCAATAATCACCATCAGCGCGTCTTCGCAATAATTTAGAGTCGGTTCTTGTACTTATTCTACAAACACCGATATTTCTAGAAGTTTCTTCGTCAAATTCTATTTCTTAATATATCAATTAGGATTATTGATCTTATTATACAAAATCCCCCGTGTTTTCTCAAAAATAATTTTTCAAAGAATTCAATGTTATAAATTAAGAACTTTGATTCAAAGACAAAGAGATTCTTATGTTCGTGTTTGAGGATATTTTAAATAAAGTATTATTATACTTACATAGCAAAGGAGAATGAAGAAAATCAATGTTTTTTTTATTGAATGTTATAACATACGGTAATATTGGAAAAGTACGTGTACTCGCTTTGATAAAAGACTTGGTTTAATAAACATACAATTTATTAAAAAAATATTGAAGTTTGATACAGATTGTTGTGACAGTAGCAGTTTTAGCTTATGTATTACTTATTATGACGATGGCAATTTGATTAATGAGACATCATTAAAATGTTTTTAAAAGCTAGCTTAAGGAGCACAAATTAACGCGGTTAAAAATATATTATACGGACTTTAAAAAGCGATCTTTGCAAAACAAGAAGGTATTGGCGTGACAAATAATAGAAAAAGAAAACGGACCGAATAATTAAATATGAGAATGGAATTATTATTCTGACGATGTTTACAGCTTTCCTATCAATATACAGCATTGTCATTACCTAACTGAATTCATGTCAACAATTTCAATTCCAAAAATACATATACAGTTATACAGTTTTTGCAATTTAAATCTAACTGGCGAGTCCGTCTGTCTATGAATTTTTGTGTCCGATTCATAAAAACTCTTTGTACCAATCGTTTGGCAAATTTCAGCCATAGATTTGTCAGCCATTGTATACAAACTCGATACTGAAAAGTGGAAAATGGATCGTCCATTTTCATAGTGCGCAGTTGAAAAAAAATTAGATGTACCAAGATCAGCTTAATATCACTTTATATTTGATATTATTTTTGTTATAGATTACGAATATTTAAAACAACTAAATATACAAATACAATCTGTTAATAATCTCTACATCAATCTAATAACTAAATAGAACATTGTATTATAAACAAATTGTGTTGAAATCTATCTCAATGCGAACATCTAAATATTTTCCATTCCTTGGGGCGATATTGTTTAACATCTTATTTTCCTACCGATTCCAAACTAATTACGTTTTAAGCTCGTTAGCAGTTCGTCACAAAAACGTTAAAAAGTTGGCGACGACGCGCCTCTTCGACTTTTTAATTTTTAAACAACTTTGTACAGAAGAAAACCATTATCGTAAGTAAAAACTTAAACGATTAAATTTTGTAATAAATTTAAAACAAATATTGATGTTTGCTTTTTCAATCAATCTAGTGCAAGTTTCTTAACACATAGGAGACATATGTATGTAAATTTAAAATTGATACAAATATGAGTAGCAGACAGGATAATTAAAATTTTGGGGAACCGTATAACTGCTGTGCGTACCTTTTCATTCGAATACGAATTAATTAATTAAGGGTGGCCGTGTGGACGCAATCGCGGATGTTAGGGGAAGGTTATTGAATAGTTTAATCGATTTCAATGACACAATTGCTTAATCAACCACGTTCATATATCTTGATCTTTAGGTGTATCAAATCGATACGGATGTAATGTGAATCAATAAATGGACACACGCGATGAAAATAGTTTCATCTAACAGTACAACATCAGTAACTGTTTTCGTAGCAAGAGCCGACATGTGTAGTTATTCAGTACAAGGGTAAAACATGTTTGGTGTAAAGTCGCAAATAAAGCAACGATTAGAATTGAGCTTAACAGACCTTTGCGGTCAGCGGCCGCCGCCGCTTGCGACTAAATCCCTATCATATCACTTCAAAGACCAGGAGTGTACAAGTTGGAATGATTTTAATCATAACGACATTTTCATACCTGTGTGTACGCTTTGTGTTCGCTTTCATTCATTAACAGATGATTGCTGGAGTTTATTTCGCTTTGGTAAAACTGGATTAGTTAGTCATGGAATTATAAAGTATTTTAGAAAGCATTGTTAAAGTATATTTTGCAACAATGATACTGGACGTAGGTACATAATATTGAACATTTAAAAAAGCACACAAAGCATTTAATGTTATGGAAGATGAAGCTGATTAATAATAACCAGATAAATGAATAATAAGCAAATCTTTTGCATTTGAACTACATTTAATCGTCAGACGTTAAGCAGATTATGAACACAATAGTAGCACGACATGCAATGCCTGGCTTATTGGGAATTCCACTTACCCATTGTATTGTGTCATTAATATGGACTGCTGTTATTAGTACTTCAAATAATCCGAAATGTCTATTGAATGACTTTAGTGACGTATTTAAAACAAAAAACATAATGCAAAGCTTACATTTTCAATCCTGTCGGGATATAACATGTAAGTAGTGTCGGAAATGAAAACTCAAATTCACATCCCGTATTTCATTATGAATTCCAATTTTCCGAGGATTACCTCCGACAAGATTTTTGCATTTATTCTCCATACTTTTCTTAAATATGTTGTTTACGTAATCAACTTTATGTTCAACAAAATATGTACAAAAATTGAATGACATTTTGAAAATCCGTAGATCAATTAACTTTTAACAATACAAAAACGGAAATAAGGTATTAAAATCAAAGTTGATTTACATTGTGAGTACTCGATCAGTGCGGGGCTTGGCGTTAAATGAGTTTACATTAATACTAGGATAATTTTACTACAACTACTTAAGAAGTAATTATCTAAAGTACCTATTTTTGTATCACACATCATGTCGTCGTCATCATCGGCCTGTCTTTGTATTATTCGTTGGACGTAACTCTGTATTAGGATATAGTCTCGATTAAGAGAATATTGGCCAATTATCCATGTCCTTTCTCGTTTAGTTTCTTAGTTTAATTGATAATTAATAAACTTCATAAAGTTTCGTTGTTAAACCCGTTGGTATTTAAAGAATGTAAATTTTTATTAAGTTTCGTGGAATTTCTTGAATAAACAAACTTTCCTTTGAAAGGGATAATAGTATTCCTAGATGCAGTTTTAATGAAAACCCGACGGCTCTTTGTAGTTAAAGAAATTTATTCTGTCGTCTTGGATACCTAAATTTAATTAAGATTTCCACCTGCGCTTCTTTATTCCTTTACCTTTGAAACTTTATAGACCTGAGACTAGATTCTATCTGTACTATGCAATAGCAGTAGAATGGTTGTTAAGTTTCAAATAATGGTCTCAGCTCTTTATAAATAACATCTCTAGGAACGATTTATTTTAAGAATTTTTACTTAATTGGCCATCGAGTTGTAAGGATCATTAAATTATCATAGTTTATTTGGATGAAACAACATATATTATACAATTTTCTTATTTGTCAACTATCAAAGCATCAAAGGGGCGGCGTTTGCTAACGTTGGCTAACGTTGCCTCCAGCTTGTATTTAAACCTGGGATTACGTAGAGACAAAGTCGACGTTCATATCAATGTTTACAAACGCTCCAAACAAAACAACAGTATTCGATGGATCGCTTCGCTTCAATTCCCTTTCATATTCTTTGTACAGTGTTTGGTTTCAATTATAATTTAAAAACATAAACCTCGGGGCGTTTCCGCTTTGTGGCGATTCCTTTTTACTCATTTTATGGAACTGGTACATAATAAGAGTAGTCTCTACCTTAGTACAAAGGTAATATGTATGTCATAAAGAGCCGAGAGCGGTGCGCCAGTTGTACATATTGTGTAGTTGTTAACACAGGTTAAGCATCGAGTTGTTTGTCTACTAGTTAACGAATAACAACGCTTGTTTAAAATTATATCATATCACTCTACGAAATTGTTTTCAACGGTTGCTTTTGTTTGGAATATGAAATGTTTGGAATATGGCAACAAAAGCCAGATTTTAAATGTACGTTCATCAAATTTTAATGAGAAATGTCGTGTAGTTTTATGATATTGATGTAGCTTTAGATTATATTGATGTAAAAATAAATAGGAATAAAGTGATCTGTAAAACTGAATAAACAGACATCCGATTTGTAGTAGAGTGAATGAAATAAGAGACAATAGTCTCAAGATCGAGTAGAAGCAAGAACGGCTGTTTTTTATATCTGTTTGTATCTATATTTTTGTAAGAAGCAAAAACGTTCTCTAAAATGTATGTCAAATTTGAGAAAATCTCTTATTATGCTGTTACCCATAGTGTGCTAAACGGAGCTTTGGTAAAAAGAGATCTCAGGTCTAAAGATAAGGCGTAATTTTCATATAAAATGTTGAATGGGCGTGGCTTCTGTGAGTTTCGGTTCATTATCATTCCATTAAGCTTTCTAAACAGAGATAAAGCTTACCAGAGTGGTGGATATCAAATTATCTACCGTTTTTTCCCATCTTAAGGTTTGCAAACATATACTGTAAATTTCAATATTAACAATTAACACCTGATTAAAGATTCATTAACTTTTTTAATTAATGTTAAACCATTGTAATTGACACAAACAACGCTGTTTTTTAAATAAACGAAAAGATTAATTTACCACGAAATGGCAAATTCTGAAAAACCTTATAAAATTACGTTACAATTTTCTCGGGGCTACGAGCATGTCATTATCAGTTTTCGTCGGAAAATAAATAACACGAACGCTAATTCGTTTGTGATGTAAATTATGTATTTATTTTAAATACATTTTCAATTTACGTAAGATACCGCTATTTAGTTCAAATAATATTCACATTTAATTATTTTGTACGTGGCATTAATGATACGCAGGTAAAAACCATCTGCACATCAGCCAAATTTTACATGTTAAACCAAGCGTCGGTTAGAACTTAATAAAAGTTAATGTTAAAATTAAGTTATTGCTGAGTGGTAAAGCTGCATTTCTTTGTAATAGATACACTGCTACATGTCCTCGTAGCTTTCCCGTAGCCGGAGTCGCTACGCTACGGCGGGCGCGGGGTGGCGAGTGCGAACGCTACGAATATGAATTAATTAATATAATAAAAGCGTGCATAATACAACCGCTGAAACAGCGATGACCACTGCGGGTACCGCTGTTGTACACCACTGATGTACAACTGTAATTATAATACAAACACAACAATTCATTCTCGTTCCACAAATATTAAAGCTAGCTCGCTTTCTCTCCTTTTTCATTTAAATGGTGCTAAACTATTATTTATGTTTCTTTTACTTCACTTAGTTTCCATTATGTAGGATTATTTTTGTCTGTTTATATTAAATGAACTATGACCTCAACTTCATCTGGGTGGCATTAAAAAAAACCGAGTTGGCCTGTGCGATACCAGGCTGTAATCTACCTCTGTTCCAATTTTCAACCAAATCCGTTAAGCCTTTCTGCAGTTACGTGGTAACATATAATCGGTCCTTACATTAAAATTTTCACATTTATAATACCAAGATTTATTATCTGTATCATAGTCATATTGCAAATTCTTCGCATATCATTTTTAATTCTGGTTATCATAACCCTTGTGGTCCAAAAAGATATTTTATACCGATATTATATAATCCAGTTTGAATATTTTGCCGAGGTCGGGAAAAATTGTAACATATTTTTATTGGATCCCTCAATAACTTTTATTAAGCCTTAGTTTCTTTGTTATAATATTTTTGTATGACAGAAAAGTCTCTTTGTTATACAGAAAACTCGGTTCGCTTAATTGTCACATCACAGACAATCTTTATAAAGCATTTAACACAATTTGAGTTAAAAAGTTTTCGAAGAACGGATATAATAATAGGTGAAGATCCAATACTATTCAGCCCTAAAGCGGTTTCTAACTTCGGTATGCATCTTTACCGATCAAAACTAGTTTCCCGCTCTGGTTAAGTCAAATCGAAAGTTAAGCCGCAACCGCGTTATCTACTACTTGGAAACTTTAACACTTCGACTATTTACTTATTGATGCATTTCTGTATGTAGAATAGTCAGGAATTTAACGAGTTGAAGATTAAGTTTAATCGAATTTAGCTGAACAGACCGGTCTCATGAAGTTACTTCCAAATGTGTTAAGATCAGTAGTAACTTAGATCAGGTAATAAAAAAACCGTCTTGAAGAATATTAAATACACATTTTACACGTACACACGTGTATTGACTACTGTGGTAGTGATACACGATTACGTTTCAAACCGCGAAAATAACAAAGAAGTGTATAAAGATATCATACTAATATTATAAATGCAAAAGTTTAGATGGATGGATGGATGGATGTTAGTTAGAGTTTGTAGCCTAAACAGCTGAACGGATTTCGATGAAACTTGGTATAGATATAGAGGATAGTCTGGAAGAACACATAGGCTACTTACTTTTATTTTAATTCCACGCGGACGAAGTCGCGGGCGAAAACTAGTATATCATAAAACTTGACATAAGTAATAATAAATAAAAATAACATTTACACATTTACATACACGAAATTTAGAAAGGAAGGCCAAATGAGATATATCAATTGTGAGCACTTTAATAATTTGCCATTTCATTATTTCATTTGTGACCGTTGGCAGCCTTTATATCTATAAAATATAATAATCGGTCGGTAAAATTTCGTCGAATCACCAAGTGCCAACTATTAACTCATGATTCAACTCAAATTTGTACAAACCATAAAACAATTTTATTCAATAACGACCGTCTTAATTTAAATGAGACATTTGACTGAAAAAGTTTATCATTAAACGTAATTAGGGATATTTTTGTATTTTATTTATGCATTTCATAACAAAAAGAAAACGACGTTGAGAAAAAAATATATAATTGTGGTATAGTTTGTGGTACCTATATTTATCTATCAACATCAATTTAATATTAATTTAGAGAGGCGCGCGGTTGGCGCTGACGCTTCGATTGGCACAAATTGATAGTCATCGAGCATGGTTTCGTGTGTGCATTTGGTACGGTGCATCGCCGCAGATAATTACCTCGCTTTCACGCGAAATTCAATTTTATTTCGTCAATAATCTATTTTCAATTCTGGTCAAATATATTTTATCGCTAGCTGTTGCCCGCGACTTAGTCCACGCAATATTAAGATAAAAAAGTAGCCTATAATATATAATATGGTCCAGCCGTTTCGAAGATTACCTGGAACAAACGCACAGACAGACACTTGCGGACAGACAGACAGACAGACAGACAAAAAAATTTTAAATGCGATTGTCATTATCAGCAACGCAAATACATCATATTTTCGAAATTTTTCTTTTGATATTACAAACAGACACTCCAATTTTATTATTTATATAGATAGATTAACTTGTTAAGCACATTTAATCATATTCACCCTTTAGTCAGCTCTCTACCCGTAAAAATCGACAGTACCTACGAGTGATCAACTTTTCTAAGGTAAAGAAGACAAGATAATTTTTTTACAAAAGCTCTGTACCATGAACACAATCTAATTGAATATAATATTTTCAAAGTTTATAGCGGAAAATAATTCTTGAAAACGGACGACAGAACGAAGCGATGTTGTCTATAAACTTCTTCGTTGCGATTTGCATTCGGATCGCTGCGTCTCAGGAAGTTTTCAAACTTTTGATCGACGCCGCGCCGTGCACTATTCATACCCAATTAAATCTTTCACTCTCCACCGACGAGCATTATATTAAATGTAATAAAGTTGTATCAAAGTAGGATTTAATCGAGTCCTAGCTGGTAGTCCTGTAAACATCAGCAATCTTTATATCACACTGTTTGCTTATATCTTAAAAAGTAAAGCTATTTCATTACAGTTTATTGTAAAGGAAATTAAGAAGCAATTTCATTTTAAATCTCGACAATTTCGTGAAATTACGTGAGATTTCATTTTAGTCTTGGTCTATAGGCATTAATAATGTTCTTTGTAGCCGAAAATATGACGTCAATGGGAGCCGCCTCGGCGAGAAACGAATATCCGAGTACTTATTTTATGAGGTATACGGTATGTAATAACAAGCTGTCATTTAGATGTACAGAACTTTTATTCAGTGTTAAGAAGCTTAAAATATATATTTTATGATATATTTTTAGTCTTCTATTATCATAATAAACAGGGGAGATTATTAATTCCAATTAACCTTCTTGCCACAAAACGAAAAAGACAATTAAATTGTATTATATAATAATAGTTTACAGATTGTTACATTTTAGTTCTCAGTCAATTTATCTTTTAGAGTTTAAAGCTAAGAGTAGATCTAGGCGAGCTATAATATCGAGGAATAAATAGCACTCTAGTTCAAACTCGACACGGCTGATAAAGCTATCAGCGACAACAATCGGCCGCCGAGCTCTGGCTACGCTAGGGCAGTGCAGTGGTCGTGCATTGTCGACAAGAACTCTCGAAAACACCTCCACTTATTGCTTGCAAATGGAATTTTAAATGCTCTTCTAGTCGAAGTACTTACAGTTTGTTTTGTCAACGTTTCCTTTCTCAAGTAAAAAGACAAATGTACATTTGAAATGACAATCGTATCAATTAGCAGGTAAAGTAAAGTTTTTTTTAGATTTTGCCACCTTATTCGTGAACATGAAACCATTTTTTATAATATAACTAGTTAGGCCACACAAAGTCATAATCGAACGATCATAAAATAAATTGAGCAAAGATAAAAATGTACAAAATCATCTTACTAATAATATAAATGCGAAAATTTAGATGGATGAATGTAGCCTAAACTGCTGAACGGATCTCGATGAAATTTAGCATAGATATAGATGATAGGCTGGAAGAACACATAGACTATTATTTTTTTTAATTCCACGCGTACGTAGTCGCGAGTGAAAAGTAATTACTCAGCCAATAGTCTTATAATTATAACCCTTAGATTTATCTGTATTTGTTTGACGTTATTCATTTTACTGGTTCCGTTTAAATGCGTCATTTGCACGTCAACCGCACCGATAGAGGAAATCTCCAGCACACGTAAGCTGAACGACGCTAGCGACGTTATCCGGATATTAATTTAGTCTGCATCCGATCTCAGAACAACATTATACTAAGATCGCTACCAATATCCTGATCAAAACAATAAATATATATTTTAAAATGAATTACCAATTACCTTTGTTTTCTAATTAAATACGGTAATGGAAATCATAATTATTATACACTAGCTTTCGCCCGCGACTCCGTCTGCGTGAAATTGATTAAAAACGAAAGCGAGTATCCCATGTGTTCTTCCAGACTATCCTCTTCATCTATGCCAAATTTCAACAGATCCGTTTAGCCGTTTTGGCTACAAACTCTAACAAACATCCATCCATCCATCCAAACTTTCGCATTTATAATATTAGTAAGTAGTAAGATTCGTATATTTAAAAAAACACTCTTAATAAAACCTAATGTTTGTGATTTTTAAATTACGATTTGTAAAATTAAATAGGCCAGTCATCTAGATAATTTGGAAATTACAATCTCTCGAGAATTTGGATTTAGAACACAAATATATTTTATTCGGTTAAATATTTGTCAATCATAACAAGTGGATTATTTTCTTGATAACATTATACTATGAAGAAGTGTTTTAATTGGGTCGCATTAAAGTGTATTGGTGCGAAGTATTTATCAGGGTAAAGCTTCCGACACTGTCAGAAACAGCTACGCTAAATTTACTTCGATAACTCGAGTCTTTGAGATGACATTTTCGATTTAGTTCGCAGAGTTTGGTAACGCAAGTCAGTCACAGTTTCCGCGACTCAGGAGGATAACCGCACTACGTTCTGCATATTAGTAATCACTCAAGTGTGAGATTCGCAGTTAATTACGTTAAGAGCTTTTGAAATTCTAGACTTAATAACTACGTACTTCAGGTCAATATATCTTAGATATTAAACACCAAAAACGTATAACGTCGCGTATTTAATATATTATCAATTCTACTTTTAACCATTTTAGAATATCCTGCAAAGTTCATGTTACCGTCCAATAGCTTAAAGAGTAAAACCGTGTTTTCTATTTTAATCCGAAGGTTGTTTGAAATAATCTTGGATTTATTCGTTTAAAAAGATTTAAATCGTTGGGAGGACTAGTGAAGGACGTTTTATCGAATGTAGAGGCAATTTATTTTTAATTTAAGTGTTTTTAATGGTAGAAAGAAGTCAAGTTGCAAAGCACAGACAAGTCTTTTCAAGTATATTTGTGACCTCGGCTTGTGGTGAATAATTAATTATACGTGTTAGTTTTTGTTGCCAATTTTTATCACGAAATATATTAATCACAATCTTTGTACCCTAAGGTTTTAAAGGTAAAACATTTGCTGTTTGTTCAGTATTGACCTTAAAAAACTAATAAACCTATACTAATATCTCTTGTATCGGGCGAGTGAAGTGAGATCAGATTACTATTATAATGGAAGCAGGCTCTCCCTTTTCATGTAATGTGAATATGTTACTGTAACGTTAAGTTGGTGGCCGGAAATTAAACAGCGTCGCTTCCCATCGACGGCGTCGGCTTAATAAAGTTTGTTACGTATAAAGCCTCACGGAATTAATTGCCGCAAGCGGAAATGTAACGCAGTTATGCCTATTACAGCTCGTCCCAGCTTCCACACTTTATTTTTTGAACAAAATGTAACAACCGTGTTCAGGATTATGTTATATCAAAAATGTATCTGCTCGTTGAAATATAATTTAGGCTCTACCTGATAATCCAGATTTACTATTTGCGTCTGTTAGAAAGCTATAGGATGCCTTTCCTTGCCGATTAGCAAGTATAATTTATTCCTTTGAATGTTAATCGCATGTTCAAATGACGGGAATTTCAATCAATCAGACAGGGGGCGCTGTAATGGTCCGTCTAACATCTCGATTGATCTATTGAATAGTCGAGTATCGATTAATTATTGGATAGGCTTTGCCTGGGAACACGATTGCTATTACATTTAGAGACAGCTCTTGTGTGAAGGAATACTTCAGCTGAAGATGAGATTATTCATTATTACATTTTACTTATATGTATGTGTTATTTCATAATAGTTTATATCCAAAAATCTATATTTACTGACAGGTGACTGAGTTTTGTTCGGGTGTACATTCCCGATCGGTTTAACTCAACGAGCGTCCGTTTTTATAATTATTGTGCATTGACCTGTATACTCGTAGCTCGCCTGAAAAAGTATAGCGATTACTTCCGCGTATGTACAGTACCAGTTAATCTTAGGTACGAAACATACTAGCGCTCAGTCGATGCGCATCGAAGCATTAATGCAAAACTTAACGTACCTACTGTTGGAATGCTTTTTCGCGTAACCAACGCTACGAGTATTTGTACAATTTCGCTTTAGTTGTAAAGAATTTTACGCTTCGATGAGCTTCGACTTTGCGGTCGTGTAAAGTAACCCTTAGTGTCAATTTCAAACTTACATACCGATTTTTTAGCAAGAAGAATTTTAATTTGTAAATAACCATTATTATTATTTCAATTTCAATACATTATTTAAATTCAAACATAGTCTGGATGAATTATTTCATGCCAGTATATAAATAATAGTCAACAATATCAAGGTTGTACTAAACATTTTGCTCGAAAGTTTATTAACTAATTTCCTTCAAGCACTTTATTCAAAGTGAAAAATCATTTATAATATATGCATAGTCTTGGGAGCTATATGCATCATGTCTTAATGCAATATAGAGGTCGGGCTTGCGGCTACCACACGCCCCTTAAATACACGTCACTAACTAATTGCGGAAATGTTACTAACGATCTTAACTTTCCGTCTTATATTACGTACTCAATTTTACGTTTAGTGAAGTTTAATGGTCACTAAGGGAGATCCTTGCCTGCTGATATGTTAACCACTTTCTTATCACCAACACGTATACAAATAAATATACATACACTATTTTTTTCAAATGAAATATAGGAAATGGAAAGTAACAGTTTTTTTCTAAAATAAGTAGTTTTGATTGCCGCTGACAAAAAATGTACACGACAATACCAATACTGATGGTAAATTAATGTGATGACCAAAATGTGGAAATAATACGGGCTGTTAATGATATAGACGATTTAATTGTTCGCAATGAACGTGCGAGTCAGATTCGTCTGACTGAATAACTTCGTTAATTGGACCCGATTTTCGTTTCATTGCTCTTCTATTTGTTTCACATTACATTTTCCACGTGAATTACAGACCCTTTTGTTACTTAATTCTAACACTCTATTCCACATTTTAATTAAAGTTACATCGAAACTTAAACAAAAGAAATGTACTTTTACATTTTAAAATTGTATAAGCCTTTACACGTAAAATATAAAAGAGAATATATTTTTGTTTGCAGAAATAATCAATTAATTTTGTGCAAATGATTTGTCTAAAAGGCTTTTAACGATTATGACTTATTAAAAAAAGTATAATGCTAGTACATCTAGAAGTGGGCTTTAAACCTCAAAATCTATTGGTTTTTTATCAAAGACTTGGCATTCTGTTTTACTTTCCTTATTTTTGATAAAAATAATAAGACACGTTTTCCCCTTTTAGACGGGTAACTTCCTTGATGGATTTCCTCGACGTACGTATACATTCAGTTAATCAATTATTATCCATTGACATATGGAAAGCTTTTTATAAAAGGGAATATCACAAGGTCGCGAAACCAAGGATATAATGAGAAAATTTCCATATAATTTAATCTTTTGTATAATACATTAATAAAACTTGGTCGGAAATACAAACATCGAATTTGTATGAAGCTTCCTTTAAAGATACCTATATATCTCGCAATGGTCTAATAGGTCGTATACGAAAATATCCATAAGTGCATAGTAGAAATGTATATTGATCAATGTTCTTCAATAAGTACATTACTGTCTTGTTTATCTTGAATTTTCAGTTTAATGTACTAAATAAATAAGCTTAAAATGTAAAATGTTGAAAAGCAAGGGTTTGGCGAACTTTTACAATTTCATTGTTGTTTTGAAAAGTAAAACACGTCGTAGTAGAGTGTGATGATAAAGGGCGGTCCCTTTATTTATATAATAATATGCGAGCGCTGGTAATGAGATGGGTCTTACAAAGTAACGAGGGTAAATTGCAAAAAGTTTAAAATGTCAGCTGCTGAATGATAATTTTTATTTCGTCCGTTTCACTTATTTTGTTTAGGAATCGTAGAACAGATAACTTCGCAATCCGAACATACAATGTCTAGGAACAAAGAGTGGACACTAAATTGGAATTCCAGTAGTTTATACTTTAGAAATACGTAACATATTATACATACCAGACAGTACCTTCTGCGTCGGGGAAAGATGTCTCATAAGTATCACTAATAACAGACTTATACTATTCTCTGTAAAGTCATTGCTGCCGTCAAATTGTTACATTAAATAAAATAATAGCGTTTAAGTTAAATAACAAAACTAGCCTAACGACAAGTGACGTCAAATGTCATTCACAGGATTTTCTATTACTGAAGCATTTGTGACTCGATTATGAGTACATAAAGCACCATCTGGTGTAATTTTGCTTAACTCCTTTTTCTGCAACATACGATATCTTCAGAAAATAAGAATATGTTGTAATACAAGAACATTCAACTGTTTTTCAGTATTAATAATTTTCATATTTTTGTAAATATAACAAGCTTAAAAGCTTTCAAGATTTTCATACCGAAAATCAAAGCAACGTTAAAATGATTTAATTTAATTTAAAATATATCAAAGGAGACTAGAAACGGCGAAGGCGAGAGAGGTTTCGAGTTGGTCAGAACAAATATCGGCGGCCGCAATTCAAACACTAATCTAATAGCGATCTGATTTAATTAGTTCGGAAATCACAGCGAGCTCTTAAGGGTCTTCTTATGCTCGTACTTAGCCAGGAAGAGAAAGAGTATATAACATTTGACAAATAAAATCCTATACGTCTTGATTGTTGTATACTAAACTTTATAAATATCTAAAAATATATCTAGTGAGTCCTTTGTAATGAAGATGTGTTTAAAAAATGAACAAACCTTCGTGACCTTCAATGACTCCAGTCAATTGAAACTTATTAAGTTTATTTACTTCAGTGTGAATTAAACGAAATCAAATATTTTTAGTGGTAGTAAAACGCCTGCCTGTAGACACAATAACATGAAATATTACCGCAATAGCATTGTATAATCAATTTTAATAGCATCCCGCCTCGGCACCCGAGTAATCCAATTACCAACTGAAACGACTATCAAAGCCTCAATTTAAACTTCCACAAACAAACTGGAGACATCTTGACAGACTTTAATGTGTTTCGACTCCATCAGCCAACGCTCACCGCCCGCCCGCCGCGCCGCTTGCCGCCCGTCGCTGCCACCGGCACATCACGCACCATTGTACCTACTCTATAAACATGCAGTTTATCCCGTTGCTTACATCACTTTGAAAGATTTGAAAAGTGCAAAGTTTCCAAGAGTGTTAATCGATTTTTTTTATGCACCGAATCTTATTAAATCCAATTATTTGGTACAGATACAAACCTATGATAAGATAAGATACATTTCCTTTCACAATATTATTTTAAATGACAAATGTTTTGTCGGTTGGTTGGTTTTTGTGAATATCTACATAATACATATATTTATTTAGTTCGTTTCAGCGTGACTTAAGAGAAAATCTTACAAAACTTGAAATTTTTATTTATAAAATATAGTAGAATGTAGATGTTTTTTTTTATAAAATCATGAACCGTTTCTATTTTTAAGAACAATATAATGAAAATATAAACTTGTTCTAAGAAAGATTCAACATCCGCTGAAGTCTCCTGATACTTCACCCTCCATCCTACAGAGAGCTAAAGATAGATCTAAGAAATAATGATACTTCAATAAATCCCCACCTACTCTTACTTGGACCTAGTGTCTATAAATATTGAAATAAGCAGATTATTTTTTTAAATTTTGCAAATTCTTGAAGAAATAGAGATTCTTAAATCAAAAATTTCATATACTTAGACATTTTAAATATAAATGTAAATAATTGCGTTTTTGATATTCGTGTTGCAGACGGCATGTTATTAAAAATATACGAAATAGCGGAACGTAATAGAATCACCGACGAGCCCTAATGTTCGTTTATTATGAATAATTCGATTACGGCTGTTGGAAGCTCACGTTCGAATAAAATTTTCAATATCCCTTCAACTAGTAAATATTGTTTGGTTTGTTTTGATTTTCTTGTGAGAATAATATTCAGTGTTCCCGGAGTATAAGCGCTCAGCTCAAGCACTGATTTAATTATTCCTGCGAGTGATTGCTCGCATAGATTGAATAAAGGTATAGATTGCTTTGTATATGAATTGTACACATTTGTTGGCTATCAGCAGTATTTGATATATGAAATAAAATGTCGTAGTATTAATTAAAAGTTAAGACTGAATGAATTATCAATTAGATTTTGTTTTAGAATCAGTTAACTTGTTATATTTTTAGCATAATAAGAAAAATAACAAATTAAGTTTTATTGTTTATACTTCTTGAAGTCCTACTCTCTTGTCTTAGTATGTTTTGTTCTGTTTTGTTTCTCGATTGCGTCTTTTCATTCCTAAAAAAAATCGCCCCATAAAATGCTGAGTCATCACAAAAGGTTTGAGGTTAATGACCAAAACCAAAAACATAAATATTTTGAGATTTCATTTCTTGTTGTTTCTTTTTAATCTATTTTGTGACACTGACGTTTGTTTTTTTTACTCTATTTGTACTCTATGTCAACTGTCTACTTATGCGCACTGAATAATAAAATGGTTTAGTGCATTTTATTTAATTAAAATATTTAGCTTTAGTAGAAAAGAACGTCTTAAAATATGACGAGAACCGTTTTATTTATAAGATTATATTTTTATATTTGCTTCAACTTGCTCGTTCTCAACTTTGCCTTTAATTTTGTACCGATGGGAGTCTGTTGCGGTTTTTTAAAAATTCTACGGAGCAAAAACAATGCAAGTGCTATACTTTAAAAAAAGGTCAGGTAAGAATGTGAGTTCTTACAATTCTCTCAGTTTTACTTTACTTGATACCATTTATTTACCTTTGGTTCTCAATATTGATCTTATTATTGTTGCGAACTTTGCTTTGTTGTTCTTTAATTTAACAGAATATTAGGACTACTCGTACTTATTCTAGTAAAATTAGAGTTTTTATAAGTCTAATTTCTACGATAATAATAATATTTATTATACCTTTTAATATAACAATGCTTTTGTTGCAAATGTTGCCTAATTGGCTTTTCAATTGGTGAGGCATTTTATTAAATGCGTATTTAAAAAAAAATCTGTGGTATCAATGAAATATTAATCGTTCAAGTATGGTGGAGTATTATACGTTTGAGTTTGAATAGTTTGATGCAATGAGTTTAATGTTTTCAGGTGGAATCTGATGGTGCAGGGCCGTCGTCGTCGCAGGCGCTGCCGCTCTGCCCCGCCGGCAGACCCGACGCAGAAGTCGAACCTCTACTTAATGAAGGTAAGAATATCATTTAATTCTACGATACATTTTCTATTAATTTCAACATAAGTGTGGTTTCTGCAAAAAGCAGCACGATTTTAGATAACAAAACACAAATCAATTTTAGCAAACTATAATCGTAATGACTGGAGTTGCAACAGCTTTTTGATTGAACTTCCGTTGTTCAACGTACGGTGGCATTCGAATTGTGATGTCAAAATTAGTTTGAACCATGAATATTTATTTGTTTCATACATAATTATGTTCCTGGTTATGATTTGCAATTCACCATCGTCGTCCTTGTCACAGAAGAATAATAACTAATTCGCAATAAGTAAATAAGAACATCTTTTATTAGATTACAAAAACAAAAGTAATTTAGGAGCTCTCCATTACATTGAATTCAGTTATATGAAATACGTAATAATGCGGCAAAATCAGTCGTACGGAATTACGAAGATAATAAGACGCGCCCTACGAATATTGATTTTAAAATATGCGTAAGTTTGAAAAAAAATGGCATTGAAAATGTTATTTGTAAGCAAATGTCTTAGTAGTTGGTCCTATCAGTTTCGATATTATTCTAAAAGATTTATTATCACTGGCTGCTGCCCCCGGCTTTATCCGCCTTTCTTATAATTACGAATGTTTAATTCAATTCAAAGCGAAATTGTATCTATAATAGATAACATCTTTCAGAAAGATTTATCCAAACGTTACTATGGCAACTGATATTGTATAAAAAATTACTACAAATTAATCAGAATGAAAACAAATCACAACACGCTTCATTAGGTAAATGATACAAATTACATGAAAATAGACGATGGTTTGGTTAAGGGTTATTTCCGACACGATCGGTTCCTCGACAGAATCGGGCGGTGAGATCTTTTCACGTGAAACACCTACACTGTGACGTGATTTCTAATCGTTTGAATTAATATCGCTACAAGTAGGTCATGTGTTCAATATTCCGACGGTACGGTAATATGTAAATATATTATCTTGGCTTCCCTGTTTCCTTTACTTTATTGCGAATATCAAATATATTTATTTCGTGGGTATTGTCATGGTTAAATATAATTCAATGACGATTTTATAATATTACTAGCTTTCGCCCGCGACTCCGTCCGCGTGGAATTAAAAAAAACAACAGTGAATAGCCAATATGTTCTTCCAGACTATCCTTTCTCTCTATGCCAAATTTGATCGAGATCCGTTCAGCCGTTTAGGCTACAAACTCTAACAAACATCCATCCATCCATCCATCCATCTAAACTTTCGCATTTATAATATTAGTATGATTAGTATGATAGTATGATTTTAAGTCCGAAGTATGTAAGAGACTAATTTGACGCTGCAACAATGCTAATTGCATGCGTGAAACTGACATAAGACTAGAAAAACAGAATCACATAAAAACTGGGCGACATCTAGCAATGGCTAAATGTTAATTAAAATAGCGTCAAAAGGAAATCCAGTGGTTCAATTGTGATAAACGTTTCTAATTCAAGTATTAACTACGTTGTCTACATTTCTAGTTTGATTTAGTTAAATCCGTTTGAAGACGTTTTCTGTGAATTTGTGATAAGTGAACAATGGTCGTATTAAAATAGTGTTCGGTTCTGATAGCACGAGCCGGGCACAAAGCCGTCTAAGGCTGCATCCACACTAGCAATTATACCGCGAATGCGCATTCCGTGAGACGTTCGCGAACAAACTTCGCTGTTACTATATTACGTACAAACTCGCGCAGTTCCGAGCGGAACGAAAGCAGTTCGTCAGTTGGGAACACACCCTTATGTTCAGCTTCCTGTTGTCTTACATGTTGATATGATTGTAATACGATATCGTCAAAGGCTGTCCGTAGCTCCTATACATTGTTACCATACCTTCGTTAAGTCATTTATTATCAAGTACAAAGTACAAAACACTAATAGTATATAAAAATATCATACGTACTTTAACATCTTGTAGCTTTTTTTAAATAACCTTTGATGCTATTTATATAATACTTTTTCTTTCTGATGCTTTTTTCTATTTTCAATAAAAAACATGATTTTTACATTAGAATCATTTAAAAAAATAACCACGCAAATCTCAACTTAATGGTATATTCTGATATCAGTTTTCACGTGCCTCGAATTGCGATTACCTTTTATTATTAGCCTCGTACTGAATTCGTGAAATTCTTGTGACTTCTTACAATTCGAATTAAATCTCTAGTTTGTGCTATCATTTAAATTCAAGCCAACATTTTAGAAAAGGAATATAATAGGATAGATACTAAGGATATAAAGAATAAATAAGGAATTTTTATAATGTATTTTTTAATCATGAACACATTAAAACTTTATTTTAGGCATTTAAATTGAAAATCAATTTTACATATATGGGTTTTTCTGTGTAGACACATACCGACAATAGACCAAGGATGGATTGTATGGACTCACCGACGCCAGTTAGTGTTTATATTCACTGTAATACCAGTTGAATGCCAGTCCAGTTATTGAGTGTTCTTGTGCAATAATACTGGCCAAGTGTGAACCGCGCATTAACCGCAAGAACATTATTTGTTCGCAAATATTCCACGTTATTTAAATTACACTTATAACAATATAGTTATTTTTCTATTTATTTATTTCAACGTATTCTTTAGGACGACAATAGTGCAAGCGGATCACTGAAAAAACACTAGATCGTAGCGAGAGCATATATTAGCGCTTAAAGTCGCACACTGGCCCAAGTTTCGGTTTCCACTGTTGTTTAGAAATAAATTATTATTCTCTACTTTTTCAAAGATAATAGAACGACGAAAATTTGTTATTTTTTATCTCAGGAGTTAGATTAAGTCGTGCAATAAAAATATTTTCAATGGAAATATTTACACTTTATACACGTAGAATTATTATTTAACTTTTTTTTCTTTATTGTTTTATTTTAAAGTAAATTAGACATTCGACGACCGCAGGTGAAAGAAGAACGATGATGTAAAATAGAAAAAAACAAAAAAGCTTCAAGATTAGAAGAAATAAGATATTTCAACCAAACCGGCTTCCTCCATACATATAAATAAATTTTTAAAATGGATAGTATCATGAATAGTCAATACTTGATCACAGTTTGGGTTCAAAAGTTGCTTTAGGAAAACAATATTCAAATTTGGCCTCGGACAACCTTATCGAAATACGAATGCAAATAAAGAGATTTCAACGTAGAGAATTTTACATTTCTGTTAAATAATAAATATCTGTTAATAATTAACTTGCTTACTGAACAAACTTTTATTGAGCATCTAAGATGTATCTTATGTTTTACTAACTTTCGACCGCGACTCCGTCCGCGTGGAAAAAAACAATAGAGTTTTTCCAGACTATACTCTACATCTATACTAAAATTTCTTTGAAATTCGTTTTAACAAACACCCGTTCTAACAATCTCACACAACATCTATCCATCCATCTAATTTTTCGCATTTATGATATTAGTATGATTACGGTGCATTTCCACTGCCGAAACATAGATGAGAAAACATACTGTCATCTTTCACATTATCCATATAAAGAAAACCCACACTAAGTTAATGTTTTTAAACATAAGAGAAAAGTGTAGCCTCCGCTATAATGAATCCTGCTTGTGTGGCTTGGCGAAGCTAACAACACTTTATTGAACATAAATTCATTTATACAGTGGGATTAAACAGGGAGTCCAGAGTTTTAGGTAATATAAACGGAAAAAGCTTTGACTCCAGCTTACTACCCGTGTGCAGAAGCTTTACCGATGGCCGTATGACGTACCGACAGTTAACGCTTGTTAACTGTCGGTACTGAGTGGACGAGCGAGACACGGCCGGTGTTAGTGGGAGGGGCAGCCATCGGCAAACCTTCTGCATACGGCTAATACATTATATTTGTATGTGTATGTTCCAAACATTCCAAAATTTTCACACATTAATATTAGTTTCACAAACATACTAAGATTTAGTAGAGCTCGCAATAAGTTTTGCCAAAAGGTCTTGGTTGGCAAGTGAACTAAATTTAGTATTAGCATTTTGTTTCATTGCAAATATTCCTTGCAATCGTTGTATTTTGAACATAATTTAAATCTAACTTTGTAAAGCATGAGCGATTTGTGATTTAAATTGAGTGCAGGCTATCAGGGGGCTATCTTCAACTTATCGCCTTTGAAGATAGCACACAATGGAGAGTTCGTGCAGGCGCATCAATAGACGCTCCATATGAACCGGAAATCCGTTTACCGTCATGTAACCTTTATCCTATTGACGTTTTTGTTCCCGTTTTAAATACATACATTATCTACGTGCTAATATTTCAATTTACTGACTAACATATCAATTATTTTCTTTGTTTTAATATTTAAATTATTATCACATTGTTAAGAATGGTTTTGAAGTCTGAAAATGATGGCATATTAACTAAGAAACCAAATAATTAGCGTATATAGAAGTCTATTTCAGTCGAATAAGTTTTATGTTAAATGTTGTGTAAAATGTTGTAGAAACAATTTATTATATTTACATTCTTTACAAAAGATGTTATAAACGCCAAAAACTTGGAAATTAAAAAGGTATCAGTGTCGTAAGTTTTTTGAGAAGCAATTTTTCTTGTTTATTCAGGTTACGTCACAGTTTAAAAGTACTTAAGGCTCGGGCTCTTTGTAAGATAAATTGCGATAAAATCTGAAGTAAGAAAACTTAATTTGATACGGTTTTTTAATACAGAATCGACGTTGATACGAAGGAAGGCTTAAATTGTAAAGAAATATTGTTATTCAAAGTACCATAAATAAATTTCATCAAAACGTTGAGTCTTCACAATCGTAATACATGTTTAATAACAATATTGCTATCACACTCATTTATTTTAAAAAAGGAAGCAAACATGTTATTATATTTTACATGTTTTCAGACAACTGAAAATCTAGGTCATGACTACAATAATTTTCGAATGTGATTTTTATTAATTTAACCAAATCTCACTTCTTATTAATATTATAATAATAATGAGAAAGTTTAGGTGGATGGATGTTAGAGATTGTAGGCTAAAGTACTAAACAGATCTCGATGAAATTTGACACAAATGAGACACAGATATAGTTTGGAAGAACGCATAGGCTACTTGATTTTGTTCTTTTAATTCCACGCGAACGGAGTAGCTGACGAAAGCTAGTACAATATAATTATTCTGTCTTGTTAATCAATTTTGTTGAATATATATCTCTACAATATTAATCAGCAAAGACAGTGTCTACTTAATGCACTAAATTTAATTACACCCTGCAAATGACAATAATGACAGGGGTTGGATATTAATGGACGGGAAAATCGATATAACTATAAACGTTTTTCAAGTATTTCACAAGTTTGTTTTTGACATGTAAATTAACTACTAACTGTGTATTAACTACGCGAAAGCTCTCGTTTACATAATTAATGCGAAGTTTAATAATATTAAAAAAATACAAAATACATTTTACTTATTCAATATTGTTTCACAACATCCTTTTACGTAACAAAGATGAGATCAAAGTTTTCCTCCTTTATAACTCAAAGTGAAGGGTATTTTTAATAAAGGGCTCATAAATCGGTACCTGATGATATAATTATCATAAATAACCTCTTCTCTCAACCGAAGCGCCTTTTTAAACGAGAAAGTAATATTACAATTATTTCGTGTTCAAGCGATTGCTTTACAATCATTTTATAGGCGTAACAAACGTGATATTTGTTATACATTAGCTTACAGTATCTCTAATATAAAAGCATTACGTTCAAATTCATAAAAAACTGAATTAACAATAACTACAAAAACATTATGATGTTATAATTTTAGTACACATTGATGGTGAAATTTGAAATCTCCTTTGATAGCAACACCCTTAACAGTATCCGTGTCAAAGAAGATTTAGAAATTGTGCTCTGAATTCAAACAATGACTGTGTGAAGTGTGAAGTACCCTCAAAAGCGAAACTATCCGAGACGGATATCCGATTACGATACTACGAATGGTCACATCGAGTGTACCAACACGTCCGCGTGTCCAATTTGACATCGACGTGAAAGCGTATACACGATATCTACGCCGATCCCATTATTGTCATGAAAGCTTTGAAGATTGAAAAAAATACAAGGAAGTAGTTCAAGTTCCATTTAACATAAATAACTATTATGTTTCTTTATGTAAAAAGAAACTTTTATTAGTACTATTGTTCCAGTTTATCATTGCTAGAGTATGTTGTCTTTACTTTTGATCAGCACACATACATACTACGTTGTGCGAAGCAATTCTCCGAAAAAATACTTTGTTCTAAGTTTTGCGGAATTGCATTGCTTTGATATTTTTTTAGAGATTTTTCCGCAAAACATATTGTTACAACGATTTATTTAAAATGAATGAGAGGAAAAGTTCAAATGTTTTATTCAAAGATTTAAAACAATGATAAGAAAAATATTAAACTTGTTAATAAAAAACATCGTTTTAAAAGAAAAAAGATTTCACACCAATATAAGATTATTAAGGATGGATACGCCTAGATGTCGGCATTTTTAATAACGCCGGACAAACTTTCAGTAATCAGATAAAAATCCAATTACTTAGACGTGGTTTTACTTCGCAGTACAACGTTTTCCCGCCATGCTTGCTTCCAATCTATTTCCTCTATATTTTTATTCTAAATTGTTTTTAACAATTTTTATTTCAAAATATTTTGGATTGGTTACTTTTGTTGATAATTCTGATGTTACTTTGTTGTGATAACTGATATTTTCATTTGATTGCTAGTGGGGGTACATTATTTTTTTTATTTATAAACCCGGTACCAATGAAGTACAGAACTAACAACATTATACAAATATAGTTATGTACCAGTTGTACATATATCAATAACTCCAGCTTGCCAAATTAATTGGTGACATGTTGAAAGAGGTTATTGTGTTTATGTTCAGTTACACATATGGTAAACTAAGCCCCGGCCGGGCGACATTCATTATATTCGAATTCAAATGTGTCGAATACACGCATAACATGTCACCGACAAATTGTGGTTTACATTAGTTAAAAATCTCGTTAGACCAAAAATATAAATTATTGTGTTCAATATGTGTTTGCTTCAATCATATAAATTTAATTAACTTCTTAATTTGCATTCTAAAATAGTCTATCTAAGAATAAGGTAGATATCAATGTGCCGTGTACGATTTTATACTGACAAAGTAAATCGGTATGTGATAGAAAATCCTCCAAATCCAAGCAGTTGGGAATATGGCATGCTCCGGCCAAAGCTTCCACAATTCAAGATTGTTGCAATGCAGTGCGATGCGACTATTCAAATATTCATAAGACCTTTAAATGAACGCATTGTCTACATTTCGAATATATATTCTGTGACAATTCTACAGTAGAAGTAATTAAAAGCTATTACTTGTATGTTCGCCTGTAGGTGAATCTGTAGAATTGTCATAGGCTGCTCTTTGATGATGCTTATTTTAAATTAGTAGATAATATATCTTCCACATAAGATTTTATACACTCCCTTCTTCCGTACGTTGAGGTTGAATATTCATTTGTTTATTTGCCAACATATTCCATGAGATAGATTGTGTCGACAAGCGACAAGTGACAGGCGGTAGGTTTATAACACTCATCAACACGCGTGTGCGGACAGATATCAAACATATTTTATGTCGGCTTTTCACAACGACCAACGTGACAGTTGCCTTGTCATCTTAAATATATTTTTTCCTACATCAATATTTCAACATATATGTTTATTCTTTGTATTCCAAAAATGCTTATAAATTCAACAATGGATATGTAATCATACGAATATATGTATTGCTTACAATGGTAGTAAAATAAAATCAAACGGTATTTTTTATCTAAAAGGACAATAAGAAGCCCGCTTTTTATCAATCACTTATTGTGCGTCTATTGTTATCTATTATTAATCAAGACTATATTTATTTTCATGGCAAAATGAGGTAGAATAGCATAACACCATAACACCTGACAAAGTAAATCGGTATGTGACGTCATAACATTTTATCTATATTGAAGCTTTTCATAATAAACTCAAAGTTATTTTATATATTTTTTTTTTTTTTATAAAATAAGGGGGCAAACGAGCGGCGAGAACACCGAGGTGGTCAACGACGCCCATGGACATCCGCAACACCAGAGGAACTACAGATGCGTTGCCGGCCTTTGAGGAAATTGTAGGCTCGCTTCTTGAAGGACCCTAAGTCGTATTGGTTTGGAAATACCGCCGAGGACAGACCGTTCCACAACGCGGCTGTGCGGGGCAGAAAGTTCCGCGAAAACCGCACGGTTGTGGAATGCCAGCCATCGACATGGTGAGGATGGTACCTGGCGGTCTGTCGTGTCGTCCGATGACGAAACTCGGCGGCAGGAATCGTTCCAAACAGCTCCTCGGAACACTCCCCGTGGTAAATACGGTAAAAAATGCAGAGGGAACTGACGTCCCTCCGCAAGGCAAGAGGATCTAGCCGATCGGTAAGAGCTCGGTCGTTGACGATTCGAGTCGCTCTCCGTTGTATGCGGTCAAATGGAAGAAGCTGGCATTGGGGTGCTCCCGCCCAGAGGTGCGAGCAGTACTCCATATGGGGCCGAACTTGCGCCTTGTAAAGTTGAAGGCGGTGGCCCGGCTGGAAGTACTGCTTCGCCCTATTGAGCACACCCAGTTTTTTAGAGGCCAGCTTGGCCTTGTCTTCCAAATGACCGCGAAACTGAACGTCACTCGATATGTCAACGCCGAGAATACCGATGCTGGCTGAGGCAACCAGGAGAGTGTTCTCAAACCGGAGATTGACGACGAAGGGATCTTTTTTAGCGGTAATGGCGCATACTTGTGTCTTTTTAGGATTGAAATCGACAAGATTTTGTCGACCCCAATCCGAGACTTCACCCAAAAGGGTCTCCAGCTCAGACACAAGTTTGTTCCGGTTCTCATCGGCAGTGGCCCGAGAAACATTAGCGCGGGCCGTGTACAGTGCATCACCGGTGCTATCATCTGCATAACAATGGATGCTGCGTATTCGCAGCATGTCATTGATATGCAGAAGAAACAGGGTGGGCGACAGTACACAGCCCTGTGGGACCCCAGCATTAATTGGTTTCAGGTCAGAGCATGCACCGTCGACAACGACCTTGATGCTCCGACCCTCCAAGAAGCTGGAAATCCAGGCGCAGAGTTTCTCGGGCAGCCCGTAGGAAGGCAACTTCGAAAGAAGTGCTTTGTGCCACACCCGATCAAAGGCCTTGGCCACGTCCAGACTAACTGCCAGGGCCTCACCCTTGCCCTCGATTGCATCCGACCATCTATGCGTGAGGTACGCAAGAAGGTCACCAGCTGAGCGACGTTGACGGAAATTAGATATTACTATGCAAGACAAGAGGAAATTGTAGCAATAATAATGTAAAAGATAAACAGCAGAGTGAAAGCCCGAGTTCGATGGTAAATTGATTCATAAAATAGCTATCGCCTGTGCTTAGGTCTACGAGTGCTACGCTTTTGTAGCACAAAAGTTTTTAAGCTATTGCTACGAAGATTTATATTAAAACATTGGTTTTTTTTTTTTTTTTTTTTTTTTCTTTATTTCCAAAATATAATACATAAATAAGACATAAGTCATTCCCGCCAAACCACTTACATGGTTTATAGGCGTCGCACCTTTTAATCATTATACACTTTAGAATGCAAAATTACAATGAAATAAAGAAAAACATAGTATACAAATCAAATGAAAAACAAAAAAACAAAAAACAAAAGTAGTAAATACAGCAAAAAACCTTAACTATTTTTTTTAAATGTTTATATGAAATGATGAAAGAAAAAATGAAATATGAACACTTATCATAACAGTAATAACAAATTTCTTAGTTTCCTCTTCAGGGAGGCCCTGCTGATTGGTGTTGCGCTAGTTACATGTTTTAAGAATTTATTAATATATTTAGGAACTACAAAATTTTTAGTGCGTTCGCCATAATAATTCTTCGCTCTGACTTCGCGGAGTCTACCTGCAGCGGCAGCCCTAGTGTTATAACTGTTAGCAACTACCTCGGTAGGCCTCTCATCATGGTATGTTTGTAACATAATTAAGTACTGTGTTTTCTTATCTATAGGTAATATCTGACACTCTTTAAAAAGCTTATAATAATCATTTTTATGTTTATCTTTAATTTTTTTATCCACAATCAATTTAATTAAACGTATCTGTAATTTTTTTATTTGCTCAGTGTAAGTTTTAAATGTTAACCCGTATGAACCCAACTCATAACTAATGACAGAATCCGCTAACGCATAGTATACCATGAACATAATGTGTTTGTTCACCACTCTTTTGAGCTGATATAATTTAGCTAACACAGATCTCAATCTATTGCAAACAATATTAATATGCGGGCGCCAGTTAAAACAGCTATCAATTGTCAGGCCTAAGTACCTAAAAGTAGTAACACAATCTACCCTCGGACAGTTGCACATATCCTGATTGCCACGGTGAAAACATTTAAATAAGTGACCAATGACATGAATCCCGTGTGCTGCAGCCTTCTTTGCATTCCTATTAACTAGCAATGCACTACGGAGCACTATCACCAATTAATTTTATTCTTCTGATTTCAAATAGATAAAAAAATACGTTTAAAAGACATGTGACATTAATCTACGGCGAGTTATAAAATTGGACGGCGAAAGGACCAGCGGCTATCACGAATATCAAATTTGAAATATCCGATTTAACGTCACGTTTACGTTACGCTCCGCGGACGTTGGTAATCCGATACTAAATGGTTTTTACAAACCCCCTGTGATCGAATTTTATGTGACAAAGAACATTTCATAAAAAATGTAGAAGGTTTTGTTTAGGAGTCCCTTTTTAACTTTAACGTTTTAATATTTGTTACTTTTACATTGATTACACCATCATTATCATTATTGTCAGCTTGAGGTCATCCACTGCTGAACGTAGACCTCTTCCATTGATTACCACAATTTATTACATAGCGTTGGTTCAAATATTTTTCGATTTACCATCATCATCAGGCTATGTCAGTCTACTGCTATACATACATATACAGCCTAACCCAACGCCTTCCGCAGTGTACAGTCCAACGGATTACGGATTAAGAGATTAGAAGTGTAATATTTTTTTTTGTTACAACAGAAGCTGGCGCCGAGGGTGCCGGGGCGGATGGTGCCGCTGCTGAGGACGCGGACGCCGGTGGGGGCTACTGGGGCCGATGGCTGCAGATGCTCCCTCCGCCCCTACGCACTTTGTGCGCCTCCCACCGATTTGACAACCTACATGTAAGTAATTATTTTCTTATTCTTTTTGCTAGGCAATGAACCATAGACAAACGTTTTGTGTCTTGAATGTTACTTCTAAATTAGATGTCAACAATGACTGTCGGATATGCCTTTGGTTGTAGGCTGGCTGTATTAGTGCGACTTGATCACGTCGAGGTTTTACGTATGCTGAGATAAGTGTTTGGTTTCACATATTTTGTTTAAGTTAATTCTTGTACAGAATACTTACAAGTTACTTAGTAAGTAATTTTGCTCGGATATTTATTTATATTAACTAGTTGTATTTAATTTAAACTTCATTAAAAATTTTAATGCAATTTATTAAACATTCGAATTTGCCTATAATTTAATATTAGGTGTTTTCACACAAACTTGTTACGTTTTGCGTCCAATTTTGTTTGCAATTCAATTCGTCAGCGTCAAACGTTTCGCCTTTTTATTAAGCCATCGTAATTTCATACCTATTCAGTTATGTTATCCTTTCAATTTGTCGTTATTACTTTTCCTATGTAATAAAAATTCAATATTATTAAATTGAAATATTGCTTACCTACTGCTGGCTTCGATGTTAAATAAATGTAGTTCGTTTTATATATTGTTTTAAAAGTTATAGCGTTTAATTAAAACAATAATATTATTTCCACTCAAATAATCCCTTTTCCTCTATCGATACAATACCTACTTTTATCATACTTCTCGAACAGTATGTCTTCACTAATAATGAGTTATAGATTTTTTATCTATTTAAAAGTCACTATAATCAACTAATACTAGCCTACTGTTGCAAATTGTCTCTCGATACATACTATATAATTAGGTGTAACACAATAAAGCGTTGCAGCAATAATTCATATTAGAAATCAAATACCCCACGGGTAATCTATGTTTGAAATTGATATGGAATAGAGGTCAATTTCAACAACCTCAAGGCGAGTTTCCCTAACTAGTGCTATCGATTTTAAGTGGTTGTATGTATCAATGTATCGTGTTAGTTAATTAACACAATTATCTATATAACACGACTAAACATCAAATTACTTGTACATCTGAGATACGAATGTCGTAATTGATTCATATGAATATTAATCAGTATTGATCGATGAAATAGAGGATCGGTACAATAGATGACAGATTTGTATGTCACAAAAGTTAGTAAGTAACCGTAGCACGTAGGCATTGGAAATAATTTATATTGCAAATGAGTTGCATATCTTTTATCAAGCAATATTATTATAAAACGAAACCATGGTCATAACAATGTTATATTTAATAATATAGCCAACCGCTAACTAACTTGTAGAGTATCGTAATAGCCGATAAGCCTACAAACACCTTGTTGACAATCAGAACATAATCTCTACTTATTATGTTGTCAGCCAGTTACTTACATGTTAGATATTAACGTTGTTTAGGCTACATTATTTTTGAAATAACTGTCCAACAATTTTGTTACACATTATTAAGGTTACACTTCAGGTTACAATCTTCAGTTGTAACTGAACAGTTCAAAGTTTCAGTTAAAACAGCCCGAACTTAGCATACGTTAATGCTCGTATTAGAACACAAAGAAAACACTCATTTTATATAAATTGAATTTTAAAATGCAGTCAATAAATGAATGTGTATACATTTTTGTTTTTAATCAAAAAAGCTTAATGACTTCCGCTCGTTTTGAAACCAATACTTTTCAAAAAAAATTAATATAAGAGTTTCATTTCCTTTCATTTCACTGCAACAAAAAATAGAGGAGCTTTTTGTCAAGCTACTTAATGGCGCTTACTTTTAAGCTGACGCCTTTGAAGTCTTTATATTGAGTTTCAGAAAGTGATCAGTCGTTCTCTTTACATTTTATAACATTATTGTAGTTAGCGATTCTGATAACCAAGTTAATAGGAACTGAGAAATAAGTCTCGAATCCCAGTTGGATATTCAATGACCGTCTCTTGTTATTAATGAAAAAAAAAGTAAAAGGTACTTAATTTCAATAATTTCTTATTTCAGTATATACAAGGGAATTGTAGTAAACAGATCTTACAGCGTCAATATGTATTATCTGTCTATTCAGACATTACTGCGTAGAATAATGTTTCGACATTTGTAAATATTAAATTGGCTATGCCAGACTCCCTCTGGACATGTCTATTGTTTTGCAATTTGACAATATACTCATAGTTTGAACTAAAAAGGACGTTTAAGATGAACATATTTCTAATGTAGTTTCTAACTTTGGACGTGTTTGACAACCTCTCAGACGATATTAAATGTCGTTGTAGACGCAACTTCTAAGTCTATGTATACATAAAGAGCTAAGACTAGACTAGACTAAGGGCCAGTTCCAAAGATACTTTTAGCCATTCGTTGGTGTTCTTGGTTCGATAACTTCATGTAATGCTTTTCCGACTACGGAACTTGCGTTTTACTCTATTGAAATTTAGTTCAACCTAACACTCATGAGCCACTAGGTAATGATAAAATAAATGAAATCTTCAGCAAGCCAGCATTAGTAGATTTATGTTTAACATGAACGATAATCATCGTGAATGAACATATCCGATACAACATTGTGAGTGCAATAATTTCCGATCCGAATTTATTAATTTATTTCAAACCGGTTTCGTTTAACTTTTTCATTATGCATGAAATTCAGTTCGCTGGCTTTAAACTTTTTGTTTGTGAATGTTAAACTTTTACGACTTTTCTCTTTTTTATTTTTACGCCTCACTTTCCAATAAACAAACCATTTACGACGAATAAAACAGACAGCATTTTTATTTCATTTTAATTAAGTGATCTTCTTATATTCAGTGAAACGAGAAACGATGATAATAATTCATATTTGTTATTATTACGTAATTTATAATAAAATATATTCTATAATTTTACGCTTTTTAATACAAAAAATAGTGTGACCGTGATATGAAGACCAAGAAATAACCCATGAGAATAAAGGAGCTACGGATAATATTCGCCTTTTCATGACAGAGTCACAGGATGGAAAAAGGCGGCGGCTTGACTAAAACATGTTAAAAAACGACCTAGTTTGCAACTCTCGTCTTGGTTAAATTTTGCACACGCACACGTGTTATACCAACATAGGTAGGTGCAACAATTGAGAATTCTTTGAGGCAATCACTCGGCGCGTTCAATTTGAGCGAAAGCGGCGTCATGTGCACGAACACGTCACTCATCGGACAAACGTATTCCTAGAATTCTACCCTAGATTGATACTATCGTCGGTCGGTCTATATACACAGACATAATATTAACAAACAAGTATATTTGGCTACTAAATTGCATAGATATATAGGGTTTATCTTTATGTTCTACGTAGTAAAGTAAATAAAAGTAAAAAATAACCTCAAACTATAGCAAGTATATGTATGTACATATGTAATTATGTCAAAATGTATTCATTAAAACATACAAATGGATACAATTGTTGAATAGACCTCTAATAATTTGAATCCCTTCTGTTAATAATTAAAACAAAATACATTAATGGCCTACGTACCCTTTGTTCTTCATTTATCTTTCACCGAACCGCAAAGACAAAAGAATTGCTGATAAAGACAGGTCGTTTAATTGTATTCAATATTTTACTGTGGAGCATTTGCATGTAATTCGTTGATAAGGTTTAAATCCACGCTTCAAGTTTTACGAGCTGTAAAATTCCGATACGCGTCGTTTCACTTTTCCGTTTTAATTATTCAACTGATTGACATTAATCATATTTGTATCTTTGTCGCAGTCAATTTCCATTTATTCATTTTTCGATCGACACAGCTCTATAAATATTCAACGGGCTTTTGGCGGTCTACGAGCCAACGACAGGAAATCTATAAAAGAATCATGTCAACTAAAAATCCATTTTACTGCACTGAAAATAAATTAACCACAAAAGAGAGCAAGAGTGTTGTGGTATAGGAATTGATTATTCCTTACTTACCTTAAGCTAAGTTATTCATAATAACTTATAAATTATTCATAAAACTTTAGCAAGGCTTCTAATAGCTTTAGACAAGAAGTAGTTTAACTGCTTTATTACGTTGGACACAATTTCATCATTAGTAGCACTATACGAGCCGATAATCACACATGCTGGCCAAGTACTGGTTGGTTGACTTCAAACATGTTTTTCAATTTCTTCGCCGAAATGTGCAATTCGTATCACATATTCAATTATCAAGATTTTACATCTTCGGATCAATGTACATTTGATATTCAAAACACACACTGGTACTTGGCGGAAATCGAACCTGGATGTATAGATTATAGTCCGGTCCGGTTAAGCGTTTAACAACTGCGCCACCGACGCTCTCAGTCACTATTTAATATAGCCTAATTATTATGTAGGCAATTTAAACGTTAAAAATTGCTACTTATGTTCGCATCAATATAATAAAATGTGAAATGAAGTCGTTATCGAGTGTGTCGCTTTGTCAGTTTCCCTTTCCTGCGGGTAACGTTAACAAAACATCCGCGCGGTCGTACATCGTCAAGTTGATTTATTGGAGTGACAAGAGACGCGCCCTCCACACGGCCTGCTCTTCCTTTCAATGATATATTAAGAAATCAATATACCGACAAAGTCGACTTCGTTTTATTACAGTGAAACTCGTTGTTTAGACGTCAACTTATGTCAAACAAGTTCTTTTTTTTTTAAACTCAAGTGTCAAGAGATTTAAAGGAATGTACATTTTATCAAAGCTTTTAATATAGCACTTGTTTTTTTTTTTTATTTGAAAAAAGACAAAGATCCAGGACTAATGAAGCTGTAATACAATAATTCTGTTTTAAATTCATTACTCTCCCAACATAACGAACTGTTTTAAACAGACGTTAACTTCTCGATAACTTGCACCGTGTACTTAACCAAAGAATGGAGTTCGGATTAAAAGCATTATGAACTTCCTCTAGAAAACTTCCTTCCTTCCAATTTTATACAGAATTTTAAAACTTTAAATGAGCAAATCTTCGATAAAACTACGAGATAGTAACAAATTGAAGTTACCGATTCGATTTAAAAAACTTATATAAATCCTTGTTTAATAAATCATAGAAACTTATACTGATAAATAACATATACGAGTACTATTTACTATATTTTATAGCATGACGACTTAAAATCTGACACTAAACCAAATTATTTTGTTAATACTCGGCACATTCATAATCATCGTTAATTATTATACATAATCTAAAGTTTTTTTTTAATTTTGGCAAAATTCATGTATATCCGCTCATGGCAATTAATTAATAAGTGGTATAAAGTTTTCGCTTCACGTATTAAAATAATGATGTATCTACCATCACCATATCACTAGTTTTCTATAAAAGTAAAAGTAAAATATATAACATTATAATTGGTATTTAGGATTACTTCATATTTCTCATTTTTCAATTGCGTCTCCATTTCTGGAGGATATAACAATACTTGTTATAACAATAAAATAACTTCAGTTAACTTGCATCGTTTATGCTTAAACTTGTCTGAGCACTTCGCACGTTCCACCACATTTTCGTGCTGAAATTCTTGCATGCTCACTTTGTCCTTGCAGCTTGATGCAAGTTAAAACTTTACGGAAACCCCGTCATTTACAACTTGTACCTTGTTAACGTGAATTTCCCTCGAATTCCTAGGATTGTTTATTGAATCTGATAAACGTCTAACGTTTATTAGTTAACAGATATACATATTTGTCTATACAACTATGTATAACGCAAAGCAGAAACGTCTACATAAACTAAGATTTTTACGTTTATACATTCAAAGTTGGCTAATATAATTAAAAAAATATCCATTAAATTGTATGAAATACATCAAACTAGAAACAACAATTTATTTTAAAATCACAGAAGAGCAAATCCTATAATTTTCCTTCATTAAATCAAGCTTGAGAGAGCTTAACATTCGCACTGGTACTTGACAGTTCATTTTCAAGCGTAAACCAAACCTGTCTATCAAGTAACTCGTACTACAAAGGAACGTATGTTGATAGTAAGTTGAAAATGTTCAGTGGGATAAACTCAAATTATTGACTGTCATAATACCATTAGCTTTGTATTTTCTCTCTAAAGAAAATATTAAATATAACTTCGCTGTTGAACTTTGTTCGAAGCTCCATACATATTCTCAAAACATATTTGTTAGGATACAAAAGCATATATACTTAGTACACAATACTCAGTAAGCTCTTAGAAAAGTGCTGATATCTCTAAGTAAATATGAGATTGTATAAAATGTTGTTCACGTCCTTTAAATAAATTGAATTCTTTAAGGAATGTTCCGCAAGCTCTGTGCCTCATCTCATATTATGTAAGCCATTCACTGAATTAAAATACAAGAAAGATGACAAGAGATTCAATTTTAAGATACGTATGTTTTATACATTTTTCTCGTATTGTTAGAAAAGAAACGGCTTTATTTGGTTTAAATATAATAATAATGTACTATAAATATTTAAGATGGGAAAATTCTTTTAGCGATCAAAGTTACAATTTTATGAAATATAGCAATCGAAGAAACCAATCTCAGTAGTTGCGAAGAATTTTAAACTTTGAGCTGAAACTTTCAGTAGCCCCAATCTTCTCAAACTTAACAACTCTACAATTTCTCTTCACATTTACTTTTATTTTGCTATCTTCACATTTATTTATTGAAATAAAAAAGAAATAATAAATACGAAAGTGTCGTATCATTATTTTGATTTAGCACTACGTCATGGCCGCGAACGGATTACACAATGCGAAAAATCTAAAAAACCACGGAATTCCTTATTTTTTAAAAAAGTGAATCACAAAAAAAATCACATTACGTATTTCATTATTAAAAATTAGCTTGTGAGGGCGATTTTGGGAATATTAGTCGAGTTTATCTCACGTTATACTTTGAAGAGACCAGTGATATTAAATATTTATAAGGGGCTCGGAGATCCTCTTGATGACATTGTAGCTCATTATCTTCTTAACTAGAATTAAAAATAGCAAACCGCAGTAAAATTACTTTTATTATAAGAAAGTATATGGAATAAATGCGTCTACTACGACAGCGATTAAAGTTCTAACATTAAATATCGACAAAGGTTATTTCCCTAATGTTTTATTCTAAATCAAAATGGCAAAAATAACAATAATGATATAACAATTATTTAAAACTGGGTCAGTCATTTTTGGAATTTGGTTAACGTCATGGGCAGTTTGCTTTCGAATTCCCTTTTTAAAAATTTCATGTATTCTTTCAGCCGTCGTCGCTTTGGGAGCTTAAAGGCCTAGAGGCTTGCTTTTTGTGGCTCTTTGCAATGTTTTCGATTTTGTAAATTCGCTCCCGGTAAAATCGTTTGTATAGTCGACTCTTGTTCATGACTGTTTTGACTTGTTTTGTCGATGCTGTTCATCGTCAACTTTCAATGCTTTCAAAATTTAATGAATAATTAGATAGACATCCCCATTTTTCTATTGTTTTCTTTTTTAAGCATTATTTTATAAATGCAAACTTAGTAGCAGAAGTTGTTTGTACTTTAGTCTTGAATATTGTAGTAAAAGTGAAAACTTTAGACACACAAAGATGAATAAGGCTAATTAATTATTACGCTCGTAGGTGGTTCGTTATAATTTGTTAATGTAGGACTTATTTGACTGCCAGCCTCTCTACGGCCTGAGTTGTGCTGAATTTTTAATGACGTGCTCGATGTCACCCGCTTACTCAAAGTGAATAATATTATTATCATGCATGTCATCACGTTTCACTTATATTGGATTTCATAAATGATTTTTGGTAGTGTTATAGCTCTTTGTGACTGAATCGCATAGACGATTTCAGATTTTGAATTAAAAGATTTTGAAATGATAACTATTTACAAGACAACTGACTATATATGTATATGCAGTAAATTATTCAAATAACGGTTTATTTCGGAAACGGAATGAAATTCATGTAGTTAAATCTGAATATAACAACTGACAATCATGATTTGGTAGCCGAGTTTTCACCGAACCTAAAAACCACTTTGAGAGAAACGTAATTAATATTAATATGCTACTCTTTGTAAAATATAATATAAAAAGGACACTCAAAGTTCAAAGGAGGTAGCTTCGCTCAGAAATCGCTCAATTTTATACTTGTCTAAATGTACATAATATCACCTACAAGCTATAAGATCTTTGCTGATAAACATAAAGTTAGAGTTTTGGGAGACGTAAAATCGTGTAGTACGTGATTAGAAACTTAACTATGACATAATCTTGTGTAATGAGATCTTAAGATATTGGTATCGTTATATGTTCTTGCTAATTAGTATAGATCCTAATCCAAGCGTCGGTTTCCACGGCCTACATACCTGTCAAAGTTTATTGTTATATGTAACAATAAAAGGGATGACAATGTTTTCTGTTAACAATAATATACGTACACACATTCGCGTATCCATTTTTAACATAAATGTTATAAGAACATCAAATATTTATAATTTACCTTTCAATAGACATATTGCGGACACCTAATGTAGTTATCTCTTGCTACCTACGTATATTACGACTAAAATCGATTGAAAGGTTTGCTCGTGGCCTTAAGGGCGGGCCGGAGACCGACTTAAATTCGTAACATTTACTTGGCATCGCTAATTGAGCTGGCATTAAGATGGACGTGTGCGCGTCGCCAGGCGTCGCTGGGCGTCGCCACAGATTATCACAGATTTATCTTCAAAGGATTTGAGCCTTGACCGTATTCTCGGCTGTAATGACTAAATGCAATCAGTCCTATTGGAGCCACACATGAGCCGCTTTTCTTAACACTATGACATTTAAATAAAATGTAAGGGTTGAGATATAAATGGTACAGAGCAGGCAATACTATGTTCTACATCTGTCAGACGCGTGATTTTTAGGTTACTTAATTTTTTTTTGTTTAAAACTTTAAATCTATAATATTCTTGTAATCTAGATACTATAAACATACATTGTTATACGTTTAACTTAATGAATAACAACTAATAACAATTTTAGTGGCCTGAGTCCCATACTAAAAGTATTGATATCCTTTTCAACCCTATAAGCTTTGTATGACACATACTATCAATAATTACAACTTTATTGTTTACATTAAATCATGTTTCGACATGTTCAGACACGATAAATACATTGTATGATTGTTGTTGTTGTATGAGATGCGCTGCGCAGTAAACTCTACCGTTCGTAACTGTTGCTACTTTTAAACTTGCGATTACTGATAAACTGAAAGGGCACAGGAGCGATAAATCATTATTATTATTATTAACACATTTCCAATACGTACTGTCTTATTAAAAGTGTGTTCTTATTCATTTTTGTGGTTATTATAATAGTTGAAACTGTTCGCTTTAACAGGGTAAGCAGAGCATCTACGTAAAGTTGAGGTTAATAAAAAAGTTTCCTTTAACTTGTTAAACCGAATCGTAGTCAAATCTAACCTCTTTACAACACGCCTCATTGTAACTAATTATATATATTTTTTTTTAATTTCTATGAGTTTCAAATTCAATACAAATTTCAAGTCTCTATGTCCAGTAGTTTCGATTGTGCGTTGATACATCAGTCAGTTTACTCTTTTTTGTATGTATAATTATTTGTATAATATGTGTAAGATTTAGGAAAAAAAACATGTATAAAGTGTAAAAATATATTTAATACACACAATTTTAAGCAAATCCTTAAAAGTAAGGAAGAATTTTTACCACACAATAATTTAATTCAACACGAGGCAGGCGCGTTGGTAAATTCGAAACGGGTCCCTAGAGAGTACAGTTACGTCATAAATACAGCCGAAATCTTTCTCCTTGTTTCAACATGCTTCAGTAATTATAAAATCGTTTACTTTATTTAGGAACAAAGAAGTTAAATTCAAGACTTCGCTTCGAACAACAGTTTTAATTTTTAACGAATTGACATTTTAATTTGTGAACAACCACAAGAAAAAAGATGGTAGTTACTAAAAGAACCACTAAAAGTTGGATACCAAAGTCTACTTTAAGTTAAAAACGAAAAACACGTTAGTACATATCGAGATTAGTACCCAGAGTCTGCTAATTACAAGTCAAGGGTTTAACCCCTGAGCCACAAGCTCTCATCACATGTCTAACAATGACGTCACCCGTAAAACGTGTTCCTATACAATGCGCTTAGCAGTTGAAACTTGTTTCGGTTTTCTTCAAAGTATATTAAAGGGGTGAAATCGTGATTTTATACTGGTTTCGATAGTCAAAATTCATAGTTAGAATTACACCTTGCGATATTTGTTACTATAGCAGGTAGCAGTAATTAATCCGCTTAGTGAAGCATAAACTGCAAATTAGAACTGAGCGGTGCAGCCAACTCGCCCGCTCAATCTATTTGCGAAATATCTTGTTGAAATATTCAGGATGAAATTTGTTGAAAGGTACTCGTACAAGTGTACTTTCGACAATAACACAACTAATTCAGTTTTTAGATACCTTGTTTAAATAAATAAAGTTATAAGGAGATCCAAAATATTGTTATAGTTAGACTTTCCTATAAACAAACATTGAGCCGAGAGTGCAACTGTGAGCGCAGAACAAACGATAGAGAGGCTTGTGAGGTTATAATCTTACTTTATTGTCCGTAAACCGATTTTACAGACAAGCAATTTTTTTTAGTTTAGTTCTTATTACATCATAAAATACATTTATGTATTTTTGTTGTTCTTGATAAAAAGGAGCAACAAAGAAATAAGCAATACAATCAATAAAGCGTCGTTTTTGCCACTTAGCCCTTTAATGGCTCCTCCATCTCTCCCTAGACACTTTGATGCAATAAAACTGTAAACCACGACGGGCCACGATGTCTTTTATGCTAACAATGTCTATGAAGCTTTCATACATTTTCAACAATGTAAACGATTAATAATTCATTTCTTATTACTTTTTTTCACGAAAAATTAATTAATTATTAATTTAAAATTCGTAAATATTGTAAAATACCTGACAGACTTAGTTCTTTATTAATAACAATATATAATCTTACCCTCTCTCAATCATTAAAATCTTAATTATTAATAATAAACACTGTGATATTCTTACATTTTAATCTACACACGTGTTGTATAACTTCAAAATCTCCATGTAAGAAAAATAAACTAAATAAAACATTTTCACAATATAGCTTAGCCTTGGCCTACTTCTCTTAATTAAGATCTCTGAGCTTTGAACGCATTTAAGTCGTCACTTCCTTAGCCCCTCGTTACTTGCCTAGTTAATATCGTCTGCTTGCATTTGCTTACCTTTTTATATTTAGAACTTTTTACAGTCTCTTTCAATTATTTTCCACCAGTTTTTCTAAAAAATAAAGGATAACTATCCAATGCGCTATTCCAAACAGTTATCTATCTCTGTGCAAAATAACATCCAGATCCGTTTAGCCTTTGATTTATAGACTAACAAACTTTTATCTAAACTTCCGCATTTATAATTTTATAACATTAGTAAGATTGACCGGGGAACCACGAGGCCGCGACTTACTCCTAACGCGTAGTATCCTTTTTGCCCTTATAATTGTACATTATAATTTAATATATTTACGTAAATTATATAACGATCAGATTTCGTTAGGATCAAACAACGTGAAAATTTCTCATGATACAGATTTATAACTTTCATGAAACTACTTACTAAGTTTGCAATGTAACATAACAAACTTTAGACGGTTGCAAAATTGTTCATTGAATTTTTTCTCAGTATACAACTCGGTCGCCCACGTGACATGAAAAACCTTTACATAAGGAAACCATAAAAATGTAAAGCTTTTTTCATTTCTCAGTGCTTTTGCGCAACTGCAGACAGGAATACTTAAAAGAGCTTTTCTGATTTCATTTTTTATATAAACAAATGATTGAAATATAGCATTTGGGCAGAAATATGTATGCCAGTAAAATGGAATAGTAGCTGTCATGTCACCTTTTGTCACGTTCCAGCTACTGGCATGGACATACCAGTAAAATGTTGTAATCTTACCCCCTCGTCCCTCCCTCTACTAACATGCAGCTATAACAAAATACGCCGATAGTAATATATAAACACTCCCATTAACCTCATATGTTTGAAATTGTCGCTTGCGCGAAAAGCGCGTCTTTCATTACCTCCCTCGCAGTTGCGTGTTCAATGTTAACAGTCTTCTATGACATGATGTCTGAAGTTATGCGACCGCGCCTGCGCCTGCGAGTTTTAAAACATGAACACATATTAATATAACGTATACTTATAGGTAGGATGTAGGAATGCACACAGTTTGCGATTACGACGCACTAGGGTACGACGTTATCACTCACTAAAAGTATACATATACTTGGCTAGTACAACCTCGGGACAATGAAAGTATAAATGTGGAATACGTCATGCACTCGCCTTACTTCTACTCAAGTGCTCGGACACCCAACGTCTTTGACTCGCTGAATTGAATTAACGTAATTTAACATTTTTATATGCTAATACTTAATAGATATGGTTTTCAAATTATAATTAGAAATTATGGTTACTACATATTACAAATTTTCTTATTTAATCTACTATGTTCACTTTTTTAATTTTGTCACTGCGTATAAGATTTTCAGTAATATCATCAATTGAACAAATTATGCAATTATCTCAAGTTGTTATTTGCCCAACTCAAAAGACAAACTGGTTCGCCATTTAGTGCTTTTGGAAATTACCTCTTAATCCTTGGCTAAAAATAACATAGTTGTTTGTTTGGTATATTCCTGGAGCATTATAGAGTTGGTGCGATTTCTGAACTAATTTTTTTTTTTTATCTTTAGGTGGAAATGCTATACCAACGCTACTTCCTTCGCATGAACCAGACCAACATGACGCACCTGCTTGGGTTGCTGCTCACAGTGACCATGGCGCTCATGGTGGTGCAGATACAATCGCTGCTCACTGCTCACGCTTACTTTAAAGACATCCTGCCGCCACCAAACACTACCATGATTTATACCGTTGAACCATACAAGTAAGAAATGTTTAATATTTTTTCATCATCAATAAAATATTGTCTTGTCAATTACATCGTAGTGACGTATATTTTTTTACAGGAAATACCCAGTGACAGAGCTGTACCCTACTGTTGAAGACCTGTACTACACTCGTGACCGCCTCGCCCACATTATCAGCGTCATCATGCTGGCGATTGCCTCTCTCATCTATGGCTGTGAGTACCTAACTATTATTGTACCTTTAAATTATGACAGAACCTTCTAGCATTAATGAATACCTACTAAACTAGAGCGTGCAATCTTTAAACAAACATTTAACACCAGGTCCACATCAAGCGCTACTTTACTCATTATAAAACACATCACAAAAAATTAACTCAAACACTTCACGAAGTTAAAGTTTTATCAAATTAAGAAATTATATAGAGTTAAATACATTTTTGATGCATGGCATTACCTAAAGCTACAAAGCAAATATGGTATAAGACGGTGTTTTTCTTTTTTGTTTAAAATAAATATGACTTACGGCTTTGAATGTACGAATTTGGTAAATTAATAGATTTTTGATTACCAGGTCTCATCGCTTGCCTTAGCCGGCCGGCGATGAACGAGATATATCTGCTCACCATATCCTATGTCGTTTTGGGGACCTTTTTTCTGATCGAACTGGCACTTACCGGGACCCTGGTTTATAGGTGAGTATTGACCATTAAATTTAAAATAAATCATCAGTTACCTTTCTACTTTTATCTTAATTTATTAGCTGCTGCTTTTTAACAGCAGAATTTGACGATTATTATACCACAGATTACAGACTGCAACGTTTAAAGCGATCTATAAATTACCAATATATTTATTTAAAAAATATTGTCTTACTAAAGCTAGTTTGCGATAACTAACTACTCTAACTTCAAACAATGCTCGCCGCAAGCCAAAGTTGTATTTGTTAATTCCCCTGTTGTATACGGTTACTAGCGTTTTCGCAAACTTTCATCTATAAACACTTGCTTTGACAACTTTACCCTTTATTGTTATTTAATATCTCAATTTGTTATCTCATTGCATTTAACATAATTGTACTCAATTAGATTGTTCTGTATTTTATACGAACTCTCACTCTACATGTTTGTTTTCGAAAGAATAGAGATAAAATTAATATAAAGCCGTACGAGTCGAGTTACCGTGATATCAAAATACGCTTCATTGACATTTTCTTTTTTACGATAAAATGTCGTAAAGTAATGCCTTATTTTAACATATTTATTTGTCTCTAACCTTATTTTTTTCACATAATTCATTATGGTTTAGTTAATACGAGAAATAAAAAATCTAGTGCTTTATCAGATCTAAATTAACTCGACAAACGTTGCAAATTGTGATACCAAAATGAAAAGTCTGAAACAAATTAATGTTAATATAAACAAAAATGAACAGAAAAACAGTTTTATTTTTCTTTTAACGGTTTGGCGTCTTCAGAGCGCTATCCTAAAGTTATTATCTCAATGAGTAACTTTAAGAATATTAAATTTCAACTTTAATAACTTAACGTGTTTTGTGAAAGATCACTGAGCGTGGGCTGCGGCCCTTGCGCTCTGTTCATCTACTTGACATACGCTACGCTGCCGGTGCGCCTGCACGAAGCGGCCATCAGTGGATTCTGTCTGGCTGCCATCAACATCATTGCGCACCTTATACTTGGCAAGGCAACTTATGCACAGGTACATTTAGAAATTCGGCCATTCATATAATTACATATTTTTAATAACTAGCTAATAGTAACTAATTAATGAGAAGCATATTTTATTAGTCTTGTTATTAGTCGCGGAAATCCGCGGTGTTCCACTTTAGGAAGAATTGCCTCGTTCAATGCAACGAGACAAACTCCGTCTATTCCTACAAATAACTAATAAGATAGTACTGAGTGGTGCAAACAAATCTTGAAATGAAATGAAAAGAAACTAACCGTCTTTTTTTCGTACAATATTTATAAGCTGCGTTGTATTGGTTTTTGTTCCGCGTTTCCTTTCAAAATGTTCAAATGATTGTAGATTTTAAGGTGGGACACCGCCAACTTCCCCAACTGTACATACATAGTATGTTTCTATCTATATACTTATATATTAGCATATCGGTACTTTAAAGTTATTTTACAAATATAACATGTATACTTACATTAATGGCACTGTTTTGATGTAGATCGCTTGCAACCTGGTCGCGTTTATGGTCAGCAACTTTGCCGGCGTCTTTACACACTACCCGCGAGAGCTGGCCCAGCGCCGGGCGTTCCTCGAGACCCGCGACTGTGTGGAGGCCCGTCTAGTCACACAACGCGAAAACCAACAACAGGTAAGGATTGGTACCTAACTACTCACACTCTTACTCAGTCTTACATCACTAAATAGAGACACTTAGTGTAGATTTATCGTACTAATTCTACACTAAGCGGAACTAATGAAACAACTGTAACATTTTTATTTGCAGCTAGGACTCGTCTTTGATTTAATAATATTTACTCACTATGATGTAATTTTCTTATTTCATGTCTAAGTTCTACCTAAGTTAATAAGTTATTTAAATTACTTTAATTTCCGAATTTAAATAAATGTAATGAATTAATACAGTATCATTATAAACTCACACAGAACCAATTTAATATAGACAAACAATAATTAGCAACAGGCTTGTCCCCGTAACTTCAAACTTACCTCTGTGTTAACAAGTTGTATGACAAGTTTAAAGTCAAACATTAAACTTAGTTTTCCATTTACGGTTCCGATTACTTTAATTCAGTTTGAATTAGGTCCTAGAATTTAAATAGAATCAAAGGCGATTGTAAAAGGAGACTCAAAACACAAGACATGTACGTTCAGTTCGTTCGTTGATAAAAATAAAGGAAAAACAATGCCGCTGTAGCGACGGTGTCCAGTAACCAACACGTAACAACGAGAAAATTAACGTGCACCTCGACAATTATTTGCCGGCGCAATGTAATTATGTGAAATCCCATTTATAGCAGTAACCAGTTTCCCGCGACTTTGTCCATCTAGATTAATTACTAAGAGGATTACATAGCCTTTTATTGTCTTACTAGCTGTTCGCATGCGGACTCATCCCCGTGTAATTATAAAAACTTTATTTTATTGTTTACATTTGTCAAATTATCAATAGCAAATGTCAAAATGACATGACAAACCTTAGCAATCTTCCTTTCTTGATGTTGGCAGCAACTTATGGTCTCTTTCCCACATTAGGGTTTTTATCCAAAATATTTACCCCCTAAGTTTAATGGCGTGAAAATATATAGCCTAAAGCATGACGTAAGTGTAGGGCTTTTTATTAAAAAAATAATTATTCAAAAATATGCTGTAATTACTGACATCTTAGGCAACAAAGAAATGTGTGTTTACGCTTTATTATAATAGTATAGATGTAAGTTTGTGGAACGAGTCCTTGTAAAAAATTTAATAACGATTCATAATTATTTAGTTTTAAACTTAAAATCATGTCAATGCTCGAAATAAACAGAACGTTCAGTCTTTTAGCATATCTAGTTGGTAAATCTTAGTATTGACAGAAGTTCGTGCATTTACATTAACATAAATAATTATCTCTTAGAGTAAAATAATTTTTGCGTAATGCTAGTGTTATTTCTTAGTATTAACATAAGTGAAACAGAATATTATATGATGGGATATGTAGACGGCTGTAAATGTCTTTCCCTTCATAAATGAAAAGTTTAATTAATGATAAATGTGGACAAATGACTTGTTTTTTGATAACAAAATCGAGTTCGTAGGTGTTCATTACATTGAGCAAAGTAGCGTCATTATCACACATCACGTATCCCTCATCCCGTGATGTGCATAGCTAATCCAGAATCCGCACACCGGAATTAACATCACCCAAAAACGGTATAATATACCTTTGTGCAATCAGTTCATGTCAAATTACACCTATTGTATTTTAACAATGTCATAATTGTTTCATACTAGTCATGAAATTTGTTATTTTCATTCTGACACGCAATTTCCTTAAAGGATAACTACAAAGTTTTCACTTGAAGTATTAATAATTACTAGACAAGTAAAATTGTCATAGCAGAATTTCGAACCTTCCATTCTGTTTAATTCTGACTTGTTTTCTTTTCATAACCTTGTTCTGTTATTTCAATTGTAAACGGCATTTTTTATCGAAGCCCATAACGAACGTGAGTGCTCGTGACGGTTTGGCTGCTCGTTTTGTCTTGGTATTCCGTCAATATCTTTGTGCTACCATTTTGAATTCCATTTGCCTATGGACAGCAAAAATATTGACCTGTATGCTCACCCTCTTGTTTTTTTTTTTTTCAAAGTAAATTATTTTTTTACATATGTAAATATTTTTCATAAAGCAGATTTTTAAATACTCCTGCTTATTGCATCAATTAATATATGTAACTAAGTACAATCGATTACCTATTTATATACATTTAATATCGCTAAGGTCACATTAATTACGTAATGTATCCGTAAATAGAATAAAAGGCAATAAATCACCGTAATTACTATAAAATATAAATATCTCTGCAGTATGTATTTAAAGACATTTACACAGAAAAATATTCTTTTTAAGATCAAATTTTAATGCATAAATTAAACGTTTTATGATTTCCATATGAAGTGAGTTGCCTAGCTTATAATTAAAGTCGTCGACAGTCTTTGCAACGTACTTCAACTACGTTTTAAATGTGAATAACTAAATATAAATTAAAAACCTAGTCATTAGAATGCCGGTTTCGTAGTTCAGTAAATTTGTATAATTTTGTTAAAATTCACTAGACTACGGTAAAAAAAAACTGAAATAGTCAGATAAATGATTTCACTTTATCATTTTTCTTTTTTAAATAACTCTATTTTCATATAAAAACGTTTTGTATAAAAAAAAACATACAGACGAATTGAGAACCTCCTCCTTTTTGAGGTCGGTTAATAAGGATATTTTAAAAATCCTTAGGCACATAGAGACATCACCTTTAGACAAAGTCAAAGAAATAACGAGCTTTGTTGTCAATATTATGTAATGATACAACTATCTCTATGTACAAGAAATATAATTTACAAGCCTTCGCCCGCGACTCCGTCCACGTGGAATTAAAAAAAAACAAAAATGAGTAGCCTATGTGTTCTTCCAGATTATCCTCTACATCTATACCAAATTTCATTGAAATCCGTTCAGCCGTTTAGGCTACAAACTCTAACAAACATTCATCCATCCGCATTCGCATTCGCATTTATAATATTAGTATGAAGTTTGATTAATGTAAATCGGAAAATCTAGAATTATCAATGCTACATTTATTGTTAAAATTATTATTGTAAACTAATCAAAACAATACATGAATGATGTTTTAAATGATTAAAACAAAGAAATATTTGGTGATATCACTTTTGAGAGAACGCACACAAGATTAAGAGAATTTTCGTAGTTTAAAACAAAATGTCAATAGTATTGTAATTAGTGTTTTTGATGCAGGAACGTCTTTTGCTGTCTGTGCTGCCGCGACACGTTGCAATGGAAATGAAGGCGGACATCGCCAGCCAACCCAGGCAGGAACAATTCCATAAGATCTACATCCAACGCTATGAGAATGTCAGGTTAGTTCACACAAATAAATAATAATATCTTGTTTATTTTTATTTTTAGCACAAACAGTATCAGGAGGAATTATGCTTTATAAAACAAATTTCAATAAAAATGAAAACTATCTGCAAAATTCAATACGTGCAAGTTGCATTCCTTCTAAAACGTTTTGTGAAATATCGCTAACAAGATTTATTTCGAACTCAGTGATCCGAGTTATATGGCGAGTGAAGATACTGCTCGGGAAATATAGCAGCCAGTTCTAGCCAATTTTCCAACTGTGTTTTATCTGAAATTGATATTTATTGCTGTCTTATTTTTATAACTGTACTTTCAATTCAAAAAACTATTTCATTGCTCAATTAAAAGTTTAAAAGTTAGATATTTGCTATTACTACAATTTGAGAGTTAAACATTAGCACTATTTAAAGTAATCTATCGACCTACAAATAAACATGATTATGTAATTCCGGCAGAAAGTATAGTCTTTTTTAAATGGAAATCTGGTCTAGCCTTGATCGTGCGCAAACTTTTTAACTACGCAAAATGAGTAATAATAAATTAATTAATTTAAATTAAAAGTTGTCGAGAGTATCAACCAGCGGTAGCTGTAGTTATAATCTAATACTTGTGCCGTGTGAAAGCTTCAAAATATTGTCGACAGTCGGCACTCAGCAGTAAGCGCGCGATTGTTCGCCGAAGCGTGACTCGTCTCACAGCTCGCTCGTTATCAGTGCGCGAAACAGTTTAAGCGCCGCCGATATTGCGTTCCGTCCCAGAGAACGCTTCACTTTAACTTACAAACGGAAATTATACAGAAATATATAATACCTTCGGTTCATTTTGCCGCTAGAATTGATACGACAGAGCAATATGAAGCACGTTAAACTACGTGCACGTTCAACTAGCAGCGGTACGAAAAGTCGTTCGCCTGAAAAACGACTGTGATGTTGACAATCTATTATCCATCTCTTTCTATCTTGTGTACTTGTCGTAATGTCTCGTCCTCCCAGCAACAATGAGAAGGATTCGAGAACATTCGAAAAGGCATTTTAGAAATATGAGTGAATTATTGTTAATTGTTGAAGTTTCGTTATTTTTGCTTATTAAGAGTGGTTCATGTAATTTAAGTGTATCATTTAAATGTTATCTTTATATTCAGGTGAATATTTTTAATGTAAAGTAATAAAATATGGTTATCCTCGTTGTTTAATTTAAAGTTGACAATAAAAAAAAAAACAAATTATAAAAAAAAATAGTGTGAGAAAGAACTTAAATATTTTTAGACTAATTTAAAAAACTCAATTTTCATATGTTTTGTATGAAAGTTAAAAGAGATTGTCGCCCTCGACAATTTCAAATCGTTCTTTTTACATGAAAAACAAACGAAAGGCGAAAAGTTTTTTTGGTTTTGTTCTACAGGCATGGGCCCAGTTTTTGAAAAAACTTGTAGGAAAATAGTTGGTATAAAAAAATAATTACTGCTTCACAAAGTTACAGAAAGAAATGTTATTTTAAGAAAATTTTCCATTTTTTTTTAAATTCATTCTCGTGCGAGTTATTCCTTAAAAAGTGATAACGGTACGAGAGACCAATTATTTGACTTGTTAAGAAAAAAATGACCACCGTAAAACACGTACGGGCAAATTTTAGTCGAAATTCAGATTTTTGCGATTTTTTACAAAAAAATTAAATAACTTTAAAACTATAGAAAATCGGGCAACATACTTTGCGTTTAAACGATAGCTATTGAGGTCCTCTACCTGCACAAAACCGTTGATCCGACCGTTAAGAATCACCCTGTATAGCCACAATAAATAAGAAATATTTTTCGAAAAAAGTTTAAAAAAGTTATTGATGTAAATAAAAGTAATTTAAGATGACTTATGATTTTATAAATATGTTATAGAGTAGTGGCCAAAGCTGAAATTTTCCATGCCTTATTAACTCCACTGATAGTCGACATATGTTGATAACAACAAAATGTTATTGTTAAAATATTGTTTATAAACACAACAATGTAGCTTCGTTACTTTGTTCATCAACATTGTTTACTTGCACTTGTTTTTAAACCCATTAATTATAGCTCCAATTATATCTGTTGTTGTCTTTTCACTTTCTAGAAAATAAAGCCAGACATAACAACTTCAATGTTATCGTTCCTTGCGTTTCTAGAATTTCTTACTATAGTAAAACATGCAATTCGTGCTAAATATACTTCGTATGTTTTGGTTTTTGTTGATTGTTATGAAGACATTCCATACCAAAAATTAGATCGCTGTTTAGTGTTGAAAAAGCGAATTGTTTTAGGAATATCATCGCGATCCAAGAGATCGTTATCAACATGATTTCTATCATCATCATCAATCTCGGTGTTCTGAGACACGATACTTAGTACTACTTAGACCTTGCCTATGTCTCTTGACTCCATACATTCAAATACTTATTACATTCTTATGTACAGTCGAGGAAACTGGCGGTGTCCCACCTAAAAAGGTACAATCGTTTGAACATTTTGAAACGAGACGCGAAACAAAAACCAATACGACGCAGCTTACAAATGTGTCTGTCCGAAAACAATCGGCTAGTTTTTTTTTTATTATCCCTTCGTTTGCACCACTCGTTGCTATCTAATTAGTTATTTGTAGAGGTGGAGTTTGTCTCGTAATGAACAAGGCAATTTTTCCTAAAGTGGCACACCGCGGATTTCTGCGACTGTATTTTGAATATGTCCTTGTATAATTCTAGCTGTAATAGTCAATCATGTTCTTACCATTCGTAAACATCATCTTGTTGTTTTTTACATCTTTAATTACTATTGTCATGTTTAATTTATATTTTTATTATTTTAAACTGTATTAGTAAGATGTTATAGTGTACAGAATGTTTCCAGAACCAGTAATAATTTGATGTAATTTTGCAGCATCTTGTTCGCCGACATCTGCGGCTTCACCTCGCTATCGGACCAGTGCACCGCTGAGGAGTTGGTGCGTCTGCTTAACGAGCTCTTCGCCCGGTCAGTGCTTACTTTTAATAAATATACTGTTCAAGTTATCTCTCTAAAATTAGAAAATACGTTAACATTTTTCAAAAGATAGCAGTAATGTTCATACTTGTTGAAAATTGTTTCCTATGTGGCGTAAATATAAAGAAATATGTTAACAAATACAAAAAGGGTTGAAAAAGCAAAGAAATTATAATATTATAATACATTGTAAACACTCTTGTTTAACCACTGTACTGTACTGATTAAGTCTATTTTGCATATCATTTGTTTACAAAGTATATGTTATTAATCTTTTAGTGGACGCTATAAATCAATAAAATTCATAATAACATTCATAACTCAGAAACAATCAACATAATTTATTCGAGAACATTCTATAAATATGTACAGATAAAGATTTGCTATCAACACATGCGGGGAAAGTGAACCATTGTTGCTTCTTTTCATCTACTTTGTAATCAATTTAACGACTAGCTGTTGCCCACGACTTTGTCCGCGTGGATATTAAAAATTCAAAATCACATTAACTTAGTAGTAATCTACGTAATAACAGAAATCTATTGATGCAAGATTCCAAATTTCTAAGCTCGGTTGTTTGTGCGCTGATTTTTCGGTTACCCTGATTGTTTGTGTTCGCGATGTCTTCTAAACTATTAGTTCAATTTAAATACTGTAAAGGACAACTTTATTCTATATAAAATTCTCTTGACAACAAACGCATTTATTTGAATAAGCATTAATATTGAAACTAATAAAACTACGACGCAAATAGCATGCGGTGTTTAATTAATTTTGTTAACAAAAAAGTGGTTATTGTAAGAAAACCGTTTAAGCTAGATATATGTATGCTATCAACTACTACTACTACTACTACAAAAATACAAATATTTCCTCTTTATAATATTAGTATACATATAGATATAGATTATAGAACTCAGATGATTTAATATTATATTAATACATGTTTTGGTTAATGGTTAATATATCCTAAATGTCTTCGGTTAGTAGTGGTCTCAGGTTTAATACTATACTCTTTGCGGGGATCTGCGAGATTTTGTACATGTAAATAAATAACCACTAGATAAGAAGGGTGAACCTTGTGTTTAAATAAGGTTAGGTCGAGATATATGGCGCCGTAAAATGCAAAGGGATAAAGACACCGACGCTTTTAATATAATAAAATTTTGCATTACTTTTTATAGTAGAGAAAGTACAAATAGCATCAAAAGGGACAAAACAATAGAAGTACTCGTAAGTTACAAAATGTAGTATTTAAATATTACTAATCAATGTTATGAAATCGGGTATGAAAGTAAAAAATCTAATATTAATAAAAAAAATGACATTAATGTCCAAGTAAGAGTCCGTGAGTGAGTTTTTGAAATGTCAATAATCCCATTGATAATTCATTTCAAAAGTATAGTTAAATTGTGTTGTACAGTCGGTAGAGTAGGTAGAGGGATACACTCGAAAAGCAATTTGTTAGCAAACAACAGCACAACTAATAGTGTCACAGTAAAGAGAAGGGATGAATGTAAATAAGATTCAAACCTAAGCAAAGAACGGATAAAAACGGTATAAACCAAATAAATATGTATGTGGAAGAAAAAAGGTGAACGAAAATAAATAGAATATGGGTAGACAGAGGTTAGAAATATTTATGCCATATTGGAACGCGATTATTTTATTATTATACAAAAAATTATGTTATAACATCGTGTGTACTATTCTACAATTATTTAACGCCAAATTATCGAATCTAATCAATTCAAGGCAATAGTTATTTCTTGATGTCACAGATTTTTTTTTAAAGAATTTTAACTTCTTATCTTTTTGCTTATTTTTCTTTTAACATTTTATTTACGTCCATTCCCAAGAGTTATTGGTCTAAAAGATTTTTACTTTGTGATTTATTGAAATTTATATTTATACCCCAATGATAATACTTACATGTGCTTATATAATTGGTAGATATGCCACAAGAGAATAAAAGGGAATTTTGAAAGGTCGGGTCGAGTGATTAAATTACGCACTAGTACGTTATTTTTCTATTCGACTCCCTTGTGACTTAGTCGCTCTTACATCTCTTTCAGTGCCACTAAAAACTATGTATGATATTCCCTAGCTATCAGCATGATATTTGATATTATCTACAGATTAAAAATTTGTAGAAGACGAGTGTTGTTCGGATTTTTCTCCTTGCCGTGCTTGTTGCATTTGGAGATTTATCCAAAATCTGTTTTTCATATATTTTATTGGATTAAATTATGCATCAGAATTAGAAAGCGCAAACGTTGCAAGTTCAGTGATTTCTATATTTATATGAACGAGCGATTGGAGCGGCTTCCTATTTATTTCTACTTTTTAGGGATAATAAAAATTGAAGATAAAATATAAAAATATATTCGGGAGATCGTCTTGAAGGACACCGTCGTTACGGATGAATAGTCCTTTAAATCATCTTTCTTATTGTAGTAAGATTTCAATTAATTTACCTTCCGACTTGTTTATCCATGGCATTGTGCTCTTTCGTTAAGGCAACCTTTTCAATTCTCTTTATTTATCGACATCAGAACACGCTGCGATCAAAATAAACAGTATCTTCATGTTTAATAACAAATATAATTTTTCTAATTATATCATAAATTCGCACAAGGTTTTGTGTTAGTATTTCAAAATCATTGTACATTTATTTACAAATCATTTTAAAATTGTACATGAACGAAGATTTAATCAGAATCAAAAATAGCCTAAATAAAACTCTATCTTCACACTCAACGCTTTTTCACTGATGAAAAAGCTAAAATTACAGGTAATAATAATTTTTACATTTAAAAGGGAAAGTAACAAGAGTCCACCCGTCTACACGCCGACAATTTATAAAGGTGGCTGTGAGAGTTCCCCCTCCCCACGGAATAGCTCATCTCATTATTTATTCACGGCGTTAATAAATCTATAAAACTCGTTACAGTACGCATTACCTATAAAACAAAGCGTTTTATAACGCCAAGCTCGTAATGTTGTAATTGAAACGGCTTTAAAAATGATGTTAGCTTCTCTCTACCCTTTTAACAATACTCTCTCTCCCTCTCTTCACGTTACGGACCCCTGTTAAAAAAATATATGCATTCCTGTAAAAATAATTTAACTTTATCTGATTCTCCAGTTCCTCATGTGTTGCAAATGTTGTTGTTCCCGCTCATCATTTGTCCCATTATCTTATATTATAAAAAAAAATCTTGCTACCATCATAGGAAATTAAGGAATAAATCTTTTAATATTTCAATTATCTGCACATGACTTGAATGTAAGCAATATTCTAATATTAATAACCCTTATACTACTTCAGTTGAGCAACTTTCAAAATTTTAGATCCAGTATTGAAAGTTAACGACCAAAACCACCGCAATATTTTGAACACGGAGTAACATTCGATGTTAGTGAAAGCTTATTTAACTTTAAAGCTTAGTTTAGCTGATGTTTAACCACCTTATTACATTAGAAAAACTGATTACAGCCATAATGGAATTCATTAGTAGTTATTTTCTTATTTTATTCTTCTTATTTACACTTGTAATTTTATAAACAAGTAAAACTGATTCTTGGATTTAAAACAGATTAATAAATGATCGCCTCTAGGATTAAAAAACTAAATATTTTCAACCAAGCTCCTTAAGCATCTTGACACGACTCAGTGAACATCTCTCATTATTCTGATTATTGTCCAACAAAATCTCAAAGTATTTATAAACAACTAGCTGTCGCTTGTCACTTCGTCTTCGTGGAATTAAATAAATATGACCATCTCCAAAATATATTCGGTGTGTTTCGTTGTTCTGGTGTTACTTGGTAGTAAATAACATACTTTCTTATTATGTTAGTAATATTATTTGTATACGCAGTTTTGACCGCTTGGCTGCTGAACACCATTGCCTAAGAATCAAGCTTCTCGGCGACTGCTACTACTGCGTGTCGGGCCTGCCCGAGGCGCGCGACGACCACGCCAAATGCTGCGTCGAAATGGGCCTCGACATGATTGATGCCATTGCGTAAGTCCAACTTAACTATTCTTTTTTCTTCTCGTGTCCTTTTTTCTACGGAGGTTAGGCTTAGTATGCACCACTCTAACAGACCTCAGATATGAATTCACTGGCTTCTTACACTTATGCTCCTTTAAACAATCCATTCATATAATACATCCTTGGAACTCTCATATATTAGTCATCATACATAAGGTATTGTAGATTTCTTCAATTTCAGTATTCAAGAAATAAATCACTCTATTACGTTACATTAAATTGTTTCTGGAATTAATGAATAATTTATACTGAATACCTCAAAATAGAAATAAAAAATTAAATGTCAAATCTTAAGTGCAAAGTTGAGTCATTTTTATTCGGAAAGAAAATCTATTGGAAATGTAAATTCTCTATTTAGAAGGTACGCTTTAAATAGAGCTACGACTATTTATCAATATCGAAATGTCGAGAAGTTGGGATCGATCGGAGTGTACGAGTAAAAGTTTATTTATAAAACTTTAGAACTCATATCTAGGGATTGATGGAGCACGCCTTTAGGAATATTGTTAAAGTTGTAATAATTAAAAGTTGAATAATAATAAGCTGTATCAGCTTAGTTAACAAAGATTTTACTCAAACTAAAAAAAATACTGAAACTGTATGTGAATTTTACTGAAACTCCGACTAATGCAGTCCTTTGTAAAGGTAATTATATTCCGAAACGATAAAAGCCTGCGTAAATGCAAGGCTGTACTCGAACGATATTCTTCAATGTCCTCTGCCCCATAGACAATTTCTATCAACATCCAATAGTGCGAAAAACTGTGCCTGAAATTGTTTGAAATTCAAAACAAACTTTAATTAAATCCATGCAAACTTTTTCTGACTTGCTGTGCATACTCACCAAATATGAAATGCACGTTTGAAAAAAGTTTTAAATGGCATTTTAACTTTATAACGAACACCAGAAACAAAATCCTTTGTTATGCTTGATTGGGCCGTGTTAACAATTAAACATTATTAATTTCATAATGCACATAGGTTACCTTTGTTCCGCTGATTACTTTTTAACGGAGTAAATTTAGCTTCCGTCAAATCTATTTTTTATTCTTGTAATGAATCCATAATGAAAGAAAGCGGAATGAAGTTCGCTGTAACCACATTTATTAAATAGTAGTCGCTTTTGTTGACAGAAGTATACGCATTGGAGTCCTAAACAAATTCCATTTTCTACATTTATTAGCGTAATTTTTTATAATACGTTACTAAGGTGAGCGCTTGTTGTGGTACATACAGTCTGGTCCGCGAGGTGACCGGTGTGAACGTGAACATGCGCGTGGGGATCCACACGGGCCGCGTGCACTGCGTCGTGCTGGGACTCCGCAAGTGGCAGTTCGACGTCTGGTCCAACGATGTCACCCTCGCCAACTACATGGAGAGCGGTGGCGTCGCGGGGTAAGACAACATTTGTATGTTATGAAGTGACTGTTTGAAGTTGATCATCATTTTAAAATTAACGTTTGACGATATAGTTTAGCCATATAATTCAAGTTGTAAATGATGTATTGGTGTATTTAAAAAGCTAGTAACATTTTTTAATACATGTACAGACGGGTGCACATCACTCGAGAGACCCTGCAGTGCCTCGGCGATGACTACCGCGTGGAGCCGGGCAACGGCGACCAGCGGAATGCCTACCTCAAGGACCACAACATCGAGACTTTCCTCATCGTACCTGACGATACAAGCCGTGTGGTAAGCTTTTTTATAGTACAGGGTGGAATGCGACCATCTCGTACCTTAGTGACACATTGGACTAGAATTAACCATCGGCACAAACACGTGTCAGACGAACAGCAGAGCAGAAGCATATCTTCTGTGTGGTCGAGTGGGCCATTCGTGCAGTAGATAATCCTGAATAATAGGTCCGATGTAAAAATCTGTTATTTAAAATGTATCCCAAATTTATAAAAAAGCTATCTTTCAACAATACACATGAATTAACAACTTGCTGAAGTTATGGAAAACACGACAGCTGTATCAACGCCATTTATGATTTGAGAAAAAGCAAAAATCCTGGCAATAAAGTTTTGATAAACCCTTTACTTCTCAGAAATCGGTATGAAACCTCATTATACGAACAAAAAGGATTTATTTTATTTCAGAACATACGTTTGATATATTATTTTAATGAAATTCTTGCTATAAATAAGTTCTTGTTCGCATGTATAGGACACGAAGCCAGCGCACTCGGCGGCCGTCAACGGCAACGTATCGAAGGAAATGCGTGTCATGGGGCACGGCTCCCAACATGGAAAACATTCATCCAAGTTAGTTATTTGTAATAATATTGACAAAGAATTATCACGAAGGACAAACTTTCAAGCTTTCCTTGTTTTTCGTTTTATCAGGTATACATTTAAAAACCTTCCGCCTTATAAGGGCTATGGTAAGCAAAGTTTAAAAACCACAATAAACTATTTAACAGCTAGTTGATAAAAAGAAACTACAAATACATCTGTATTTCAACACTAACTACTAATAAAGCACTAACTTATTCCAGAAATTTTATTTGAACTTCAAAACAAAGAGCCTGTTTTTAAAAACAGACAAAGACGCGAGCTTTAGCTAGTACCAAATAATTTATTCGCGAAACAAATCCTATTCATTCGCTCCAGGACAACGGTTCGTTTGTCTTTATTACCTAAAGACGCGTAACATTTAACTTGGGTAAAACAATTCGTCTTGAGTCGTTATGTTTACGTGTAAATAATTCGATCGTTTAGAAATGGCTGTAGTAAAATCTAATTTACATCACTTTATAATTAAGGTAATCATTATTTAATAAAATTAATCTTACTCATTTCACTTTAGATTGTTTTGAGGTGCAAATGAAGTAGAAGATTTCGACTGACATTATTTTAAGTAAAGGAAACCAAAAGCTCATCAAAGTATGTCAAGTTAGGAATAAGTAGATGAGTTACTGTAATAAATACATGTTAATTTTATTTTCTGTTTGAAATAAGAAATAAAGATATATAAGTAAAGAATGAGGAAGTTATAAAGTCAACTGGAAATTAATTTACTTTTCGTTTGTTCAAACAGTTCCTCCTTGGTTCTGTTTTTATTTTTTAAGACACCGGCCTCGGTCAGAGTGCACAGAGCTCACAAATTTTCAATTTCAATTAAGTTAAGACCCTTCCCTTGCGGCCATTTCTAATATCTTTCTTTTCGGTAGAGGCAAGCGAGGAGAAGAAAAACATTTCGGAGAAATGTTAGCACGACCCGATATTGTAGTTTTAAGATTCCACGTTCAAATACCGTGAAAATGTTGAAGACATTTCCCAGCAATAAGTTTCAACGGCGCCGCAATCACGCGGAACAGGACGGAACGATATTAAACTGAAAACACTTTTGTTAGTCTGTGATACTAGTTAACCTGTTTCTTTACTAAAACTACATAAATGATATCATAAAACATTTTCAGAAACAGAAATTCAACTATTAAAACAATCTTAATGAATTGTCGAACTACTTGTGTAATCTGATCCAAAATAAAAATTAGGATAGTCAACTTGTAATGAGTCTTACCCGAGAAATATCAAGACGTAGTATCATAAAATTAAGGTCTCCATTGATTGAATTGTTGAATGAAGGAATAAATCTATAAGGTGCTTCATAAAAATAATTTCCCCCTTTAATTTAACGTTCTCTCATAGAGTTGACACAAACAATGAAAACAAGAAACCCGAGGATGAAGTGAACGAGTACCTGATGAAAGCGATCGACGCGCGATCCATCGACCGTCTGCGCGCCGAGCACTGCCAGCCGTGCACTCTCATCTTTCGCGACAATAAACTAGAATGCAAGGTAAACGCTTGCACATGCACACCAGATCCTAATCACTTTTCATACACACATCCCGGTAAAAACCACTACTACACTATTAATCCTGCAATTTATAGTTCATTGTAAATCTAAGATAGACTCCTAAATACTGTAAACCGGAGGAGGGGGCAAAGCAATTCGCCTATTACGAGTAAGTAATTAAGAGCCCGTGGACTACGTACACTAGTATTACTAGAGATATTGCAGATGCGTTACCGGCCATTAGGCTTATAGGTGCTGGGATTTTTTAGGAAGACAAATCGCTGAAAGTGTTTCTCTTACAGCCTACATTTCACTTTACTCTGATGATCCAATGAAATCATAAAATTGATAAAATTCACGTTCCCACATTGACTCCTATAAATATTGAATGAGAAAATCAACTCTATTTCAAGAAATCATCAATGATTGTTTATACAACAACCTTATGTATTTTCTTGCAGTACACCAACGAACCCGACCGAATGCTCAAGCTTTATTTCTGGTGCTCCGTCGTCATCTACGTTGCTATTGTGATCATGCAACTTTTCATCTTCGGGTTGTAAGTAATCCCTTATACTGTCAAACCCTTTTTTAGTCTAAATATTCGTTCCATTGATTTTTTTTAATTACAATTAATTGAGATTTTTCAAGTAAATTAAATGTTTACAAATAAACAGCACTCCGATCGTCGTTACGACAGTCGTCACTGGCAGCATCATCATTGCCTGCTGCATGTATCTCATCCTCTGCATCGATTTAAAAGTAAGTCCTTGTACATGGTTTCTAATTACAAGAAAAAAAGAAACAGATAATGCATAATACTTATATGATTCAACAATGATAAAGTTATTAACATTTTTTTAAGTAATCTTGTAAATATATTGGACACAATACTTTATCTATGAAAATGTAGGCGAAGGCCGAAGTTAGAAGTAACTTCCTAATAGACAAAGGTTTCACGATTACAACATTGATGTGTGTGTTACAGTGCACCAGTCCTCGCACAAGAGATGCCTCGCGCCGCGTCCACAGCAACCGCACTCTAGCCCAGCTGATATCCTTCCTCATGGTCAGCACCTTTATCATGCAGATTCAAATTGTTATGGTAAGTTATCTTGGTATGTTTAATTTGACATATCTACAGAACTCTTCTTTATTTAAAAAGTATCGTATCTAGTTATAATCCTCAGAAATGTTACATATTTCAAATTGTGTGCCGACAAGGAACACTTTATTAGTAAATAATTGAATATATACATCTTTACTCCCGATTATATACCTAAGATATTCCGAGGAACAATACCAATCGAACAACAGTTTACATTTTAAATTCGGTTTAGCCGTTTAAGCTAAGGCCGTCACAATGTAAACGTTTAAATGATACATACCTCCAACAACAATCTCCTGTGGTCAGTAATACTTTATAATTATATGAACATTGCCTTATTTATTTTCAGGCAATGGACGCGAGCATGCGCCACAACCAGCACCTGCACTCAGGGCGTGAGGTTTATTGCACCCATGATCTAAACGAGGTGAATAATTCTTTACCACTTTCCTAAAATTCAAATTTACTTTTCACCTTCGGGAATATGAATATCGCCTTAAAATTACTTATAAACTTTCCAGTAATGCATTATCCTTACTCCTAACGTCAGTTACTTTAGTCCTATCAACAAATTCGTTATTTTGTTTTCTTCTAAAAATTTCTTGTTAATCATAAAAAAATTAAATGCGTTTGATAATGATTTTTCTGTTTCTATAGTACTACCTACAGTTGACCCTGATAGCGATGTTCGTGTGCGCCGTGCACCAGATCTTGATCACCATGGTGAAGACCATCCTCCTTGTGGTCACCAGCTTCACTTACGTCGCCGTCACTGTGCACCAGTATATGTACTTCGACGGAACATACCTCAATTACCAGTAAGTCATTGCTACCATATTCAACGGATCTGTGAAACTCTTTTATTCTGTAATAATGTATGATAAACGTTATAGAAACAATTGCAACGTCGACTGGAACCAGCAATGGATAAACATCGTGACAGCTATCGGAGCAGCCATCGCTCTCCTGCTGCACTCCCAGCAAACCGAAAGCACCTACCGCCTCGACTTCATCTGGAAACTACAAGCTACTGGTAATTCAATACTAGTGGTTTTTGCGTAACGCGTTGCCAACCAACGGCTCGTTATAGTTGGTTCTCGTTTTTAAACTCTTATAGAAATCAAAAAGTAGCATTCTAAAAGATGTTTGCATCTCTCAATTTACTATCATTAATTATCAATGTATTACGTAAATCACATTTATAATCCTATCATATATATATAAAAAAAATCGCCCTTGTTACAGAGGAAAAGGAAGACATGGAACACCTGGAGGCATACAACCGCAAGTTGTTGGCAAACATCTTGCCCGAGCATGTTGCCCAACACTTCCTCTGCAGCGACAAGAACATCGATGTAAGTGATTAGAGATTGCACGGGGTGATCACATGCACGAGGATCATGTACAAAATGTATAATGAATTTAAATGGATGAAGTCCGTTTAATAAATATGTGATTATTATTTATTTCATTTCGTTAGGAACTTTACCACGAGCAATGCGAGTCGGTATGCGTCATGTTCGCTTCGATCCCGAACTTTTCTGAATTCTACGTGGAGCTCGAGGGCAACAACGAGGGAGTGGAATGCCTCCGTCTGCTGAATGAGATCATCGCGGACTTTGACGAGGTCCTGGCCGAGGAGCGGTTCAGATATATTGAGAAGATCAAGAGCACCGGCGCTACTTACATGGCTGCTTCAGGTGATTGAATTTAATAACATTTTATAGATGTCCCTTTTTAAAAAAACTCCAACCTTTGAAATCTAAATCTTTAATTTTATTAAGTGCGGTTTCACCTTGAACTGTCGACATATTCGATGTGCCTTGATAAACTTTCAATTTAAATTGCGTTTTTATTGACCAGGTCTGACTGCTGCCACCCGCGACCTGGTCGGCTACCAGCACGTGACTGCGATGGCTGACTACGCACTGCGTCTACGAGACCAGCTACAGTACGTCAACGAACATTCCTTCAACAACTTCCGCATCCGGATAGGTAAGATTACACAAGCTAAATAGGCATGGAAACATTGCAGCTATGCGATTTCTATAAGCCATTGCGAATTGCAAATGTAGTAAAATATCTGTTTTAATAGTTGTCTTGACTTTAATATGTAAGAACTCGATTAAGTTAGACATGAGTAGGACCGACTACACGACTCAATAAATGTTTCTTGTTGAACAGGGATCAACATCGGGGCTGTAGTGGCTGGGGTGATCGGTGCGCGCAAACCGCAGTATGACATCTGGGGCAATGCCGTCAACGTCGCCTCTCGTATGGACTCCACCGGATTACCAGATCACATCCAGGTGAGATCCGTCCTCAAAATCTCGGCTAGTTACAAACTATAATTGTGATGTTTTTTTTTTATTTTATTTTATGTTGCTTTGAAATCCGATGTTTAATTTTCTTTTTTTTTTTTATATTTGTTAAGCAAGCGCTTGACCACGATCCCACCTGATCTTTATCTTATTAATTCACCTATCCTTTGTTAAAATATGCTAAGCGTGTGGTGTTTGCGTGCGCAGGCAATATTGCGAATACGTAGTGACGTCACTTGTACTTTTTTGTGCTGAGCGCATCTACCGAAATATTACCACATTTACTTATTTTATCAACTATTTTTATTGTGTGATAGTCTAATAGGATAGAATAATAATATAACTATTTACTTTACTCGTATATTACTGAAGCTTGGTCTGTTGTTGCCATGGCTACGTCACACTCTGTGCCACAATACAACCGGCTCGGCTTGGCAATTGATTTGATGAATCATACATAAAATAATTTGTTGTGTTTGTTTGTGGCAAATCGCTATTTTGGGATCGTAGGTAACTCAAGAAGTTTACGATATACTGTCTCCTCGCGGCTATCGGCTGCGCTGCCGCGGCAACGTCGACGTCAAGGGCAAGGGCAACATGGTTACCTTCTTCCTCGAGGGATTCGGTGACACGATTCCGCCAACTATCTCTGATCTGTACTCCGTGAGTGTCCTAATATTACATAATAAATATACCAAATAGTAACAACCTTATTATTAAACTAGTAGTTTAAAGAGAGGCTTATAAAGGAATAACGAGAGACGCAACAACATTGGACAAACACTTACCAGTAAAATATGATACATTTTAACTAAGTGTTTGATTTTTAGAACCCAATACCATCGACTTCGACTGATCGTAATGGCCGCAATGGTGCTGGCACCGTGGTGGCGCGCTGCGAGCCTCGCCGCGTCACGCTGGACACTCTCTCCGAAGGCTGCACCGACGAGGATGCTGGACCCTCCCCCAGGGCGTCTATCCCACGAGGTCAATACATCGAAGCGCTCCTTTATTCTATACTATGTTACTGACAGATGTTTAATTTTCTTTTTTTTTTTTTTATTTAGTAACGAAGATTCATATTAAAGCGGACGATTTTAGGCTACGAGATATCTTGCTTGCCTCATTACCGCTCTGTGAATACGATTGACGACGATACGAAAATATTTCAGACAATGCGGGCGGATCATCGAGCTTAGACATGGCTTACGACGAGGACTTGTCGTCCCGGGAGAGCCTGGCGAGCGCGGTGCGTGCGCGCGTGCAGCAGCGACTTGCGCGGCCGCTCTCCCTCATCGACGAGCCCAGCCTACCCGCACTCCTCTCCATCATCAAATCCAAAGCTTACTCCGCGGAATTCGACACTGCATTCCTCCGAAACGAGATGACCCAGGAAGATTCACCACTCGCCCAGATTAGGAAGCGTGTCTCTCAATCTAAAAACATCGAGAAAGTCGATTTAATAATTGGTACACAAGGGCCGCGGCGTGTGGTTAGCATGGCTGATGTTGTCTTTAATCGTCAACTTCCGCCAGTGGACCCCACTCCGGTCAACGTCATCGAGAATCCTATGAATGCAATGTAAATTAATCGACGAATGTTTTCCTTCAAGTCAATTATCTGTTATATCAAAATTGAACAACTTTATCATTTACCGTGCGCTTCCACTGACGACACTCCTTACAAACACATGTTGCTATCACTGTTTTTAAAGGTAGTGAGAGAGATGGCGAAATGTTTTTGTACACATGTGTCTGCAGTGAAAACTCGCGGAATCATCTTGCACTGGAGGAAGACACGAGTTATTGTATTATATTGTAAATAAAGTAGTGCTAAACTAGTGTAGGAAATGGTTGGATGACTTCACCACAATATCAGGTGAGTTTTGGATCAATTTCACATGCGAATAAACCAGTGCTCGACTGCTTATTCATTTGTAAAATTGTAATCGAAAGTAACGCTTTAACCTAATGAATTTATTTATGTAATTCAAACGGCGTCGAATCTATCCAGACTTGACGTTTTACAAAGACTGAATTTATACAATGAAATTAAAACTAACTACGTTTCGGCGAAACATGACTTATTCTTATCGAATTTACTGACATGTAACTTGTAGTATAATGTGATGAAGTTTGGATGAAAGATAATGTTGTATTGTAAAGTTAAAGTAGTGCTAAACTAGTGTAGGAAATGGTTGGATGACTTCACCACAATATCAGGTGAGTTTTGGATCAATTTCACATGCGAATAAACCAGTGCTCGACTGCTTATTCATTTGTAAAATTGCAATCGAAAGTAACGCTTTAACCTAATGAATTTATTTATGTAATTCAAACGGCGTCGAATCTATCCAGACTTGACGTTTTACAAAGACTGAATTTATACAATGAAATTAAAACTAACTACGTTTCGGCGAAACATGACTTATTTCTTACTAAAAAAAAAAATACAAATCGTTCCTCTTTATAATATTAGTATAGATTTACTACCCACCTTCCTTAAAGACCGTCCACTGCAGAAGTAACAAATTTTGTTATTTTCCCTTTGTATTATTTTTTTTATTTAGTAACGAAGATTCGTATTAAAGCGGACGATTTTAGGCTACGAGATATCTTGCTTGCCTCATTACCGCTCTGTGAATACGATTGACGACGATACGAAAATATTTCAGACAATGCGGGCGGATCATCGAGCTTAGACATGGCTTACGACGAGGACTTGTCGTCCCGGGAGAGCCTGGCGAGCGCGGTGCGTGCGCGCGTGCAGCAGCGACTTGCGCGGCCGCTCTCCCTCATCGACGAGCCCAGCCTACCCGCACTCCTCTCCATCATCAAATCCAAAGCTTACTCCGCGGAATTCGACACTGCATTCCTCCGAAACGAGATGACCCAGGAAGATTCACCACTCGCCCAGATTAGGAAGCGTGTCTCTCAATCTAAAAACATCGAGAAAGTCGATTTAATAATTGGTACACAAGGGCCGCGGCGTGTGGTTAGCATGGCTGATGTTGTCTTTAATCGTCAACTTCCGCCAGTGGACCCCACTCCGGTCAACGTCATCGAGAATCCTATGAATGCAATGTAAATTAATCGACGAATGTTTTCCTTCAAGTCAATTATCTGTTATATCAAAATTGAACAACTTTATCATTTACCGTGCGCTTCCACTGACGACACATGTTGCTATCACTGTTTTTAAAGGTAGTGAGAGAGATGGCGAAATGTTTTTGTACACATGTGTCTGCAGTGAAAACTCGCGGAATCATCTTGCACTGGAGGAAGACACGAGTTATTGTATTATATTGTAAATAAAGTAGTGCTAAACTAGTGTAGGAAATGGTTGGATGACTTCACCACAATATCAGGTGAGTTTTGGATCAATTTCACATGCGAATAAACCAGTGCTCGACTGCTTATTCATTTGTAAAATTGCAATCGAAAGTAACGCTTTAACCTAATGAATTTATTTATGTAATTCAAACGGCGTCGAATCTATCCAGACTTGACGTTTTACAAAGACTGAATTTATACAATGAAATTAAAACTAACTACGTTTCGGCGAAACATGACTTATTCTTATCGAATTTACTGACATGTAACTTGTAGTATAATGTGATGAAGTTTGGATGAAAGATAATGTTGTATTGTAAAGTTAATTAGGATTGCTAACATGAGGGTATTTAAGGTCTTTCGTAGATTTTATCTGGAAATTAAGCTTGCTGAATGTAAATAGCGTTATTCTAGGTAAGCCTATTTCTCGATATATTTAGGTAAATTGTCTGAATATATTAGTGTATTGCGTTATGATTTATAGCTTCAGTAATGGTTTCAAGTATTTATCGTAATAAAATAAAAAAATATAAAAATGAAAAAAATATAAAAAAAAAAACAAAAAAAAGTTTAGCTTAGATGATTTTGTTGCGAACTTGGAACCATTTTATATGACTAACTGTACAGTAGAATACGGTATGATTGACATTCTTCAGTTTCTTTTTTCCTTTTATCCGCTTTTTACGTTAATTATATTGTGTGTATGCCTCTCTACATATTCACCCCCGACTGGATATACATAGACTTATATTTTGTTAAGGTTTACTGATATTATTTAACAGTTTTATTTTATTGATCTATCTGATATTTTGAACCTTTTATATTTGGACAATGATTTGATGAATTTCTTAATTATTATGTAATATAATTTTGCTCAGCAATTCAGCCATAGGAGAAAATCTCAATATCACTTTCTCATTAGATTTTATGATATTTCGCAACTTTGTAAATAGCTTACTTTTATTAAATTATCTACATTTAATGTAATGCCATATTCTTTTCAACAATATCAAATATATTGTAGTTTTTGATGACACAAATATAACTAATCCATATCATTTTATCTATAGTGATGTAAATATTTGCATCTTAACCTTTCTTCCTTATGATTCAAATACATTTTTTTAATCAATTTTCTCAATAATTGACAATAGATTTGACTTGAAATTTACAAAAATTTTAAGTCAAATCTATTGTCAATTATTTCTATTATACAAAAAATATGATTCGAAAATTCAACTTGGTTGTCTCGTGATCATTTTTTTTTCCGATTGTAAATTAACTTAATGTGTCTGGCTGGATGTATTACAGTTAATTTCAAGTAATATGGTTTCACTGTTGTTCCTGTTTTAATTGAATCAATCATTATCTGTTATCTTTACGAAATTATTGCGAAATACGGGTACTGAAAATATACAACTACCAAAATTCCAACCAAATAATTATACATACTGATGATACGTATACGATTTAGTAAGATTACATTAGATTAAGGTGTTAGATTCTGTAAATTTAAGGTCGAATAAGAATTAACCATCATCCTGTATGCATACGTCACCGAACGATTATAACTTTCACATTTCATGAACTGATTGGTGGAAATACGCAAACCAAATAAATCATTATATTCATTTATACTATAACCTTTTTCGGTCTTTTTTACTTTTGAAATACATTACTTTAATTTGCAATAAATCGTGAACTAATTGTACATAGTATATTGTTACTGTCACTTTAAAATACATTTTATAAACTGCCGAAGTTTACAATTTTTCGGTGACGTATATATAGATGAGTATGGACCGATGTTTGACGTAATTTTATCACATTTTTAAAACATTTAACTTAACACAATTGTCAGAAATTTGTACATAACTATCAGTCAGCATCGGTCCAGTGCGTATTCCCATACGATTGCGTGTAAACGCACACTAATTATTGTGACTGCAACGTTTTAAAGTTGAAAAAAACTTTTCCCGGTTATACTGAATTTATTTATCGTCACTGGGAATACGCTTAAATAAAATCCTTACTTAGCTATACTGCGGTAAAGGGTCAGGCGCCCAATATCAGATGCGCGGTAAACTCAATATTAAAAAAAACGAAACTTCGTTTCGTAAGTAATGATGAATTAGTCAATCATCTTTTTGCAGATTTTTTTAACGTATCGATCCAATAGTAAACTGGTTCTTTTTTATTTCTCCTTCGTTTTTTGACACGTGCCAAAAAACCGCATCTGGGCGCCTGTACAGGTAACACTTTCGTTACAGAAACGTGACTTAAAAAAAAATTTGCGTTCGAACATAATTTGTGCATTTATTTAGCATTAAAATTTATGAGTTATTTTATTTTAGAATCGATCAAAATTATTTCTTTGGACAGTTTTCTGAGTCCTATTTAGTTTGGTCCTTGTCGATCAATGTTCTCGGGAGAAGAGCGGTAGGAGCGTAGAAGTAGGTTTGATGTTGCAAACTATTGTATACGTAGAAAGTATGTACGCGAAGTGGTAGCTTGTAGATTATTATCTTAGGATTACTATTGTAGGATTAATTGTTATATTTGCTTACTTTTTGATTTGCGTAGATTAACAACAAAGTAATGGCATTACGTACAATGAGTGTATTGTAAGTAAAAGACAGTGTTAATACTGTCTACTACTGTACATCAACGTACAATAGGGGTAGGGATATACTAGCGTGTCGCGTCATGAAGAAGGAATCCCAGTATTAAAGAATGTTATGTCACAACGAAGCCCATCGTGGCGTGGCACCAATTTGGGCGTTCCTACCCTAAGTGACGTGTGAACCCTTAGCTGCATAAAATGCATTTGCCCTACCCACGCAGTTTCCTTAGATATTATTAAAATTTATATATACAATAGGTTATCTTTAATATTGTTTGGACTGTGATCTATTTTACGAAATTTTTTATTTTAAATCTGTTATTATATTCCAAAATATTTACTAAGTTTTCATTAAATTTTCTATCATTGGCTGTAAGTGTATAAGATACATCCATTTCTATATCTATTTACTTAACTTGATGTGATCTTTCATATTTTAGGTTATAAAATTTAGGAGCTTATATTACCCCAGGTAGTGTTTACTTCGAATAGACCAAATATGTATTTTTCGATGTTTCTATTATAATGTAATACGAAAATATCCCTATGCATTTTCCACTGCGATGGAGCAAAATTATTCCCGCCTGGCTGTAGGTACCTATTGTTCCTCTAATATAAACCGCTTGCAAATATTATTTTGCAAATAAAAATATTCAATTCGCGAATTAAGATAATTTTTTGAATATCACTTCTTAATGTTTAGTATATCGATGTACGTAGTTGTACCAACATATACTCATGTATTTTGTCTTAATTTTGATAGGATTTTGATCAAACAATTGAAAGATGCCATAACTTTACCATTAATAATGTCTCACGTTTCTCTAACAGTCTCAACAGTGTGTGTTCCAATGTGGTACACATTTACTACTAACTACTGTGGCAGGTCATACGAACGTATTCAAATTTAAACTATTATTTCAGTAATCGTGACTGGTAAATTTTCAATTAAATGTCATACGCAGAACCCACATGAGACAGTAAAAATAGTTTGCAAAACGTTTTCCATACAAAACCCTCAAAGTACAATCCCACATTATCATAACCTTTGCGTTTACTCTAAAATTGTCTTAATCCTATCAAAAAATTACGTAATCTTAAAATTAGATTTTTAAATATTAATACGTAAAATAGTTACTAGCGTAAGTTTTCTTAATAATTTACGGAAATAAAAAGGTCACACATGTCCTCAATCATTTTGTGCATGCCGTTTATCGAAAATGAAAAAAAAATGTTTTTAGAGACGTACAGAATAAAATAATTACTAGCAATAATACTACCAAATAATTACTTTCCTTCCTTAGGGAACAGATCAAAATGGCAAACTGTACTTTGCTCTGGTGTTACACGAGTTCCGTTAAATCGAGTTCTCTCCATTCTCTACTACTTGCACAGAATGATTGTTGACATTATTTGACTAAATTGTTTCAGAATATTACAGACTTACCAAATTCTTTTTTTTACCTACACAAATACCTCATTATAATTTATAATAGTACTTAAATTTTAATTTAGTATCTTAATGTTTGATTTAATATCAGGTAATAGCTTTAATGTCAACATCATAACGTAAAAATAAGATAAAACAATAGTGCTGTTAATTTCTCAATAACAATTTACATACAGTGATGTTTTTTGATCATCGTCATTTTTCATGATGTTTTTTGATACTCTGTCAAAATTTACCTCAGCACAATAAAATGAAACTTAGAACATTGAGGACATTTCTTTTACCTGATATTTAATCATTTCTATAAAAATTCAATTAAGTGAACATTTCATTTTGATGGCATTTATTTAGAACATTATTAAGTTTTTATCTCATCCTTTATTGAATCTAGGATTCTCTGAACTATTACAACATTAATGTTATCTTTAGAATTAGATTATTGCGAATATCTAGACTAAGTCTTCGTCATTTAAGATATCAATATAAGATTGTGTGCTCCGCTTTTGTGTCGAATGAACCGCTAAACAGATCCGCCGTGAATCCAATGTTTGTAGCACACTTTCGTGAAGCCAATAGGAATTGATGCGAATACAATTTCGATATAAAACCAGTCGTGCGTTTGGTTTAATTTAGCGAACCATATATCAGCTAGATTATAGAACGAAACCTAAGCGAACATCAATAAGAATTCCTCGCGGTACGTTTCACCTTGGTACCGGATTGCTATCACGGTAGTGTGCTAGAGGCGTTATAAATATGCTGTTGCAGAATAATACGGATGTTAAATTAGTTTCATATTTTAATACTCGCGTGTAGGCAAAGTGAGTCAAAGACAGAGAGAAAGATAAAGCCAAGGTCATAGGTCTTTAGGACCATCCAAAACCCGACTCTCGCCGTACTCGACTTGAGTGATACGAAGAGGCTGTGCTCACGTTTCGGTTGGCACTAATGACTTATGACACAGTGGATCCACAACTAGCTACAACAATAACGCGATTATGTGTTTTCTTCTGAAATCAAAATGTATAATGATATTCAATCGTCTTTTAAAACATAATTAAAGTTGGAAATTAAAAATAAAGTTGATGCCAAATCGATAGAATGCAATGATCTTATTGGAAGTGAACATTTTAAAACTGTTTATGGCTAGGACTAGCAAGTCTTTGGCGTAAATGATTCAAACATTTGACAAATTTTTCGGTCTCGTGGTTAGTTACATAACTTGTTTGATCTGTATTGAAAAAACCTTAACTAACCTCTTAAATGTTCACTTTATAAATGCCATTTCAAATTTATTTGAATGATTATCGAGATTTAATTCATAGTACAGGAATCCGTATTATTCTGTCGTCAGTATTCATTACAGTGTGTATCCTCTGTCGAAACAATTGTATTACAATATTCGATCAACAATAATTATATTTTCTCGAAGATTACAATGTATTGTCATCTCTATTAATTCCTCATTATCTAAAGAAACAGGGACAAGGATATGTTTTAACATCTTTGCCACCAACTCTCGTGGCGAGCTAACCTTCCTCAGAAAACATCGTAATAGTATCGAACATAATATGATACAAGTGTTTCGGCAGTAAAATTTCAATAAAAAAACTATTGTTGAAATCGACTAGCAGCTGTTCCTTCGCATAAAAGGCCTAACTGTTAGAATTAGCTTATAGCGTTTATCGTATCCTTAAGATTTAATTGTAATTATAGTACTTTTATCCCACTGGCGCATTTCATCTCAGTTTTGCCACGTTCTTTTTTTGCACACGGGGTAAATCTTCCCCACTGTTTGGTGGAAATAATGTTTTGTGAGATTTGACTCAATAAAGCCCCACCCTCCTCGAATACGAAAAGAATGGCCCCCTTCGATCTCCAAAGCACGCATCGAAATGCCAATGATGCTGCTCTCGTGTGTCTTCATCTTTAACACGGCTAATAGCTATTCGAAAGTTAGTTTATTACTTACTTAAAATATACTCAAAGTTACACCGAAATTATCAATCTCATAAAATATCTTTCAGTCGTAAATATTATACTCTTTACTAAGAATTCAAAGAAACAAAATTACTATTTTATTGTCTTAAATTGCCATATAGAAGATAAATATCAATTTTGAACATTCAGTGTGATAAAATTGACCTTGATTTTATAAATATTGTTAATTCATACCGTCGTTTTCGTTACTTTATACTGTTACGAAAATGTTATAATACAAAAAAATTACAATAAATAACCCAATACATAAAAAACCAATAGACTTATAATAATCTGTCGTCGAAGAAACAAAGTGTAGAAGTGAAAATCGGTTCAGTCGTTTAGGTTCTAAGTCGTCACCAAAACTGACTTACCTGCAAACAAACAAAATTCATAGAATCAAACTTACATACGCCCTTTTCAGTCAGTCATAGAGAAACGCGCCGGTGAGATGAAAGTACTATGCAAAATCTTATTATAATCAATACTTTGACTGTTTAAGTTAATTTCAAGTTTAATGCTATTATTTTAAGTATCGTTTAGTTATTACCAAGAACAAATTTACGTTCATTTTAACGTTATGATCTGTTTATCAAAATATCTCAGTATTGAGGCCTGTAAAAGTATCTATTTCCACTTGGCCGTATGAAGCACGCAAGCGGCGCGATATCGCGTTACGACGCCATAGCATCGGTGTTAAATTTGCATTGGCGCGTCCGCGGCTGTTGTACAAAATAACAGCTATGTACGACTAGAGTCACGCGGCTAGTGGGCAAGTTGAAATAGATGTTGAATATCACAATAACCAAGTATTTGAAACGACAAGTTGGGGACAATGTTACGGTTGTAATAATTGGTGTGTTGTATGGTAGGGAAGGTCTTAAATTTTGATATGTATCAGTTGAAGGTCAATGCTACCAATTTGTATTTTGACAAGACAAATTGTGAGAACTGTAAATTGCATATCTAATGAATTACGTCCATAAATTCAATTTCAATATACTTACTGATGTCTTACTTTACAAACTTTCTGAAGGAGTCAATTCCAAAGTATTTAAATCAATTTAATGGAATGTTAACCTGTCGAAATGAATGTTAAATTTTTTGAAATACATCTCCCTTGGAAATTGCGAACTCTACTGTCTTAAATCTCTAAAGATATTGAATGGCGTTTTTTGATCGAATTCATTCGATACGCAATTTACAGAGTCCTTTTGTCTGCGAATCAAAGGGTAACGGTAATGTGCCAACTCAAAGAATAAAGACCCGATGAAAAAAATATTTAGCAAATCGCTAGGTTTTTTACATGGCCTTTTTTGGCTTACAGTCTTACAAATAAACGCGGTATAAAGTTAAACTTGGCAAAATATTAGTACAAATTTTGCTTATTAACTTTATACCGCGTTTATTTGTAAGGTTGTTAATGTTTAGTCATAAGTTGAAGTTATTTTTATTAAATCAAAATATTAGCAACAGCAAAATTGTCATCAATAAAACATGTCATGCGATACAAGATAGATACGAACTTTCACAAGTAAACTTTTGAATTTAATGTATTAAAATAATTTTAACTTCAATTTTGGTATACTCAAAAAAGCATATAATTATCAAAGTGGTGTGGTACGAATTTGATGAGAAGTTCAACTGATGATTGCTGCGTTTCAATCCTTGGTTATTAACATTATACTATCTTTTTTGTCTAACTTACTCATAATAAATAAACGATGTTCTATGTAGCAACCGAGTTTTTCCTTTAATACCTGATGCCTGTTCATTCCTTTGATCCTTGATTTGTAATAAAGTTCATCGATTATGTTAATACTATAATTATATATCTTTAGCCCGCGAGTTACTAAGTAACCTATGTTATGCTCTTCCAGACTATGTTGTACATCTGTGCCAAATTTCTTCAATATTCGCTAATCCGTTTTAGAGATACGCAGTAACAAACATCCATTCATCTAAACTTCCGAGTTTATAATAATAGTATGAGTAAGGAGGCGCCACTGTGCCACGGTTAACAATGTGCTCGTAATTAAATTAAAATTAACCAAATACCGGTGTTACGAAATGTGATAAACTACATAAATAGTGCACAAATTAACTTCATTAACAGTGCCGGATTAAGCCAGCGCATGCTCTGTAAATTCTGTCTAGGGGCCCTTGGATTGCTTTAGGTTTTCAAGTTGAAGGTATTAAATAAAAAAAAAAGTGTTAATCAGTGGCGTAGCGAGCTTATCTCGCACCCTCGGCACAATACCTTTTCTCGCATGGAGCTAAAAATTGAAAGGAATGTTCCACACACTATTATACACCACACAAAAGTCCCCATCAATACCACATTCGGAAAAAATATTCAAGGTCAAAGAAGACGAAGCAAAATTAGGAACGTTTTTAATTAATCAATGAACGTTTTTACGAATTTTTCAGAAATGCCTTAAAAATAATTATTCACGTTTAAGTTATGATCTAACGTAGGTATATGGTTTCGGTGGGCTCCCAATTTTAGTGGGGTTCTAAACTTTCAAAAGATTACCTAACTATTATTTTACTTCCTTAAACTCTGTCGTTGATAATTCTTAAGTGTGATCACGAGGGTCGTGGAATCTCCAGAGAAACGCAAAGGAGATAAAATTCTGTCGTTTTGTCTGTGTGTTTGTGTGCGCTAATCTCAGAAACAGTTTAACCGATTTGGATTTCATTTTCACTGTCATGTTGTAATAAGCACTACTTAACATTTAGTGTTATTTTAGTGTATAAAAACATACTGTATTAATTGAAAACGATAAGTTATTGTAAATTGCTATATAAAGGTATATCTATTATAAAATTAATCGATCCTATGAAATAGACCACAATTACAAGGAGCCTGGCACTTTGCGAGGATGTGGGCAACCCCTTACTTTTCCAATACCTTCCTCTACCTCTGCAACCGTGGCACAGTGTCGTTAGTTCGCGGCAAATTTAATTCAATTTTGATGGTTCAAATCAAACAAATGCATATCCATGTATTGGTTTATACTGTAGCGCTTTTACAAGGAAACGCTTTTTTTATCGCACGGTGTTGCATTTTAAATATTAGGTGATCGTAACTAACTGGAGTGCTTTTAAAGCATTTGTGGCTTAAGAACCGCCGACGCCGAATTTTAACGACATCAAAATAACGCCTGCACAAGCAGCGTAAGCGGGCATAGGTATTTACTTATTTTATTTAAGTCCCGACTCTTATTTATATGCTCTTTGACTAGTATGCTCTTTGATATCCTTGTAACTCTGTATTCTATTCACCCCAAAATTCCATGTTATTCATTAATTCCTATAAGATTCCAGATATTGTTTATTCATAATCGTATATAGATTTATTCTTTCTTGCTGAGCTTGTTGGTTCGGGGTAAGGCTTGTGTGTGGGTATACATAGCGGAGAGATTTAAAATGAGTGACCTATCCGAAACGGCGTCGGAAGAAAGTGGGTCCCCGTTAGTCTCTGAAACCCTCAACGCAAATGCTCAGTGCCCTTCTCCCATTCAAGAACCTGAAGATATAAAGTCAGATAAATCTAGCAGGTTAGTACCCCTAGTAAAATAATGTCGATGTTATTACTCTTTCTATATAATGCATAGCCGACAGCATCGGCATATAGTGTATGCAATGACTTCTAATGAAGTCTTAATAATAAATGTATTCAAGACGTAATCACTTGTTTTATGTATTTCTATAAATGAAAAAGGTGCTGGAAATGTTATACAGCCATTCAGGGTATATAGGTAAGTGGGGCAATGAATCTCCCACTGCCTCATATTTGATATTTCATACACTGCTTGATCAGTATCTCTTTATCAGTATATCTTTATATCTTCACACTGTATTAACAATTACATTTGTGTTATGTATTATAGTTGAATTTGTCACTAAACATATTTCAGTTGACTATTAAAAATATTAACAGTAATATAATTGTATTGATCATGCACATCTAGTTTTTGATTTTAGTGTATCGTCTGAACCGCAAATAATGGCTCAGTTTGACGGCAAAGTTCAAGAACTTGGTAAGTTGAACAGTATCAAAATTTGTAGTTTTATTTTGCACAGTAATAATTAATGTTTCTTACTTATTTTTGCAGGAGTACAAACAGATTTATCGTTTCCTTTAAATCTCCCTGATAATGTGCAAAATGTATTAAATGCATATACTGTAATGGCAGAGGTAAGACATTTTTGTCTACTTTACACTTTTTATTTAGAGTTCTAGCGAGCTGTGTATTAAGCATTAAAATTTAATAAAAAATCACATTACATTAAAAATGTTTTACACTTATAAATATATATTGCCAACTATCTGACACATAATAACATTTCTAGCTGAGCGATGTGGAGTCACCATCTAGCGAGACAGTATTGATTGATTCAAGTGGGTCCGAATATTTACAGCCGAACCCACTCTTCAACTATGACATACCTTCGCCACCATTGACTGACGAGGACCTGCAAATAGTAAGTTCTCTTAACCAAGTCTTATACCTACATACTTGACACATGCAAAATATTTTCAACTCGGCCTTCTTAAGTAAAGTAATGAGCCAAACAGTAGTTACAATTTCTTTTTACAGAATCATGCATGTTTATTACACAACTATACTGATACTATAAACAAGTTTGTAAATTAAAGTTTAGCTATACTAATAAATATGTGTACCATTATTAAGTGTATGAAAAATCCCTTAAAACCAGCTTAATTCTTAATTACATGACCACAACCATATATCTTACTAATATTGGGATGTGAAAGTTTGGATTAGTGTTTGTTACTAAATATCTCAAGAATGGCTTGATGGACATTTTGACATATAGATATAGAACATAGTCGGGAAAAAATTATAGACTGCTTATCAAGTTTTATTTTTATGACTGTGCGGACTAAATCAGCAGCGACAGCATTTATAATAACCACTGTAATATCTTGCATGTGAAGTGTATGAATTAATGAAGAAAAAGTGTATGAGAACAGAAACAATTAGTAAATATTTAACATAAATTTTCAGTTGTATGAGTCCTTGTCTAGTGAGGAATTGGATGCTGAAGTTTTCCAAAGAGCCCTTCAAGAATATAGAGGTTTATCACCCCCCTCATCCGACATTGAAAGTCAAATGGTAAGTTGTATTTTGTAACTGTTCATCTAGTTTTTAGGTAGTTACTCAATTTGTGCATCATCATCAACCTGCCTTTTAGGTAGTTACTCAATTTGCCTCAAACAACCTCAAACCTGCCTTTATCCCTACAAAGGGTTGCACAGTGCTGCATACATCTGTTATCAGTCGTCATATCTGAAACCACTCCCTTCTTAAGCACCCTATAACACAATTCATTCATACTTTTTTTGGTCTTCCTCTACCGTTCCCATCCATACAATTTCTCAATAAACTTAGACTTTATAATTAGTTATTTAATATGTGCAGAATCATTAAAAGATGTGAAAGATTACATGTGAAAGATGTGTAACCCAGTAAAGGGTTTAAAAAACATAAGCATGTTGTAATAAATTTAATGAATGGGTAAATAATTAGCATTTTTATTATAGATACCTGACAACTTGGAGGTGTTGGAAATCAGCACGGATAAAAAGGAAACGGAGGATTCAAACAATGATTAAGACTAAAGATATTAATAATGTTGGTTTTCATTACCACTTGCATACACATATTGTAGTCTATTTAAAGTAATAATACCCAGAGTTTAAGATACTACTCTATTATAACTTAAGATAGTTAACAGTATGTTATACAAGATATTACTACATAATACTTATGTAAAGGTCTGATCTCTAATTGTGATATTATTCCTTAAAGCTCTAATTTACGTAGTTGTACATAATAATAATATGTTGCTGTTAAAATATAATAAAGCAGTAACAGTATCATAAGGAAAAATGACTGATTAACTTTTATTTTATGAAATACAAAAGGCAGTAATGTTATGATGTAAATCTTTATTTTGGGACATGGTAATGTAGGGTTATACCTATCAAAACCCCCTCGGTGGCCATCCTCTAGTGATATTAATGAGGCTCCGGGATCTCCGGTGGAAAGTACTGGTGCCCCACTGCACTCAGCTACTGCGCTTCCCAGAGAGCATACGCTCCATTTATAGATGTTACGGCAACATGAGACCACGCCATGTTTCCGTCTTGCCTTGAATCGGATTTCATAAGTCAGCGTCCCCAACCTGACTGACTACCTAGGATCCCAAGATTATTGTTTTGTATCTGATATAGTAGATCTTTCTTTAATTCCGTATTTTTAGAGATTCAATAATTACTTTTTCTCAATTCTTAATATATAAAACAATTACTGAACAAAGGGGATTTGATTATATCCAGAATTTTTACTTGTTTATTTTTTTTATAATTTAAGACATGAGTTGTTCTTGATTGGCAAATGTGTTCATTGTACCACATATTATAATCAAACTTACATAAATAGTGTTGTGTATGAAATGTGATGTAGAATATAATTTGTGGGTAAATGAATAATAAAAAAAAATATAATTGTGATTTTATTTTGTATGTGATTTTGGGACAAAAATCTATTTTTTAAGATTATTGGTTGTATTATTATGATTGTCCCAAAAAATTGTATTTTAGTGTTGATTTTTCAAATAAACATATTTATGAAAATCATTATTTTATTCTATCATCCTTACAAAATATAAGCTTATTTTAAATTTAAATTTTAAAATCAACTAAAACAATGAGATAACCTATCAGCGCGGCAGTCTATTTTTAGGTATTTCTATTAAGTATTGAAATTTCCAAATAACTCTTCAAATTAAAAGAAAGAAGTGATTTTGATTATTGGAATCTATCAAATCAAAGCAAGTATAGAAATGAACTTTGAGAATCACTGAATAAATACTAACAACCAATTATTTTTACAATCACCTTTTACTTTCAAGTTTTATAGTTAACTAACTCTAACAATCCAATGACGGCTGCCTGAAATATCACAAGCGATATCTAACATTTGTTAGTATAGGCGTTATGTTTCTCTGATATTAAAACTTGGAAAACGCGCTGCGCCCAATATGCGTCTTCTTGTCGTGTTTTTGGCGACATGGTTGTCAAAGGTAAAAATATTGCACCTTATTATTAAGATAAAGCTATAAAATAATAGCATGCATCCTTAAATAGCTAAATATTTAGTAGGCCTAATTCTAAACATCATTTTTCCTTGAGGATACTCAAAAGACCAAAAATAAAATCATGATAGCTAATAATACTTTATTATAAACTAGCTGGTGCTCGCGACTTCGCCCGCGTAAAATTATTATAAAAAAAAACTATAGCCTATGTTACTCACAGATAAATTACCTTTCCAATGGTGAAAGAATTTTTGAAATGGGCACAGTAGTTTTTATGTGAATCGAATACATACAAAAATACAAATCTTTCCTCTTTATAATATTAGTATAGATATAGATATAGAGTTTAGGTAGGCATTAATAAAAAGAAATAATTGTTTAAAACATAATATTTACATGAATATAAGTGCGGCAGTCGGGTTTGCGTAGAGTGAGGGTCGCGGTCACTTCAGCAACGCAACCTCGCACCAACTGACGACGCCGTACGATGAGATCGCACCAATGGAAGCCGAAGACGGGTTCCAAACCTCTACCATCATCGCCGGTCTCATGCCGGACTCTTTCGGCGAGATGTTCAACTTTCTTGACGGCGATAGTTTCGGCATAGGTTTGTGATTTGTTTACATTTTATTCTTGTCCAAATTATTTAAATTTCTCACTAGATAACCAGATGTTAAAATGTCTTATGCCTCGCTTCGTCTGCCAACAATGCAGAAGTACAGTGCGATTGATGTGGGATATTTTGATTAATTCCAATAAGCTATTAAACGTTTAGGTCCGATGCACGAGTTCGTTTACGGTTGGCAGGCGATAGTAAATACGATGAGTATGAAAAACAACGTGGAGGTCCGCAAGCGAGCGGGGCTGCAGCGCTTCGCACTCGCCGGCATCAATGGAATCACGCTCGTATCGCACATCGGCGTCACCGAGATTATGATCAATGGCACCCGCTCCTATTGCTTCGGCGGTGTCTCTAGGCCGCCTGGACGACGCAGTGTTATATGCAAGGTTTGTCTGAAATAGATTCATGTTTGATAAAAAATATTCACGTATCATTCATCGAGGTGTCACTTCATAGTGCCCGTGTTAGCTGCACTATATTGGATTGTAACAAAAGACAGATGTTTCGTGTAGGGTGCGATGTACCAGGAGGGTAGGTTCTCATGCCGCGTGCCGTTCCTGCGCTACCCGACCATGCTGGGCTACCGATACTGCATTGATAAGTACGCTGCGGTCAACACTCTAGACGGTACTTATAAAAGTGAGTGCGCCTCAAGTAATCATAATGCATATGTTTACTTCAATATTATACCTGAAACTGTATAAGACCATTTTTGTGTGGCAGCTACGTACTGCGCCCGAGGGGAGTCTGTGCCCAAATTCCACTACGACTACATCTGCGAGCGGCGAGATGTTAAGATCAAACACGTCAATATGACGGATCCCAACGAGCGATTCAACGTACGCAATCCGGTGGTACGCCGCGCGGAGTACTACAGGGCTCCATACGACATCCTGAAAGCATGTCCCGACTGGTCGGTTGTATATTCTCACGAAATAAATATATAAGTTGGTGGCAACTATTGTAGTCAACCCATTTGTTGAATGGAATGTTTTTCTAGCAGACTTTTGTGATGGTAAAACAGGTACGGTTGCAATCTGCGCATCGCGCCGGAGTCCATGCACCAAGAGCTGCCGGCCGCGCTTCTCGACGCCAACGAAACTGCCTTCGTCGGCCACGGCGGCAAGTACTGGCTCGCTCTCTACTACACACAGGTTTCTCGATATCTCATGCTTTATTTCTTCTTATTCTTCTCAGTTCTTAAGTATTGCAGTGTAATTAGACCCGTCCTAGTTCGTAAAGGACAGATATTACTCTGGCCAAGTGGTTCGGAACGTCCGAACGTCTTTGCTCTTGTGTGTCTACAGCAGACATGCATGACGTCTCGACGTCTAACAGGTCATATCAACGTCTTGTTAATTGAAATCACTTTATATTATAGAAAATCTAATCAATAATTACTACAATTATATTAAGTACATTACTTAATTTCATAGGTCTAAATACGCGTAATTTTTTATCTTAACTGCAGTTATGTTGGTTTGTTTCAGCTTGCAACTTACGCAATATACTTCCAAGCTCATGGCGAGTACCCGTGGCAGTCTAACCGACCTATCGTCTCCGTCGATAAAGGTTTGCTGGAGTATTTATATATATGCGCTTTAAACTTTCCCACCCCCCCCCCCCCCCCCCCCCCCCCCCCCCCCCCCCCCCCCCCCCCCCCCCCCCCCCCCCCCCCCCCCCCCCCCCCCCCCCCCCCCCCCCCCCCCCCCATAATTTAAAAAAATCAGTTCATCCTTGTTGATTTTATTTATTACAAGCTTATAATGTTATATTTGTACAGGTGGCATATGGGAGCAACTGCTGAAGGCAAACATCGGTCCGGACATGAACCTGCACTACAATCTAAACGGCATCTTCAATCGATACCCAGGAGGGAACGTTGCACCAGATCTGATGCGCAATGAAGTACAGGTCTGTTACTATAGCTCTATTTTACAAAGTGATTTTAAAAAATACTTCCCGTTTTTATGATTGAGTGTTGCAGCATACGTATTACGTACGTACGTATAGAGATAGAAATATTGTTCCCAGGTGCAACCAGCCAACTTTAGGTCTGAAAGCCGAGATGGCGCGCCGGAAGACCTCATAATTGGCAACGCGCATCTTGTCAATGGACCGGGTATGCCTAGACCTCCTAAATGATACCTGAAATAAATTTAATTAAATAACTAACCTTTGCCTGACAAACATCCAGCCAACTATCCAAACGAATTATGAAATGAATTATGTAGTATGAAGTATGATTAATCAACTTCTAAACTAAAGCAAGGACTTTTTAATTTTCCAGGTGCCGAGACAGGAAGTGCCAATTACAACAAATTCATACACGACTCCCAAGTACAAGCCACTTTCGATCACTCAAAGAATATATAATTTTTAGTGCATTCTTTCAATTTTTATTTCAATAAAAATAATTACATAATTTGTGAATTGCTTTATTATCCTATAAATATCAAATTTTCAGAGCGAAATTATTTACTAAAATAATCAAATCTAGTTCAGAGTACAATAAAATCATTTTGTTGTTCACATCGAACCGTTAGTTCCATCCAAGTCCAAGTTCGCAGCAATTCATTTTCAGGTTTATGTTGCAATTTTCCCGCCTCTAATATGAAACTTGTCACCACAGATTACAAATCTTATACGTAAAAAGAATGAATGGTGGCTAATAGCGCGCGAGTACATGACTTCCTAGTTGGCACTTGGTTCCTCTACTACAAGTGAGGTAAAATGCAGCCTCTGCATACCTTCAAGTCTCATCGAAATCTAAAACTGTGTTTAGCACAGCACAGAGTCTCATTTGAAATACCGCGCGCTTTTAAAAAATATTTTGAGACGGGAATCATCGCTTAAAACCATAGAGTATTTTAAATAAGAAAGTTGATTCCAAAATAATTAAAAACACGTTTATACATAGTATGTAATTAAAAATCATAAACTTAGTAACTTAAATTACTTTTCATAACTCGCTTATCAAAATTCGATAAAATAATCAATTGTTAAGTAGTGGCACGATTGTTTTATAATCTGTATCTCATTTATTCAATGACTCAAAAGTTATCTGTGCTATTGTCTTACATCCTCACTTCCTTCCTCTGTGCCATTTCTTCCATTCCATATTTATGTACTCGATTTCTTGCGATGGATGGAGATGAGTAGTTTTAATTAACATTTGTAATCCTGTCCTCGCACTGCAATAAGTAATTTGTGGAGGATTATTTAATTAAGACGATTTTTCGCAATTTCTATCAAGAATCAGAGATCAGCACGTAAATTGGCAGCGCAAAAGCAGTGACCTTATTTTAATTTCTTCATTACTGCAACGATTGTTACGGTTAATATTATCGATTTTAGACTTTTTGTGCAAGATATTGTTTTATGCCGTTTGATTTACTAGTGTGTGAAGGTACGGGCGTTGAAGAGACGATTTTTTTGTGCCATAGTGATATATAAGGTACGTATTAGATAATACAATACTGTAATGATAAATACTACGACCTCTTGGGTCTATAATAAAGTAAGATTTTCGTGTCTATAAATAGAGACCAGCTGTAGTTACTGCGCACCAGCGTACGACCATAATGTCTTTATTCAAAAAGAACAATGAAAAATACTTTCCAATGTCTTGTAGTAGGGTAGTAACGTACTAAAACATTGTTCATAACTTTGTACAAAACGTTTGTTATCATAAACAGTCAAATATTTCCATAAGAAAGCCAATGACATTCAAAAATGAAACCAACATACTTCCTGACCTGCAATGTATTGTCAGATGTTGGCCCATTCTTTCTCAAAATGCCTTTTTGTGTTGTAAAATATAAATAAAAAGCAACGATTTTACTGTATTTAAAATTTTTAATAATCACAGCACAAATAATTTAGAGAAAACCTCCATTTGATACATTATTTGTATTACATTGCTATTTAGAAAAAAACATCTATAGAGTTCACCTAATTCTTGATATATATTTCAATTTTGATAATAACTAGTGAACCCAACTAGATGACTTTTTATAAAGAGTAAGAACAAAAGTCAAAAGGGTATATCAAAATGATATGATAAACTACCTTTTTATATCAAACTTAGGCTATTCTAAAATAGCATTGAGCATATGATCATGCAATTCTAATATTGAAATATTTGCAATGAACAAGCTATTTTAAATTAAAATAACTATCTATGGTACAATGACGACTGAATTTGTATTAGACTGAACTTAATTCCTAAAACTTTAGGCTTTATAGGTAACAAAAGAACTGATTAAGAAACATGCCTGTGAAACTAATTCCCTCCTATTAGTTAATTAACGAAAATGTTTACTGTTTATGCAGAGGGAGCCGTGTCTTGGGGAAAAAGCACCCCGGGCACTACGGTGGCCCCAGAAACACCAGTGCCAGCGCCCCATCCACCAGGTAAGTGTTCACTTGTATTTTAAGTAACAATTATTAGATCTTTTAAACATCTACTCTTTTAAAAATAGGTTCGCTTGTTATAATAAATTTAGTATATAGAGGTTAGAATAACAAAGTGCCATTAGTTCATAGTTGTTTAGAAAATACTTTTAAACTCTAATGATTTAGGTGGGTTAGGACCCAATTTGCGATAAAGTTATTTTAATATTGACAACTATTATTCAGCCATATTGATAGCACAAGCTTTATCTACAGTTTCATTATCCTAGAGTTATGTATGCATTGTCACCCGGTGCACATTGAACACTGTTTGAACTTTTACTACATAACCCCGAAATAAGTTAAACTTTCGTTTTAACTCTGACTGCCGCTGATTGATATTACGTACATCATTGTGGTTATTTGTTTTACCTTTAAAATTAGTCATAGTGTGGTAAGGTTGACAACATATGTTTAACCTAAATATATTTGTAACACTAAGATTTTTATGGTAAGGTACTTAGCCTTTTGTAGGTAAATTTTAGCCTAACTGGCATTACATTCCATTGTTTTCTATAGCTTGAATGGATAGACCAATCTAGATATATTTCTATTACTATTTAAACATCCTTCAGGTTTTAGAAATAGTCACTTTGTGTTATGCTTTGTCAGAATGAAAGTTGAATTTGGACATTTTTGTTGATTGACTTATAACTGTTGTTTGGTTCAGTTAATCTTTCATCCTTATCTTATCTTACTTCTTACGAATGCAAAAGTTTTCATTTATGGACAGATGTTCGCTAGAGTTTGTAGCCTAAACTGCTGAATGGATCTCAACGAAAATTGTAATCTGCATCGATTCCACTGGACTTCTTTAGGTCACTTATTTTTTATTTGTCATTCGGACTCGGACAGATTTGTGGGCAAAAGCTAGTATATATCTTCATTGAAGTGAATTAAGTTATTGTTTTATTTACATACTTTTGTTTAAATTTACAGAATGTATAAATGTGTTGTTAATTCATATAATTGTGAAATTAATATTGATGTAAATTATCATGTTTTTCATACTATAGTACTTTTTATTTACATTCATATTTAGAAACTTGATGACAAAACATTATTTATAAAATATAATATTGGAATACCATGGCAATGAGCTCACAGAGAACAATAATTATTGTTAGGTGGTGCAATTATATTATTTAATTATAGTATTTAAAAATGATAACCTTTGGAATGCTGGTTTTATCACAAATAACTTATTTTAGTTTTCGGTATTACTGTACTTAGTTTCTTGACTCTGATCACATATTCAAAATCAATATGTTTACTCTCTTTATCTATAACAATTATCTAAACAGCAGCTACAAGGTTAGATATAGATACAAAGGATTCAAAGTAAATTGCCTTTGACACTACAAAGATCAAGGCTAGTGATCTCGAATACTGAAATAGGAGAGCTTGTATATTAAATATTTAAATGGATGCCTCATGCACCACTAGTTTAAACTGTGCAGTTTACTGATAGTTATAACTGAAGATGTGACGTGGGCTTTATTACAAGTTCAGTGGGGACTTCACAGTAAGGTTATCACGTGTCTTGAGAGCAGTTACTGAGACGTAGTTGGTTTGGCTGTTATAAACAAAACACAATTGACATCAATCATCAAAGAAATTACGTAGCGTGAAAATGACATGTCGACGCGAGAGGCCGCGCTCCTTGTAAATCAATATAAAGAGCGCCGTTAACCAATCAATTGTCGTTATTAATATTTGCAACGCAGTCATTTGTTTCTAATGTTCTTGTACTTTTATATAATGTAATGTGGAATTCATAGATTTTATTTATGTACTAACATCTCTTGTTACGAAGTGTGTTTTGGTTAAACACAAAATATAATTAACCGAACATGATGAAATAGCTTTGCATTTGAAATTAAGTAGTTAAATCGACTCAGTACTATTCGCGCGTTTTTAAAGCAGGTAGCAAGTGTTGCCTTCGTTTTTTGTTTTTAATAAAACGATTTGCTTGCTGTGTGACATTAGATTTTTTTATTATTTAGACTTTTGACATTGTTTCGACTTTGGCCTTGCAATGCAAATCTGGTTTAACAAGTAATAAAAAAAATATAATAGTTGATCTTTGACAAAAAATAAAAAAAACGCAATTTTCAAATTAATTAATGTCATTGATGTGTTTAATTAATAATTAAAAGTTATGCGTAATTGTATAATTTTAATGACGTCATTATATAGGTATCTACTTTCATTGCGGACTTCACATAACCAATGCGTTACGTCATCCATAAACTATAATCACTCCAATTGTGTACTCACGAAACGTAAACAAGTCCTATTAAGGGCTCTTTATTAATAACATATAAAATAACCTCAAAAATATACGATTATTATATCATAAATCATACAGTTTTAAGCAAATATTAAAAACTAATTCCTTATTTATTAAAAAAAATATAGCTATTTGCTAATAGTGTCTATCGTGAAACTATACGGTCTGGATGAATTGTCGTAAAAAGGGGTATAAAGTTTTCTCTTCACGTATAAATATAATGATAAAATAGCGAGTAATGGAGTTTAAAAGTATAGTTTATTTAAGTGTTTACTAGTGTTATTTTGTTTTAATATGTATATTGTTTGTTATAATAAAGGTGGGTGATGAGCGGCGCGCGTGTTGTTGCAGGGGTGCTGGAGATGACGGGCAGCGACAGCGTCCGCTTCAGCGGGCACACCCTCGACAAGGCCACCAAGGCCAAGGTCACCCTGGAGAACTTCTATACGAATCTCATCTCCCAGCACTATGAGAGGAAACAGAGGTATGCAATATTATGATAATGTTGAACATCGCAAAACTCGCTGGGCCAAACTTCACTTTAATATCAAGTCAATAATAGCTAATCAAAGTGGCATTCTGTTTCGGATCGCCTCACCTTGTACCGTACAAAGAGATTACGATGCTTTTTCTTTGTCGAATTTTATTGAATACTAGCTTTCGCCCCCGACACCGACCGCGTGGAATTAATAAAAAAAAACATAAGTGAGTAGCCTATGTGTTCTTCCAGACTAACTTCTATATCTATACCAAATTTCAATGAAATCCGTTCAAGCTGCAAAATCTAACAAAGATCCATCCATCTAAACTTTCGCATTTATAATATTGGTAAGAATTAGTAACATTGAATATTGATGTGTATTGTTTTGTACAGACTTGAAAAACTGGAGGAGTCTCTTAAAGATGAGAATCTCACAGAGAGTCAGAAGCAGGAGAAGCGTCAGCAACACGCTCAGAAAGAGACGGAGTTCCTCAGACTGAAGCGGTCGCGCCTCGGCGTTGAGGACTTCGAGCCGCTCAAGGTTTGTCAGACTATCTCACATCACTGTGATGCATAAATAAATAAAAAATAGCCCATAATTATAGCAAAATGTTTCAATATTCACAGGTGATAGGCCGCGGAGCGTTTGGTGAGGTGCGGCTCGTACAAAAGAAAGACACTGGCCACGTGTACGCTATGAAAATACTAAGGAAAGCTGATATGCTTGAAAAAGAACAGGTAACTTTTTTCATTGTAAATGATTTATGTACCAACTCTAACAGTTTTTAATTATTTCACAACTCTATTAGGGGTCACAGATTGCTCTGTTCTAAATTCTAGTGTTATATTCTAATATATGTATGTATACAATGGTCACATAATCCACTGTATGGTCTCCGAGTTTGAAAACTATAGCAACTTAATTTTAAATTACAGGTTGCGCACGTGCGAGCTGAACGCGACATCCTCGTTGAGGCTGACCATCAGTGGGTGGTGAAGATGTACTACAGCTTCCAAGACCCCATGAACCTGTACCTTATCATGGAGTTCCTCCCCGGTGGCGATATGATGACGCTGCTCATGAAGAAAGATACTCTAAGCGAGGATTGCGCACAGTTCTATGTGGCTGAGACCGCCCTCGCTATTGATAGTATACACAAGCTTGGCTTTATACACAGGTGAGTTTGTACATGTGTAAAACAGGTTTGAACCAGTTCAAAATATCGCTCATGTAGCTTTGAACCATTGTGCTGTAGCTCAACAAATAAATTAGCAGCTCACGGCGCAACGAACTGTCCTGTGACTTGCACCTCTTCGAAAATCATACCTCTATTTAGATACAAATTGAACTGATATTTGAGCCAGTTTACTGATCTGGATTATCTGATCTGGAACTTAATTTTGGTAGAGTCATCCATAACTATTGTTTAAGTAACTCCTAGATATTGCTTTTAATGCGGATATAAAAGAATAATGTATGTCGTTGATTACATAAAAGCACTTGATATTGGAAACAAATGTATATTAGAATTATAGTATTTACATGTTAGGTTTTGTGTGAATCTAGTGTCAGCAATTAGCGGAATAGAGAACTTGGTGACAATGTTGCCAAGTAAGAATATTTCTCTGCTGTAGATCCAATGTCTTTCTAACAATGTGGATGATGTTTTACTTTTCGACAGTGGAATGTTATATTGTGTGTCATATTTAGGGATATAAAGCCAGACAACTTGTTACTGGATGCTCGTGGGCATATCAAACTGAGTGACTTCGGGTTGTGCACTGGGCTCAAGAAGAGCCACCGTACAGATTTTTACCGAGACCTGTCTCGCGCTACCCCCTCCGATTTCAGTGAGTATCTACCACAATGGATTTACAACACCCAATCAGGTCAGTATTAATAATATTATATTCGACTATAAATGATATTTATAAGTCAATTATAAAGCAAAAATTTCCCCCTTATTGTGGCACATCGTAACTAATAGTAGATTTTTAACTTGTAAAGATAAAATGATGATATATGACCGATCAAAGCTAACTTAAATAATAATTTATATCCGATTTTTATCCAAGTTTCTAATCTCTTGTATGTATAATTTTAGTTTGATCTGTTATATAACCAACTATTTTGTAATAATTTCATTAACATTAGCAATAATTTAATGAATAAATTAACGCTTAACCACGATGTCTGCTGAAATGCACTACTAGTAAAGTAATCTCATAGCACAATTTATAACCGTGGATTTTCATTGCTTAGACTTGTAAAAAGATACCTTTTTCTGTCATTTTTGATACAAGTATTAAACAGTGGAATTTGACGGTATCTTAGTATGTCCGATGTCGAGCGATATTATTGTTTCAGTGCTTTGAACTGTTTGTATGTTTGTCTCCAGTATCGACGTCTTCATCCGCGATGGATTCAAAGCGTCGCGCGGAATCTTGGAAACGAAATCGACGTGCGCTCGCGTACTCTACAGTCGGTACTCCGGATTATATCGCTCCTGAGGTCTTTTTGCAAACCGGCTATGGACCACAAGCTGACTGGTGGAGTCTCGGCGTTATCATGTAAGTATACGAATTTTTACCATTACATGCTAGCGACTGCACTCACCCACCTAATTAACAATTAAACATCTCATGTTCCTTTTTTTTTAAGTTGATATTCCCAAAATTATGTTCAGATTATTATTAAAAGTTTCAGTATTGGACAATAATTTCAAATAAAGCAATATAATATAAGAAAATGTTTGATCTCTGTTGTCTATTTTAAATATTAAACCCTTCCTCAACTTTCTTCCATAAGCTTGCTGTGTAAATTTATTCCATTTTATGCGAAACTTGTACTTACAAACTGGACTACTTAAACATTTGTTAGCTACAGCGACGACATAGCTATGTGTGTGTCTGTAGGAGTCATATATGTTTAACAAGCTGTTGCCCGCGACTCCATCTGCACGGAATTATAATAAAAACTTAATCAATAGGCTATCTGTTCTTTCGGACAGATATATCCCAAATTTCAGCAAGATCCGTTAAGCCTTTTTGGAGATGATCCATCTATCCATCTAAATTTTCGTTTTAAAATAATAATAATATTAGTTAGATTTCTTGTTAATAAGGTGGTAAACAAACATGCAGGTCAACTATGTTATTTGATCTCTAAGCGACACATACTGTTTCATACGTGTTGCCTATTTCTTGAAGAATAAGGTTTCTATGAATAATTAGCGAATTTAGTTTCAAGATTCAATCGCAATGCTTCTGTGGCGAAAATCATTACATTATCAATTACTTCGATTAAACAAGTTCTTACTTCACTAAAATGTGCTAATAATTAAACTTGTTTAACCGCTTGCGTACTATAAAAAAATAAGAATACAAGGCACATATTAAATTGGAGGTACTTTTTTGTTATCTTGGTCCCTGTATACTGACATAAGTACCTTAGATTTAATAAAATACCATTTATATGGTACAAATTAAAATAGTTAAATAAAACGTATTTTGTTTTTATGTGTTAACCCTTAATCCAATAAGTAACTCTAATCACTACCAACCTCAGGAAAAATCAGACTTGTTTTTTATAGAAATGACTTATTTTTTCGAAAACTAAAGAACCCACTGCACCAAAAACCGTCACCAGTTTACAATTATCTAGAAAAGTTCTTTGATTAAGTGTTAAACTAACATTACTATTGCGATATATCAAAAATTTAACTTGTTTCATGTAGCGCTTTATTTATCTGTGTTTTTGCCGTTATGTAATATATAATTATGCGATTAGGTACGAGATGTTGATCGGCTACCCGCCGTTCTGCTCGGAGTCCCCACAGGAGACGTACCGCAAGGTGATGTCGTGGCGCGAGTCTCTCACCTTCCCGCCGGAGATACCAATCAGCGAGGACGCCAGGGAGACTATAATGCGCTTCTGCTCAGAACCAGACCGCAGGTAATTTATACTAGCGACTTCGCCCGCGTGTCAAAAAAATGTATGTCACTCACTGATAACGTAGCTTTTTAATGGCGGATTTTTGTTTAAATAATAAAGACTCTTTTTTGTATAATCAGAGATTGAAGCATCAATATCGCCTTGGCTCCTTTATATAAAATCCTGTATTTAAAGAATTTTACAAATCGGTCCAGTAGTTTTTGATTCATTCAATACATACGAAAATACAAATTTTTCCTCTTTATAATATTAGTATAGATTAATTAATATGATAATAATTTACCCGTGTCCAGACTGGGATCTCAGCGTGGTATCGAGGACGTGAAGTCGGTGAACTTCTTCCGCGGTGTAGATTGGAGCCACGTCCGCGAGCGCCCCGCCGCCATCACTGTTGATGTGCGTTCTATTGATGATACATCAAACTTTGATGACTTCCCTGACGTCAAACTTGAGATACGTGAGTATACAATTGTATAGAGAATTAATATTTCATACAATCTTACCCGTTGAGTCTCCGGAGGGAAGAACAGGATTCAGACTGTTTTTGAAAAATCTAAAATATTTAGTAATTTTAAAAAATCTAAAAATCATTAGCTTGAAAAAGAGGATCGGTTTTGGTATCCAGACCTAATCTACGATTAGTTCATTTTGATTCTTCATATTTAAATACTGAGATTTTAATACAGTTTTTTATTTCAAACTTATTACAAAGAAAAATTTTAAAAGCATGTTTGATGGCCATTACAATATTATGGACCCAAATAAAAAATCAGAAGTGTTTTGGAGTAAACAAATATTGTTTGAAATATATATACAAAGGGTAGTAGATAGAGACAATACTCATACATATGTGTTCAAATGACTAGTTAAATGTATGTATTGTTTAAATTCCAGCGGCGGCGCCTATCTCACAGGAGGGCGAGGTGGCGTACAAAGACTGGGTGTTCATCAATTACACGTTCAAACGGTTCGAGGGCCTGACACAGCGCGGGACACCAACAAAGAAATGAGCCTCCCTCACATAGAGAACGCTGCTGCAGGAGACCGCAGCCTGCACCGCCACCACCCTGCCGACTGTAATCCAACCCCCAACCCCGCCCCTACCATCCCTGCCACCCCTACCCCACTCATACCCCACCCGACGCAACAGGCGGTCTACTCGCGCGGTATTCGATTGTGCAGCATGTACTATTCTGTGATTTACACAGTCGGTGTTCTAATGTGTTTACTCGAACGTGTGGTTTTAAAACGTAAAACATTCAATTATGTACGATACAACACAAATATCAGTGTGTTGTCAGATGTGTTTGTAAGATAAGTGTTGTGTAACGTCGCGCGTGTCTCCTGCACTAATCTCTCATTTCATTCTACCCTTTTATATTCCTGATTTTATTTCTGTAATGTTCTAAGATCACCTCTATTGTATCAAAATTTAAAAAGAAAAGTATTTTTCGAATCGTGGTTACCTGTCTATTGCAAAGAAATTATTTACATTTGACAGCAGCGAGATTTTCTTTATACACACTATGTATACATTAAAATGTTTGATGGTTATTGTTGAGGCCCCGCCTCTCGATACATTCATATACGTATGCCAATTATTTTAAATTATATGTAATAAATTGCATTATTGCTTGTTTAGTGTTAGTGTTCAAAATGCATTTGTAGCTGACGCCAGGAGTTTGGGAAGGGGCTAGATATATATGAATTTGTATAATTTTTATTAACTTATGCTAAGCCCTATCCCATCTCTCCCTTGCCATTGCAATTTCATTTCAAGGGCATTTATTATTTTCAAATAATGTAAAACGATGAAATGTAATACATGTATGTAAACGGCTAAATTTGGAAGTGCTTGTTTTAATGTAATATAACGCACCGCGCCGCTTTCCCGGTCCACATATATTTATGTACATAACTGTATAGAATCGTGTGGCTAATAAGCCAGAAATCACTTCACTTGGAATTCCGTCCAAAGGTTAAGTTACTGCCACAACATAAAGTTATTTAGCCGACATTTGAGTTATGAAAAATCTATTTATTACAATTTTAACAACAAAGTGATCATCAAAATCAATTGAATTACTATTAGAGGTGTGAAAACAAGCACGTCTGATTTAAATGAACTGTTTGAGAATAGTTATGTTTTTGAATGTGCGCGACTCGTTACCTTTGTATCGGAAATAAAATTGTGTAAGTACATTTAATTTTAAATGTGATATTTTACACTATTGTATATATAAACTATTTTGGTCAAATCTAAATTGATAAAATTCAATAATATGAATTTAAATGTAACGTCTGCGGGTTTCGATTGCCGAGACATTGTATTAACATATCGTTATCTCTATTTTATTAAAGATAATTTAAGAGATGACAATGTACGATTTCAAGTAATTCAAAAGATGTAGTTTTTTAAAATAACAACAGTTAATGTATTGCTAAATATTGAGAAACAGTTTTTTTGTCCATGACAGTTTACCTCAGCGCCTTTGGAAGCGGGACATATCTCATTCGTTGTCACTGATAATGCGTCGCTTACATTTATTATACTAATTGCATTTTTATTTAATTTGTGTAAGTTATCATGCATCATTTGCTATCTTTTTAATTAACTTAAGCTGAATAAAACTTTCAAAGCTCTGTCTATCCCATAAGGGCGACAACTTTCGTCGTCCGATTTACATATAGGATACGCCGGTATTTATGTGTTAGAGAATAATTTTAGATATAACACGAGAACAAGTAGTTTGTAACGCCTGTAATGCGATGACGTGCGAATTGTGTTAACATACACAATTTAGTTACGTCGCTCTCTTAGCCGTCGGCTCGTTAAAATGATACAATTTATGTATTTAAATAGTTAATTGATGTTATTCAACCGTATTAATTGTGATGTTTCGGTGTTAGCGATGTGAATATGTGCTTAGGTAATTGTGTGGGCGGAGCGTGCGAGGCCCCGCCCCGCCCCGCCCCCGGCCGGCAGTCCGCCGCGTGCGCATGTCGCGACATGCTCACCGCTTTGTACATAGCACTGGAATCTATTTGATATCAGTTGTAAGTTTGCGTTCAAGACTCGCCGCTGCCGGCGACGTCACGCGCTGTCACGCATGTTTTTAACTTCTTAGCTATTTGCTTTGTTATTGTTATTAAAAAAATTAAAATGAATTATTTAATATCATAAATTGTAAGTTTTAGAAATATTTTGTTTTAAACATATTGTTTCTTCCATGTGATTAAAGAAAGTGGCAATATTAATAAGCATTAAAGCTATATTAAATCGTGAATTTTTATTTAATTTGTGTAAGTTATCATGCATCATTTGCTATCTTTTTAATTAACTTAAGCTGAATAAAACTTTCAAAGCTCTGTCTATCCCATAAGGGCGACAACTTTCGTCGTCCGATTTACATATAGGATACGCCGGTATTTATGTGTTAGAGAATAATTTTAGATATAACACGAGAACAAGTAGTTTGTAACGCCTGTAATGCGATGACGTGCGAATTGTGTTAACATACACAATTTAGTTACGTCGCTCTCTTAGCCGTCGGCTCGTTAAAATGATACAATTTATGTATTTGAATAGTTAATTGATGTTATTAAAAAAAATTAAAATGAATTATTTAATATCATAAATTGTAAGTTTTAGAAATATTTTGTTTTAAACATATTGTTTCTTCCATGTGATTAAAGAAAGTGGCAATATTAATAAGCATTAAAGCTATATTAAATCGTGAATTTTTATTTAAACATTCCTCTTTCCTTTCCTGTCCATATTACCTTGTAATTATCAGTAAGGGGTCATGACATTATGTTGAGTGAGCTAAGTAGACAAAAAGTGCTACTCGTCATTATTTTTTCTGAAAAAAAAAAAAACGCCGCTGCACAGTCTGGAGATTTGGACTAAACATAGATGGCAGCACTACTTAGTGATTGGAGATACCATTCAAATGTTTCAAAGTGCATTTTATGTTTTTCGTCACAAGATGGCGCTATTTTCAATATTTCATGGACTTGTAGGAATATCTATAAAAATCATGTACAGATTTCAACCGAAGAAATACCTATGATGATCTCACAGAAGACAGGCACGAAGTTTTTTTTCACAATTATTTCCTCTTAATGTTTAAAAGTAGGCAAACATCTGAAGTCATGTTTTTAACCGACTTTCCAAAATATTCTCAATTCGTCTTTCGACTTAGTAGACGAGTATAGTAAACGAGTTTTGCAGTCTTTTTGTTTATTTAGTCTCAAATCGTGTATGAAATATAAAACACTTCAGAAAATTGTTGTAAGGCGTGTTGTTCGCTACCGAATGATACCATCGAGGCATCGAAGAGGGCGGTAGTTTTCGCAGTAGGATTTAAAGACCTTACCGTCACACAACATGCCATACAACTTACAAGCGCACATAGCTTTAACTTAAGTATTAGAATTCGAAAATAAAGCGATTATCGATACAACAGAAGAATTAGAAAGGAATTATACAAAAATAAAAATTTTCTTCCAAAGACAATACTTTTTAAATCGATTGATAATAAGAAATCAGTAAGTTACTAAAATAACCTTAACAACGAAATATAACCTTAGTTAAAACAACAATGTGCGCTTGTAAACGAAGGGGTATTCATATATATGTATACATACAAAATTTTATTCAAAACTAATCACAAAATAACAGCCAGATCTTAGACGAAATAGTCATTGCTAGATAATAAAGGTTCAAAAATTTTCAGTCGTTACGCCTAACAACAAGCCATTTTTCTAAATAAATGTAACCATGTTACGTTTAAACCTCAATTGAGATCGATTTTTGCCCATATAAATTAATTAAAGTTTCCTGCAACATGTGTACTGATCAAATTTAATTATTTACTTTGGAATTACATTTTAACCGAATTGTACGGCGATTATTCAGTATTTAAATTATTCATTCGAATTTGTGAACTCAATAAGGTTTCGGGAGCCCAAATAAAAGCACACTAGAGCTATTTTTAAAAGAGGGTATTAACACGAAACAACGAAATGATTTTAACGGTCATTCCTAGAACAGAGTTCATAATAAATTAGACACGTATAAGTGGATAGTTCTTAGATATTTTTTTAACATTGAATTGATTCGTGCGATGTGCTTCACCTACAAGTTACACATATACTTATAACTTACAATTTTCTAATGTATCGAATATTTATACCGTTGTTTAAATAATTACTTTTTAGCTGCGATAACATTTATTGTATTGTTCGAAGATGACTACACACTTTTAAACACAAAGTTGTTTTTGGAATTGAAGAATTTAATTTATTATATAATAAGAAAGTTATTACTCTCCCACAAATAAGTTAGTTTTATGCTTACTTAAGCATTCATTTCGATCACAACATTTTTACTACCACTTGTTGCGGTCAGCGTTAATACACTTTTAAATTTTATAACATTTCCTTGAAATTCTAACTAGGGCTTTGATGTTTGTTACCAATGAATGTGGAAAAATATTAAAAAAAGATAAGGAATTTCTTAATATAGTCCATGTTTATTTCTTGACAATTAAGATACTATAATGATTAGCTATTCCATTTTATAGGTCAAAAAGGTTTATTCAGTGTAATTTATGTTCAATCGCAAGACACCATCGAGAAACTAAACTGTCACCGTTCATTTTCTATTATTACATTTTTACCAAGAAATAAACAAGGAATAGTTAGTTGAAAAAAAAATAACCAAACACTAATCAAATTTTGTAAAAATAGAAACTAAACAGTTATTTGTTCGAATAAAAATTATTTTTATTTGCCAAATTTATCTAACTAAGAAGACACTAACTTAAATAAATAAGATAAAATTATTTTAAATATTATTGTAAAATTGCCTATAAACTTGATGCTTTAGCATTTTGCGGCGTCGGGCGTCGACCACAATAGGTTCATCGTTTAAGATGAATATTTGATAAAAAGAATTCAAAATAAAAGGCTTCGAATAAGAAGATAGTCGAAAAATATTTCTTCCTTAAAATTGCTAGAATTGTATATTGAATAAGTAAGTATCCATAGAGAGACACATCTAACAGTACACAGAAATAGATACGAGTACTAGAAGTGTCGTACAAGCGCGTGTAGAGTGCCGAGTCCGTACAGAACATCTAGAATGCAACTACAACACTGACTACAAACAACATTCGATCCTAAATCGAAGGGAATACGATTCATTTTGCCATTTGACTAAAGGACCTATTTCACTATGTATCTGTTAAGGTATAATAAGCATGCTACTAGGTATAACACCAGGAATTATCCGGTTTCATATAATTTTTCACTAAATATACGTTTACCTAACAACATCTATCATCAAAATAAATCGGCTCACGAACAAAATCCACTACCTATTACAAATACACACACGTACGTAATTATCGATAATGGGTTTGCAATATTTAATGCTATGAAATCCGATTTAATGCGCTTATGTAGAATTCGGAACTCCGAGTTTCCGAGAACTTCACTATGAAAATCATTTTACAATCACAACGTACGTGTGCACGAAACGAACGCAACCGGTCGCATCGATTTTCACCAAATTAAATAAATTTGCTACGACAATATATGTGTGGGTTTATTTTATTATGCCGCATTAGTCCTATGTGGGTAGTTGTTAGTTAGATGTGTTGTCTAGTAGTAGTCGCTGTTGAAGGCGTTGCTCGTGCAGTTGCCGTTGTCGGTGGGCGAGTCGGGGTGCTCCTCGGGCTCCACGCCGTTGGTACGCATCTCGTCACGTACCTTTAGATCAATCGAATCATCAGTGCAAGCAAAGAACTTACACAATAGTGAAATATAACCCAGTACCAGTGCCTAATATGGCACGCCGGGAACAAGACAACTCTTCTACCTGGCGTGCCACTTTAAACAACGGATAATTTGACAACTGCATCAAATAGCTGAGCATAACACAATAAAGCCTACAATATTAGCTAGCTTTGACTTAACAGTCAGTTAGAGTTAAACTTCTGTAGCGTGTTTATAATGCGCCAAGATAATTTATATAATATTAAAAAAGTTTAATTCGATATCTTCAATTTGCGAAACTCCTAGGGTTATTATAAATGGCTTTAGTGCAACTTGTGTTATGATATAATGAAAAACATTGTCATTTTTGTTTTGTCAATCAAGGTGTGTGTTTGTACGAGTGTTTCTGTATTAAAAAGAGATGGTAATAAAATCGTTTACCTTCTCGACTTGTCGCATGACGCGCAGCATGTTGAGTCCGGCGAGGTTCTTCAGCTCCTGGACGCTCCACTGGCCACTACGCAGCAGTTCCGCGAACAGCTCCGGATACTTGGAGACGTCTTCCAGGCCGCGGGGGACGCTGTTTGTGGAATACCCGTATAGTACCAGGCAATTTGGAACGTCGGGATCAAAAATGTGTACGTGCTGAGTATGTTTGGCGCACACGGTATCCAACCTTATTGTTAAATGTTTAAAAATTGATCGTTTATCCGGATCTTTCAATACATATCTAAGAAATGTGTTATTTTCACCTTCATAATTACAATCAAACTATGATAAGCGACCTTTCATGTAAGGTATGATTTTAAAAAGTAACAAACCGATTGACACCATCGAAGTCACCTCCAATGCCAACAAAGTCCGCGCCAACCAGCTTCTTGATATAATGGAAATGCTCTGTACAATGAAAAAAAAACGATTATATTCAGTAATAGTAATAGTAATAAATATTAAATCAACTCAAAAACACATTGCAACATAATAAATACATTTGAACAAAAAATTTAATAGACGATATTAAGCGAAAAATAATGAAGACAGACAAGATGGAAATAGAATCATGTTGAATCAGAAATGAGACGATTAGAATTGACAAGTTCATCCTTTTGACTTAATTCCTCTGACGTTTATAGGTCGAGTGCTCCTTGGCTATTTAATTATCCGGCACGTAATTAAAATATATTGGCGCTCTGTTCGTGATTAAAGCTACCTGAGATTTGTTGGCCCCTGTTGGCGTTACCTTTAATAATAATCACCGATAATGGCAAAGTTTAAATGAATTACCTGCGACGTCAGAGATTGTGGCATTGGGTGCGCATTTCACGAAATCGGGAAAGAAGTTAACCATTATGATGCCGCCGTTTTCTTTCTAAAAACCAAATAGACCATAAATATAATACTTAAATAAAACAACATCCATAGTAATACATTTGTTTTGATGGAAGTTTTTTGCATATCAGAGTAATTCGCCAAAATAGCGAAGCGACGCTGTCCATAGACATCCCTAAAAGCAGATGCGTTGCCTACCTTTAACTGACGGAGGAGGGGACACACGGATATAGGATATTTCTCCTTCCTATGCGGCCCAACCTCCGTCCAATCCACTTCCCACTCTCATCCATTCCTTGTATAAAAGAGTGGGAAGGGAAAGACTAAAATTATATTGTCTCATATTTCAGTAATCATCGCTATAAAAAATAACAACAAAAACACTTCTATTATTGTGGCTTGATGAAAAACTATTCATCTTAAAATAGAAATTAAAAGACATTTTTACTTTGCGAAAGTTATTATATTCTTGAGAAAATTGAATAAGAAGAAATGAGATTATTCGTCCGAGATTATTCTGTCTTAAACACTACGCGACAGCAACTACGCGAGACTGTCTTTGTTGGAATTCTAATGTCTTCTTATTCAATTTATTTCTCTTCAAATGTTATACGTTTTATAAATATTTACAAAGACAGTTTATTAAAATTGAACCTTATAAACTCCAAAAATAATATCTGTCTGTAAATTCGAAAAGATTTTTCAATTGCTTTATTGGTTCCAGAAATAAAGGCGTTCAATTCTGCTTTGTTATATTAGTATTTTTATATCTGAGTATCTATTTCAGTAGCAACTGAAGCACTCAAAGTTCTCAGAATATTATAACATCATACAACTATTTTTGCCAACTAGAGTGTTACCTTGCCCAGTACGAGAATATGAAATTTAATATAACTAAATTCTTTTACTCCAAATTATTTTTAATATCTCTCTCTATAAAATAATAGATTATTATTTTCTATTAAATATTTTATAAATAAGCAAAGTATTATTAATCAGAGTAAAGTGTAGAGAGCAGAGTTCTTTGATGTTAGATTAACTTAGTATCGTACTTAGAGAAACATTTTTTTATAAAATAAAACTATTATAACGATAAGCTAACAATAAAATCATTTGTAAATTATTTAAGTAAGAATTATTACTAAATTTTACCATAATTCTTAGCTATAGTTAATAGCAATAGTAAAGAATTACAGCATAAAATACGTGTGTCAGGGCTCGCGTCGCAAAACAAATATTGAAATGTTCCCCAAGGATGGATTTGTTCCAGTGTGTTTACAAAGATTTTTATATCAATTCTACGTTAGAGTAGCGTATTTTGGAAGCATTCTGTGATTCAACCATATAAGTTAGTAATTCTTGTAGTTTGGATGAATTTATTAAGAATATATATTTTTTTAAACTAGTGATTGAAATAGTTCAATCTCCAATCTCAAATAAAAACCAGTTTCGAATAATAAAACTGTACAAATATGTCATGCCACATATTCTGTTCTATGAAGGGACATAATAATTTATTTATCTCTTGGTTTTTCAACTGTAGAGTTATAGATTAAAATTTCGGAAACATTTAAACACTTACGGCCGTATACCGAAACAACAATTAAATATCTAACAGTGTTTTAAATGATATTGCCAGTCTAATTTCCATTGAAAAAATTGTCGTCTGGTGAGCGGATTACGAAGTGAAGTGTTTAAGATTCGTTTCAGTGTTCTAATACTTGTTAGTTATAAGACTTGTGATAATACGTACCAAAGATTGTATGATGTCATCGGGAACATTTCGCTTGTGAGCACAAAGGTTGTACACTGAAGAGTGGCTGAATATGACCGGCGCCTTTGACAGCCGGATGGCAGCGCGCGTCGTGTTCTCACCGACGTGAGACAGATCCACCAACATGCCGAGCCTATTCATTTCTTTCACCACTTTCTGTATGACAATGGAAAAGAAATAAACGTCGAGTTTTAAAACGACGTTTAATATCAACATATCTATAGAACTTGTAGAAATCGCTCTGCACTGTGTAACTAATCGCAAAATAAATCTTTAATAATGTTTCTTTAACACAAGAATGTTTTAATCTATGATTCACAAAATATTTAAAATTCAGTTTCACTTATTTAACGTGTTTAATCAACACATTATTATTTGATTCTTATCTACATATTAATTATACCCTACGTGTATACGCAATATTGGAGACGCGTTAGTCTATTAAAACGTCATTCGCACCATGCATGCAAATTTGACGTGACAATTAAACGTCAGTTGGGCGGACAATACGGATACAATAGGACGGAATTGAGTTATATCAGGATTTAGGATTCCGAATAGATTAAATCTTGTCAACAGTAAATAGTACAAAATACATAGAATTTGATCACAAATTACTAATTCCTCACAAATAACATTCGTAAAATTAATGATATTGTCACTCGCAAACATAAAGTAAAATTAAAAGTAAAGTATTATATAATGGACGCGGCAGAGCACACATTAAATGTGGAAATTTTAAAGCAAGAATTAAATTAATGACGCGCATACGAGTAGGAATGGCCATTTTTAAATGGCATGTCGATGTGAAGAGTGGAGAAGTGTTTTTCATATTTCGAGAGCACGTAGTGAGAGCTACAGCCTACTGACTATTTAAAACGTACTGCGATATTACGATAACGAAGATTTAACAATTAAAAGTGATTCGCTGTTGCATTACTATTAAACAATGATTACTCACCTCTCCAAACTCCGTAAGTCCCTCGACCACCGGGGTTTCATTGGACGAATCGGCCCTAAATAATAAATGAAACAAAATAACTCAAAGTAGGCAGTAACATCTCAACCGGAGACCGAAAAACGAACAGTTTTCTCTTTATCTTATGAATTCTCATCGTAAAATTGTCTAATTAAAATCTCCATATTTCAAATTAAAACCCAACTCAAATTTCGTGTCTAAATTGTTTTTTGAATAAATACCAACACAATCAATCAACGGGGCCTGTAACCAGTGGAGCGTAATTACCATGACGCTGCGGGCACGATTAAATTCGAGCACCTAATTAGATTTTATGTTATAGTAATTATAAATTTCAATTATATTACTAAAAGCTGGTTACATAAAAGGTAATTGAAACAGTCGTTAGCTACACTTTAAAGGATGAACGATCGATAACAAATTTAATGAAAACCACAGACAGATTAACTGTATATTCAATATAGTTAGTAGTGAAAAAATGATATTTTGCTGTACTCATACACGGCTTTCTACTTCATATTCTACATATTCCATATTTTTTACATAGCTCAATAGAAATCTGTTTGTCTCTGAATCTCTGCCAATCTATATGTCGGTAGGATATAAACTCGAAACGACATTCAATAGAACATGTATTTTTGCTGTAAAAGAACAATTTTACTTTACACCGGCGTTTTGTTGATAAGAGAAAAAAATTCGAATGAATGTTTTTTCAAAGGAATTTCATATACCTTTGTAAAAACGAGTCTACACAGGTTGCGAACAAAATCGATATTTCGAGCGAAACGTTAATCTATTCCTTTTTTATCGAAGGGAAGCGAGGATGGTTGAAATTTTATTAAAAACTTTATCGGAATTCTATTTTGTCACAGAGTGTTTTAAAAAGTTCTTTTAATAAAAATGACAATGTTTTAAAAAAAATATTCAAGCCACGTTCGGACAAATACTTCGGGGCATTGTAAATGACTGATATGTACGTACGACACAATCACGTGAGGTTTACCGTGGGTTTACACTGCCGTATTCATAGACAGACGCATTTTCATCCCTCTCAGTCTTATTGAGGAAACATAAACATAGATACCGTTCTGTAAGAAAATATCTGTTTAAGTCCACGGTTAAAATGCACGGGTATTAGAATCGCTGGCATTTACTATATTTAAAGCGTTTTATTGAATCGAATAAAACAAAGATATACCTTGGATCGTATTAAGAGACTTTGAACACGTGGAATCTAGCGTTCATACTCAAATGCAAGCGTATCGTGTATCATTTAATTCGTTTACCAATAATTAACAAATCCTAATAGTAAATTAAATCTATTATTCATTTTCCTTCAAAGTGTTTACGTTATAATTGGATTGAATCACTGAGGCCGGTAATTGCACTCCATTGTACTTAACTTAAGGTATAAAAAGTTGAAGCTTTTCTGTACATAGCACTCTACTAAAATTTGTATACGTTAAATTTCAATTTAAAATCTGAAGGTATACGCGAGCTTTTGTTGGTTATAAAAGATCCGACGAAAAGAGTACCAATAAAAGAAATATAATTTATTCCGTGGTCTCGAAGAGTTACTTACCACGGAGTGTTGCACGTGTGTGTCAGAGTCATGTAACGCACGCCGAGTTGGTAGTAGCTGCGCAGGACGCCCAGAGAGTTGGCGATCGAGTGCCCCCCTTCGATACCGATCAATGACGCGATCTTACGCGGACGGGCGCTATGAGCTTGCAGTATGTCTGCGTAAAGGAAAAGACAATTATGCCAAAGACAATATGTAACGACAATACTAAAATTTAAAAAAGTCTTTGTTAGGGGTAAGTTGTAGGTTTTTGTACTCTACGTCATAGTAACAAGCCAAGGAATAAAATCCTGGTTTCAAACCTCCTACTACTCCTGGGATTTATGAATGAGTGATATAAATTGGGACACCACTAAAAGGCGACATAGTAACTTTTAAATTGTCAGAAATGTTTTTTTACAACATTGACGAAGCTTCACCGTGTTCTCGACTCAATCACGTTTACTTTACCCGTGACAGAAGTGGCCAATTGCATTTGCATCGGATACTTTTCAACCAGTCGTTTGATGACGTCAATCTGCTCGAGCGTCAGTTGCACGGCATCCTTGTTCTGAGTGGCGCATGGAACGAACGCAGACCAAAACTGCAAACAAGTTAACAAGTTTTATAAACGAAACAAACATCGAAAAGCTGTTTTAATTAAAACCAAAGAAAAAACGAATATTTACCTACGGGATTATAGAAATTGTTTATTTCATTTTCATTTTGTATCGTTTTTACTTCAAATCGTATTAATTTTTAAAAACGTTTGCCAGGTTATTTCAGTTTAAACCGAGAAAATACAGGGAAGTAATTAAAAAACTAGATGCTCTTATTTTAAAATCACACAGTAGCTTTTAAAATGGAAAAGAGCAATGTTTCTAAAGCAAGAGTGTTAGAAATTATTTGATATCCGATAAACACTTCGATCGTAGTTAGTTCAATGAGAACTTGTTTACAAAAGCGAGGGACAGCGCGTCCAAACAATGCAGACTGACAGAACATACATCAATCATAACGTAGTGTTTTGTTTGTGGTACTTTACACTTCACGTATTCGTAGCACTATTTTATTTTATTCGAAATAATATCCTTGTTGTCCATTCGACGAACTTTAATGGACACAGGTAGATGATTCCATTACGCATATATCAATAATGAACGTGTCCATATTTCAACTGTATTACAAGTATTATTTACTGAAATTTCTCTTATTAATTGAAATTCTCCCAAAAGTTTTACATGTGAACGTTTTACCGAGTTTTATTTTATAAATTTTTGTAGCCATTAATTAATAAACGACGCCCGGTGAAAAAACATGCAGTTTCGCAGAATAAAAAGTAACGTGTTTGCAGACAGTTCAATTATCGAACTCAGTAATTGCTTTTTTTACACTTTCAGTGCAAGGAATTAACTATGTGTCCAGCGTATGTGGTGTGTATGAAGACATGAATGACAACAACCACATGAGTTTCTACTCCCGCTATATGAGCGTCGGTGGCTCAGGTGTTTGAGCACTTGAATTTTATTCTACAGATCTTGGGTTCGAATCCCGCAATGTACCAATGTGATTTTAGATTTTTCGAATTTCATATGTACATAATTTACCCGACGTTCTTACGGTGAAGGAAAACATCGTGATGCAACCTGCACAAATCAGCGAAGAAATTCAAAGATATGTGTGAAGTCATTCAACCCGCGGTAGGCCAGTGTGGTTGACTAAAGCCTAGTCACCCTAACTTAGGGTAGGCTCCGAGCCCCCCTCAGTGGGGACAGTATAGTGAGCTGGTGATATAACCACTTGCACAAAAACATTTCCACCATGCCAGTATTAGACATTTAACTAAAACATAAAATCATTCTTGCATTTTAATAACTTACAGTATTAGGCACTTTATCCGACCACAGTTTATTTAAATGTTTTAAATTTAAAGACAATCGTTCAATAACATGTACTAACGTATTAGAGATAAAATATTTTAAATTTACAATTATTTAAAATTATCATTAAACCAAGTTTCATAAATCACTTTTCTGCGAACTTTTCAATGCAACATTTTAATATCAAAGCGGAAAATAATCAAATGTTTTTGTATTTTTTATCTGGTCTATGTAATTTGTAAGATTCTAATCTTTCTCCAATTAATAAAATTTACGCAGGATTTGTTTAGTTGAACAATTCTAAATTGTCAAACTCAATCTGATGTAATTGAAAAGCTTCGATTTGGGTCAAGTTCCACCCACGAGGAAAGAGATTTGATTGCTTCTCTGAAATTGTAATTTAAGTGGAAAATGTTAATAATATTGAAATATAAATGGTAAATACATTAACAGAGACAGAAAAACTTATTTTTTTTATTAATAATGAACATAAAATACAAACATAATCTGATTTAAAATTTAAACTGTTAAAGTTATTTGAACCCTATGAAGAGAACCTATTGGTTTTGATTTTAAAGTGTGGTGGGATTTTACATTATGAAAAATTAATAGTTAAACCTAAATTAAAATAAAACCAAGGTTTTCACTAGCGTTAGCCTAGTACTATCTACTAGTTGTAATACCAAGTGAATGTTGTCAGAGGTACATAGAGTCAACGCATAGCGAGGTAAAAACGGCTGGTTGAAATAACTATCCCCTCGTGACCTGAATAAGTCTTGTGGCACAGCTTCCAAGTTTCGACGCTTTTGTCTACGGTTCTCCTCTTTTATTTTGCTTGCAGGCACGCGTATATTTACGGTCACAGTGGTTCCTTTGTAATGTTGAACATCCTTGTCTGTTGGTTGGTTTGTTTCTGCTTATAGTTACTACATGTTTGCGAATGGACATTTATATACTGAAGAATTCATTTTTCATCCTGAATTAAGACTGAGTTTTATAATCAAAAATTGACTTCGTCATGTCGCGGGACACATCTAGTAATAAGTTAAAATCTTACTTGAGCTCCGACCATGCCTCTCCGCAGTCTGGGAAGATCAGTGTGCGAGTATTTAGAGATGGACCACGGCTCGACGACGGTCAGGTCGGTGTCAAGTTCGAATTCGTTGATCTGGTTGCGTAGGAACTTGCGGATATTCCACGGCAGATCGTTATGGCTAGAGGATAGATTTATTGTTATAATCTAAATTATAGACAGCTTAATTTTGTTATAGATACAAGAGTTGTGTGACCGACCGAGCTTGAATGCAGCTCATTTGTAATATGCTGAGGCAAATTGTGTACTCGGTTTATTGCATATCGAATTATCATGAGCACCCGCCTGCCCGCGCTAGTTATTACCATTGACTTCAATTTAAACCAATCAACTCATATCATGAATGATAAATCTAACAGTATCGGAAATATACCACGCGAATATTGCCAACCAACTAATTATCACACTAAATTGACTCATCTGTAATAGATATTAATTTATACGTTTAGTGACAATTAAAGCAAATTTAAACAACACTTTATAATTTGCACAGGAAAATTACAAATTATACGAAATCACGATAAGTATGAATTTTTATCCGGAGGTACTCACCCGTCGGTGAGCGGCACCTCTTCCAATATCTGCTTGGCGATGTCGAGGCGCTCGCGGTCGTAGGAGGCAGCGGCCACTACCGCAGTCACGGCTAGCAGCACACACGCCACCGCGCGGCGCTCGCAACGGTTCACCATTCTTACTGCAATATGATGTTTGTTTAGGTATTGTCCAGTCGAGGACATTTATTTCCTATCTAATGTCATTTCTGTGAGTAGGTCGAAAAGTCGTGTCAGATTCGTTTCGACTCTTATAACGATAAAGAATTGTAAATGAAAACATTTAAAACAATTCAAATGAAATTTATACAAACTTAAAGAGAGCCGAAGTATGCTCATTTCAAACTGAATTATTTCAGGAACCAAGATGGCCGCTACCGCGCAGATACAGTTGAGTGAAAAATACTTTATAATATTGTATTATTACCAGCTAACTAAACGTCCCCACTGAGAGCTATTCGAGCCTACCTTAAGTTAAGCGTGAATAGGCTTTAATCAACCACGCTGAACCAGTGCATGTTGATTAATGATGTTTCCTTCACAGTAAGAACTATGGGTAAATTATGTACATATGAAATTCGAAAATCACATTGGTACATTACAGGATTCGAACCCGGGACCCACCGATGGTCTTATAATATCGTTTCATTTAATGGTTTTCTGTAATTTGATGGGTTTACAAATTACTAAACTAATCTATACTAATATTATGAAGAGGAAAGCTTTGTATTTTTGGATTTTTGTATGTATTGAAATAACTCAAACACAAATGAACCGACGTCACCTTTAAACCTTTACCTTTAAAAAGCTACGCTATCAATGAGTAACATAGGCTATGTTTTTATAATTTTTTAATTTCACGCGGTCGAAGTCGCGAGCAACAGCTAGTGTAAAATAAATTGAATGTATTGCTCCATTATCTTTACGAGTATTTCTCGATGCGTTCTACATTCTACTTAGTTTCGAAGGGAATTAAAAAAACCGTATGCGATTAACGTCTCGAGTGTACTTTACTGAGAAAATCAGTTTCCGTGCAGGTTCTGCTCACGTGCCGCTTAATACACAACTTTAGAAGTATTTCTTTTTATGTAGCATTCATTAAAAAAAATAATCCATGAATACTTTCAAGTGGAATAAAGCTTGAATTTTTTTGGTACATTTAAATACAATACGCGTGCGGGGTTTTCACATTTATTTAAGTTAATTTCCTTAAAAGAACACGTACGGAGAGATGCTAGAGATGCAAACGGTTGAGAAAAAGTATCAAAAGAAAATATTTTCATACTTACAAATAGGCTATTCATAGTTGTTGAGTTCTGAAGAGGTGTGTCTCATGAGGTTCTGGTCTCATGTACAAAACATGTTTGCTCGTTTTAAAGGCAAACATAATTTTATTATATCATAATTATCCAAGTCGTAATACATTTTATGAACAGAATATTTTGAGGAGGGAAATAATCCATCATAGAAAGATGACAGATGTGACGTATGACGGTAATTGTTGATTCCTGTTCCTGTCACTCGTCAAAATTACGCTAAATCCACTTTTTCCCTATAAAATAATTTTTATGGCATATTAGGTTTCGCCGTCGACTTCGTCCGCGTGGAATTAAAAGAAACAAAAGGAAATATCCTATCTGTTTTTCCAGACTATGCCAGAATTCTTCGAGATTCAGCAGCAGCTACAAACATTTATCCATTTAAACTTTCGCATTTATTATATTGGTAAGATTTTGAACGTCAAACATTAACTGTCAAAACAAAAGTGCATTACTGTGTCTCTAAACAATATCAAACATTTCTTAGTACTTAGCAGTGAGTCAATAATGGATAAGTTACTTTCTTGGACATCGTCATTTATCATAGTTTCTTCAAAACTATACTGCAAAAGTTTTCAATGAATACCTCCATTAAATTGTCAACAAAGCTTCGGTAATTCGTATTGATTAACTTTTTAATAAAGGTCTTCTCTGTAAAAGAGCAGAGAATATATAAAAATGTTCGCAGCGTAGATTGAGCTGCTTTGATCTTTGGTGGTTGTTTTTGCCAGCGCTGTTGTATGTTGGTAATCATTTCTACGGCCGAATTAACATGTTTTGTATGCATTGTACAGCGGGTTATTAAGAACGTTCATTTTGGTGGTTCGTGTTGTGATTAAAAAAATGTCGTATGTGTAACAACAATAAATATCAAATTTATTGGTATACTAAAGCAATATTGACTATGATTCTTAAGCTAAATTTTCTAATTGTGACTAATAATATTTTGTAGTATCTTGTATTAATTTGCCATCTTTTTGGCTCAGACTTTTTCCGTTTATAAAATAGAATAAAACGTATTTCACAAATTGTTCGTGTAGATTTTGAACTGGATAGTATCATTGCTTACATCCGCTATCTTTCAAATGGTCGTCTCAAAGCGTCGCATCGATCTCGCGGAAAATTTAAAGACGGGTCTCGTGCTCCGAGCAATTCGCTTCGTGTCGTTTGTAACCCGCCCCGTCGCTTTACTTACCTTGTGTCTGTCGACAATTTTGTTACAGATCCTTTTTTCGATTCACATATATTTTCTGCACAAAATGTGTAGGTACTTCTAGATTTAAGGTTCTTGTGTTTGTTCTGATTTATTTACGAATACGATTTTTTAACAAAAGCACACTAGGTTTAATTTTGCTGATTTTTGCGTTTTATTCTATTTTATGAACGCATAAAATAAACGAAACAGCAAAGCTGAGTAGATGTCAAGTTGTAGTGATTAGAGTTGATTCAATATTAATTGTTCACAATCACAACTGTTATTTTGCCAAAGTTATTACAGCATTATATTATATTCAGAAAAATTATAAGCTAAAATAACTCGTAGGAAGTAAACATGATAAAAGCTTTAATTTATTTGTTAATCCCAAAAGTAACACCGATTGAATGTTTAACAAGTTACATACTCGTATATTAATTGGGATACCGTAACGCAGTGCTGGATCTAATTGGCTTATTGCGTCCCGCTGATACCGAGTGTGCTGTTAAAATAACGGGAAACGCTAATTGGAAACTCAATACTGGCGAATTGTGAATCTCGATTTACTTACAACATTTATATGTTCCAGATTTTATATTTCATTTCACAGTTCAATAGAATTCAATTACATAAACGAACAATCCACTCGCATTTAATTAATTTAATCAATTTGTAAAATAAAATGAGCTTTTAACGAAGTATAAAAAAGTAAATGAATATACTTCAAGCCTACTATAGATGCTCAGTTATAACTGACAGTTTTAATTGAAGAGTCGAACAGTTAGAATTGTCATTACTGTCAGATATGTAGCAGGATAAATATATCTTATCTTAAGTACTTTGTTATCGAAATATAATATGTCATTAAGTTAGAGCTTTTGTCTTGCTTATATATTTAGATAAAAAAAGATTAAGCTAATAATTAAAAGTAATTATAATAAAAACGTACCTGCAGTTGCGAAATTAGGCAGTTTGATAGTTAAACGCCAAAAAGGCGTTCCACCTGAAACAAAAGGCAAACGAATGTTAGCAAGTTCACGCAACTACAAGTGTATGTATTTCGTCAACAAACCTGACTATCGTTGTAAGTTGAAATTCGGCTGTCATGAAACTTGTACTAAAACATATTGATGTATTTGATTTTTCAGACTATCTTTTACGGAATTGTCGACAATGAAAAATCAACCTTAGGGCGGTGGTGTGTGGATCTTTTTTTAACAATTCAATAAAACCGCTGCAGACAAAAGATACCGTTAAATTAGGCTTATTTAAACAAAGACATGTAAAGTGCGATTACTATCGTGGCTGTAATATTATATATGTCGAATTATATGTTACGAATTGAAAACGCATGGGCATCAATAAAGTTAAATTTGTGGATATGCTAGAATATAACATTAGTACTATAAAGTTGTGACTTTTCGATTTGTAGTAGTGAAATGTACACCGAATAAGACGTTACATAAACCTCTACCTTTTTTATCCTGTTTAAGCGCAAACAAGAACGGGAGCGGCCATTAATTACGTGTGCCGTTTTTATTCCATTTTGCACCCCGACACACCCCCGACGAGATTTAGTGAGATTTGATGGGACTCCCAACCCCCATACATGAGATCACACCGTACTTGTTAGAGCTTTAAATTTATTCTCCTAGATTAAAACAACAAAGCGTACACCTTAATTTTGTTTTTGTTTACAATATGTTTTACACTATACCTATACAGGATGTGTATTAAAATATATTGTTATCTCTGTTTTTCTTTTACAAATAGTACGAGAGGGAAAATGTTTTTCGTACAAGTGTGTCTGCAGTGGGACCAGTAAGAGTGTATCGTTATGCATAGTCACGATGCACTCCCAGCGCGTGTAATGCTCGCCTATTTCTGAGCGGGAGTAACTAATGAATATTCAATTCGCTCCATCACAGCTATGGAGATTTTACACACCACTTGCTGTATTTTATGAACAACGCATGTATTTAAATATTTACTAAAGATTGTAACGAAATGTAATGTGTGGTTACTGCTTAGAGATTTTTAGAGATAACTTGCTTTGATTTCATGTTGGAAATCGTTTTTAAAAATGTAAATCGTTGATTTTAACATAATTCAATATTCATAATAATTGTATTAGCACAATAGAATTCAATGTTCATTTAGCTAAATAATTTTTTTGCACAAATTCCCCGACGTTTTAATTTTATATTATATAATAAGTAGTTTATAATAGCGGCTAATAAATATGTCAAATAGGTCAATCATTCACAAATTATTTCTTAATAAACTGTGTTACATTTCAGTTGAAATTGAATTGTTAACTATACGTCCAATATTAGATTATTCTCGTATGTTTGGAACAATACTTTGTTAGAGGAATGTCGAAACTGTTAGACATGGGTCAATTGTTTAATCAACGACTGTGTATTCCGTTTTCATACAGCTAGCGTTACTTCGTTAACTTTAACAATACTCTATTGTTTCCATTTCTGTGAAAACCTACACTAAAATGTAATACAGTGAATATTTCAATATTGAAAACGAATATTTATAACTTTGGTTTTTGAAAAGTTTGTACTTGATATCGGATCCGATTTCCAATCGCTCATACTTTTGAAGGGCCCTCGACGAATCTGTAATACGAGTATAACTGTAATACTAATCAGTTTATGTTGGTTATGAGTTTTATTCATAGTCGGATACGAGACGTGATTTATGTATAAAGAGATTTATCGAATAAAAGCAAAATGGTGCAGAAATAGAATAGTAGCAAATACGAATTACCCTACATTGTGTACGATGTATGTGCTTGGCAAAATGTATTGTGCAAAAGGAAGCCGCGAGCTTTGTGAAAATGTCACTTACTCCTTTTTGAGCTTTTTGGCAGAGAAATGCAACAAGAATGGAACATTAATTTTTCACTTTAAAAAATAGCCGCCGGAAAACTGTTTTAGGCCAAAGCTACTATCGAGTTTTAAAAGTGCATTAAAATGGTAGCTGTATTGGAAATTCAATCCAATTACGTGTCACCTTTTAGCTATTATGTTTTGTTAAATTTTTTTAATAAAAAAATCTAGAGTTTAACATAATCCATTGGTTTAACCTAAGCAACTGTCGAGCCATACGTAATAATTTTTATATAGCAGTTTAACTTTTTAATTAATGTAGTTTGAGTATAATTACAGTTGTTAAACATGAAGCAGACGCGACTTCGTGACGCCCGCCGTCATATTGACCCGAGTTAAAGTTTGAAAGTTTCATCTGTTACCGTGGTCGTGAGACTCGAAGACTTGCTCTAACGAAGATTTATAACTCGATAAATTTTTATAAGTCGCGTTAAATATAATAAGTTAAAGTTTACGATCCGACACCGGCGACCGAGGTATAACAATTTGTGCTATTGTTCCAATAGTTGTGCTTCAACGACAGCGAAACAATTGCACATCGCATGCTATACCTAGCGTTCAGTGTTGCCACATGATTTCTTTATAGAAAAAAGGATAAGCAACTTGAGATCGCTAAAATATTTAAATATTTCCCATACCCCCTTGATCCATCGTTTATTTATAAGAAGGTGGGAAGTACAAGACAACGAAAATAGAGCGTGTACTGTAGTTTAAATACAGAAATATGATTCTATAATTCATCCAATTCGGAATCAGGAAATGTGAGTCATAAAAAATATTATGTATATTGAAGTGTTCGTCCGTCTTGAACGTATATTGTACGTATGTTTCGGCAGATAACTGTGCTCTATCTCTCGGCATCGCATTAAGGCACGCATTTCGCCTCGCATTGAGATCGATACCAATTACTGGTGTTGCTTACACATCAATAGTCCTCAATAAACAATAACACGCTATTCATTATCAGAACATAACTATACTTAAGTAGGATTTAATTGTTTTTAAGTTGATGGTTTTCTTTAGTAATATTATAAAGAGGAAAGATTTATATTTTTTTATGTATTAGATACACGTAAAAACTACTGGGCCGATTTTATTAATTCTTTCACCATTAGAAATGTATTTTATCTAGGAGTAACATAGGCTATATTTTTTATTATATTTAATTACACGCGGACGAAGTCGCGAGCAACAGCTAGTTTATTAAAATTATTATTTTTATTAAAATTATTTAACCTATATAAAATTACGAAGATTACAAACACAATTCTATATATTTAACAGTGAGTTTCCTTTGCTAAAACGTTTTTAAATTAGAATAGGATGGATAATATGACTGTGTTTTCGTTTGTTTTATGAAATGGAAACATAATACGAGTACGTTTCATTGAAAGAACTAAGGTAAGTACGAGTACTGAGTAATTGATGTATGGCTGTAAAATCGATTAGAGTCGCATAATGCATCTCATTGTTTCCCTCGTAACAAGGGTGATTAATGAATTGTGATTACATGAAACACTTTACTGTTTAATGAATCGATTTCCGTATTGACATAATAAATGCAAAGCGAACTAAAACACTCGCATTGTTATTTACATAAGTACTCATGCCGTTGTAACATGTTTGATTTTAAGCCCTAGATTATGTTTTAATGGCAAAATTATCGGTACATTCACAAGGATAGTGATAAATGTTTATTTTGTACGTAAAGTTGATGGATTACATTCCCACTAGTGTTTTGTTGCTAATTGGTACAATTTATAGAGTTTACTTTACGAGAAGTTTGTAGTTTAAATGGCGTGCTAATGACATTTAGATATTTAAATTTTCGCAACAATAGTACAGGTCGAGTTTCGACCGCCTCTTTTCGTAGCATATTTTCTAGGGTGAGCTAGCGAAAAATTGACTGCAGGAAGTTTTTAATAAATGTACTTAAATATGACTTTTTCCGATTGCATCGCAATCTTACCAATTTCTGTAAGCTAAATATGATAATTCTGCGTCCTTTTATATATGTCGCAATCAGGAGAAGAAATCAATTTGAATTTAAGTCATAATTTGAACACGAGCGCCGCCAAGCGACTTTCGTGAGAACTTAGATCATTCTGAAAATAGGGATCGTTGCGAGAACGTTGTTTGAACGATATGAGCTTGGTAGATCGATGATATCCTGACTGTAGTATTGTGAATGTATTCCTTGAATCCGACTTTACCCATGACCGCCCACGTGTGATCTCGAGTACTAGTAATTCTGATATCGCGCTAGCTCAAGCCGATATATATTTAAACTATAACGAACAGCTACATAGGTACATATAAAACTGTATCATAGTTTTAGAAATACGTTAAACAAATACAATACGCTGAACGCAATCCAAACATGAATATTGATTTTAATTTCAACCGTAGTTAAAATAAACATAGACTAGATACAGAAATGTTCTAAACCTATCGCTATCTTGATAACTTACATATTCATTTATTTATAATATTTAATGGTCGTACATTAATCACGTATTTTTTTTAATCAACTTTTCAACCTCCTCTCTAATGAGGTTTAGACCCGTCTTCATATTCAGAACCGCCCGTTTATTATAACAGAATTTATTAAAATTTTCGCGAAATTATCTGTCAATACAGTTATAATGCAATTAAATTAATTCGATTATTATTAATTTGTTACTTTTTATTAAGTAAATGTTTGTTAGTTACTTTCATATTAAATAGAGCGAAGCATCACTAAATATGTAGCTATAAAGTATGTAAAGTAAGGTAAAATGTAATTATTGTAATGCTCCCGCCCTCGACCTGGACTTGGTAACAGAGAATAAGTGAGCTATTTTAGTTCATAGTCAGAGTATCTCTGGAAAGATAATGTTAAACAAAGAGAAACGGTCACGAGCGGTGTCTTGCCTTGTTTGTATTTTAATCATTTGTTAACCTAAGAATAGGAGTATTAAGCTCCTTTTGTTATGTTTTAGCTAACATTTAAAAAAATATTGAGTTAAAAAGGGCGTCGCTAAGTGGTAAAAGCAATTCCCTGCCTTGCCCGGAGAATCGAAAAATATAAAATTCATATACAAACTACTTCCAAATCTATCTATCTATACTTAATATAATAAAGCGTAAACGCACACACTACTTTGTGGCGTAGGATGTCAGCAATCACAGCATATTTTTGAATAATTATTTCTTTAATAAAAAGACCTACACTTACGACACGCTTTAGGCTATATATTTTCACGCTATTAAACTTAGGGGGTAAATAAATTGGAAAAAAACCTTCATGTGGGAAAGGGACTATAAACTACAAGCTGCAAACTTTAATAAAGCAAGGTTATTATGGTAACGGTAATTTTAACATTTGTAAGTGAGAATTAGACAAATGTAAACAGTAAAATAAAGTTTTTATAAACTCATGCGGGTGAAGCCGCACGGGAACAGCTAGTACTAAATAATTATAATCCATACACACATAGATAATTCAAAAACTCCGTGTTAGTTTATCCCATACCTTAGCGAAAAAGCATTTACCTTTGGTATAACAATTATTTTTTTTCTAACGAAGGTAATGGGACACTCTTGCAAGTAAATATACCATTTGTTGATTTATTTTCGTTATTCCTAGAACGGGTTTTTGAAGGAATCCTTAACGCCCTCGTATATGGTTGAAGTATCACAATTTTTTTTATTTACAATACAATTTTGCGAAGCCGGGGCTCGGTATTGTGTGGACGACAAAACATTGTCGCGCTGCCGGTGAGCCGACTGTTATTGTTACGTCGAGGGCCTCTCAACATTCGACACCACACTTTGACATAGTTACGAATAAAAACCATTTATACGTCTCTTACTTTATTATAAATTTCACCATGTAATAAAAACATTTATATAACTTACTTCAGAATCATAAATAGATATCGAAGTATTTTGGATTTAATTATATTTTTTATTCAATTGCTGAAAAGTAATTAAAAACGCCGATAATTCGTTTAGAGGGCGCTATCTATTTTAAGACTTGTTTATGATAAGCTTAACTCCTAAATTTACTCAAGATATACTTAGAATAATATGTTGATTATAGATTTTGTACTACTTTAAGTTCCTTAAATTAAATGTAACGTAAACCTAATACAATTAATTAAATAAATACTAGCAAATGTTATGTACGCCTGTATTTACATATTTATAAGAACCGATACTGTGAACTAACTAATTGTAAGTGTATAATGTATATGTTATGGTTCTACTTAAATAAACAAATAAAGAAATAAGACAATTAAGAAATCAATAGACGAGATAGGTTAACTATTTTTATAAATCTTGCATTTCAAAAGTAAACTGGTTCGCTCTTTCTTCGTTATCTTTTAAACGTCAACATTGCAGTCGAAAGCAAAAATTAAGTTACGAACGCCTGAAGCTTAAACGCTGCAAATAAAGAGACTACAAATTCTGATTTAAATAAAACTTAAAGTATACTGCTTATAGCAGGCTTAGTTGTTTATAAAATTATTTATGTACACAGAAACAAGGAATTATTTATGAAACGAGATGTTAGGTGAACCTACTCTTAGATGCAAATAAATTAATTACAGTGCAGAGATTCGAAACATCTCCCACTACAAACAATCATCGGAAATGCTAGTCGAATATTACAGTTCCATTCATGTTGTCCCTTAAATAGATAAATATATCATACTTAAGACGAGGTTACCAGAAGATGTAATTGAAGTGAGAGATGTCCCAGGACTAACAGAAAATAGAAGCATGAACACAATTCATGATATTTTAAATAAAGTTTATACAAAGAACGATTGACGTATCAAAATAAAATAAGCTTAATAAAACTCCTCTTGAATAAGATAAGCTCCTTGAGCCTTTGTCCCGAGCTGCGATCGTAGCGTCTTCTCGATTTGAGCACATAACATTTTAAAGTCGATAGAAAGTTTGTCTTTCATGGTAATAGCTTATTTATTTTAAAATGTTTAACATCTTCTTTATCAATTTCCTGTGAAGATTGTGCTGGTTTTGTGAATGAAGTCTTTAGTGAACGTAATAAGACCGCGCTGTGCTCCAATTAGCTCACAGAATAGTGTTTTCAAGGAACAAATTGAGTTCTTTATTGAAGTCCTAAGTAGTATTGATTTGGAAACATCTATGACGTTATTATAAAAATAAGATATTTAAGTAAGATCAGTTGTAAATTGTGCAGTTGCGGAATGCCAACTAATGAAGGAGTAAACGTAAATTTGAATTGTGACGTCATCAGTGATAACGAATCTCATTGGCTGGAATTGTTCCAAGCAATTCTAGAGAACGCTCCCCATAGTATAGGCGGCAGAAAATGCAATGCAAAAAGGACGTGACCTCTCAACTCTAGAAATAATAGTCGCGATCATGAATTATACAGTTTGAAGATTAAATAAATAGAAAATGGCGACAACATTCTTAGCTAAACATTTTCTAATATTATAAAATCGAATGTCACATAGATTGTTGCTCATTATAATTGTACCTTTCGTTTCAAATATTTACTATGATAATTAAAATAATAACATGCAGCAACTTCAAGTTGTAAAAACTTATAATCATAAAAAAATATTATTATATAAAATGTAGAAATAAATCCTGAAGCGGTTGTGTAAACGTTGTTATTTTTCATTTTCATTTATGTTCATGTTAACTCATGCATCGAATAAAATATTTCCTAGAATCAGTTAGCTGAGAAAAATATGGAGTTGAAATGAACATCAAAAGAGATCAGAGCAGGAAAGTATTTCCTCGTAGCGAATAAAACTTTACTGTGCATTTTTGTACCGCCTCAGAAATGCACCGCGCCGTTCCAAAACAAACATCATTCCAGCTTTTAATAGTCGCTGAGAGATTCTCATCTGTACCTCAGTTCTATCTTCTTGAAGTAATACTTCTTTTGGCCCGTTATGAAAAAACCGTGGTGCGTGCATTTTTAAATTGAAACTTTTTACGTCCACTGACTTATAAAAGATTTGAAAATCTTTTTGCGCGGACAGATTTCTAAAAGGTGTGTCCGTATTTAGTGTGTAGTCCCTTTCTGCTAATACTCTTCCAGTGCTTTTGATCGTACTTATATTAGGTTTATTTATCATGAACAATGCAGAGTAATGTTGTGACGTCACCACCTTGTGAAATCATTTTCCTATAAAGATATCAAGAGCAAAGTTTCAAAGCTTTTCCAAGTCCTTGTATTTCCATTACATCTTTTATAGTTTAATATTAATGTTCAAGAAAATAAACTTGTAATGCTTCTGTTATTCAAAGTGGGATAAACTTTGTCTTAAAGACTGAGCTATTTGGACAAATAGTTGAAAAGTTACAGCGCTGAGAAAGTCTTCGGAGCTCAAACTTAGTTGGTAGATGCTATAATTGCTTCTTGTAAAAAAAAAACATTTTAGATTTGTTATCTATTATGAAATACAAATGTATAAAATCTTCAATTATTTAATTGCTTTTCTGAGACACATTTAGTTTTTATTTGTGTATATTGCTTATCCATGGAGTGGTTTTGTTTGGTAAGAAGTATGGCACCGTTTTCAGATGGATGAGATCGTGTAAACGGAACATACATAGATGCGGGCAGAAGGCGATTATTGTAAAAGGTATTGGAAAAGGCTTTTGTTATGTGGAATAACTAATGTTTAGAACTTGTACGTGGTCGGCTGCGCTTTCATTGGCTTACGTGGTAATACCATTGAAAACTTCTAGTCTGTTCCTTAAATATATTACAATGTGGCGCCGAATTTCAAATTTCACGATGAATATTTTGACCCTGTTTTCTAATATAATAGCGACAGAAATTGTAGAAGTTGCTTGTTTGAAATTGTATTGTACGTTGATTACATTAAAGTTCATTTTAAGTTATCTGTGTCCAGTATTTTAGGGTCATATTATCGAGAGTATAGAGTGTGATAAGGTCCGTACGGAAATCAATCACGCATTGAATCGTAAATTGCTTGTGCCTTGATTGGCTTTGGATTCGGATTGAAAATTTGCATGAAATAAATTAAACGTATTTTTGGAAATACAATTTCATATAACAATTCTTGTCAAGACGTGATTCCTTAGATTGTAACAATAATTCGGTAGTGCATTATAATCAGCTAAGCGAATAAATACAGCGAGAATGCAATTATTTATCTTTTAGTACAGTCAGCTCAACAAATATTTAAAAATGTACAAATCCTTAGGAACTCACATAGTCCGAATGGTTGAAAGCATACGAATCGATATGGAAATACATATTTATAAACTTCTCAGTTTCTTTCAGCATATATTTGTTTCTGAATATTTGTAAATGTAAACATATTTTAGCAGCTGACTGTACATTTCTGAGATTAGAATTCAGAAAGTGTCATTATACAAATACTGGTCACAAATATTTGTCATTCTCTGCGACAAATTTAAAGCCATTTGTATTTTGGCAGCCGACAATAGGCAAGCAAGACGCGAATTCCAAGTTTCCTTCGAAACAAAACAAAGGCATTTGATATGAACCAAAATATTAATTGTAGATAATATCAATATGATAGATTCTTTCAACTTTATAATGTAGCAATGTAATATCTTCTCGATGGAGAGATTTTAAAGAGATCTGTTTGTTATATTTCAGATATTTATTCAAGTACTAGCTTTCGCCCGCGACTCCGTCCGCGTGAAATTAAAAAAAACTAAAGTGAGTAGGCTATGTGTTCTTCCCGACTATCCTCTACATCTGTACCAAATTTCATCGAAATCCGTTCAGCCGATAAGGCTACAAACATCCATCTAAATGTTCTATCTTTCGCATTTATAGTATTAGTATGATGTTTCGAGATGCTGTATAATACATAACGATGTATCTCCTTGATGGTTGTTTCTTTACGAACGACTTCGTCTCTTTGCTTTAAATTTTTTTTACTGAAGAGAATAAAGGTGACGCGAGAATTAATTATCAGGAAGTGACACAAACGTTCGAAGCGATTGCTCAAAAGAGCTTGAAGTTTTACAGGCCAGTGCTCTCTCGCCTTTTGACATGTCGGGCGTGACAACCCCCTCCCCCCAAGTCCGCCATACGGAATAGACTAGTCACTTTTTTCTTATCCTGCTAGTGTTTGATGATACAAAATGCAGTCAAATGAAATCGAATGCCGTTAACAATTTATAACATGTTTGCAACGCTGATTGAACTCTGTCAATGTAATGTATTTAATGCATCCTTTATAAAATATGTTATATACTATAATGCATTGGATATTATGATAATAATGCTGATGTGCGACACCAGCTTGCGCTAAATCCGAAGCCAAAATTGATTATATTGAGTTTAATTTTCAAAGCGTTTGATGAAAACAGAAATACGTCAGGAATTTAAGCTTAAATTTGATTTACTGGAGCGCTCGCCGTCGTTAAATGGTCTTCTCTAATTTATAGTACTAAGTCAACACTACGAATCTCCTTTAGTGATAGACTAAACAAAAGCGATTTGTTATCTTTTACTAAATGTATTGTTTTAGTTCAAGAATATCATTAACCAATTAAAATATCTTGTGCTCTATAATTTTTATACTGATGTCTGTAATTGAAATAAATTGTAAAAATAGTATTGTACGGTTTCATTATTTCAATCTTAAACTAATGTCGGTTGGCGTCATATTGACCGCATCCCCGTTTCTAATGAAAGCCGCATGTCCTGGATTAATATTAATGGAATAAACAATGTGCCAACTTGTCGTGGAGTTGAGATGTGGCCGACCCTTCTGCGCTTTATCACACTTCATTAAATAACCTTTTTGAAATCTATATTAATTAAATAAATTGTTTGTTTATAGTATTTCATTATAAATCACTAATAAGGTTTTGATGAAGTCTTTTTAAAGGGTGTTCAGAAAAGCTTTCTATCCAAATCGTAAAAAGAATTTCGATTTTTATGTAGCCATTGAAATTGAAACCCATAATAGTTTTAACTAATAATTGTGTAATAGTAACTCAGTAATCTAGAAAGTCATGTTCAAGGGAGATTAGATTAAAATATCCCTATATTTACTTAAAACGTTCATGTCATATCACTAACAGCAGTCCCGCAAGTTGTGCAAATAATTTTCCTCTACAAATATTAAAACTAGAAGAGGCTTTTGTAAACATTTTATATTCATATTAAAATAAATGTTAGCATATGTGATATAAATATATGACTTACCAATAACAAGCGTTCTTTTCATCTCAAAGTTCAAGAACAAATTTATTGCTTATCAAGGAGGATTTATTTTTAATGAGGTAGGAGGGACCTCCCTGAGGGGAGAACATGGAGAATATTATATGAGCAAATACAAACTAGACATATACCTGTACAAATAAGGAGTGTACATATGTGAAACACAGTCAAGGACTTTTATTTCCTACCCATACCAGTTATATATTTAAAGCAATACTATTACGTCAATAATTTGTCGTAAGGTATAGGTATTGAATTATAATTTTATGGGAAGGGAATTTCATTCCTTTACTACGTGGTAGGAAGTATTGTATACATAACGTGTATCAATTATTGTTTAGATATCACTGTCACTGGATGTTATAACTGGTTCGAAATAGCCTCCAATATATGTATTGATTCCTCGATATCTATTGTGGAGACGGGTTTATGTAACAGACACGAACAATAGATACGTCCTGCGAATATAGACGTTTCTCTCGACGTCAAACTACACACTAAGATAAGGAAACCGTCTTGAATAGCGCTATATAGTAATTAATTACTCAACTTTTTTAAAACATTAATTATACGAGTACAGGCGGTTACAGAGGAACAAAGAATGTGAGGGACAAGATAGAAGAGGAAAAAAGAAAAAAACAAAGAAAAAGTATGAAGAAAAAGAGGAAAAAGCTGGTACTGGTAAATTATTTTTCTTTTTCACGTTATCTAAATATCTCTTCAACTTATAGAATAAGATTTTTTCTATTGATTACTTTCTAGCTGTTGCTAGAAAGATCTTCGGCGTAGGAAATAAAAAAAGTTTTGTTTAATTTCATACATTAAGCTACCTTCCAATATAAATCCTGTCAAAATCAGTCTAGCCGTTTCGGAGATAACCCTAATCAAACAAGGACTTGCGGACAGACAGATAAAAATAGTAATTTTTAGTTTTACTGACACTCCAAATTTATTAACTGAATAGATAGATTATTTAATTCCATGTAAATATATTTGTATAACTATGTTATTATCGTTACTACAAAGCAGAGTTCGCTTCGAGCGAGCAAATCGGGACGTTGCATCGTGTCAATTACCAAGCGGTGTATATTCCAATCAATTTCCTTTGATCACTATCTTGTGTCGGTTTAACGTCGATGTGAAATGTTTCGCTTTGTGCGAGAAATCGAGCAATTTGCACTATCTTCAGACTTCAAGATAATAAGGCAATTAATGTTATTACATCAATTTTAATATTTATCTAGGGTGTTTTAGGTATTGCATCATTTTATTACTTTTTAAAAATACGTTCACATCAATAATTCAGTACTTCCGACCGGCGAAAGCGACTAGAAATATGAAAGTTTTAGGTGCAAGTGGAAATTGCATTCTTAAACGGAATTCTTTGTATGCAATTGCCGACGGGAACGATCAGAAATGCGGTCAAATCTTCCACAAACGGCGACAAATCGCATTTACGGAGTCTCTGATCGCAGCAGATTTAAGCACACAGTTACAGGATTATGAGGTATAACTATATTCAAAACAATACACTCTTTAATGCTAACAATAAAATTAATATTTGAGGACAGAATATTTAACCAGTAAATTGGAATTAATATTCTTTTCCCTACGAAAGGCTGACCCGGTATGAACAAATTGAAGTCTATTACTAAGCACTGCTCGATGAAGTCGCGGGCGCCAGATTGTCTACAATATTTATTATATCTCTATCAATAGTTATCATATCTATATCCAGATGAATGATAAAATATAAAAACGAAAAAGGTTATGAAGTAGTAGTTATAAAATATTGTGCGATGTTGAAGAATACGGTTAACACAGCCAAAGCGTAATAACATAAACTCGATGATATAATATGCTACATAGGACAAAACAACTCTCGTAGTCTTTGTATGAATAGGTGCGGGTGGAATTCGCGCGTTCAAAATAACAGCGGACGCGAGTTAGCCGGAATCTAAACTAATATTATAAAGGGTTAAAGTTTGTTTATTTGTAGTGGATAAGTTCAGAAACTACTGAATACGTTTAAGTTGTTATTTCAGTTTCAGCAAGCTTCAATAAAATAAAGTTTAGAAAACAAGTTGTATTGCGATAATATTAGAATTACTATCTGAAATTGAGGGACTGTAAATAAAATAGAAAAAGGTAGAGGAAAACTGTAGCCTCTTCTAATCGTTCTTCAAAACAACTTGTAAACGATCATCAATTTTTAAATAACTACTTAAAAGTTGGTCAAATTATTTGATAATTATTATCAAAATAAGCATGCACAGAGACTTCCATTGTAGACAGGAATTTACAAGAAACAAATCGAAGGCATATTAATATGTTAATGAGAATTGAGTAGATAATTCTTGAAATAGTACAGTCTGCGGCAGCCGCTATAACTCAGGCATTGCCGGGCTTTGTAACTTTATATCTATGAAACCCACGCGAGAAAATAAAACTATCAAAACTGTTCGAATTTTTTAGTTCAAATAATTGTACTGTGTACGGATGTTCCATCGATCACGAATGTATGTCTAAAAGTGAATTCAGTTTTTTATAAATGGTGTAAAATGATTTAGAACACTATTATTAAAACCTTAAATATAAGTTTACATAATTTTCTCTTAACAATATTAATATCCATTCCAACGTAAAATTTAAAATCCACAACTAGTTGTGTAAAATGTAACCTTAGCGGGCGAATTAGCTCGGGGAGGCGTATTTGTTTTCAAAAATGCACATTCCCCGTACGAGCTACGGACGGAAAAGAGGGGTTCAAAACGAGGTCATTAGTTTGCAAGTGTGAAATTTAACACTTTGTTGCTAGTTTTATCATATCAGTAAATTGGAAGCGGATAAAATTTAATTGACTTATAATCACTTGCTTTACTTATAACGTTAGTTACATGCATACATTTTAATCGTGTCGCATTCGTAAAATCTATTTTAATATTAATATAACCATTTAACAAAAAGAAAGATTAAATCGGAGAGTGTTATGTTTCCATGTTACATTGTAATTAAAAGATGATAGATGATCGGTTCAAAGTCTGAACCGATAGAACTTAGGTCATCTCATTTCTAGATATCTCTGTATTTGCGCCTGAAAGTTACCCATTGGCGTCACCAGAAGGGACAAGAGCTGTTGCCTCGCCCCTTGAAAATATAAAAAACATAAAATGTATACCCCTATAGATCCACATAGATAACTCAAAGCCACAAATCAGTTTTTGCTATCCCACAATTTTTTTTACTAGATCTACCCTAAATCATCGTCTGACGAAGTTCATTTGCTAATCCCAGAAAAATAGCATCAATAATTACAAGTCCTATGAAAACGGACCTTGAATTATATTAATTACAAAAAGTGACGTCGCTATTTTATCTATAATAATTAAAAAGATAATTTGCTATCGCGCTGTTTTCGCTAAGTTCATGAAAAATAAATGCGAGAGATCAAGTTCAGTGTCACGTTTTCGATAACGAAACAAATACAATAAAATTTCCATATTAAATTGCTTAGAGTACAGAAATAATAAATCAGCTTTTATTCCTAAAGCTTTTTGAGGTTTTCATTTTTTTACAAGGTTGTTTCAGTTTTGTAAGTTTCAACTACGTTTTAAAATTAACTACTTTTTAAAAGTTGGTTGAAGCTTATTTATACTTTTGTAAAACAATATCGCAACGATTGTATTGTATTGTAATTGATATTAGATCAAGTAGTAGAAGTATGAAAGTTTGTTTACTAACGACACAATATGAGCTTTCAGCAAACGTCAATATTAACTTTAAAAAGTTAGAAGATATACTTTCTTAAATATTAAAAAAATAACCTGGAACGATCACAATTATACACTGTATTATTTGCACAAGCATTTCGCAACGAAAATATAAAATCAATGTTACTTGGCATCCTTAAGACATTTGGTTTCTCGACGAATTTTATTCACACAATTCTCCATTTCTATTTTAAAAAATTGTATCAATAATCCAAAAAAAATCAGTATATTTTTAAAATTCATAATTATTTTTTTATTACAAATTTATGGTATAAAATATTACCTTGTTGGTTGAGTTGGTTGTCGGGAGCGGCGGGCATGTGGTCTACGTGTTATCGCCACCGGTTGCACGCGGGTACTGTGCTTGTGCGGTGCGTCGAGCGACTGTGCGACCGACGCCGACGTGCGACTGCGAACTCCTAGAGTAGTATACAGGCGGTGGAGACGCGAACGAAACCGACCGCTACCCGCCACTCGGCACTCCGAGCTCGGCGCGCTCCGGGCTGGATGCTGTCCCGCTAGGGCTGGCCTCTCGATAGAAACCTCACATCTGACCTATTTATCAACGATGTTTATCTTCTATATAATAAATCTCAACTTGTGTAGTTCTTTAAAATGTACAAATAAAATGTATTCAATTCTGTTTTTTTTTCTTTTCTAACATTCCATTAAGTAAGAATTTGAATGATCTGAAAGTATTAAGAGGATAAACGTTTCGTTCCGCTTCCTCTATCTGTTTTCTTTCACCGGCTTAAGAAATGTGGTCCCAGGACATCTTACCCGGAGCTCATCCCTACAGCCGACGCATGCGTGAAAGTCGCCTAAAAGATTGCCGGGTAGACTTACCACGTTGATTGATTCACGAAGTTGTGCGCAGGTTAACTCACCCGGCACGTGCCTTAAGTATCGTATTGCCAACCACAAAAGACCTACCCTCCCCCCTTGCTCCCTTTAAAGCTCGACCAGATCGGGATTCCTGAACAAAAAAACAAAGTTCAACATACGCTGGTCCCCTTTATCTGGGGATTTGGTGCGAGCGCGCCATTTGTTTTGAGAATGGAATCGCAACTCGAGCCTCGAACGTTTTAGCGATACATCGTGCATACGAATACTAATATTACTTTATTATTTTAACAATTGTATTAAAGCTTTAATAAAAAAACGGATCACGTTTTATAAATTTATTAAAATATTGCTAAAAAGTTGAAGAGCTTATGAAAAATGTAAGTTTGCAAATAACAGTAAAAAGCGTAAAAAAATGGAAATGACACGCAAAAAATAAACGTAAAGATCAGTAACTCAGCTTGAAATACTGTATATCATTTAATAATCAATTAATTTCTGTTTTAGTATTGTGCCGAGAGAATTGAAGCGGAAAAGCTCCTACGTTTCTATCATATGGGTAACAAAGTTTGCTAAAGCTGCAAGCTTCTTATGGGACAATGCACTTTGTGTTTCATACATCAGAGGTTATTTTGTACATGATATTCTGACAATCGACGGATCATTGTTACGACGCAACAGACTATAGTAATAGGATTAAGTTCTGACTAGGCTTTGATCTGTAACGTGAAACCGATACTATTATCTCTTACTCACAGCGTTCTCTTAACAACTTTACAAATAGTGGAACTTAAAAAAAGAAAAAGTACAAAGTTTTAATACCAACCTATTAAATATTATAAGCTATCAAACATTAGTATCAAAACCATACATTACTTTGATTGAAAAGTGATCTCTTAGTGTTCTTTTGACAATAGAAACTTTTAATTAGTAGCCCACTTAATTCAGAATTGTTAGGTTTCCTCTTCATATGCAATGAAAATTTCCTACGAGCGGTAATTATTGTCAGGATGTGTTGGTGGTGTCTAATGCGTAAGGAATTGGGTAATATGTTTGGTCAAGTTTGGAGAGATACACTGTAATAATAAGAAAAATAACTCGCTTGACAGTTGTGTTAAGGGCCCGATTGAAAAGGCTTTTTTAGAAACCGCACGCTTAGTGAGGAGGTTCCTGTCTCTGCAGCCCTGACCACTGGTTGCTTGAGTCATCGGAATCTGCATACGGCGGTGCTCTATTTTTTATATAATATCTTTTATTGTTTTGTATTTGTATAAATCATGTAAAATGTACTATACTCGTATATTAAATAAGAATATAAATATATATGGATAATAATAAAAATAAAACAAACACCTTCAGATTAATAATAATAAATTATCATGAAACATTGCTGTAATCTGTGCAAAAGGGGCCACAATCTCGTATAGTAAATTATTTTCTCTGATCTCTTATTATGTAGTTTGTACAGTAAATAAAAGTCGTCGTTTCATGTTAGCGTACAAACATAATTTTATTAAATTCTGTATAAACATTATGTATGTTATATTGCGAATCTTCTTTGAGAAAACGAAATGTTGAGGGTATTTTAGCATGTAAATATTACACGAAAGTAAATATGCTAAAGCAATTTATTAACATAAATATGAATTGGAAATACAGTCGAAATAAGTACACAGTTCAATTTTATCTGAACATTTGATGTCACGAAGGCGATGTCATGTTATTGTTTGACTCTGTATTATCTTTATAATTACAGATCTTATTATTAATTAATAGAGATCAATCACCTCTATTATTATAAAGATAGATCACAATCCGTTTAGTAACGTAAGCTAATAACAAACGTCTATCCATCATTGCTAAACTTAATATATTGTTTTGTAAAATTAATACGAATGCTTGTAAGCATATGCTTTTAGCATGATACGATCCTAAGAGAGGGATATGAGAGTAATATCCAATCGAAATCTATTTAAGAAGTTAAAGTAAACACACGTGGAAGCTGACACGCACCTTTTTACCTTCGTCCTAGTAATTGACATTTACCTTTAGGTCAAAAGTTTCTTACCCGAATTTTCTTGTCAATCATCTGGAATTTGTGTATTTATCATAAGTTATGTCGTAATGTGAATTTATTTGAAATTATCGTATGTAAAGAATTCTTTGAGGAAATTAAAGTGAAAATGACAATTATGTGATCAGTGAAAACAGGAATATGGAATACTCTGATAAGGAAATACAAATCTGTTATATGTAATATTCCAAATAACGTCCACTGAAGCAAATGTGTTAATAAAAGTGTATATCGATCGTTACAGTAATGTTGACTATCTTGTATAGATAACAAATAACTGTATTAGTTACACCAAAAACATATTTAGACGCTGATTTTTTATGACGTCTTTTATGGTAAAGCCCTTAATTTTTAAAACTAAACTTTAAAATTCTGATAGTTAAATAGATATGTACTCGTATATGATGTATAAATCATAATTTATAGTTACACGAAGGTATGTAGGAAGACATAAATTATGGGATTCATTAGACGCCCGCTGACCCAGCCCCGGAGCGAGGAACTTGAGTCCTATCGATCAGAAGACACCCCTGGGGCTTACGCCAACGAGCTCCGGACAAAACGTGCTTACGAATAGAAAACTGAACAGTTCTATACATTTTTACAATCTAACTTAACGTTTCGATAAAGAAACAAGAGGAACATAAAATTTATGTTTAAATAAACTGTCGTCCGCGTAGGATTAACAAACTTAGCTTAAGCACTAGTACACAGTGAAATCTATCCCTATTTCGAATCTCTACAAGATGCGTTTAGCCGTTACGAAGTTAAGTGGTAGGAAATATCCATATAACCAAACTTTCATGTTTATAATATTAGGAGAGTTCGATTTATCCGGTTTAAGCTAAGTTTCACACGAAACATCTCCCACATGATACAATCGGACGGCGGAGGTTTGCTCTAATTAAGCCGTGTGAACGTAAACATTGGTCGGCAACTGTCGCCTCAACAAGATTATTTACATTTTGTTTGCAAAACGGAAAACACAAAAGCCGTCTCTCGATGTTTACGTTGCTCTCTCTGTGTGGCTGTGCTGTGTATCCATCCAATATATGCATCAACATATGGACGCTTACAAATATTGATTCCAGATTTGCACGAAACGTCTCACAAGCCGTACTTCTAGTTACTGACGACATTCTCAAAATCATAATGGTAACGCCCAACGACAATACAATAAAAATTCAAGAGAAATTCGAGATAATCCTTTGTGATAAAATTGACCTCTATAGTTATTTCTGTTCTTTTTTAAATTTTTCGTCTTAAACAAAATTGTGGAAGATTTGTATGATTAGGAATCTGAGTTAACTCAAATACTATTAACTATAGAAATAAGTAGTGAAACAATCAGGTCAGTAGCAAAATGTCCCACAAAGGTTTACGTACTAATTGCGACAGTGCTGAGGGACATTTAGTTAATGAGACTAGATCAGAGTATTGTGTAAACCCCAGAGCTCTAAGTAATCAAGTTGCTATTAGATTATTTGAGGAGTGACTAAATACTGTGTACTGTCTAACAATAAGATTGTACCTAAGGGAAAAGGTTCTAAAATTTACGAAAATGCCTAAGTTTCTACTGACGAAGTACATATACAAAAATATATTTTTTATTTTTGGTGTTTTCATAGTGGGCCGACAATATGGTCTCAACAATAGAAACTCAAAGTAAAGTTTTTAAACTTTTTATATGTCGATTACCGGTAATGAACACCGTTTAGAACGTTTAGAAGTTTTTATAAAAGAGAACAATATTTCCCAAGAACACGGCTATAAATCAATAAAATATCAGCAACACAAGGACCCAGTTTAAGATATTAAGGCTAAGTAAGAGGAAGATTATAATTTTGCCGGTATTGTATAAGCAGAGAAGAAAAAAAACATTTTAAGATTCAATTTGTATTATAATTTACGTTCCTCTTGTTGCTACGAAAATATTAAAGCTTAATACTTTGGAAAATTGTAACTGGAAATTCTTTTGTGATATTTCATATTTGCCCTCGGGACAACAAATATTCAGAATTTCGCGTGACAATAACAAGGCGGGTCGCCGCATGTTTTGTCATTTTTTATACATTGCTCGATTAATTACATGATATTAAATTATGTGCTCAACCCATTACGAAGTAAAAAATGTTAACCGTATAAGCGTTTAAAATATTCATTTAATTCTTTTGTGTACATATCGTAGTATTACATTTTGATGAAAATAGACACTAGTTATTCAAGAGCAAGAGGTATAACATTCTGGTTACTTTATTATAACTTAGAACTTGAGTAGTTATTTTTAATGATCGAAAGTTCCTATCGTTAGACGACTCAATATGAAACTCTATAAGCGATATATAACGAAACTGTCAAATACCACACCCAAAATATTGGGCATGGCACGAAAATTTTCGAGAAAGTATTCGTATTGACATCGACATAATTTATACGAGACTTGTGCAGAGACCCCTATTGGGTTTAAAACACTAACGGGTACATACAAATACTAGATACCGATACTTTTTAGCAAATACTCGTGCTATGTCCACAATATTTACTACCTACTTAAGTAAGTGGGAACCTTTCTTACAACTATCGCACTAAAAATACTAAAGAGTTTCCCTGAGTGTATATTTAGTATGAAAAATGTAGGTGTAGCTTTCCTTTGGGCTATTCTGTATGAGACAATATCTCTAGACTAAAGCCGTTTTTAGTAACCATTCTGTCAATCTATCAAAAATCTATTAGAACGGATTTTTGTGCAACATCTGCTGCCACTCTGTGGTTCTATCACTTTTTAACGTAACGTCAATTTTTGCTACATTTTTTACTTACAAATTGATACAAATTGTTTGACAGAAAAAACAACGAGCAATTTATTAATCTAATTGATGTATGGTCACGAGCTCGGATCGAAACAGAATAGAGAAATGTTTACATTTTCCCCAGCGCTTGTGTATTCAGTTTTATTTAAAAAGAGTTGAGTGTTTTTTTTTATACAGTTCTCGAAAACGTATAGTGTACGCTTTTACGTGTGTTCCAGTTCAAAATGTCAATTATATTTTGGAGTTATGTTTATTTTAAACGATAAATGATTTATCAATTTGGAGGATGATAACCTGTTGTTCCAATCATATATAGATACAAAACCCCCCTGGAAATGTATATTTTACTGAGAACATCATCTTTTATTTCTTCTAAAAGTATTTCGGAGAGGGATAAAAGAAAAAATCCCATAATTATAATTAATATGTTGATGATTCCGGAAATTAGTGTAAAGCATATATAAAAATGTTTGCTTCTTTATAATGTACTTGGGTAAATGTGAGATATTATTAACTTTCAATAATTTCTATACAAACTTGTAGAGTACAGCTGATTCCTAACATTTAAGTGGTAACAATCGACTTCGCTGCACACTTACAACTTCGCCGACTATCACTTAAACTTAGTCTGTCAGTATGTTGTTTTGTTTAGCTTTGCTACTTTGACCAAACTCTATACTGTTAAGTGGCAATATATTACTAAACTTCAGATAGTCGTAGTTTGTATCGGTAACAACTAGTTATATGTGTATTAGTACAACTTACCATTAACTATATGTAATACAGGGGCTCAAGTATTTAACACCCAACAAACCCCACTACTATTAGCTTTGCATTATTTTGTAGTTAAAACCTCAGGTACAGTATTGTTAAAATCTATACATATAATAAATCTGGAGTGTCTGTAATATCAAAAGAAAAATTCCAGATACCGGGAAGATGATGTATTTGCGTTGCTGATAATGAAAATAGCATTTAAAAATTTTAGGCTATAATATGCCTATACATGGATAGATAGGATAGCCTATACATCTACCCTCCAGTGAAAGTCCCGTAGGAATCGGCCCAGCCACTTCGGAGATTACCAGAACAAACGCGGCTTGCGGACAGACAGACAAAAAATTATTAAATTCGATATTGGTTATCAGCAACGCAAATACATCATCTTCCCGAAATCTGGAATTTTTCTTTTGATATTACAGACTTTGATATGTATAGAAGATAGATGTAAATACGTAGGAAGGTAAATTGGCGCGTTATCAATGGCCAATTAGTAAAACAAAGCGATCGTTCCGTCGTGTAAAGTGCAGGTCGGTAACAGAGCGCTTGCCCTGTCATTTATTGTACCGTGTGCTCTGTGAATCGGGCAGCTGCGCTCTGTGCTGACCGCACGCCCCTGGCGATTGTCTCTTTCACCGATATCTAGATATACGATTCTACGTGATAACATTTATTTTAATTGCATTCATGAATTGCACCTTATTTATTTATTCCTAGAGCGTCGCTGACTCATGGGTTAACCACTTGACTTGTAATCTGCAGGTCCTGAGTTCGAATCCCGCCAAATACTAAGGTGATTTTCGATTCTCAAATATCATTTGTACATTTACCCGACGTTACGTGTTATGTATCGAAACATATTGAAAAGACGAGCGAACTAAAAGTTAGCGGGGCTTACTTATACGTTGCAACGTTACAGAAATATCGAAGAACGTATTGATTCGAATTTCGTGCTCATATTGTTATCCAAGTACCAAAAAACAGTAATTAACTTTCTAGCCCATCTATATGCGCTTATAAAATGTACATAAATATCGCGATACTGATTAATATTAATAATCAACAATTAAACCGTCGTGGCCACAGCGTTAGTATGATAGCATACATTGTGTGTCGTTGGCCCGTTCCTCAGTGAAACGTATCCTTTGTAGTCTACAGAATTAGCATTTCACAAAGCATTTCTCTCCTCCTTTATGCATATCTCGGTTTACACGTCAAAGGGCTGGAATGAGGCGGCCCCAGTGTGTTCCCGACACATTATTACTTTAAAGAAATATGAAATTCACCATTTGCGAATTAGCGCGATTTATTACGTTTTTAAATACTAGAATCATCGCAAACAAATGAATAAAAGAGGGCTCTTTGAAAGCAGCGACCCAGAAAAGTTTTAATGAAATTGGGTATTTTCAAAAGCCTCTTGTGACCAGTGTTTGGCAAATTTTGTTATGACTAATATTTTAAAATATTCTTTTTTAAAATAAATCTAATACACTAATAATAATACATTAATACAGATTAACAACTGATAGTCGTCTCCTGTGCAAAATAGGCGATAAAGTTCACCACAGAATTGCACGACCCTGCTCAAATCGCTGCGTCCTCCAGTTTGTGGCTAACATTTCTAAACTTGTCTCCATCCAGTGTACAGTCGTGTAACCAGGCGGTATTCCCCTTAAAAAGATAGAGTCGTTTGAACATTTTGTACGCAGTGTGACTTCGTACACGGCTATTTCCTTTTTATTATTATCCCGTCGTTGACGATTGGTACCTAATTGGTTACTTTTAATAAGGTGCGGAGTTTCTCTTGATGGAAGGAAGAGGCCAATTGTTTTGTTAGTAGTTGTAGTAGTAGTTAGTAGGAAGACCAACAGTTTCCGCGACTGTACTTTCCAGCCTTATCCATTACACCGTGCATAGGGCTATTTTACAAACCAACACATGATTATTAATTGCACTCACAGTTTTTTGGCTAGTTTAGTTTTAATGAAGCAATAATACGCTATTTAGACGAAAAGATTTCGAAAATACAGCTTTGTGTTCATCTATAAGAAGTAAATAATAAAATATTATTTACCTTCATAACCTTTCTGATATGTTTCTACGAGTATTAAAATTAGACTCATAGCTCATAATGCTACTTTGAGTATAATAAAAAAAAAGTATGTCTATTGCTAAAAAGGTTTCAGAGACTATATCGTGCAGTATTCATACGAGTAAGCTACACTAATGATAGACAAATACAAGTCGACTTATTTGCAGAGAGACAATGAGGTTTTGAGTAAATCTGGGAAAATGAATGAAGACAGAAGTATAATATTATATGTGGTACTCATATGTGTACTTTGTTAAGAATGAGCATTATTTCGACATCATAAACATGAGCAAATAATTCGTAAAAGTAATAAACATTGCATATTTTACTCATTTAACTAAAAATAAATTCGTTTAAAGTTATTTTAGTGAAACTAAATTCTGAGCTGGATTAACTGAGAGTTTAAATTGATTCGTTAAAAGTTTCCCTCGGCTTTATTCAATTTAATATCATTCAGACATTTTACTATATTTATCGTGATAGTTGTTTTTACGTTATATTAACGTCATTTAAATGGTTAAAAATACTCTTAAACAGAAGTTATTGGAAATAGAAATCAATTCGATTTCTCAGTTGCGATATAAATTAAAAACTTAACTTGATTTAAAAAAAATAAATTAAGCCTCTTCAAACATAAAATATGTTTATGACAGTTTACATTGGAAATACTGCTTAAAACAAACTTGTATGACGTGGAAGGTTAACTATTCACAGTTGTTATAAAAACTAAAAATAAAACAAATGTTCTTGTTTATCAATTACTTCATACTCGTATATTTTCCTTATTTGTTAAAAAAAATATATTTGGAACTATATATGCTTGGAATTTAAAAATAAACTCGATAGAGAAACGCTGGATAGGTCGATGCATGGGGATTACAGCTTTCGCATCGTTCCAAGCCGACTAGAACCGCTGTTTGAAGTTACTTTTATCTGTATTATGAGTGGGATTTTCCAACACATCTACTAACCGCTATCTTCACAAAATGCCAAGGCTTAGACCTTGTCTATTGGAATACAGTCAGTGATATTTTTATGTAGGTATGTATGTTCTTACCATTCCCGTAGATTCATTTTATATTTATTATTCCCCGGAGTGATGAGACAGCCTGGTTTCTTTTTTTAAATAACATACTGAGAACTTCATAACACATACATACATGGCTGTCGCCAGACTGGGCAGGGGAAGTGCAGGTGCTCCTGCCTAACGAATCGAAGAACGTAAGATAGATATGAAAACTATGTAGTTTATATTACTACCATATTGCTGGTAGTTGCCACCAACTGATCTGGCCTAGATCATCGGCTGGCTACGCCCATAACATAACCTAATTTAGCAAAACCTTTATACAATTTGTAGCCTTTTACACTTGCTAGCAATCACAGCGTAAAACAGTAAATTTCATTAAATTACCGTCTTTATTACAAGAAATTGCAATAAAGAGTTTTTTAATACCCCTGCAAGCTTTTAAATAAGTATTCACAATGAATGCAACTGGTGCGAATCGGCTTAATTTACAATGTAATTAGTCGACTCTGTTCAAACTATCTGCCGCAGCTCCGCTTCGAATAATTTACGTTTATTCATGTTCTTTTTACAAATTGTTTTTTATATTCACTATTTTTCAGATTGTTTAAAGAGTTAGTTACCATTACCAACATATGGTCTATGTATATCGTCGACAACTCAAACACGTTGACTGATTCAATATTTCCGTAAATTCCCTAATTTATTGACAAAGTTTGACAAAGCATAATCCCCTGATTATGCTTTGTCAATCTAACCGCACTGTCCAAAGCGCATTCGTTAAGTATGTAGTTAATTCCTTTTTTGTTTTTCGTTTATATGGCAACCACGAGGCCAGCGTGATTGACAAAGATCTAGTCACCCTTAACACAATGTAGGGTAGGTAAAATTTCCTTCTTCCAATTTTTTTTACAAAAAGATGTTATGAAAAAGTAAGTCTGATGTGAGTTATTATAAAATTCGTGTTAATAAATTCATGTACAGTTTCCTAGAAGTAATTATCTAATTGAGAGTTTACTTTACATATTTTTTTTACAAAAAGATGTTATGAAAAAGTAAGTCTGATGTGAGTTATTATAAAATTCGTGTTAATAAATTCATGTACAGTTTCCTAGAAGTAATTATCTAATTGAGAGTTTACTTTACAAATTTTCTAAGACATTTTGATCCGAACATCAATCTTTCTTTGTAATAAATATTATGTTCTTTTGCAATAATTTATTCAAAAATTTTATATGATATTTGACAGTGATGTTGAGAACTTGAATATTAGTAAACTTATATAATTTCATTATTATTTCGTGAAACAATATTCGAATAAGCTAGAGTCTGTAATTGCAACTAAAACTAACTCCACGGAAAGCTACAGGAGGTCTCGCTTTGTCCAATTTGTGTCCCAACAAGCTGAGTTTTAAGCCAATTGTAAATGTAATTCTGCGAGAGATACAGGAGCATTGTAAATTAATTTCGCCACAATCTAGTGAACTTGTATACTAGTTATTCTGGTATATGTTTTCGGACTTAACATCGCTTTTTAATCCACTGATATGCTTAGGAATATATTTCAAATTGTATTTATCTCTTCATCTGATATAAGTGTTTTATAGTAGACCAGCTAGTAATTGCCTCAATCGTGACCGTCACAGGAAACATCCATCGACTCTGGTAAAACAGCAGTTAGGGCATTAATTCTAACGCAAACCGGAACCTAAGCGAACCTAATTTGGTTTATTCCAGTGAATCTGGATTTATCACTTAGCTGTAAGCCTCTTCATTTTCGTATTCTTTTCATGTCTTTCATGTTTTTTAATCGAATATAGATATTAATAAAAATTGAAGTAGTGCGTTATTTCTTTGTCTTTTTTTAATTATTGGCGCTTTTATAAGGCTATTTATATGAGATCAGTAATACCTTATTTTCACATTCAAGCGGTAAAGTGATGCAGCGACCAGTATTAAAGTTGCGGTTGACGCGGCCCGCATATAAAAGACAGGTGGTTTGTATTGCTCTACGGATGCATTTGTAGCCTTTGTAATTAAGCTTTTGCAAATTCAGTACATTCGTGTGAAATTTATGGGAAGTTTTGTTAAAACACCCGATTATTAACTGAATACTCGTATATATCGCTTCTTTCACTAAAAATCTCACTAATATCATGGGAAAGTTTAGATCGATGGATGGATCGTTAGAGTTTGAAGTCTAAACTGCTGAACAGATCTCGATGAAATATGGCATAGATGTAAAGGGTAGTCTGGAAGAACACATAGGCTACAAACTTTTGTTTTTTTTTTTAAATTCCACGCGTACGGAGTCGCCGGCAAAAGTCAGTAAGTAATTAATATTCCTCTGTGTATCTAATTTTATTAATTATTTCTATACTGCTAATTCATTAAACTTTAGAATAGATTAATCAGTTATTTAATGAAATTGGGGCATAGAGATATGTCGTACAACGTGGCTCTAAAGGAAATATGTATCTGAAATGTAGAAAGTCATTGGTGACCTGGGTGACCTGCTCTTTGCCAAATGATCCGAAAGCCGAGGTCACTGGGTCACCTCGGTCGTTACCGCGATATGCTTTTTAAAGCGTCTTCTACTTTACTCTACTGCTTTTAATTTATTTTTTAATACTGTTTATCTTTCATTAATGATATCAATATTCAATTGTTTTGTATAATAATGTAACATTACAAACTGCTGAACGGATCTCGATGAAATTTGGCATAGATGTAAAGGATAGTCTGGAAGTACTTATAGACTACATACTTTTTTTTTAATTCCACGTAGAAGGAGTGGTCGAAAGCTAGTCTATGAATATATTTTTCCCACTTTTATACAAATTACTTACCGCATGTCATCTGAAGACAGCCGATATCAGGAGTACACGTAGACGACGAGCATGTATGTATGAAGAAAAAAGAGTCGTGATTGGAACACACCAAATTTAAATAATCATAATCTCTGCTTACCCAAGGCTAACGAAACAGCACCCTTAAATACATGATTGTAGAAATGAACTTTCATCCGAATGTTTATTTTATTCTAACATTTCATTAAATATTTTTTACTTTCGTGTTCCTTTTTATGCAGTTTTTACTTACAGGTTATTTTGAATAGTTAGTATGTTTGAATTGTGGCCTCTTGTGAGGTAGACTTACCAATTTTAACAATCACTGATACCCTATTAGCTATTTAACACTTACTGACATTTACTTGGTAAATATTTACTAAGGCAAATAGTTATTATAGACTTTAACGCTAAAATGCCTGATAATGCATTTATACGGTAGTCTTTTCTTCCTTACACAATAAACTATTTTGAAAATTTTTTTTTTCTTTATTTTTACCTTAATCTGTGTTCAATTTACTACTAAAATTTATGGTGTTTAAAAAACACGCATTTAAGGGTTAACTATAAAAAATTTAAGTATATAACCAGTGGTAGGACATTCTCACCTTAGCCTTAGTATTAGCCAACAGGCGCTTTAATAGCCTCCAATATTAAATCACATATTAAAGAGTGCAAAGAAAATCGTTCCACATTTTCCTCATGTAGCCAGGTTTCTATATTCCCGGTCAGGTTATGTGTTGCTTTGTTTGCTACCTCACTTATTATAACTGCATTTCAGTAGGGCGGGTTAAGTCTAGCGTCAGGATGGGGGATAATGAAAAGTCTATTTTGTGCAAGGTACGTTTACCACGATTTATTACATAAAACAGCGATCGAGGAAATGTATCGGCGGCCTAGAGGCGCGGACGATGGGCGATGGCGGGGCGTGGCGGCGGGGGAGTGGGGAATAGAGGGGCGAGGGGAAGTGGGGCGCCGCTGCCACCGCCCGCCGTCTAGCGCCATCGCGCGGCAAAATAAATAAACATAAATACAACAATCAACTTTTATTTTAATCCATAGAACCATATAAGTTATTACCAAAGAAAATACTACTCGTACATTACAATTAATATGGTTTTATGTTGTTGCGATGTTCAGGGACTTTTGCGTCCAGTGAAGGGGAACAGGAAATAAATAAGGGAGGCGGAGGTGGCGGCGCGGAAGGGCGCAGAAGGGCGCGGGGGCGCGGGTGGGGGTAGGCGATACTACCGCGATGCTATTACATACAACTCCTTATCACGATATCTTATAATATACCCATATTACATTTTTTACGGGGAAACATTTATAATATATATAGGTATCATAATAATATTATACTGCGTAATTCAATGTATACGATTTTTAACAAACATGATGGAATATGAAATGCCGTTGAGCGCGGCGATTAACATTAATACGAATTACAATTAATATCATTTTGATATGAAACAGTGCAATTCAAAAGTTCTACCGTCACACCTACACAGCGGTATCCCTCACATGTAAACCTTTGTAGAAAAAACATTTTATTGTTCTCGCTTTTTGTATTCATAAAATACTTTCAAATGCAACAACACCTTAGTCTTAAGTTCATAAACTTTTTTATTTCATTAAACATTCAATTGACTCATTTATCAACGACAAAAACCTACAAAAATATATTATAACATTAGCACGAGTCAAGAGTGCAGAGGAAACGTCCAGATGATGCAGTCAGTGCGTGAGACGCGATGATAACGCGGCGAAAACGCGACGGATACGCAACGGATACGCAACGGATACGCAACGGATACGCAACAGATGTGCGACGGGAGCGCCGCTCTAGGGTCGGTGTGAGGTACGCAGCGCCGATCCATATCAATATATATATGCGGGACCTACTCATTACGACGCGAAAACACGAGTCTCTTTTATAAACTAAAAAAAAAAAAGATATATAAACTTTCAAAAACGTTAACAACTACAGCCATAACAAAAATAGACTAATGACAACTACACTACGGAATCTACGTACTACTTAAACTATCCTACTATGTAAGTTTGAAACGAAACTAGTGTTCGCCCACTAGGAAAACGACGATTGTCGCAGGGCGGGGCGCCCGCGGACTCGAGACGTGGCATGCGGCGCCCTTGCGCGCAGCGAGCGGCGGCCTCGGAGGCGTTAAGGCTCGGTACGCGCAAGGGCCGGTCGACATCTGCGGGCGCCTCGCGAGCTAATCTCATACAGATCGGTCCTATGAAGCGAGCCAGAGCGGGAGACCTATCGGCCCCGGACGAGCGGCTGGCGCGCCGCGGCGGATCTCATCGGCCACGGAGCCACGCGGGGCGGGGACGGACAGGGAACGGGCGCGGCCGGCGAGCCCCTAGGCTGTCAACAATACCTCATCGTCGGATGTTATATGACAATGTAGTTTGACCACGTTTTAATAAATGTTCTTGCCCTTTCTAAGCTTTACATATTAAGGATGGATAAGGTATGCAAGAAAACATAAGATTCAATAACCGACAGTCTAGGGGTTGTGGTCGATTTTATATGCAGTCAGATGCAACATAGTATTGTGTTATGTTAAACAAGGGGAGAGATAATGATTGTCGTGTACGATAGCCTCGCGTCAACATTATCGATGTATCGAGGTGCAACGTTATTGACAGTGCAAGGGCCACTTCGCGAGCATACCGCGGTGTCCGGGGCGTTGTGGGGACCTATTAAAACTACCTATATACAGACGCAGCCACTACACTTGCGCATGCGTACGCGAGCCACTTGAGCAAACTAGCGCGCGACCACGGCCGCACGCGACCGGTGCCGGTACAATATAAATATTCAACAACTTTAACTTAACGACGACCCTCGGCCGGAGCCGTACGGGCAGACAACGGACCGGCTGCGGAACGAACGCGGGTGTCGGGGCACGGCGCGACGCGGGCTCGGGACGGGGACACTACGAACACCCTTTCCAAATCAACGATTCTCAATCCAATTTGTTGGTCCGTACGTCGTTGACTAACCCTGTAGAGGTATCGAACCGAGTCCGAGGAAGGAATTAGAGACGACGACAGAACAAACTTGGAAGCGGAACTTTGGTTAAGATTCACTTATTACACTAATAAATAAAACTTACGGTAACTGCAATATCGATTATTACTATGATGGTAGCGGTGTAATGTTAAACAGAGCCACTTCACCGATTACAATCTTCTAACGGTTACGTATATAACATTAATTTTAACAAGAATCCTATACTATGTAAAGAACAACGATCACATGCATAATATAGTTTGCAACACAAATATAAAACATTGAAGTTGTCATTAGCGAGGTGGCCCCGATAGAGGAGAACCGACAGAACGGGCGTACGGAGGAGATAGAACACAGGGATCACCAAGACTTGTGGCTGTGGAATCTGAAGGAAAGGGAGTAAGAGATGCACCAAAGTCACTATTATGAAGTCCATAAATCTCATAAATCTAACGGTTACACGTTAATAAAATACATTTAAACCAAATAATTAAAAAGCTTGACACAGATGTTGCTGATGTGCCCGTAGCCGGCAGCGGCGTCGCCCGCGACCTGCAAACAAATTATATTGTTATACTATGCACTGGTACTATTACGAACGGCGACATAATCTTTACACCACACACTACATATGTTAGGATCCATGGAAGTTTGTATGATCAAAACCAATAATCATATACCATAGGCGTACCCAGGTGAGGGGTTGAGAGCTTGATCATCGGCTCTGGACGCTCTCGACAAAAACATTTTAACATTTCACTTCAATCTTTCAGACATATCGTTCTTATCCTTGCACGTTAAAGGAATTTATGCTAAGTACCTACATAATAAAATCGACTCTTCCGTGTCAATGTGATATCAACAAAATGAATGTACTCACTGATCGTGTGGCGTGTTTGTGCTATATGGGGTGGTGGGTTGCGGGCTTAAACGTCCGCGTACTTGGACAGCTTCTCGCGGAGGATATGGTTCTCCTTCTTCAGCAGTTCCACTTCTTGCCGTAGCCCCATATTCTGTAACGTTACAATACACATATTAAACACGATACTCAAGGCAGCAATTAAGTTTTAGTGTTTAAAAAGTTGTATTCATTAAAAGTTAATGATGAAGAGGGGTGATAAATATTACATTTTTGATTATTTCGTTAGTATTTTTTTAATAATAGCTGATTTGTAACAATTCCTTAGTTTTCCGTCCAACTAAAATTGTAGTACGATATGGTTTACGACAATAGTCGAATGCAGGATTCGAACCGACACCACGCGTATAGTAGGTCTTACAGCGGCTATAGTCTAAGTCTCACCTCCTTCTCAAGATAGCCGGCGCGCAGAGCGATCTGGTTCTCTTTCATGCGGCGCGCGTCGCGGGAGCGCTTGGCGGCCATGTTGTTCTTTCGCCGGCGGGCCCAGTACTTGTCGTCTTTCAGGTCATCGGGCACGAACTGCCGACGACGTCGATATGGGGTTAACACGCCGCGCCACATACTCATACCACCCTTCACCCATCAGTGAAATATTACACGCAAGTTACTACGGACCGTGGGAGGAGGAGCCTTCCACTTTGCAGATCCGTTCCGAGACGTGCGCGCAAACGCGAAACAAAACAAACTCACCTATGTACGTACAGTCAAAGAACTAAATCACTTCAACTTAGGTTCTTCGTACACAAGCTAACGTAAATCTTTGAAACCAATATCGTTGAATGTTGAATCGACGCGAATTGTCTATTTGGTCAGTACCTACAGGTATAGCGACTACAAGGCTGACATGTATTAAAAATTGTTAACTGTACAGATTCTCTCCGCCATCTTCAAAATCGCCGCGGCTTCTATTAAGACGATCTTCACAAAAGGTTGGGGGCGACTGTTTTACAATGATAGTTAGGTGACGATGGGCGCCTTTGCACCAACGTCTATGTCATTATATTGCGTTAGTCAGGTTTCGGAAATGTAAAGCGCCTTGTGTACGAAGGGCCCATAATAATACCCGTTATTATATACGTTGACAGAAACGTTTGCGATTTAATTATATATGAGCGTCAAATGACATTCCACCAAAATGGATAGGAAATAAATGTCCTCGACTGTACTTATATCAAGCATATTAACTTCCAGTAGGAATCTGTTATAACGAGTTCATTATTCGCGTTTGCGTGCTTCAATATTTATAAACCAATGTAATATTTGTGAAATATAAGCATATCATGAAAAAATTGATATCTAACAGACAATTCCTGCAACAATTTCCACATATTGTGATTTAGTTTTCTTTTTCTGTAAATGCAATTATGGTTTACATGCATATTATTGAATTTCATATGTATATAATTTGCCCGACGTTCTTACGGTGAAGGGAAACATTGTGATGCAAACTGCACATATCAGAGAAGAAATTTAAAGGTATATGTCAAGTCAACCAATCCGCAGTGGGCCAGCGTGGTTGACGAAGGCCTAGTCACCTCTAACTTAGAGTAGGCTCCGAGCCCCTCAGTGGGGTCTTATAGTGAGCTGATGATAATGATGAAACACTTTGGTGTCTAAAGTATATAATCTAACCACTGATATTACCATTTTTTTAGATAACAACCTTTACTCTATTCATTCAAAAACCATGTAGATTATTTCATAATATTTTCTTTTAAGAAATAATGAACCTTAAGTAGAGAAAAATGTTGCAAAGATTGTTAGTTAAATAAATTAAAATATACACCCTTTACTCTAAAACCGAAAGCTTAAAGTGGAATACTAAGTGATCATTATGTAGTTAAGGATTTGTGAAAAAATGTTAATGTGTATTTTAACTATGCATTAATTAAAAAAATGCCTTGGTAATAATTATTGAAAAAGCTTGCTTACTAAAGTGGTGATAACTCGAACGGTTGAAGACTTTTTTGTCAATCATACCTTTGAAAAATATTGCTAGAAACTGGTTACTCATAGAGAATAATCACCGTGATCATCGGAATTTTTTCTTCCATAAATGATTTTTCGGTTAATACTCGTAAGAAGATGCATTACCATGAGTTCCCACAGATGAAAACATTCACACATAACATTTTAGATACTATTATCAACGTTTCTTTTACTCTTTCTGAAAAAATGGAGTCCAGAATATATTTTATTGTGAATGTTCTATCAGTGCGAACTCAAGGTTAGGTGATGTTATAGTAAAACAAAAAACTGTGATATTTACAGGTTTAGTTTAAATTTGGAAAAGCGTTAGATAAGCTTGTGTCGTGCCTTGTTTTGTGTTCGTATGTATGTGTGTGGGTATATCTAAAAATATATATTCTAATTATTTTTTAAATAATGTTTCTCCTTGTTATCGAATTTTTCTATACGACCAAAAATATCTTGGTCTCTTAAAAAACATTAGTTAATAAAAATTTTTTTTTTTTTTCAAACTGTCATCATACCCGGAGGTCGACATAGTCGAGTAAGAATATATTACATGTTTTATTTAACTTTCAAATTTAGTTGAAGGCACTAATTTAAAAAAATACTAATATGTTTACCAATTCTATAAAAATACGGGTAAAGTAAATCTATGTGTGGAAACATTTATGTTTAGTAAGGCAAATGGTATGAAAACCACTGGTGTAGTTATTGATATTTACAAATAAGTTCCAGTGTTATAAACCCTAACAGCCGCATTCAAAAACGTTGGTTTATCTCCGCTAAAAGGGTCCAGTTAACTCTGAGTGTGGAAATAGACGTGATTTTATTTAGAAAAAAAACATTTTGGAACCCTACTTTCTCTAGCATGTAAGAGTGTATTTTGTCAGTGTGTGTGTTGAGGTTACGTGACGCCGCACCCCGCAGGCTGTTCGCAGCATGCTGCTAGGAATGATCAGCGCACTAACATCATTTACCTGTTTCCTGGACTTCTTGATCATCGGCTGCGGCTTTAGCTCCTCGTCGGAGAAGGCGCGCGTTCGTGGATCGAAGTCACGGCCGGACGACGCCATAGAGAATGCTGGAAATTAAATTTTCACTTCGTTAGTCCACTAAAATGTTATTTTGTGTTAGAATTTTATAGTGGATGAAATTGATACAAAATTGTATTGTCTTGTAAGCAAAACTTATTTTAATGTTTGCGGATAGCTTGTTCATTTATAACATCTTTTTTCCCTCTCATCTCTTTGGTATCGCCGTTCCCCCTTCAAAAGATACCCTGCCTTTTGGGGGAAAGACAGGGTTATGTGAGATTCCTACTCACTAAAGCCCCCTCTGTGGCTATCCTCAAGTGCGACTGCGAGGGTCCCGGGATCTGCGGCGGAACGCACCGGGACCCTATGTACTGAGCTTCCACACGACCCTGGGGAGACACAATATTTGTGACTTCTGCGGTCACGGCACATGTTTGTTTCCGAGAAAGATCCTTATTATTATTAGTGTAGAGATACCTGCCTCAAACGTCACAGTGCATCAACAAGTTTTTCTAGCGCTGTGAAAGTTTGTTAGTGGGGGTGGTCACTTACGTCACCAATTGAGATAATTGTAAATAGTATACTAACTTGAATCGGCGGGAGAAAGCGGCGGGTTGATGGTGTCCGGGCTCATGCAGTCGGAAGGCGAGGGCGAGCGCTCGCGTTTGGTGACGGGCGCCTGCAGGCCCAGCGTGAGGCCCGTACCCGGCCCGAACGTCGGGTTGCCGAGGTGGCCACCGCCCAGCCCGTCGCCGGGCATGCCATTCTCCGACAGGAACTCGTCTAGGTCCACGTACTGAAAACATCCAACGTCACGTGTCACATATCGCACCCTCACCCCTTCACACCGCCTCACGGCGGCGCTGGGACGTCGTTATCTCGTTCGGTGCCAACAAACAGAGAATGTTCATCGAGCATTACGCATAAAAGGGAAAAACGCAACAGCAGTACTATTTTAAAAAGGATAAACAGTTCGCAGCATGGCCTTTCACTCGCTAATCGCATATCAATTACATACGACAACATAAAACTAACATCAAGGGAAGCACAGCAGGATAAGAGTCGGCTGCACACGACACAAAGGGTGGTCGTGATGACAGCCAATCTATTACCTAGTGCGCGGAGCCACTATCGAGCAGCCGGTGAGACGAACACGACACGCAACACGCAATAGGTAATAAAGTTTGTTGTAATACTGACTTGTTGTACCTTGAGATCGGGGTCGTAGGGCAGGGATTTGTCCCAGAGGTTGGGCCCGAGGAAGGCAGCCTGCGCCTCCCACAGCTCGGTTTCATCTTTCTTGTCTTCTAGAGTGTCCTTTGCGTTGACCGACTTGCCTGCAACAAGAAGAGCGTGTGCCGTGTGACTGCATGGCCGCGACGGCGCGCGCCGTCGTGCGCCCGACAACAGCGCGCGCCGCCGACGGCCGCACAGCTACACATACGGTCGGCGCGCGAACTCCGCTAACACTAGCGGTAGTTCCATGATCTCACAATGACAAGGGTCGTGGCGAACACAGAGGTTTGACAACAAACAAATGTGTATGTGCCTTGGAGAGGTCGGAAACGCGTGCTACATCAAAAAGTAATTGTATATTTAACGCTTCACATAAATACGAACATTCGCTGAGCTAAAACTCGCTTAGACATAAAATTATATAGTCGCAACAGCCAGACAGAGTCGCAGACAAGAGGTAATAATGTATGATAAAAAAATACGAATAGAAAAAGAAAAAACTTTGCATGAACATGCAATCACGTTTTTATCACAAGTCGGAAGTGACCGTGGCTGGAAAAATGAATCTATCAAAATACCTGTAAAATCAGTTTTTCTTGTTTTTTTTATTTATTTTAGTCTTATAACAAAATACCATGTCATTATCATAAAATATCCTTTGCGTTACCCTATTTAAAATGTTTAAGTTTAGAAAAAGCATAACGATTAATCAATTTCTTTACGTAGTAAATCTTACACTACTTTAGGAGAATTTCCGGTCATGCATGAAATTGCCATTATGTGCGATTGAACTTTTTTCGATCTAATGCACTAAGTGCAACAACTAACTTTGATATTTCATAAAGATTCAATATCAATGTAAATGTTATTGTGGGGTTTTTACTTGTATGCTTAACTATAAAGTAGTAATTAAATAACAAAAACATCGGTAATTTTTTACGAAGATTTAGAAAAAAATACGATACAAAGTACGAAGTCTTGATTAGTCGACTTCTCGTAACTTTACGCCGGCATAGCAATAATCATATTACAGCTTAAGTAAAACCAGCTCTAAGCAGTTAGATTTACTTAAGTCTTGGACACGATAAGTTATATATACTGCTGTTACTCCTATCTTCGTATACTCTGAACGTCAAAAGATGCTTTTAAAATCAATTAAACGAGTCATTTTGAGGTCAATTTTATAGTAGATAAGTTAAGCAGTTTTTACGTGGTTAGCATAGAGCTGAGCGAATAACCTATCATTTGAATCTAGAGTAGTGCAAGCTATTTTAGTCGCAGTATTCTTAAAAATTATTACGCGTTATAAATGAGAACGTGTAAATAATTGTTGTGCATATAATTGTACATTATGTACAGCGCTATGATGGACGCTAGAGTGAATAGTTTAGTGTGGCGGGGGGTCGGTAGGGGGGTTAGTTGTTCACGTGGCTATTGTGGAGGGTTACGGGGGGGGGGGATGGTGCGGGCTTCTCACGCGGCTCAACACGCGTCATCTCTAACGGCAACGTGACCTTACTCGCACTTTTGGTACTTTTAATTAAAATTTTGTACCAGACTAGTGAGTGCAGATTGTTTGTTAAATTACCAGTTGTAGCCAGCGATTTTGAGCGATAATTAAAAATACTTTTGGTATTTATTTATTTGTTCGTTACTATTTTAAATATCCTCTTTGAAATAAACGTAGCTCAATATTTTATTTATATTATGCATAAGATTAAAATATGATTTGTAAGTAAAAATATTTTACACAACTACCTCTACTTACAAATGAATACAAGGAAATCTAAATGTAAATGGAAAACCCAATCATGACTTTATGTATGAGTGTGTTGTATTAATGTTATAACAAACAACGGAGCTGTCATTGACATAAGCCTATATTGAATTTTGTGTCATGTAAAAAAACGAAAAAAAAAATTACGTAGATACTATTCAAACTGAATATGGAACCATCATGGATATGGTCCTCTGTTAAAACAAGTGACAGTAGGTGTTGAAAGCAACCTTAAGATTCTTTTCAAATATCATCATTTACTAGATTTTGCCCACGACTTCAAGCCTAAGAAATAAAACTCATGTAGCCTATGTATTCTTCCATACTATGCTCTACATCTGTGCAACAAGCATTCATCCATCTAAACTTTTTCATTTATATTAGTATGATAATTATGTAGAAAAAGTTATATTCATGTTACTTGATCAACATAAATATGACAATAATCAATTCACAATTAAAACTTTATGGTACGCTGAATTTATATGACAACAATCTGTAAAATCGATTATAGATAAAGTTAATTAATAGTTGCCATAATTTCCTTGTTGAAAAAGTGGTATAAACTATAATGTGGGGAGGTAAGTTGGTAGATGCGGAAGTGGGAAGTAACCTAGTTGTGTTACGTGCACCGCCACGCTTTCCTACGTTCCGCGCCGCGACACGCACGCCTCTATTGCACAACTAACAACATAAGAGTTTTCCTCCAACAACCAACATTCTAATCACTCATTAATTCATTACGCTATGGAAAAATATTTATCGACGCTCCGAGCAAGCGTGAACGCGTAGCATATTAACCGACTATAAAGGAGGTTTCAATTCGTCTGCTTGGTTTTTATTGTTACCTCAGAACTCAGCCGCTCGTACACCAGTTTTGGTGATTCTTGATTTCAAAGCTAATGATTATCGTGTCGTTTGTATTAGTGGCATTCCGATATGCCCAGTCGTTTTTAAGTTATTCATAATAAGAGTATTGCATTGCTTACATCACAATGCTAAAGTATAAATTAACGCCATTAACGCTGTTGCCCGCGACTTCGTCCGCGTATAATTTAAAAGTTCAAAACTTACGTTCGCCCCTTTTTTCAGCCTATTGCCTAAAGTATTAATTTAGTAGTAATCTACGTAATAACAGAAATCTACCGATGCCAGATTCCAAATTTCTAAGCCCGGTAGTTTGTGCGCTGATTTTTCAGTTACCCTGATTGTTCGTGTTCGCGATATCTTCTAAACTATTAGTCCAATTCAAATACTGTAAAGGACAATTTTATTCTACATTAAATTCTCCTGACAACAAACGCATTTATTTGGATAAGGATTAATATTGAAACCAATAAAACAACGACACAAGTAACATGCGAGTTTTAATTCATTTTGTAAACAAAAAAGTTGTTAGTGTAATAAAACCGTTAAAGATAGATATATGCCATCGCAGACTTTTCTGTAGAACATTTTGAGATCTATAATTCCTTCATACATAACTTTTATATACCTCTAACGCTTTAGGCAGGGTAGGCCGCGAAAAGTTAAAATATAGTTATTTTTTAACGCCGTGGTCCAGAAATACGCTGTTCATTAATAGTTCCTCAATATTCGTTATAACAATAAAATCGTCCCAGTAGTTTTTGCGTGAATCAAATACATACAAAAATCCAAAAATATAAACAAATCTTTCCTCTTTATAATATTAAGTATAGAAGTATAGATATGGACTAGTTTAGAAGTATAGATTATGTGAGAGACAGGAAAATCAATAACTATTGAATGGGAATTCCACATTAGTCACTATACCGTTACATCCTGGAGGTTCGATGGCAATTATTGTTCAATATTTGTAGACCGTCGTTGTAAAAATGGTCTGAAGGAAACGAGATTTCTGGTGTAAAATTGCAGGGCAATTGTAAGATGAAGGAGTGAATCCAGCGACGGATTGGGATATATCAATTGTAAGGTACAAAATAAAGGTAATGGTACACAGTTGTGGGATGCAAGTGGGGCGGTCGGTTGTGCCGGCTGAGTCGATTGTGTCGGCTCGCTTCCGGGGCCGCCGGCGAGCACTCTCACTTTCATCGAGTAAGAGAAAGTCGGTGCGATGTCGTCACCGCGATACTATGCAAACCCAATCGACACCCGCCACCCGCTACCCGCCAGACTCTCGGTAAAGCATTCACTTGTTATACAGCCTCTTAATTTGTACTCGAAACTACACGAAAGCTAAAAATATGTATATATGTATAAGTAATTAGCTGCTGCATTCAGACTATTTATAATACTTGCTCATTTAGGCAAAAACTTAGCATAGATTTATCGGCAAGTGAGAATTTTTGGTATGAAACCAAAGTATCTACCAAACCGAGTATCGTAGTAGTCAGGCAGTACGCTTTCTAATACTTATTTGATTCCCAAATGAAGAAAGCCGTCCCATAACACCTTTACCTAACATATTAGCTCACAGATGTTGTTTTTTTTTTACGTTTAGTAGAAAGTTATTATAATTTAAATCAAATTTGAATAAAAATAATCGTTAGCCAATCGGAGAAGTAATAGTAAACTTTCAACAAATTAAATGCTAGTGCTGGCGTTTTATTCCGTTGAATGAATAACCAAAAAAAGTTCGAGGCAAATAATTTGACAGCATCGCCTTATGTCAGAGAAAGTATTGTCGAAATGAGCGGCGCGCGGTGACTCGGCGACCACTCTCACTTTCTTTAGTCTGTGGAAGAAAGCGATGGCCACCCGAATGGCTCTCAGCTTTGCCACCGATCAGTCGAAAGTTGAATACGGAATAGTCATTTGCGAATAAAATTAAAAAAAGTGAATTTTAATGAATATGGCATATCGGTGACCTTTGTCAATTAATTCGTCGTGTATATTGTCTTAACTCTCCAACATGTACATTATTATATCTATAATACATACATCTTAACTCAACGAATTCGAACAAAAGAAATATGTTTTGCATAAAGGTGTTATAATACTTAAGGTGTTTAATTTTTAACGTGAGTATGAATTTACTCACGAAGATGAAGCCATCGGCGTCTTTGATAATTAGTAAAATTAAAATCTCTTTAACATTAAGGTTTAGCTTTAAAAAAGAAAGAAATGATAACTCCAAATCAAGACTTCTAGATTACATTAGCCTACGGATATTGTCTAAACTTAAATTCAATAATATTTGTATAAAACTCTGGCATGATGGAGTTGTATTAACAGAGATTGATGTGCAAAGTATTCATATAAAATGTAAGAGAGGGTGTGTTTTAAATAAAAATGCAAGTAGCGTAGCGCGATCGCATTTTAATTCCTCAGAGGCGACGTCGGCGGTGGCGGCGGACTGTTGCGGATTATTGAAAGTGCAAGCGAACGTCAGTCGAATGCGCGAGCAAGCGGAATGCTGAGCGAGTGTTGGAAAGCTGTTGCGCAACCATTACACCTCACTTCCTACTCGGGAAATATAGGTGAGGAGTGCACCGCTAGTTAACTATCGAAGTCGTCCGCGGAGTAGGGGGTCGGGGAGGAGGCGGTGGGGGAGCTGAGGCTGCAGCGGGGGACGTAACGGGAAGTGGCTGCGCTTGCGCAACAGAGAAAGCCGGCGTTTTCCGGCGGCGTGCGATCATTTTCGTAAACGTGTGAATTGAGCGAAAGTGAACGAGAAAGTATTGAGCGACGTTCGGCGTCTAAATGCGAGTTGACGGAGATTTGGCTGAATGTTGACCCGCTTTTGTGGTTGTATACGTGCTAAGATAGGCAAGGTATTGTAAACAAAGCGCGGCGGCGGGCACGAGGGCAGTGGTGTGTTGCAGTGCCGTCTCGGCACGCGACCACCAACACGTAACACAACACTCCCCTTCCTACGTTTCTGAGAACTACCGGCATTAGACAATAATACGGACGCCTGATTAAATACATTTCATCTTTTTAGTATGGAACATCTTTCGTTATTGGTTGATTGTCTTTGTAATGAAGTTAAAATCTTAGATAATTAGTTTTCATTCTGATTGGAAACTTTCGTTTTATTATTTATGTAAATAAATGAAACAATATATTTTAATAATAAAAACGAAATCATGTTTAGTTAAATCTCTTTAAAATATGCGAGTTTCAATATATCAACATTTATTTATAAACTTTCATCAATATAATAAATATGTAAATGTATCTCAATCTGTATTTAAATTAAAAATAGATCGAAATTGCTTATTTCAGAAGAATAATTAAGACCACGTGAAGTCAACAAAGGCGAGATCTTATGTAAAAATATTTATTTATAAAAAGAAAGTGTTTACCATCGTTATATAAGTCACACAAAATTAATCAAGTATGAATATTAGAAAAACATTTCTAGAATATATTGCTAGTAAAATAGAATTTGAAATAACCTATCTTTAGATCTTCAGAATGTTTTCGTCTTATCAAACAGTTTTATACAAAGGAATTAACCTCGTAACATGTCTACTTTTAGCTCAACATCGACAACATTCTAAGGGTGATATTGTCAGGAGCCAAGTGTTTGCTCCTTTGAAGATTTTTTAGTCATAATGACAATGTTACTGTTTGCGTAAGGCGACCAGAACCATTTTACAAGAGCTCATCAAAACAACATGTTATGACGTAAGCAAAAAATAAGTGACTATAGTTGTATACATTACAGCGCATACTCTGCCGACCCTCCGTAGGGACAAGGGCAAGTTGATGATGATGAACATCCTTTACGTCATCAATTCGACGCTATCATTAAATTATCTGAAATGGGAAAAAATCCCAATGTGTTCTTCGATCGGACAGATCCAATAGGAAACAACCTAACATCTGCTATGTTTAATGTGTTCAAACAATGTAGTTTAAGAAATACATAAAGATATTGAAATAACTCCTCTAATAAAAGTTAAAAGTAGTCATCTATTAAATTAGAAAAAATGATAGTAAGACGAAAATTAGGAAACACTCAAGACTTCTGTTTTTTTTTATATTAATTATCAATTGAAGTAATTGCTGCAGGGTATTGTGTAATTAATGTTAAGATTATAATTATTATTAATTATTTAAAACAACAATAAGCCTTAACCTATACGACAAAAGCGGTACGAACGTGTCAAATACTCTGCAAAGTAGCCGGTTGGGACTTTTAATCTAACCTTTATTTTCGTTTATCGCGTATGAATCCTTCCAAAACCTTTCAGTTATTTTAATATTTTGTGATGGTATAGCTAAAAATGCAGTTTTTACAAAAGCCGATAAATCTTTATATATCAATGTTTCAAGGGAAGTACTTTTGATTTTTGCTGAAATATTAAGATTCTCCAAATCTATTCCAAAAATTGTCTCAACAGTGCACTGTATAAAATACTAGTCAAGCTAGTTGAAAAAAAACCTCTATGATCAATTGAGGATTGACATAGAACGATTTCCCTTAGGGGACAGCGGTAGACACGTCGTCTTGTCATGACGATAATTACTTACCAATCACGTATTGCCTACGTACAGGCGAGAGGGGACGCGGTGCGGAAGGCGAGGGGGGGGACACATCACGTTCTGCCGCTTATCAGCGGAGTCACGTTTAACCGTACGTCGCACATATCGTCGGATCATAATTTCTATTGCAGACTGCAACAACAAGCCAATTTAAGAATCAAACAGAAAACAGCGCACTCTCTTTTTGTCCCGGCTCGCAGACGGGATGTATACAATGTTATATGTATTAAATAATGGCAAATTTAGATAGTTAGATTTAATGGTTTTTAGTGCATACGTCTCTATTTCGATTTGAGTTTTTGCTCGGTTTACTATGTCTACACAGGTGTTTGTTTTTCATTTTGCCTTTTCCGATAACATTATTTTGTACCATGCGGTTGGAAACGAGCAAGCGGCTACATGCATTCGTCAATATAGCGAAGTAACCACTGCTCATAGACATCCGCATTCGCAGATTACAGAGGAGAGAACACACTGTAAGAGGATATTTCCTCTTCCTATGTGTCCACTACTCCGCCAGATCCTCCACCCAATCTCATAATAGGGCAAACTCATAAGACGAAACGTGGAATTACATCCAATTGTCGTGTGTCTTGTGTGTGGTCGTGGTATTGCACCGGGCGAGCCGGCATATTCGTGCAACAGATGCTGGCGTCTAACACTGTTAAGATTTAAACATGTTGTTATCTCGAATTTAAATAGAGAATGACAATGACAATATTTATTTATACGGCAGTTTCGTCAGTGGAAACCATCGTTTTGATTAAAGACAAAATATTGAGATAAAAGGACAACGAGACACGTCAATGACAAGAAGGTAGTGAGATCTGAAGAACATATTACGTACATAATAAATAATAGAAATCGTCATGAAAAATTTAGTTTTATCGACAGATAGTTAAAGTAAAGAGTTTCATTAATGGGTCAGTAATATTTCGTGACCCATACAATGGACGTTTATTTATGAGACATAAAAAACGTAACGCGTGATACATAAAGATACTGTGCATAATAAATATAAATTTTGTTAGTTATCCTCGAAACAGACAAATAAAAAGTGAGAGTGAGAAAAAGTCATATAGAAATTCAATAATAAATTAGCAGCTTTATATTGTAAATTTACATGAAAATAGCAACAGATAAATACAGCAAATATGAATACAAGTTTATAAATTATGTTCGATAATGTGGTGTTAGAGGTGCGCGGGCGCAATGTAAAAGTAAAAGTGGGAAGGTAGCGCCGCCCAGCGACGCGGAAATGCAACGGAAGATAACTTTTACTCTCAAGCGATGCCGGAAGCTGTCTCGCAACCACACTGCCTCTATGTTTGTATACAGATACTACATAACAACGTGTTATGGTCTTAGTTGAGCAGTTTTATTACATCTTACTAAAATTACCTTCTTTAATTTCAATATTATAGGGATCCCAAAGTATGTTTTGGACACATGTAAACTGATTTTTTTGTTTGACCTTTGTTTTGACATAGATTAAGTATCGTTGTAGAGCATATTAACTGAAATAAAATACTAGAGTCCGTTACTTAGAAGTAAGCAGAGATTGCAAGTTTTTATCTCTGTATATTCAGTAATACTGTTATAGAAACTGTTAATATTGTCTTTTTTTTAGTGTATAATTTGTATGTATATTTGAGTATACTTTTTGAGTAAGTTTTATATTAATTGTCAGTTCGAGGTAAGTCCTTGTGCGGCGTGTTAAACAGGTTTTCGTGACGCGTCCAAATATGATGTACGTCAAGTAACGAACATCAAACAACGTTCCAATATCACCCTACCAACGGAACGTCTTTATTAAATTCTCATTATTAAATTAACCTGTTAGATGGTTTTTAAACTAGTTTTAAATAATGAAATACTACTTATCAAATATTATACATAAGTATGTCGTTTGTTTAGATCGTCAACTAAAAAAAAGATATCAACAATATATTTTTACCATTATATATGGTATGATGGCGATTTCTTAACTAATGTTATCTAATTTAAGAACGAGTAGACGCAATTTTCCGTACCGACTTGACCTGTTATTATCTATAAGTTTAATGTAAACGCGATATTGAGTTGCGAGATAAATACGTTTGAATAGGATACATAAACGTTAAATTAATTTAATCAAAATATACAAAAGAAAGGACGACAAGTCATTTTATTTTCTAAAGTATTCTCAAGATGAAAGTAAAAGTTGTTTTGTGCCCACGCGCATACGGAAGAAAGCACGTGTTCGGGCGTCGTCGGCGGGGGGAGGTGTCGCGGGGAGAAGAGGGGGGGTGCGAAGGGTGAAAGTCGCGAAAAGGTCGACACTTTTTCCCAAATATTCGGAGTGAAAGTGCGCTCGCCACGCTTGAACTTATATCACAATAAAGAGCTGGCAAACTGCGAACGACGGAATAAAACAGTAACGACATACCAAAAAGCTCCCGAGACCCGCTATATAGATAGACTAGCGACCTTCCACGGCTTCGCACGGGTCCAATGTTGATACTAAATATACAGAATATCTACTATTATACAGATAAACATTCTTCTTGTATCACTCTATCACCTAAAAAACTTCATCAAAATCCGTTGCGTAGTTTTAAAGACCTAAGCATACTTAGGGACAGACAGACAGCGGGAAGCGACTTTGTTGTATACTATGTAGTGATACAGCAAGGCTGTTGCTATTAAAGATACTTTAAGAATATAATCAATGGAGATTAGAAAGTAAACTGGTTTAGCACGAGTAACAAAAACATTAATAGATTATGTTATCACTAATTACAAACGACAATGTCTCATGATTTAATAAATAAATTGATACACATTAGAACATTAGGCCCCTTGTGTTTTGACATTGAAAAACATTGTAACTTATGATACATTATATAAGCCTGATAATCTCATAGTGACACGTTTTCCTGATCACAAGGTTATTGCCTTTTGTACGTTTAAAGAACTATTGTATTCCTCTACTGTATAACTTTAGAATTTGGACTAAGATAAATATTGGAAAACACTTACAATCGGTAATTTTAAGTTTTAATATACATACTAAAGAGGCACTGTAAGCGTTGCCAAGAATCGACAAGTAAAGAAAACCAATAAACACTTTTTTTATTTAGCAAAAAACTAATAACAATAATATGATAGTCAAATCATAGCGGAAATAATCATCATTTAAGTGTTTTCTTTAATTTGATGTACGTGAATTCTTGATATTACTATTAGAACAAAAATTCAAACTTTTTTATTGTTTATTTTTATGGTATTACGAGTATATTATATATTTACAGTTAAGCTAGAATGGCGGATTCAAACTATTAAGGGTGATCGAGTTTATTAATATGTATTAAACTATTAAAATTTCACAGCGAATGGTTCCTACTTTAGGAAATGTCTCACAAGATGTTAACATTGATTAGGTATTGGAGGACATCAAGTTAACACCGATTACTTTAAAGCTGTGATCGACCTCGCTCGTGTTACATACAGACGAATGTTATTTTTTTATGTATCGATGTGTTGTATACTTCTTATGGAAAATTGGTTATTTTTTATTTGGTATCCACATTTTTACTATGAAACAAATGATACACGATGTTTTAAAACTAAATAGATTTTTAAAAATGTAAATATTGACATCGTAGAAAGGCGAGAACGTGTAGACAATTCATTACAATAATCTTTATCAGTCTCCAGATTCATAAGTAATGTACTCAATTCGTGAAACGATGATATACAAATTATTTTGTACTAGATTTAAAATTTTCCGTTGTTAATAAAGATAAATTTCACTGAAGAATACTCCATAAGTTTGAGCGACGAGAAAAAATGAATAGAATTTAATTTTAGAGTATTTTCAGTTGGTTTCAATTATTTTTGTCTACTAAGGTTGCATATCAGATCTGTAAAAAATATTTAATTTTTTAATTAAACTATTAACATATTAATGATTGGACTATTTTTTGTATAAAGAAATGTGAATGTGACATTATTTACATATAAGTTGATATGATTTTTTTACTTGTAAACAGAGCTGAACCTTGTGCAAGAGCGCAATTTCTCTTTAGGGCTTCCTCCCATCGGAGTGGAGCTAATCGAATTTGTGAACAAACCGCCCCCGACAATGTACTTTTATATTTCTGTGCGGTTTCAAATATACTGTACAATTTTTTAAGCCTATGAACAATCTACGATCTTCATTACTATTCCGAATTTAAATAATTTAATCTAAGAGATTATTAGCGCGCCGCGGCGCGGGCGCAACCTTGATATATTAAAGCTAACGGCGACGGCGACACATATCCTTGAACGTCATGTCGCTTGTTCGTCGTTGAGATATTCAACGTTAGAGATAGTTGGACTTAGAACTGATTTGTTCAAGTTGAAGTGAATATTTCAGTGTATGAAATTTTACTCATTAACATACACAGTCGAGTTAGTGAATAAAGCACCAACAATAAATGGGTATCGGCGAACAAAAATCCGTCGATACCCAAAACTTTCCGACAAGAGGCTCGTTAGCAGGCTGCGGTCGCGCACTTTCTCTTTTGGGCAGCAGTCACGGGCGGGGAGAAAGTGCGCGAGCGCTTCCCGGTCGGCGCGCGTCTGCGGCGGACGATGCGAGCTGCGGCTGCGGGAGCGAGCACTGACCGTTGACGAAGACGTGCTGCCTCCAGATGTGGTACTGACTCCAGCGGTCGTCGTCCTGCACGTGTCCGTGCTGCAGCTGCGGCAGCGAGGGTAGCGGCGGCGGGGGTGCGGGCGGCAGCAGCTGCGGCGGCGGCGCCGGTGGCCCGAGCGGCTGGACAGGTTGAGGGTGCTGGTACTCCATTGGGCAGGCCGATGCGCTCACGGTGCGCTTTTTCACTATTCACACATCGCGGCGCGGGCGCGGTGGAGCGCTCGGGGCGCGGCAAGGCGGGCGTGCGAACGCGGCGGCGTGCGGCGCGCGAGTCGCCTCGCCGCGGCCTGGTGCTGCCTCCTCCCCCCCGCCACCCCTCTCGCCACCCGCCACCACCAGCTTCTCCCCCCACCATCAGCTTACCGCCTTCGGCTTCCGACGCTTCCTCGCTGCGTGGCACAGTTTTTAATTGCGGTGACATAATAGCGATGCGCGATCACTTTCGTCGCCGATAACTGATTACTAGCGCATGTTATGTGTGCACGCGGCTGCACGTGTCACGCGCACATAAACAACGCGCCCTCTCCTCTGCGACACACGCTGCACGATGCGCGCTCAGCACCTGGATACTCACTCCTGACTTCTTCTATCATAGTCATCATAACTGCATTCTTTGCTTTAAATGAAATGGTAGACTACTTATCATTCACGAGGAGCCCTCGAGCTTAGTTACTCTAAAACAAGGCTTAGGCTAAGCGCCATCTGCACTCGGCCACTTGAAGCCCGGTGAAACCTCTTCAAGGTAAACAGTAGCAACTCCGTCACAATAACTCCCATAATTTCGTTTTTTTTTGTCTTAAAGTAGTAGTACGTCCATAGAAACAAGTGTTTTTGTAAAAGAATCTTAACGCATACGTTGATTTTCTAATATTCATCATAAAACCAGGATATCGTGCTTACAAAATCCGAAATATAATAAGAGAAAGAATCAATTATTTCTGTTCATTAGCATGTAAATGTAATTTCGTGCAGCATATTCTCAGTTTTATATTTAGGACTCTGTGAAAGTAAGTTACGCGTTGAATTCTTCTGTATGGAAGGTTAAAATCGCTTACAAGTGCAAGCTCAATTTTTGATAATTTGGGTTAAAGTTGTATTTCCCTAAACTTATTGCAATCGATCAATTTATGATATGTGAACACAATTACACATGAAAATGTAAACAGTGCAAGTCCCATAGGTGAGCATAGTGGATAAGGTAGCAGGTGTTTCTATTGGGCGGCGCGCGATAGCTCAAACAATGATGTTTTCCTTCGCCAGATGTGCTCACACCCTGAGTCATTCCACACCCGCTCTACAAGAATTTAAACAACCTCGAGTCGTACGCACATTATTTCCTCTTTTTACAAATTGAAACAATGTTGATCATGAAATAGGTATGAACAAAGAAAAAGTTTATAAACATTACATAGGTGCATTGGTTTTCTAAGATAAGAGATTTTCTTATGTGCATTGAGCTATTTTCACGACACTCTACACCTAGATTACATGGATGACTTTAACTGTCTCTATCTTGTCCTGAACGTCGCACGTGTATTTACAAGTATGAGTACAAAACTTATATTAACAAACATCTACATTATTATATTTAATTCATTTAGTACAGTCAATCAATTTTGTTCTATATACGGCGAGTAGCACCTCCCGATACTTCTAAACGAGTTTGAACCTGTCATTTTAGTCGAGTACATTAGTAAACGATGTTGTTGGTCTTAGAAAATACCACTTGTGTACCGTACTGAGACAGTAGTACGAACTGAGTATTTTAGCTACTAAATTACTTGCTATCCTATATTGTAATCGACTAAATCAATAGCCTAGTGCGAACTAAGCATAGCGGGAGGATGAATTACGTAACAAGGGACATGTTTAAGGTCCTTCGCACACTGCGTTGTACCGTAAGCTTGTGCCGAGCCTATGTAGATATAAAAAGAAGACAATCAGATATGACAAATTAATATTTCATTCGCCTAATGTAACTTCCATACCTATATAAATCTTACTTGAATCTAAGTGGAAACATCCTGATTGTAAGTAAGTTTAGTGGTAATATTCCAAGGCTTTTGTACAAGTGGATACAAAATAGAAGCTTCCAGAATCATCATCATCATTCCTTTATCTGCCCACTGTTGGACAGAGGCCTTCCGCAAAATGCGATCCTTCGCCTTCCGCATCCAACGACTTCCCGCAGAGCGCACAAAGTCGTCAGTCGACCTGGATGGAGCTTCCAGAATGACGTCAGCAAATCAATTTGCAAGTGTATTATTTGCAAAACTTAATGTTCAAAGGTTACATTGTTTTCCGCAAATCAGCTGTAATCCGAAACATCGTCACGTTCATTGAAAACAACCAGCTCGTTCGTTTATCAAATGTTTATAATAATAAATAATGCTTACGTACTTTTTGTTTTGCCCAATCAACATAATTACTATAAAGTTACAGTATCTACTGTCGGATCTTGTGTAAATCATATTCTCGTCCTTATCATCATCTTTACAATAACTGAGACATCAATATGTGTACGTCGGCAGTAAAACTTCACGTTACCAATCGTATTTAGAGCCGGTCATTAATAAACACCTTCCATTTTTTTTTAATCTATGCTTATAATATAAGTAAAGAGGAAATATTTGTAATTGTGCATGAATTGAAATAACTCAATAACTACTGGATTGATTAAAAAAGAAGAGGGCACCAGGAAAAAGCGAGGGAGGGGACGGAGGGAACAGAGGGAGGGAGCGCGGGAGAGAGGACATGACAGGGAGGGGGGAGCAGGGGGAGGGAGGAGACGACAGGCGCGCAGGCACACATACACATTCACACAATCACATTTTCATTTATATATTTTATATACCATAACTTTACACATACAAACAGACACGCACACTCCACATTTTATATATATATTTCAACGCGCTGCAGAGCGCCGCCCGCGGCGCGGACGCAAATCGTCCGAGATGCGCCGCGCCGCGCCGGCCGGCCAACCAGTCGCCTCGCGCTGCTACACTGTGCTGACACCTCGTTCGTTCGCTCTCTCGCCCGCCATTTTGTCTTTGTGTTCTCTTGTTCATATTGTTTACGTGTGCGTTTTTATTTTATCCGTGTACGTTTAACAATAAACTGTATAATTATTATATAGTGGTTTATTTCACCCTCGGTGAAACTACGCCCTCAAAAACCTCTATAATTGGTGACCCCGAACAAAGGACACGTAAGTGAATTTTGTATACAACTTACAAAATGGAGGACGCGCAACACGCGCGTATACCATCGGAGCACGACAACGAGATCGCCGAATTAAAGCAAATGATTGCATTATTATCGAAACAAATCGACATACAATGCTCTGCCCCCGACTCCACCTGCCGACATCGACAACATAGCCGGGGACACGTGGCATCGCAGCACCGACGTCAGCAGCATCGCGCTAAAATACAAAAGCGTCAACCACAACCTGCTCCAGCACCAGCCGAGCCAGCAATCTGCTGGTACCACCTTAAATATGAGGACAAAGCAGTGAAGTGCGCCCAGCCGTGCACCTACAAGCCCGCCAACACCACGACGATGGCAACAGCGGTTGCCCACCTACCGGTCGCCTGTTCGTGACCGACCGCCGCAGCAACGCCGCTTCCTGGTGGACACCGGAAGCGACGTCTGCGTGTACCCACGTGCAGCGCTTCGTGAACGTCGCAACAAAACAAACTTTGTGCTTAGTGCGGCTAACGGTAGTGATATCGAAACCTACGGCTTTATTGATCTGTGCTTAGATTTAGACCTTAGACGTAATTATCAGTGGCGTTTTACCCTCCCCCCCCCCCCCCCCCCCATGGCTAATGTTACAAAACCGATAATTGGTGTAGACTTCTTAAGCCATTATAACTTAGTTGTAGATTGTAAGAACCACCGCTTAATCGATAATACAACTACTTTGTCATGTATAGCTTCTTCCGCCAATAATGATGTGTGTTCTGTTAAAATTTAACTGGTTCCTCTTGTTTCCTCCATGCTATTTTAGATATGTATCCTGAGATTACACGACCATCAGGCACACACTACACACCAAGACACAACACGGTACACCACATCAGGACCACTCCAGGACCACCGATTTCCTGTACTCCCCGTAGGTTAGCACCTGACAGCTCAAGATCGCCAAGCAGCAGTTCGAGCTCATGTTGAGCAACGGCACAGCACGTCCCTCAGAAAGCTCGTGGTCTTCGCCCCTTCACCTAGCGCCCAAGAAGGACAACAGTTGGCGCCCATGCGGAGACTACCGCATGCTGAATGCACGCACGATACCCGACCGCTACCCAGTAAGGCATATACACGATTTTGCTCATTCTCTTACTGGTTGTACAATATTTTCCACCATAGATTTAACCAAGGCGTACAACCAGATCCCCGTTGCAGAGCCTGACATTCAGAAGACGGCTATCACCACACCTTTCGGCCTATACGAATTTCCTTTCATGTGTTTCGGTTTAAGAAACGCAGCGCAAACGTTCCAGAGATTCGTCGACGAATTAACAAGAGGCCTGGACTTCTGCTACGCTTATCTTGACGATTTTTTGGTCTTCTCGAAGGATAAAGCCGAGCACGAAGTCCATCTTCATCAATTGTTCGCTCGTATGAAGGACTACGGCGTCCTGGTCAACACTTCAAAGTGTGTCTTCGGAGCAGAAGAGGTAACTTTCCTAGGTTATCGAATTTCAGCAGCTGGTACTCAACCTCTAGACTCCAAAGTTCAGGCGATTAACGATTTCCCCATTCCCAAAACAGTCAAGCACTTAAAAGATTCTTTGTTTTTTTTGGTTTTCTGTTGTTGGTGGTTTGGTTTGTTTGTTTTTTGTTATTTTTTTTTTTTTTTTTTTCTTTTTTGGGTTGGTTTTTTGGTTTTTTGTTTTTCTTTGTTTGTTTTTTTTTTTTTTTTTTTTTTTTTTTTTTTTTTTTTTTTTTTTTTTTTTTTTTTTTTTTTTTTTTTTTTTTTTTTTTTTTTTTTTTTTTTTTTTTTTTTTTTTTTTTTTTTTTTTTTTTTTTTTTTTTTTTTTTTTTTTTTTTTTTTTTTTTTTTTTTTTTTTTTTTTTTTTTTTTTTTTTTTTTTTTTTTTTTTTTTTTTTTTTTTTTTTTTTTTTTTTTTTTTTTTTTTTTTTTTTTTTTTTTTTTTTTTTTTTCTTTCCTCTTGGGAATGCTCAATTTTTACAGGCGATTTCTTCCTCACTCTGCCTCTATTCAAGCCCCACTAAACGCCTTACTTACAGGCATCTCTAAAGGCTCTCAGCCCGTCGACGTAACCGGCGAGGCTCTAATAGCTTTCAACAAATGCAAGGAAAGTCTTGCTAATGCTGCACTACTCGCACACCCAGATTGCCAGGCTGATTAGCTCTGGTCACAGATGCTTCAGATCTGGCAATGGGTGCAGTTCTGCAGCAACTCAAAGATGGCGTTTGGCAGCCACTTGCATTCTTCTCGAGGAAACTCAGTCCCTCTCAACAAAAGTATTCGCCATATGATCGCGAACTCCTAGCCATTTACGAAAGTATCAAATACTTTCGACACATGCTTGAGGCCAGACACTTCGTGGTCTACACAGACCACAAACCACTCAGTTTTTCTTTCAGCGAGCGAAAAGTTAACTGCTCGCCTCGTCAATTTCGCCACCTCGATTACATCTCGCAGTTTACAACCGACATTAGGCACATTGCTGGAAAGGACAACGTTGTTGCCGATCCTTGTTCCCGCGTCGAGGAACTGCAGATCCCAATCGACTTGGCAACACTGGCTTCATCTCAAGCATCCGATCAAGAGCTCACTCAACTTCTAGAAGGGAATTCTTCTCTCCGTTTCAAAAAGTTGAGCATACCCAACTCTCCAGTAGAACTTTATTGCGACATCAGCACTTCTTCCCCTAGACCCTTCGTTACGAAGCCGTTTAGGAAGCAAGTTTTCGACAATCTTCATGGGCTTAGCCACCCAGGCGCCAACGCTACAGCTAAATTAATTGCGGACCGTTTTGTTTGGCCTGGAGTACGCAAAGATTGTCGAGAATGGTCCCGTCATTGCTTGTCTTGCCAACGTTCAAAGGTTCATCGCCATGTGTCATCGCCGTTAGGCACATTCGATCTTCCTCGTTCTCGGTTTGCTTTCATCCACGTAGACATCGTTGGTCCTCTCCCAGTTTCCCAGGGATATCGCTATTGCCTTACCATTGTTGACCGCTTCACACGTTGGCCTGAAGTCATTCCAATGGTAGATATTACTGCCGAAACCGTCGGTAAGGCATTATTGTCGTGGATTTCCAGGTTCGGTTGTCCTACAGATATCGTCACCGACCGCGGCCGACAGTTTGAGTCTTCCCTGTTCCAATATTTAGGCAAACTGATCGGATTCAAACACCGCAGGACAACCGCATACCACCCTGCTTGTAATGGCCTCGTGGAACGTTTCCACCGCCAGCTCAAGGCAGCAGTAATGTGTCACGCAGATTCCAATTGGGTTGACACATTACCTTTAGTTTTACTTGGCATCAGGTCTTCGTATAAGCCTGATCTCAAATCTTCTTCGGCCGAGTTAGTCTACGGGGAACCGTTACGTTTGCCTGGAGAATTTTTCCATGCAACGGTTCCCCAATCCACTGATATCTCGGACTTTATGACCCGACTTCATAAGTTTGTTTCGAAACAGGAACCTTCTCCAGCCTCTCATCACCGACAAGCTAAGATCTTTATCCACAAGGACTTAGCATCCTCCAGTCACGTCTTTCTTAGAGACGATTCTGTGCGTGCTTCATTACAGCCCCCTTATACAGGACCCTTCGAGGTACTCGAGCGGGGCCATAAAACTTTTAAAATTTTAATTAAAGGCAAAGCTGTCACGGTGTCGATAGACCGACTTAAACCGGCCTACACACTATCCGACCCTTCCAATTGCCCTACTCCTAATCTCACTCCTACTCCTACTCTTCTTCATACACCTAGTGCTAGTTCCCCACCACCTCCCGTTCCTCCTGCGCCTAACGAGTCTTCTCAGACTGACAGCAGAAAGACTCGTTCAGGTCGCACAGTACGCTTTCCTGACTACTTTCGCCCGTAGTGACGGTCTCTGGGGGGGAGTGATGTAGTGTACTTATTTACATATTTATTTATCTATTTATATATTACACTACATTTATTTATTTATCATTTATTTATTATACTACATTCTCGCATTCACACATACACATTCACACAATCACATTTTCATTTATATATTTTATATACCATAACTTTACACATACAAACAGACACGCACACTCCACATTTTATATATATATTTCAACGCGCTGCAGAGCGCCGCCCGCGGCGCGGACGCAAATCGTCCGAGATGCGCCGCGCCGCGCCGGCCGGCCAACCAGTCGCCTCGCGCTGCTACACTGTGCTGACACCTCGTTCGTTCGCTCTCTCGCCCGCCATTTTGTCTTTGTGTTCTCTTTGTTCATATTGTTTACGTGTGCGTTTTTATTTTATCCGTGTACGTTTAACAATAAACTGTATAATTATTATATAGTGGTTTATTTCACCCTCGGTGAAACTACGCCCTCAAAAACCTCTATAGCTACATTGCAACTGAGTTACATCTTACTAATATTCTAAATGCGAAAGTTTAGATGGATGGATTTGAGTTTGTTAGGGTTTGTAGCTTAAACGGTTCTCGAAATTTGGCATAGATGATGAACATATTCTGGAAGAACACACAGGCAACTTACTTTTGTTATTTTTAATTCCACGAGCGAAAGCTAGTAGGATATATTTATTACCATTTTTTTTAATCCCATGCGAACGAAGACACGAGCAACAGTTGTTATTTGCTTTTCTTATATTTAAAGCAAAACTCTTTACATTTTTTTTTACAAGTAACGAAAAAAAAACGATAAAAAGAGTGTGGAAAATATAGTTATTAAATTATTGTTAACATATAAAATATTATTTAAATTAATATTAAAATTAGCCATCGAAAAACATGATCAATACATACAATAGGAATACGATACAAACAGCGATCGAGTAAAACTTGTACTCGGTTTAATACAAATTGACTGAACTAATTTTTGAATCTATTCAAGATACAAGGATCGAATATTTCTTTTTACGGAACTGTAGTGCGCTTAGACGAGAGCGGGGGCGGGGGCGGCGGCGGGCGCGATAACCCGAGCGATAAACTGCCCCGAACTTGAACTCACAAAAACGCTACTTTACGCTCCATTCGCCAATCGCATGACCTACTATTTACATACGTATTTATCGGCGTGTGCACACACCTTCATTCTTGTACGCTTTTACGCGTAATTGTGAATGGCAGACTAATTAATCGAATTTTGAAATTTAAACGGTATTATAAAAGAATGTATGTCGAAATGTGACTCGGTCAGTTAGCAAGCCGCACATTTGACTTCATTTTAAAGAGTTTAAAGATAAAATCAAGTATGTTATGAATTAAAATTGTTACGCATCGTCGCGTCGCCCATTGGTGAAAATTCGACCACAATTCATTATTTAACATTAATTATAAACAGACATGCACTCCTTTGCATAAACTTCAAGTTTTTTTTCAAATGCATCCCTTTGCGCTAATTTCGTACAGGTCCACAGAGTTTTCTATTTACGTAATAATAAAGTATATTTCGTAGATTTGATAAAAAAAACTTGCTCCGCTTAATTTTCCTTTAATTAAATTAATTATAAGGTTCTTAATAATTCCATACTCTGCTTAAATTGCCATGCTGCGGCAACAGCCAGCAATTATTAGTACAATTTATAAAAAAAAACCTAGATTAACAATAGCATCAAATGACAAACAATACAAGAAAAAACTTGTTAGTAGCATCTTGTTGGCCAAGATTTTTTTTTAAATAATATTTCAGTCAAAAATAAACCGATGTGTTGTTTGTATAGGTGCGACAAAAAAGGTACATAGTCAGTATTGACAATATGTATAATTATTAGAAATTCCAATTTATTGGAACAATTTTATTTTACTATAGTTTTAAATCGCCCATATTCTCTTGCATTCTGTGATTTAGTTGTAATTATAATAACATTATTAATTCATAATTAAAAGACAAATTTAATTCATACGTTTTGGGTTACACTAAATAAAATATTAAACCTACGCTTAATCTCACCTAAAAAGGAAGGAAAGTAAAGTTAGGCATTTTATAACAGCCAGTATTAGAGGCCTTTATTCAGACGACTGGAGAAAGCCTATCTCAACTTTCTATCTTTTATTTTATTTCGTTCTTTCATTTTTATATTGCGAAATAAGACAGGAATGAAATATAAATTTATGGTAATTTAATACAAATGTAGTCTACATTTGTATTAAATGTGCAATGTTCAGAACATTATTGTGAGTTGTAATAAATTGACAAGCATTGAATTGATATTACGAATATAGTCGAATTTTATATGAATACTAGCCTAGTCTAAGTGTTCTTCCTGACTATGTTCTACATCTATGCCTTTCATTCGGATCCACCCAACCAAACTTTCGCATTTACAATATTAGTATGAACGTAATGAAGTTTACTAACAAAATAATTCTTTAACTATTAAAAACACTCTATTAAATACTTTGGTAAACTTTTTTAATACGCGACCGTATTTTTCCATGACATACGTATTTAGAAAATAAAATCTCCAATCGTTACGTAACATTACCAATATTAAAATCTTTCTTAAAATTTCAGTTTAAATCTCGTAAAATTATGAATAAATCTCATTATTCGCTTTCCCAATATTGTGTTATAAAAAGTAATTCGCGATAAGAAGTCGCTTTGGAATGTTACTCGTGGTTGTGTTGTGCTAGGCACCCGAAAGCTGGCCGAACGGTAAGTTTCACTTTCGACGCGGGCTGCGACGTGATTAGCGGGCTAGCGGGGGCTGCGGGACTGCGGGGGGAGGGCTTGTGACTCGGACGTCCGTGCGCCCGCGCATCGCCTCTTACCACGAAAAAAAATAAACTACTTTTCCTTTCTCAAAAACCCGAACACTTTCACCGTTGCCGAAACCAACGAGAAAATAGCCAAGCGCTCGCCAAAAAGACGGAGGAGATAGCGAGCGCGCTGAATATAACGAGATTTGACATAGCAACGGTACGAGAGCTGTAGCTAAATTAGGCGCTAAGGATTTTATACCTAATTTCGTGTACAGAAACAAACTATAATAATTATCAGATATTCAATTAAGTATTTCATATTAATAAACTTACAACAGAATCTGAGTTATAATATACTAGTCTTAGTGCGGAATTATTAACTTAGTAAGTAGCATACATATGTGTTCATCCAGACTATATTCTACATCGATGCTAAATTTATTCGAAATCCGTAAAGCCGTTTTCAACATTCAACCATCCAAAACTTTGGCATTTAAAATCTTTCTTAAAATTTCAGTTTAAATCTCGTAAAATTATGAATAAATCTCATTATTCGCTTTCCCAATATTGTGTTATAAAAAGTAATTCGCGATAAGAAGTCGCTTTGGAATGTTACTCGTGGTTGTGTTGTGCTAGGCACCCGAAAGCTGGCCGAACGGTAAGTTTCACTTTCGACGCGGGCTGCGACGTGATTAGCGGGCTAGCGGGGGCTGCGGGACTGCGGGGGGAGGGCTTGTGACTCGGACGTCCGTGCGCCCGCGCATCGCCTCTTACCACGAAAAAAAATAAACTACTTTTCCTTTCTCAAAAACCCGAACACTTTCATCATCATCATCCTTCCCTGAGGGGTCTACCTACGTCCCGCACCGAGGGGCTCGGAGCCTACCTTATGTTAGGAGTGACTAGGCCTTAGTCAACCACGCTGACACAGTGCGGATTGGTTGGCTTTACAGATCTTTGAATTTCTTCGTAGATATGTTTGCATCACGACGTTTACCGTTAGATGTTCTAACGTGTAAATGTAAAAACCGAAAAATACATAGCCACCGATAGCCTACAATCTACGTACTTCAAGAGCAATATCGTCTTTACGTAAGAAACCTTAACGAGATTAAAACATAAACAAGCTAAGTAAAACTAAGAAAATTCAATATTATTTCAAAATCAATTCGTCGCATCTCGTTGTAATTTTAATTATTTAAATCAGTGAAAGTTTGCAAAACCGAGGATTCGTTGTTTCTCCTCATTTATCGGTTTAATGTATAAAGTAATAATTTATTTTAGACAGTTTTACACACACAAAATTTTCTGGGTTACGAATCTGGCCAAGTTTGTGTTGGTTAAAGGCATTTTGAACTATTACCTAAAGGGGTACGAGAACCTTTTTTATATCTACGATTGTAGCTAAATCACTATCGCAGCCTTTTATTATTAATATGGTTTTTTTTATAATATTAACATATTCTCTTACATAGATTTAAACCGATAAAATCTAACAATTGTTATAGTAAAATATTCTAAAATTTTTTTTTGTTATATTACTTAGTTTCATTCGCTGGTAGTTTTTGCAATGTGACAAGGTCACCTCGTCAGGCGCACGAGCGTCATCGAGATATTTTGAAAGCGGAATCGCGAGGCGGTCCTCGGCCCGCGATTCTTTGTGAACGTGAAATCTTTGTGCGTGATGCGACGGCTTTCTCCCGAGGGGCCGGACTTGCCCTGACTCGCCACTCGCCGCATTGCCGAACTAATTATACATATTTAAACTTTAACTATCACAAAACGATTTCGCATCGTCCTGTTTGTAATATGACATTTTGACGTAATCGAGTAATGTACGAGTATGTAGATTCTATACCTACTAAACTGTTATAGCTTAAACAAATTTGTGTAGGTGATAGTTGTGCAAAATATTCGCGCTAAAATATACATAAACATTGCTATCTCTTTCTTTCATATTAGGACAAGTTCCTTTTCTAGTGTTATTGCGATAATTTTAAAACTTAAGCATAATATTTAATTGAAAATATAAAATTACGCTACGCATTGCAATTAGACCTACCTGTTATTATTTTTGTCGACAATAGTGATTATTTGATCGTTTTCAATAAGCAATAAAACTTTTGCAAGACTAGCAGAAACTGAACACTGCAGACAATAATTCAAAACAACATACTTTAAAACTTAATACCATATGTTGGTTTTCTGTTTTTCAGTTATCTAGTATTTAAAGAAGGCTATATATAAATGAAGATCTGAAAACATGAGTCTACTGATATAACCAAGTAAAGGATTCTTTGAACATATTATACAAATATAAACGTATTGTATGTGCAAGCTATACAATGACGTGGTCTCAAAGGAAATCTTTCTCCGATATTTCTGTACGCTGTGGGTGTTATTTGAACCTTAAGCCTTCTAAATGTCGCGAACGAGAATAGTAAAGATCTTTATGTTGTTGTACACGTGAATTGAATGGTTTACATTTATATTGCTATTTTTTCAGATAATTATGAGGGGTCGCTATGTGGCGAGGATTGGGGCAGTCGCCCTAAAGAGTTGAAAATTGTAAAATAAACCTACACCTACAAACATACCTTAAAAACGCCTTGTCAGTATTTATTAAAAAAAATAAATCCCCATGTTAATAATAAAAAATATTTCTACTACTCTCGGCTTGCCCCCCCTTTGATCATCCCCTCTCTAGATCATCGGCTAGCGAATCCCAAGGGTAGCACAATATATACGAAAGTGCAGATTCACTCCAGATATTGTCATCAGTCTAAGTAACAAGTTGCGGTAACTTTATAATTTTGATATTACCATCTAACAACTTGGTCAACAACCGGTGACCCGCGATGAACATACGATTCCATATTTATACCAGCATGTTACTTTGAATGGAATTCATAACTTTACATCCTTAGATCATTCGCTTCCTCTTGAATTAATCGTACAGTTGCACTCGATTTAGCAAGCCACCGATTTAATTTGTACAGTAAATTTAAAACGGTTATTGGCCCGTCTTAAAATTGGGTAGTGTTTTCCGAGCGTATGGAAGTTTGTTGCTATGTATGTTGGTTTGTATGTATAATAATTCCAATGGTGTCGGACTAAAGCCTCCAGCTAAGCCGCTTTTGACGAGTGTATGTGTGTAGCTGTGAGGAATAAAATTGTAAAAAAATGTGAAAAAGGGAGTTCAAACTTTTTATGGATTCTTTTTTCGGTATTTTCGTGTACATTTTGAAATAAGATAGCGTTACGTATAACATTACAGTTTCTTTAGATTAAATTAAGGGTTTTAATGTTTTTACATCTTCGTTTTAAAACTCAGCAATAGATGGCGCTACATCATCTCATAGAGCCTCATTCAGTCGTCATTATTTGAATTTATTTTTTAATTAAGATTAGGTTAGCCTATCTGCCATTTTAAAAGTAATATTATGTTAATTTTAATAAAAAAAAAATCATATTTATTTTTCCGTATTTTAGTATTTGTTATGAGCTTAAGTCTTAAGATATTAAATCTTCTTATAATAAAAGGATTATTTTGTATAAATTCAAGGGCTTCATCTTAATATCCAATAACTAGCAATCCGCCCGGCTTCGCACGATAAAATAGATAAAGTTAGAAACATCAGTTTTTCAATGTGTATTTTTTCAATAATAACTATTTACATGAATCCCCCTGTATACGACTGAGCGTTTAGTACTTAGGAACTATGAATCAAATGCTTCTGGAAGTAAACGAAATAAAATAACAAATCTATATTTAGTATTCAAGAGCGAGGACAATCTGCTTCTAGATTCCTTATCTAATTAGATATCTAGTTAAGTGCTTTTACGTTACAAGTACGCTGATTAACTTTACAAAGAGAGTAAACTTGTATGATGTTTACTTTTACAACATATTACTTTATTTAAAGAAACGTTAAAAAATAATCAAGACTGACTAAATCTAATAGAATCAAGACTGACTAAATAATATACCCGAAAACATCAAAAAATGTTTAGAAATGAAAAATAATGTTAAGGCAAATGTGATTCGAACTCGGTTTTTTCTCTATGTTTTTTAAATTTTGATCCTAATGTTCCTGTAGGTATTTTACCCTATGATACTCCAGGAATGAAGACGAAACGAAAGACACCTCATTGGTCAAAATGGGTTGTCGTTTGGGATCTACGCCGTAACAATACAATGTAAATATACAGAGTGATTCTTAACGGACGGATCAACGGTTTTGTAGCTTTATTCAACATGCATAGGCGTAGTTTATGAAAAAAATTGTAGGAAAAAAGTTGGTGTAAAAAAAATTAATTACAGCTTCTTTAAAAAAAAAATGTTTTAAGAACATTTTCATTATTTTTTTTATTTAGTTCTCGTGTGTGTTATTCCAAAAAAAGGGATAACGGTACGAAAGCATAATTATTAAGCTTGTTAAAGAAAAAAAAAAGACCACTGTAAACACATTATTTTGGACGTACGGTCAAATTTAAGTCGGAATCTGATTTTTTCGATTTTTTTACAAAAAAAAAAATAATTTTAAAACTATAGAAAATCGGGCAACATACTTTGCGTTTAAATGATAGCTATTGAGGTCCTCTACCTCTACAAAACCGTTGAATCGTCCGTTAAGAATCACCCTGTATACGCGTGACATCATTACCCTTTATCGGGTAAAAATATACGGAAGCCATTTTAAAGTACCGTTTGCAAAACGGTAGAATTATTCAATAGTCAAAATTCAGTTGTTCGCGGATAACCCGTGATGCAAAAACGAGGGCACCACTAATAAGAGCTGGAGATGTATGAATAATATACTCTGCGTGATCACTCCGTCCGGCATCATCGGCCGTTGTGCACGTGTCGGCCGTCCCAAGCGCACACGTGAGCGTTGATGTCAGGTCCTGATTCAAAGCCACCACAACAAATGTGCATACTTTTGTTTTGTTAGCAACGTGACATATTGACATGCCGACTATTTACTCACAAGAATCGACTTTTATCGATTCCAAATGATTTGTTTGCACATATAAAAGAGCCGTCAAACGTGACCGGAATACATTTTCGCATTACTGATATTAATTTTTATCAGTAGTTTCAGATAGTATTTCTAAAAAAAAAAACATCGAGCACCCCCTAGAGAATTTAAAAAAGTAAAATAGATATAAAAACTAACGGAAACCCCCCCCCCCCCAAAAATTATTGTTTTATGGATTCCATCAAATGTTATTTAAGATATATTGGTAAATGAAATAACTAGTCGTCTATAAATTCCGAGTATAGAAAAATCTCCTATCATCAGTCAAAAATATCTTTCTTAAAAGTAGAAAGTTTCTCTTAGAGTTTACAACAGATTGATCGACATTTAATGCGAATTAAACGTAATTGAAGGATACCCATACGAGAGCAGTCAACAGCTAACGTGTATGGAGACCCTAAGTTTGTCAGAAGGATTTCAATCGATTTAAAGTTATATGCAAAAAGAATTGACCCCAAGATTCATATTTGCGAATCATAAGTAGCTAAATTTACTTCGTTATACTCACAAATCGAAAGATTTATGAATCAGTAGATACTGTTCATGATTATAAAGCAGTCCACAAAACTTAAAGATCTGAATAATGAGATCTTTTACATTAAAATTAAAACAAAATCTATATATGACGTGAAATGTATTCAACGCCATCTAGCGACAACGTCCATAATAAGAATGCGGAAGAATTCGACAGTAGCGCGACGTAGCTTCTAATAACGCGATCGGATAAAAATATAAGTAAAACAATGTATAATACCATTCAAAAATCACTTTTACTTTAATAAATAACGATTAAAACTGAATTTATAATCAGTGGACAGTAAACAACCAAGTAGGTAAGTAGATGTCCCTTAATGTGGTACAAAAGTACAATAATAATGGTATGTCTCACGTGAGATGATTCTAATATCTATGTACGTGTATATAATTATAATACATATGCGTGCGCTTGTGTGCAAAGATCTAAGCAATGTGTGCTACAGTAGCATTTTTTTCCTGTTTCTCGTGCGCTTCGATGATTTACAAACGTAGCTCTACATTCATAACGAGTATGATTAATTCCTGCTTTCATCAAAGTAAGACGCTTAATTGAATATTATTAAAGTATTTTTTATAAAAAATCGAAAAAGTAAGTCTCGATTCGAACCCAGAACCTGTATATTACAAGTCAAGACTTAACTCCAGTAATCGACGCTCTATTCTCTATTTATATTCGTGTAATATGTGTAATTCTTTATACAAAATGTAAACTTCTACAACAGTTTCCCAAACATTTTAATGCCACGTGTAACTGCTTGTATTAGTCTTTATCGGATAAGGTTTAACGCATTCATAAAATTCTTACACGTGTTTATCAATAGCTACATTTCTTAGCATTTTTTTTTATTTTGACCTGAGATACAAAGACATTGGCTATTTTTAGAAATCCCAGTGAATCGCCCTTGATTTTTAATTAAGTAGGTACATCGTGGTGCTCAAACTTTAATTTCTAAAAATACACTAAATATTAATCCTATGAATGGTTTATTTCAAAAGAAATCAATTTCAATAAATATATTTATTTATACTTTCGTGAGACATCAAATCAATTTCTTACATAAGCAGTGAAATAGCTGTTTCTAATAAATTTAGTCCAAAATAAGTTAGGTCCAGGAAAATGTAACATCGAAACTAATTGAGTTTTACTGATTTCTGACTTTCTGACTGCATTCCTTCTGGAATTGTTGTTCCTTTCATTTCCTTCTCTTAATAAAAAAAAACCATTTAGAAAACCTTAACACTTTTCTGGTTCCTTTCTCCAGAAAATAACCGTATATTTCCGCTCGTGAAAAATCTAACGAAAGCGCGAAAGTGAAACAAAATCAAAACGCACACGAACTGATTTGTTAACTTGAAAGTAGGGAATAAAATACTTTTCTCTTGAATGTTATTTGCATTATTCGCATTTTAAGTTTTAAACTACGACATATTAAAAAAAAAGATAAATATTCAAAATGCCAGGTTTAATTGATACGAAATTAATCTTTAAAAATAATTTTAAACGAGTTTATTAGACTCTTAATTTTAATTGCCGTAAAATTAATAACTGATCCTTAATTGAAAAGGCAGACGTATTTTGTATAAAGACATAGCGTTGCCGATATAAAAAACATCAATGTTATTTTTCCCCCTTTACAAACTTTTAAATTATATCATTGTAATCTTGAGATTACAATATAACATATCGTCATGTTATACTCTCTGAACAACAACTAATAACAACAATTTTATCTCGGGAACGAGTCCCATACTAAAAATAATGATCGCATTTTCAACCCTATAAGCTTTACATAACATATCCTATCTATGGTTCATCTGTAATATTTACATTTATTCATGTCTCGACATGTTCAGACGCGACAAATTTATATCTATACTAAGATTATAAAGAGGAAAGATTTCTATTTTTGTATTCCTGTATGTATAGAAATAACTCAAAAACTACTGGGCCGATTTCAAATTCTTTCACCGTTAAAAAGCTACGTTATCGCTGAGTAACATAGGCTATATTTTTTAATTTCTTGTGAACGTATACTTTATATCATCACTAGCTTTCGCCCGCGTCTCCGTCCGCGTGGAGTTTAAAAAAAAACAAAAGTGAGTAGCCTATGTGTTCTTCCAGACTATCTTCTACATCTATACCAAATTTCATTGAAATCCGTTCAGCCGTTTAGGCTGCAAACTCTAACAAACATCCATCCATCCATCCGAACTTTCGCATATATAATATGAAGTACGAGTATGATTATTGTTGTTGTACAAGATGCGATGCGCAGTAAACACATTCGTCATCTAAATTTGAATTTAAATGTCTCCTACGTAAGCTGGCCGAAGTGAAAATAATTCACTTTACAGGAGCGCAATTTTAAGGTGCTGGGATTGCCTTTTTATATCATATCTAGTACGGTATTTGGTCAATCTTTATGAAAAATTACAATAAGCATCAAAATGCCATACTATGAGTTTCGTTATATCGTTGCACTGTACTACTTAATATTATTCTAGTAAGTGTTTTCCACCTAAACAACCCAAAAATCATGGTTTCGAAAAAAAAACGAGATTTATTGTTTTTTAAAGCGATTTATTTTTAACACAAACGGAAAATAATTTTACTAGATCCTTACATCAAATTGCCTTTTGGTAAGTGTGGAATAGAAAGACGATTTTTATATAATATATTTATTTAATAAAAGTACCACTGCTATCTATGCACTATTTCCCCGTCATAGGTACTTCATTGATCCACTTATTAAAAAAAAAACATTCGAACGGGAATCAATAAAGTCTTTGAAGACGCTTTGGACTGCTCCATCGGAGTTTAATTTTTTCCCTTGCAAGAAATTATCCAAATTGTGAAAAAAAAGGTGGATGTTTTGGATATTCTGATTGTTGTTCCTCTAATTTGGTAGCCCTCTGTTGTGCCGCGTCTAGCCTTGTCCTGTAGCATTGGTCTAGAGCGATTGACTAGCCTCGGTTGTTTAGCATCTAGCTTTTCCATCTTGTTTTGTAAATGCTGACAATTAACATCTGCCGTAATCTGGCCAGATTTAAGTAAGCTATTAGTAAGTATTGAACACCGGCACCAGTTCACCAAAAGCTTAACTTTTTTTTAGTCATTTTCGCTCGGGGCAGGATTCGAGTGGCTCGCCAAGGTTCCGCAATTGCAATGAGCATTTCCGATTATCGTCCGAGGTCCACTTTTCATCACAGGCAATGGTTCAATTTAAATCCCTTCTTTATTGTGCCGATTGAGTTATGTAACGCAGCAGTCGAATCGTGTTTGTCGATGCATTCAATTTATGAGGTACCCTCCTATCAATCTCTTTCACCTTCTATAAATTGCTTTAAGTGAATAAAAACGCTTTATTACTAACACCGCAGCTTACACAACTCTGGCGTGGTTTGCGATAAATCCGCTTCAATAGTCTTCAATTCTTCATTATCAACTTTGGTCTCCAGCCGTCCACGGAGCTTGTTTTGCAGGTCGAAATTTCCAGAACGAAAACGTTAGAAAAACGCATTATGTTTTCTTATGCGACACCGCCGACATAAACATCAATAATCTACTCCTTTGAGCCGTTTCTGCAGCACTTGTTCCACGTAATCCCACTAGTAAAAAACGCGAAATTTTAAGTTCAAATACCAAAGGAGAAAAAACAAATGAATTACGGTTTTTGAAACACAAATACATGAGTATCTACTCATTTAGGTGGATAAATTTAAAATTGGAATTCCTAATAAAGATGAGATATTTTACATCAAAGTGGCCAGTACGACAAAACGCCAATTTGATATGTAAGGACTTAATAAATGGTTTAGATACGTTGGTTACAGTTGTTGTTTTTTTTTAATCAATTTCGCACTTTTCTTTTAGTGTGTCTTAGTTTATTTATTTTTCCACCAGGAAAACAAATATGGCTGTATTTTTGGAACGTTTTGATATTAAGACATAGTGTGTGTTATTATTCTGTCGATAAGAAAACAATGAAAACGTAATTCGGTTAAAATGATAGATATTTATTTTCCCATCTACGGGGACGATATATTTTGTGTCTAATGTACGTTTCCTATTGATTGTCCAATGCAAAAATCTAGTAGTGATTGTTTTTTTTTTATCTTAGCGACCTTGCAACAATGCCGCGATATGGTTTCAATGGCTTCCGAGCTCAGTGCCCGCGGTGGCGGCGGCACGTGTCTCCATCACAACTACTTCTGAAACCTCATCTGTTGATTCAGTTCGTGTTGTTTACGATGCGCGAGATAAGCTTTTTAATTGAATTTATGATTCAATACATTTAAGTACTTCTCAATAAATAATAAAGCATATCGACTTACAGTTCTCAATCATTGTTATTAGTAGAATCAATTAAAAAAGTAAGGATCCAATGCGACTCAAACAAAATTAACACTTTCTCCTAGTTCATTTATCAAATAGCTGATAGGTTCCTAGCATCACGCACAATTTAAATATATTTCCGTTACTGCACAAACGTAAAGAACTTGTTTTGTCTTAAATTTGTATTCGATAGACTGCAGAAGAATTCATAGAGTGTGGGGTGTTTAGCGTGGCGTACCTTCGGGTATGGTTAGCGAAGGTACGCGGCAGGCCATCAAAGGCATCGGCGCAGGCGGCGCCGGAAAGTAGTACTGCGGCGGCGGCAGCTCGCAGGGCGTCCAGCTCGGAACGCGCGAGGAGTCGGTGCCCATGTCGATGTATCCGTGGCGGTCAAGACGGAGCGGTGACCACCGGCGGGCGATCGCACCGCCCAAGTACGCGGGACAAGACTCAATCGTGACGGAGCAAACACAACCGTTCCCGGAGACTCTCAGAGCGGGATTGAGGGAGCAACCGTTCGAGAGCTCGAAGCATCGCACACTCGTCGCCACGTGAGGAGGCCGCACGTCCGCGCGCTGCGTGCACACCGCCGGCCACGTGCGCAGCCGCACCGCCCCTCGCCGCCCGCCGTCCCTCGCCCCTCGCCCATCGTACAGCCTATCTCGCTTCCACATACTCGAGCGGACTACCAGAAGAATACTACCAACCCTTCGAGAAACATCTTCATCGATGTTCACTACTGATATATAACTACTGTATATATAGGACATCACATACACAGCATTATTTCTGCAATTCATTGCTATAGTGTAGATCTAAGTAATGGGCAGCAATTTTACACGCATTCTAATAGCAAATCAATTAGAATTATTTCATTATTTGAGTTCCATTTGTGTACAAATTACTTACTACTTATAAATAGAGTACGCAATAGTGCCTATTTAGTGATCTAAGCCAATAATTTATTGTTGGGCATAATCTATTTTTTTCAAATTCAGACAATAACTCTGACGTATAAAGTGATAGTTTCATTTTAATTAACAAATGTAAAACCAGTAAAATTCATTACATTATAAAACAAAAATATGTTAAGAAAAATACCATGAGAAACAGAAAACATAAGGTAGATATGTAAATTAAAATATATGTGTATGCATTATATTTAAATCTGTACAATACATAGATGAACTAATTTTTCACCGTCAATCATACAGTCTTTCCTAATTTATACAAACTTCGGCATAAAGCGTTGTTACATAAAAACGTAGCATTTCACAACATCCGACAGACAACTGAAAAGCGAATCTACGCGACTACGGCGTAGACCACTCTAGAATTATTCTTTGTAATACGATGATGGCGGTAGAGACTGAAAGTTACTCGCTGACTAGTATTTATTTAAACACTGTTATTATGCTTATTTCCATATATCTTTAATTTCTTATTTTTACATATAATATATTTTACATGATTTGTTATAAAAAATAAATAAAACATATTATATAAAAAAATAGAACTCCACCGGCTGCGGAATCCGATGACTCGAGCAACCAGTGGTCAGGGCTGCAGAGACAGGAACCTCCTCACAATACGTGCGGTTTCCAAAATAACCGCCTTTTGTATCGGGCCCTTAATCCAACCGTCTAGCGAGAGCTTCTTGAGATGTTGGTCGAAGCTCTTCGCTATTAGCCCGTGCACCGAAACGACTATCGGAATAATGGTAGTCGATTTCATACGCCACATGGCGGTAACCTCGTGAGCCAGATCCAAATATTTTAATAATTTTTCTTTTTCGGCTTTCACGAGATTCTCGTCATGTGGGATAGTGATATCAACTAACATTACACAACTCTCAGACCGATCTATTATTACTATATCAGGTCTATTGGCAACAATAGTCCTGTCCGTAATAATAGATCGATCCCAGTAGAGCGTGATACGGCTATTTTCCAGAACTGGTGAAGGCTGATATTGGTAATATGGTACCTCAGATTCCACAAGAGCATATTTAAGGGCAAGTTGCTGATGGATAATCTTGGCCACTTGGTTATGTCTATGCAAGTATGCACCGTCCGCAAGGCGAGAACAACCGGAAACGATATGTCTAATAGACTCACCGGGCCGACGACATGCCCGACAAATGTCAGTCGTACCATCCTTTAGGATATGTTTCCGGTAGTTATTCGTTACGATGACTTCGTCCATGATTGCAAAGACAAAACCTTCAGTCTCCCCAAAGAGGTTACTGAAGCGTAGCCAAGCCACGGAGGATAATTGGTCCACATCAGGACCAGTTAAGGCCCGATGGAACCTACCGTGTAGCTCCTTACTCTTCCATACACTTATGCGGTCTGAGACACTTAAAACCTCCAACCTCCGCCAGTTCGTGGTAGCCAGGGAAAGCGGCGTGAGTCCTTTGTCTATGGCTACAACATCCTGATACATCTCCACGTTAACCTTAAGGAAATATTCCCTAAGATTGTACACCTCGCGGTTATGGAGAGTCTTGGCATTTAAGTAGCCACGACCCCCATGTTTCCGCGGGATGTACAACCTCATTACAGATGAACGTGGATGATGCATCCGGTATGCTGTCAACAATCGACGGACTTGTCTATCCAAGGCATCCAGCTCTGTTTGAGACCATCTCAGTATGCCGAAAGAATAGGTTAAGACTGGCATGACCCAACTGTTAAAAGCACGGCATTTGTTGCCGCCTGATAAAAGGCTTTTCAATACTTTTTTCAGGCGACCAAAGAACCGTTCTTTTAGCAGCTGTTTCATGCTTTTGTCATTAATGCCTAATGCTTCCGACATACCGAGATATTTGTAGTTTTCATTCTCGGAGAGAGACACAAGAGACACATCCTGAGTAAGCTGTAAATTCTCTGAATTTACAACCCTCCCCCTTTGTACATTGATGACCCCATACTTGTCAACTCCAAACGCCATCCCAATGGCTCTGCTAAAATCGTCGGTAATTTTAAGCAAAGTCATTAGGTCAACCTTGTTGGATGCGTACAATTTGAGATCATCCATGTACAAAAGGTGCGATATGACCTCGCCCCCTCTCCGTAAACGATAACCTAGCTCTGAACTCTTTAGCAATGTGCTTAAAGGATTCAGAGCTAAGCAAAACCACAATGGACTCAGGCTGTCACCTTGGAAGATGCCACGCCGAATTCCAATTCGGTCAGAGGAGGCAGAAAGGCTTCCCTGACCTAGATTGGGAAAGCCTGTGTTCCACTGCCCCATGCATGTGTCAAGAAAAGAGCGTAGAGTAGGATGTATTTTATACAACTCTAACACCCTCCTTAACCACCCATGGGGCACCGAATCATAAGCTTTCTTGTAATCAATCCAGGCCATAGAAATGTTCTTTTTACCTCGTCTGACCTGCTGGCAAATAGCCATATCAATGAGGAGACAATCTTTAGTACCACGGGACCCAGCCTTACATCCATTCTGAGTTGTTGCCAAAATGTTATTTGCACAATATGTGCTTCAATTTTGCTTCTCAGAATGGATGTTAGGAGCTTGTAGATGGTAGGCAAGCAAGTAATTGGTCGATAATTCTTAGGATCCGTAGTACATCCAGATTTATAGATCAGGTGTGTGATACCTGATGTCATGAAATCTGGGAGCGTACCCAATTCAATTGCAGTTTGGAATTGGGCTGCCAGCCGCTCATGCGAACTGCGGAACCACTTAAGCCAAAAGTTCTGCAGTCCGTCCGGTCCTGGGCTTTTCCAATTAGGGACCGAACGAACTGCACCACTTATGTCGGCGCCGGTGATAGTTACAGGTTCCATTTCAGTGACCGATTCGCATGCGCGACTGACAACATTAAACCACTCACCTTCACTGTGCTCAATTGGCACCGACCAAATACCGCTCCAAAACGTAGTAGTCGCGGCAGAATCTGGTCGGTGCAAATCGACCACCTGGCTTCGTGGTTGCTCCCAGCTACGGTAGACACACCTCTGATCTCTCTGAAACATACGATTTTGAAGAAATCTCTCAGATCTTTCTCTGTACCTTCTTATGCGATTAGCCCATGCGTAAACTTTTTGTTTCCAGAAATCTATGCGTTCCGTGACTCTAGACATAAATTCACTGGGTCTAATGCTAGTTCCAGCAAACGCTTGAGTCACGAAACGCATAACCCTTGGTCTGCTATTCCCCGCCTGGAAACAAAGAAGTTTCGCTATGAGTCTTCTAGCTACATTTATGCGCCGCTCAATCCTGCACTGCCAGACCGGGCTAGTTACTCCACGTCGAGGATCTGGATTGGGATTTAAAAACCCCACTCCAGCCACTCGACATGCAGTCAGTGCCCCGCAGTACAAAATTGAATGGGTATCGCATAAATCTAGACTAGAATCCACATATGGTGATAACAAGCGGTCTACAGCATTTGCAATGCAAATATTCCGCTTGTTAACAGGCAATCGCGGTAAGCGAGGACGTTCACTGATTGATAAGGATCTATACTTCAAAATCATATCCTCCAAAGTGCTCCTCAAACGCTCAATATCCTGATCACTAACACATACCTCTTCACAAGGTTGTTCCGTTAGCACGTCTGCGGACGCAGGGACCACAGGTGCAACACTACGTACTTCAACATCATTGTGAAGGAGTCGCGCTTCGTGACGGAGTTGCTCAAGTGCAGAGTCATCCAACAGATGGCTCCGTTGTATGACCCGCACCTGATCCGACAAGCGTTGGGCAGTCACAGACACAGTTGGGTTAAGGGTCTGAAACAAGGCAAGCATTTTAGACCGATACGCCGTGAGGTTGGTTCCCCCCTCTGTCGCCCCGAAGTAGGCCCGCATGACACTTTCATTTAAATTTTTCCATCTCATGCGGCGCACTACACCACTGGTTGCGGGAGTCATCGACGGGGGATTAATCCCCGCAGACCCCAAGCGAGCCGGTGGTGGGCGTCGTCCCCCCGTAGGTCTTGGTGAGGTGGACGACGAAGGCGACCCGTCGTTGGCTGCGTCACTAGATGTCAGCAGGGGCGGGGGCATACCACCAGCCACCGCTGGTGCCTCGTCCCCCGACGTGGCGCAGACTGATGCAGGTCGAGAAGGTGTATGGCGTGCGTATGTGTCATTGCCAACGCGACATTTTCTTATTGGTTCTGACGGCGACTCATTGTTTATTTATTTATTTACATTTTTGTTTTACATTCTTGTTAATAAATTTTGTAGTATACATTTTCCAGACCATTTTTCGTTTAACTGTTTCACTTTTTGAACCAAAAACATTAATTTATACCATTTTCTGAAAAATTTTAAATAAATTCACAGTGTCACTGTCAATGTCTCGTTGACTTTTTTTTATTATGCTTATTATTATTATTGTAGTTAGTTAGTATTATTAGTTATTATTACTTAGTTAGTATTGTTAGTATTATTATGTAGTTATTACTACGAAATAAAATCCGAGAAAATGGACTCCTACGCCACTTAAGGGCGAATACTAAAACGAACCTTGAATACTCAGCTTCGTAAACGGCGCTTACAATCTGAATACAGTCGTAAGTATACAAAACAAATGAGAATTTTCCCATTAAAATCGGTTTAGTTGTTTAAGCTTCGAGAAAATATATTGTTAATCAAAGCCACAGAAGGTCACAATAGAATTAACATATGTACAAACCATGAAAACATACGCACCAAACATATTACATTATCCTCCTCAGTCAATCGGGTAAAAACATATTTTCTTTTTATTATGAGAAAGCTTTGCTTTTTTATATTATGAGGTGGCAAACGAGCAAGCGGCCACCTGAATCCGCCGAAATGGCGAAGCGACTGATGCTCATAGTCATCCGCAATTGCAGATGCGTTGCATACCCTTAATCTACGGATGAGAGGCACATAAAGAGGATATTTTACACAAAACAGTGTGTAACTGTGTTTTTGGGGTAATATAGTAGTTTGTCTAATTGTTAGATATACCATTTGTTGTTGACCTAAGTATGAATATACAGGAACAAATAATATAAACGACTTATAATACCCGCTCTCAATGTTGTGAAACACCAAGCTTTTCATTAAATAGTTGTATAAGAATAGTTGCATAGTTAACGTTCAGTTTTTCTCATTAAGTAAAGAAGCTTATGAATATTGTTTAACAAATCACACGAAATATTACAACCGTTACCAAAACTAGTTGCAAAACGCCTAGTTGGAAATCTTATTGAATAAGATTTTACGAACTGTGCATAATAGTTGTAGTAAAGCAATCAAATTAATCCTTCCTCTTATTTAAGGATTGTTGTAATTAATCGTTCTTTGAAAAAACATAATTAAAAATTAATCATTAAAACTTTATGACCGCTCGCCGTTTTGCAGGAGACGCTACGCTGAACACTATATTAGTAAGGGTGATTTTATGATTTATCGAGCGTGTACAGTTAAAAGGAGGAGACCAGCACCCAATCTAGTTCTTCGACTACGTATAGTATTCTCTGTATGGAGCCGCGCTTTTAGAGAGGTTTAAGTAATTCAAGGAATTATTTCGTTCGAGCCTCGAGCCGACTAAAAGTTTGTACCTTATTATACGTTTCGCGAAATTGTTGTATTGCGAGATAATTAAGACGAACGGCGAACAATTAAAGTTTTGATTATTTTAGTTTCCCTTTAGTCGTAAGTCGTCACGTCAATAACTGATTCTTAAAAATGGGGTTCCCGAGAAGTCCCGTGATTGTGTACTATACCGAGTAATGAAATTAAGTTATACAACATTATAAAACAATATGTACCATTGTGTAAGAATAAAGAAACAATCATGAAAACTTTTAATATACCTTTCAGACGCTTCATTGTTATTAATTGTATAAATTATGAATTATTATATATTATTACAGAACTTTTGTCAGGTCAGCTAAGTTACAAGTATAATTGTTTAATAAGCACTTAGTACTTGTAACTTTTATTGTTTCTGAATTAAAGATTAAAGAGAAAATTCACATATATACATCTAACAATGTATACTAACCGTATTTCTTATTGAAGCTCGCCCCGTTACTCAGGAAATCTGTGGACAAGTATAAGATAAGATAAAAAAAAGAAAAAAAGCGAGTAACTAAGAAAAATAGAAAAAAAATCAAATTATACATGACGTCTCAGTGACCGTGAATAATCCTTGCTGTAACAAAAGGCGCCTACGCACACATTATATCGGCCGATAGTTTCATCGGGATCTTAATCAGGATGAGCATATATGTAAGTGTGAATTACATCGATTTTTTATATGATTTTGTCTTAACAGCCGAACCCGATCAAACTATTGACCGATAAAAAGTATATAGTGTGTATTTGCCCTTATACAAAAACATTGTCATCGCTCTCTTTTTATTAAAAAGAACACAGATAACAATATGTTTTATGCAGGTGTAACAGCAGTGAAAACTCACGGTCATAAGACATATGTAAATGAAAACCAATGCGAAATAAAATACAATAGTAACTAAAAGAGAACAAAAACTTGAAACAATTATCATATGCAAAAGAAATTGAATAAATTAAGGCTGGGAATACATATGCAATTAGCTGGTACACTTGTATGCAAGCTACTACGTACTAATGTAGACAGTATTCCAGGTACCTACTGGCATGCAAGTTAGCGTATGTTGTAGCTAGTTCGTGGCAATATCAGGGAAGTGTGCCACAAGCATATGTATTCCTGGCCTAATAAAAAATGATGTAAAAAATATTTAATTGAAGATTGAAGACCCAGCAAAGTAAATAAAACGCGTAAAAATATATGTTGTCTGCTATTTATTGGTACATCAAAGGCATAATTCTCAAAGTTAAAAATATCCTGTGAGACATCTATCTAGGTTGTTGAGTCAATAATAATATTATGATGTAAGGATGTTTTTTGTATTCAGAATTTTTCAATTCTCCCCACCTAGCGTGTTGTTATGACGAAACAATTTTATTCAACTAATAAGCATCTTGTAAAAACGTATATTACATGATTCCAGTAACTCCACTTTAAGAGATTTTTTTTTACCTGACTCAGTAGGGAAAAAACAGTTAAGATATTTTTATATATCATAAGATGGCAAACGAGCAAGCAGCCAGATGAATCCGCCGAAATGGTATAGCGACCACTGCCCACAGACATCCCCAATTGCAGATGCGTTGCCTACCCTTAATCGACGGAGGAGACGCACATTATCTTTTCAGAGCATTTCCCCAAATGGACGAAAGTCTAATTCTAATAACAGTAATGATTATATAAAAACAACATGCTAAATTTAATCAAACGTGTTTAATTTGGTCAATAAAAATGTGACAATGTTATGGAATGCCAAAAATAAAAAGGTTAAAGCTATAGGTGGCATGGTGCGCAACGTGGTCACGTTGAAAATGTTCAATCATTAACTTGTGACACGGGAACGAGATTACTTATATAACCTGTTTTTTTATTATAAATAAGGAGGCAAACGTACAGCGTGAACACCGACGTGTTCATCCACGCGTCCGCAGTACTAGAGGAACTGCAGATGCCTTTGAGAAAAAGGCTTCGCTTCTTGTTATTTTTATTTATTTTATTAGATTCACCAAACAGCTTAAAACTAAATACATAATTACAAATGAGAATAATGAACTAGAAACTAGGTTTTAAACCGAAGTAGGTGTACACAACATGACTATTATAAGACAACTATGAAAAAAGCGACAAAGTGCTAGTATAATTACTTAACATTTAATTTTTGTTATAAAACTTAAATTTGAGGTTTAATCAAACAATAGGAAAGTAGAGGAAAAAACACACAAGTCGTCGTCTTAGACACAAGTCGTAGCTGAAATCAGTGGTAAAGCTCACAGGAACATTAACTGCTTGAATGACCCACTCGAACGGTGAAACGCGACAACATTTGATAGAATAAGCTTTAATTGGTCATTCCGCATTTTGTCTGATAGATGTGTGTGTGGGGGCCATTTTCTACTGATTCGCCTTCCTTTGTTTTTATTTCTTATGAGGAAATGTGTGGGTGTACCGGAAGAGGGAACGGAAAGGAAAATATAAATACAATATGTAGGTTTGAACAGTTATTAATAATAATCTATATAAAAAGATAGATTTGTAAATAATAAACTAAATAAAAAATCAAGATAATATTTGTAAATATAATAAATATATACAAAAGCTTTAAAGTATTCCGAACTTAGTAACTCTTACTTTATGATTTCTGGTTATTAGATAAATCTTGTTCCTATTCGAGCCCTTAATCATAACCAAACTGTACATTAATATGTACACATTGACAAAACATTAATACATTAGTTGCAAAGATGTACTATTATAATACAAATTTATTGATAATAGCCAAGTTACTATAAGTAAATAAAATAAAATGTTTGCAAACATTTATAATCATTTTATCTAAAAAATCCTCAACACTAATAGGCTTTCTAGAAGCCAGGCCTTTATTCTAAAAGTTCTAAAATGACTAAACGTTATGTAACTTTTGGTTACGTGTTCAGTTTCAAATTGTATGCACATATCATTCCCTATGATTCCAACCTTGAATATATTATTGAGGTTGACGTACTTGCATGTTTTTCAAACCGAAGGATCACGCCATACTAACCTTGACTACAAGCTTCAAGCTTACGTGAAATCGTATTAAGTATGCAAAAATATTCTGTAACTTTCCTTGTAAAGTGATGATTATGTGTATATACAAAAATGTGTTTGTTTATCTTGTGTATATGTATACAGCTGATAATACATTCGGCTAAAATTAGCATTTTCTAAAACATCTCTGAAATAACCCTTTAGTCTTACGATTTTCATAAAATAACTGAAAGTATAAAATTTCAATACCTGGAATTTGACATTCATTTTCTTAATTATTATTATTTTTTTTTATAATATAAGGTGGCAAACGAGCAAGCGGCCACCTGAATCCACCGAAATGGAAAGCGACCGCTGCCCATAAACATCGCAAATGCAGATGTGTTGTCCACCTTTAATTGACGCATAGGCAGGGGTGCCTATGCGTCTCCTCCACCGTCAAATCCACTTTTCCTTCCCATCCTTTCCTCTTAAGAAAAGGGTGGAAAGGGAAAGGGACTAAAATTAGGCCTCCGGCACCACACTCATCAGACGAAACGCGGAATTGCTTCCACTTGACGCCTGTCTTCTGTGTGGTCGTGGTATTGCGGGTGGCAAACCGGTCCATTCGTGCGAAGATGTTAAGCGGGCTCTACCACTGTTAAATAATAAGAAGAATTAATAAAAAGCTTTGAATCAAAATAAGGTATAATTAATTTATTTTGAAGTGATAATGGTTACATAATACGGACGTCCAATCATGTAGTCGTGGGTTCGATTCCGGCCGTTGGAGTATTGTCGTAAACCTTAACCTAGCGTAAGAGCTACATTGTAGCGTAGCATAGCGTAGTAGCTAGTAGAGTATAATGGTTTGAAGTATTCGTAAATAATCCACTAATATTTGATAAAGTATAGATGTACTCAAATGCTGCTGACTGCCAGTCCTAATAAGTTAATCCATAATTTGTTTGAACTGCTAAGAAATTTTGCAATGCAAAGATTACATAAATAAGGTATATTGGCAGTTAAAGAGATTTTCAGAGGTAAGCAGCATTTTACTTTTTCACAAAACAAATCATCACTAACGCCATCTGTTAACAATTGTCAAAACCACATATCGATAAGTATTTTGCCAATAGATGTCATGAGATTAATATATGGCGACTTAAAAATTAATATTTCTGCTAGACATTGATAATTCAAATAAGATAAGACAAATCAATCCTATATGTGGTTGGAGTGTGTGAGATACATGCATGTTTTTATTTAACTGATATGAGTAATAAATAAATGAAGTATAAAAAAATATATATTTTATTTTATCACACAACTATTTAACAACAGAGGGTGCTTATTGCAATTTTTGAAATGTTGTATTACCTATCAATACAGGCACGAAGCAGCGTGCTAAACATGACAACTGATATAGTTCCCTACAGAGAAAGATCCAGTGGAAAAAAATTAATTCACATATATTATTAAATGTCATTGATTGGCGGCAATAGAGTATAAAATAAAGGTTGTGAATGTAGGTGTAATTTTTAAATTGAGAAGTTATTTATAACGCCATCTAGTTCCAGTTCATCGTACTACATCAAACCGTGTGCACCATCTTGAAGTTTTGTCATCAAGTATTGCAAAGAGAGATGGCGTTGATGTTTTCTGACGGAATATTGTTTAAATTATTAAAAATAAACTCACCGTTTCGTTTCATGGCCAAAAATAAAATATATAAAATTATTATCACATTTAACAACAATATTACACCATAATAAAACGTATTATGTATGGTATTAAAAACACTATAAAATTTTGCTATGATCACACGTTGACTTTGAATGCAGAGTGTGCATAGCCTCGATTGGCGAGAAATGGAATGGTCAACATAGCAATACGCGTTTTGATTGGTTGTCGACGGCCGCGTCGGTAAAACAGTTCTTGAGAAAGCACGTGATGAGCACGCCTTCAGGCCGCACGTGTTTATTATCGCAAAAGTAGAATCACAGATGGCGCCATAGGTTCATGTTTATGCTTTACAGCTGTGACATAATTTCACATAACAGGCTGCATAGTCGAACAACAACAAAAGTGAGTAAGTGTTCAGCGGGCGCGAGAAAGTTTTTCTCGCGCAAAACTGTACGTCTGTGTCGGCGTGCGTTGAGTTGCGACCTTGAGCGCAATAATTTAGTAACTCGCACCGCGAGAATAACAGACTTGTCACTTCAGGAGGTCATTGAAAAAAATAATGACGCGCATAGCACCGACCCTGATAACGAATAATCAAAGCGTACGGTGTAATTACAATTAGTGGCGTTAGCGTATGTTGATTCATTAAATTCAATTAATTGATGATTTCCATCGTTCTATCTGTAGGTAAAATATTAAAATTTTTATTATGAATTTGTACTATCACTTTATCTACCTGTCTCGAACTCTTTATTAAAATAGTTATTACATTACTTGTTGCATGAAAAATCTTATTACCATAAAAAAAATCAATTGAAAAATTAATTTGAACTTGATTAAATCTTTTTTCTACCAAGAGATGGCATACTTAGAAACAGTTTGAATGACAGTAAGTATATGAAATGTCATAATATGTGTATCTATATCATTTAAGAGGGGAAGTTGTGGTTCGTGTTTAATTTCGTATACCGGGACTAACAAGCGTGTAATGTTTACATATCCGTATGGAGTAAAATAAGCTAGGAAATGCGATCAAATTAGAGCTCTTCTGTCTGCTCCATGCTTCGTAACTCATGAGAGTTTTGATTCGGTTATTTTAATTTGTATGTTAACCAATACTGTAGTATATTACGAGTAATAGTTGAAACTAAAAATGGAACAGTTCTATAGAATATGTTAGGGTTGTGTAGCGGTCGACCACCGCATAATACACCGGCCGTTGCCTCTATAGAGAATTGTCCCCTGCCCTAATTTCCTAGCACAATAGCTTTTATTTTAGTTTTTCGGAGTTACGGAAATAGCTTTCGATCTGTTGACTTAAGAATCATCTAGATACAATCGTTTTTATACTTATATTTTAATGTCTAAACCGATTATAATAATTTAGATCTATAAAAGATTTTAATTTTGCAAATATTCGGTATCCGAAGTGTTATATCGAATTTTGGTAATTTCGTTTTCGATGACACATTTTATTTTTAAAAATCCAGCGCGCTGCTAGGTCGTCCGGGCGTTAATTGAATAAAGTGCGAGAGCAAATGTATATTCATTAGAGTTCGACGGAACGTGGGTTTTCAGCCGAAACTGAAACCGTATTTTCGGCCTTGCTCACTGTTTCAGCCGAAACCTTAAGGGAGACTTACGAAAATGAAATGATTACGATTATGTATGAAATTTAGTGTTTTTTAACTTAACCGACGGATCAAAATCGTTGTAAATTAAGTTCTACTATTGTCAACAGATATAGTTCATCCTTAAAAAGTCTAAGATTTGTATAAAAAAATATTATTTAAAGCCAAATATCTAAAAACATCATATTTCGTTTTTTTTTTCATAATTCATTCTTGACGCAGAAATCACGGGCGTAAACAAATCTACTTTTATAAATCAACGAAATTCCAACTCGTTAAATAAATGTGGTAAAGAAGGTATTTATTATACAGTATGTACAGTTGCGGAAATCCGCGGTGTACCACTTCTGGAACAATTGCCGTTCTTTGCTACGAGACAAACTCCTACTCTTCTGATAAATAACTAATTAGAGATCAGTTAGTGTTGCAAACGCAGGAATAATAAAAAGACTAGCAGTGTATCACTAACCGACTTTTAGGTACAGATACATTTATAAGCTGCGTTGTATTGGTTTTTGTTTCGCATCTCGTTTCAAAATGTTCAATCGATTGTAGCTTTTAAACTGGAACACCGCCAGTTTCCTTGATTGTACTTTAGTGCGTGGCCTCGCTAACCCGATTGTGAGTTGTCAACGCAGTCACTGCCGACCTCATATCAACTGATTCGATTATGTGTCGACGGCATCAGCCAGTGCGGTAATGTTATATACTAAGCTTAATGCAACCTACTCTTAACTCAATTGTTTAAGCCTCAATAAGAGGTTACTTCTTTCGCATGCTTGTATAAAAGACTTGCAAAAGTTTTTTTAATTTCATATAATATTTTAAGGGTATCCAAGGACTGGTAGTTTTAAGGGATTAAGTGGAACGCTTCGGTCGCCGACGGATCGTGGATTATGAGGAGGTTCCCTTCTCTGCAGCCCTGACTACTTTTTACTTGACGCGTTGGATTGCGGTTGGTACTGCACAATTTTTATATATTTTAATACGTTATCATTGTTTATTGTATAGGTTAATAGTTCTTCGTATACTTATATAAACTGCTTGTTAAGCATGTTTGTTATGTATTCAAAAATATACGGATATAAATAAAGCTATTTAAAATTGCGATTAAACATTTTATATAAATAAAACATAGAAAGCGAATTCGGCTCAGCAGTGGATGCAATCGACAATCGATTTTCTTTCTTTCTTTCAGCTGAAAAACGGTATACAATTCGGCCCACACGTATCAAATGTTTGGTGACGCTATTTCTCTACATATATACTTTGATGTACATTTATGTATATAGCACCGGATAAATGGAAACAGAGCTGGTGTTCGTCCGCTATGTTCCGGTCCGACGCCGTGTTAAGCGGTTTTTACGAAATAAAAAAAATATTTGTTTCAAATGTTTGTACAAATGTTTGTTTCTGCACCGGTAAAATGTAGTGAAACGTACTTTGTTTGAAGTAATATATTTTCAAGTGTTCAATCCTATTAGTATAACATGGGAATAAAACTCTCTAATCAGATAACTCTTGAAGAAGAATAGGAGAGGCAGCCTAAACATCTATTGTTTGCATTGTTAATATTTATCTAATTAAAGCAAAAACAAGCATCCGAACTCATTAAAAAGTACAATAATTCATGTTATAAATATTTTCTCGTCCGAGCGAACAATAGCAGGATTGAAAACGATAGAAGGTCAAAGGTAAAAACGTTTTCGTCCATTTTGAAAAGTAGTTGCCCCATTAAGTTACAAAACATAATAAATATCAAAGCTCCGTAGCAAAACACGCGCACTTTCAACATCATAACAGCCAGCTTTATTGGATTTTTCCCTGGCAACAAGATAAAACACAAACAAAGTATTAAATATTTTATAAAATATGAGGACGAACAGCAGAGGTTTTTTAATTTTTTTTATAAATTATCTCCTTCATTAAATGTTTTGGTCCTTTATAAGTAGGTGCATGTTTTGAATAAAGTTTTTAATCAATAATTATCATTAATGATTACTATTAATAAATATATAACTTTAAAAACGTTACTATAGAAAGCATTGAGTCTAAAGTTTTTAAGCCGCTGCTATTGGTGGCACTTGGAAAAAATGTGAAAATATTTTACTTGAATGATACTCAGCGTTGAATGGGTTCGCGCCGCGAGTACGTATATAGGAATCGTTTCTCAAATCTCATACTCTATATTTAAAAAACACTTCGTATTACTCCAATTCTGAACATGTATTAAACATGTTACTTTATATTTAAAAAAATAAAAACTTAATCTAAATATTTAATATTTTAGTTAGTAAAATACATACGAGTATATGAAACCTACTAAATACAATTATAATTAACAAATAAGGTGACGATTCTTTTATGTTTAAAACTCGATTAGATTACATGAGAATATTATTCGAATAGTTTTCAAACAATAGTAATTTTATTACTCTAAAAGGTTTCGGTCACCGTGATTATTGATTGTTGAAACTGTATAAACAAACTTGCGGTTTTGTAATCACGATAATTTGCCGCGGTCGCGATTAACTAGCTTCTGACCGCGGATTCGACCGCTCGATCGTATCGGATAAAAACCGCGGCCACTACGTCCGTACCAGCCGCGAAAGAAACGTGAGCTGACGGCAAACATACAGCAAAGGGAAAAGGGATTCCCCTTGTGTGTCTTGTCTTGTCATAGTTGAATAAATTACATTATATTCGGCTTCGTAGGCTATTGTTAGTTGGCATTTCCAGGAGCACCCAGGAGGCAACATGGCGTGGTCTTGTGTTGTCTTAATATTGCGATAGCACGGCGCAAGTTGTTTATCTCCCCAAGTTACATGGCAACACAGCCTCCGTTATATATTCACTTCCACTAATTTAATATTTGATATGTTTTAGGTAATTTCCTTGTGTGCTAACGCAACAACGAAGTTAGATTAAGTTGATTGTTTTTTAGCTAAAGTGAACCTATCAAGCGCATTAGAGTAACATTACTTTATTCAGGTAGTAGCGGACTTAATTCAAACCCTAAGACTGTTTTTCCACTACCAAGATACAAATTAGCCACATATTTCTATGAACACTAGTGGAAAATAGTTCTAAGTCGGCGTTTCAAAATAATATATTGTATGATAGCATTGAAGAAATGTTTAATGTCACTGTACATTGATCCGGATCTTCAATCATCAGTGTGTCTATTCAATTCGAATCTCGTCAGAGATCCGAATGGAATCGCTACTCAAACAATTGCAGTACAACCAAGACACTCTCATCTTGTTACAATTGTGATTGAGTTCGCCCGAGGTCTGTGTCGAATTCGTTTGCAACAATGCAAGCATATTGATTTTGTCGACCTTCGCCTTTGGCATATTGCATGTCAGAGGTATGGTTATAGCCAACCAAAATTATACCAATATTTTAATGTTAATATGCTAATTAATTATAGTTAGTTTATATAGACAAAATATTTAAAAACTTAAGGAAATTCTTGTATTAAGATACTAGATAGCAAAAACTATATAATTCACACTGGTGAATCTAGCCTACGTCATTGTGATATAATGATATAATGGGCCGGCTCGCCCGGTGTAATACCACGACCACGCAGAAAACAGGCGTGAAGTGGAAGCAATTCCGCGTTTCGTCTGACGAGTGTGGTGCCGGAGGCCTAATTTTAGTCCCTTTCCCTTTCCACCCTTTTCTTAAGACGAAAGGGTGGGAAGGAAAAGTGGATTTGACGGTGGAGGAGACGCATAGGAAGGCGAAATGTCCTCTTTATGTGCGTCTCCTCCTCCGTCAATTAAGGGTAGTCAACGCATCTGCAATTGCGGATGTTTATGGGCAGCGGTCACTTTCCATTTCGGTGGATTCAGGTGGCCGTTTGCTCGTTTGCCACCTTATATTATAAAAAAAAAAATTATAAGGAAATTTCGGAATAAAATGCAGTCGTGCAGGTCGACTGCATTTTATTCCGGGAATTCACACAACGTTATTTTCCTTTAGTCTTTAAAAAGTAAATTTAAATTCCTGTTAAACAATGTGATAAAAAATGTTAAGCGTCAATAACGACTGTAACGACTGAAATGAGATAATAATTTTATTGGTCCGGTAACATTTCTCTTTGTGCGACATTTTTGCGATTTAAATTACGAATCGTTTTATGTTTGCGGCATTTCCCTGAAATTTGTCGTACATCAGAACAAAGGATATAGAAATGTACTGCGGAATAAAAGTTATATGTGAATCAAAAATCTATTTTCTAGGAAATGAAGTAACTTCTCGTTAAAACGGCATATGCAGAAGAAAAAATCTTTTTTTGTCAAAAGTAACGCAAATACATGAATGTATATATATTTAGATGAGTTATGACTTGTACCGAGACTTGTGTTGCATTGGTTTTGGTAAAACAAGTAAACATAGAAGGCAGGGTGTAGTTACATTGGACGTACGTGGTTGCTCCACTGTGTGCTGTGTACATTGACAACAAAGCACAGCATTGAGGTTACACTTGATCGATCATTCCGTTTTACGAGCGAGGTGTGCGGTCTCTGTCGGTAAACAATCCACTAACAATTCCCCGCTTCATTCCTTTCATTGTATCAAATTGATTTGTATTGTAAAAGATGTTACAATATCGTAATTCTTTAAAAGCGGTAGGTATCTATCATTTATTAAACGTAACATCCGCAACACTTCTAACAACACATTGACATCTCCCTCTATCTTAAACAAAAAGTAGAGACAGTCTTACAAGTTTGTGTAGTGGAGGCTCACGGCAATCTCAGAGTTCCGATATGTCCGTTCTACTATTCTTTGTCAATCTTATCTCTCCTCACTCGGTTACCTACATATCATATCTCTAATCAAGGTATTTTAATTTGTATATTTTTGAGCGTTTTATCGAAAAAAAAAAACTTTTCTATACGTCAGATTTGTGATAAGCGATCGTATGTTGATAAGATAACCAATTACATTAACCTTACTTGCGTAGTTTCTTTTACAAGGCTAGTTGATTTGATTTAATATATTAACTGTATACTCACTAATGAGAAAAACAATTTTTTGCACCGAGAACGAAAAAATTCCTGCCTTTTAGGGGAAAATGTCGGTTAAATAAAAGCACTAAACGTATGTATTTTACAATACATCATCATCATCTCCCCTACCTTATCCTACTCCCGTAGGGTCGGCGCACCGGATTTTCGACCTCCAAATAACTCTATCTTGCGTCATCGCAGTCATCACTCCCTTATTGATCATGTCACCTTTCACGCAATCCATCCATCTCTTTACCGGTGTATCCTTCCACACTCATAACTAACGTGCTCCTTGTAACATGCCCATACCACGCTAACATTTTACTCTTTCATTTCTCAACCACTGGGGCTACTCTCAAACGTCCTCTAATATACTCATTTCGTATCTTATCCATTTGCGTTACCCCACACACCCATCTTAACATTCGCATTTCTGCCACATGTATTTTACTGCCTAACGTTCAAACAATACAATATTTCTAATTTAATTTGCGTCAGTCTTAGGTTATGTAAGGTTTGAATTAAGTCCGCTACTACCTAAATAAAGTAATGTTACTCTAATGCGCTTGATAGGTTCACTTTAGCTAAAACAATCAACTTAATTTAACTTTGTTGTTGCGTTATCACACACATCACACAAGGAAATTACCTAAAACATATCAAATATTTACTTAAGTATAAGACGAAAAGAGAATAACAAAAGATAAAATATGATAAACGTGTATTAACGTTTACGTTACACTATATTATCTTTTTGTGAATAATTAAAATTATAATTGTATGACTAATATATGGTTACTATTTCAATTAAGATGACATTGTAATTTATTGGTTTGTTTTCATTTGCTGTCTATAAAAGAAACTACTGAACAAAATTCCTATAAATTTTCTCTCTGGGAAAAGCAACACATTTCAACCGACTGTATGATTTAATGCGCGGTGAATGAACGGATTTAACGTCGTTCAGGGATAGAGTGAATGAGAGTAGACCACACCGGTCCGTGCGAACTGTCCGCTTGTCGCCGGCCAAGCTGCACGGATAAGGGACCCTATACACTCGTACGTTCGGATATCCTATCATAAACATTGATTATATCAGCACCAGATATAATTTAATTAATTTTAAGGTTGTAGAGCGAGATATGGAAATGCAACCTATCCCTTGCGGATTTAGTCTTACATTTTTTTTTTACTAATTTAAATAACTATAGATGTTTGTAAAACAACGTTCCCTTAAATAACTACTGTGTAGTTATTTATCAGTTTGAACATTTCAAACGACTGATTATCTATTTTTTTATCTGATAGAAAACGACTAGACAGCAGCTGTTAACTTATAAGATTTAAGAATTTCTGAATACTTGTTTACAAGTCAGTGTAAAAGCGCCTTTATCCGCAACGAGACATGGCTCCAGACGGCGACGTAATTAATCCATTTGGCTTCTTCAGCCACCTTATTTGACCACTTGAATGTCTTCGTTGATGTCGTATATTTAAATTGAAATGTGTTATGAATTTGGTTATAACCGCATGGAATCTGAAAAATCTGCACTTCAAGAAGTGGCTTTTTAATATACAATTGGAACAATGCTATCATTGTTTACTTGTAACATATACCTTAAATCTAGAAGACAGGATGAAAGGTTGCCCAGAACTAATCAACTGAATGAAAAATCAATAGATTTTTAAAAAGAAAGGAGTCACGCTGGCAGTTTGTGTGGTCCATTTGATTATTGCTAGACAACATGTTTCATGTGTACCATTCCTAGTATTTTACATTGAACATGCGAATAAAGCTTTGTGCCAGGTGCAATTCTGTGATGTATCAATTCACAGAATATTGGTCGGAAATATTTATATGGAATATGACGAAATGAATAATCCTCTCGACGTGTGTGGTAATAATGAAGTATATAAACAAAAAATGCTTATTAAAAAAATGATATACGTTTCATGCTTGGATTTAATTTCGTGAATAATGAGGCGAATATTGAGACACGAGTAAGATTGTACCAGCCGGGTCTTGTTAGAGCTAATTCGAGGCGCTCGCACGTGAATAATACATGAGTTGTCTCATATCGAATTACACCAATCTCCTAAATGCACCGTCCGTCCTAATCAGATTAGAGTAATCAATAAAGAAAACAATATACCCCAATTTTAACAACATTCAGCCCAGTAGGCGTAGATTATTCGTCGATTACGTATTGTATTATTACTAATGGACGCTCATTGGTCGTAACACCACCAAATTTCGTAATCAAAATTTATTTTATGATTAAAAGTGGCTTTCTGCCTTTAAAGTAGTCCGAATTTTTTTTTTTAAACGTACAAAATTTTCGTTCACGAATAGATTGAATATTGCATTTTAGACCTCAGTATACGAAGCTTGTTTTCTCATTTCGGTTACTTAACTCCTAGAGTATTTTCAAACTTATGTCATCATTTTGCAGACCGTGCCTAAAGTTAGCAATTAATCGTTACTTTATAGCTCAAACAAACGCTAACGGGGCACATCTGTGTTTATTTGATTTGGTTTTCATGTCCTGCACTTTTCGTGTCACGTGCAAATTATATTTCCAAGAGTTAATATAATGAAACCAATTTAAAGAGGTAAGCTAAATAAGTGTACCTTACCCATTACAAGCCCGAGAACACAAGTCATACTAAAGGAAAATCGTACGAAAATTGTAGAATTGGGTAAGATACACTGAATTTTAGGTCGGTTGGTGAACTCTATCGATTTTGTACCGCAACTTGCGGTAGTTAAGTATCCTGGAGCTCGTATTAAGCGGTATGGAATGCGGCCAGTCCGAGTTCGATTCTCGAAGTCATTTGATGGAAAATTTATGAATTAGATTAAAGAAACAAATCTCATTCTTCTATTTTCGTTCATTCATTTCGTTCATATTTCGTTCATTCGTTTCGGTTCATTTTCGTGTGCACTTTGATTTTAATTCACTTTCGTGGCTGTGAGTTGCGGGCGTTAATCAAATATTTGTGCCGTTGATTAGGTGAATAATCGTGATCGAATGTAGTGACTATTAATTCACAGATGCAATTAATGTGAACTAATTGAGTTTAAATATATAATGCATGCTATATTCCAAATCAGCATTTGCATAGATTAATTAATAATTAAGACAAATTGACCGTCGTGTAGGTATTATTCTAATTATTTATTAAATTAATACTAGCTTGCGCCCGCGAATCCGTCCGCATGTAATTAAAAATAAGTAGTTTTGTGTTCTTTCAGACTATACTCTAAATTTATACCAATTGTCATCGAGATCCTTTCACTCGTTTTGGCAGGATATCTAACAAACATCCATCCATCCATCCATGTACTCATCCAAAATTTATTTATAATATTAAGTAATAATAACCTAAATAACATATTTTCAAAATATAATATTTTTAACTGCAATATTAAAACGTTTTAAAATACAGATCTCGAATGGGAAATACATTTACTTATGTTGCAAAAAGGTAATATGTTTGCGAACATAAGCTAAAAGTTGCCGACTCGCTGCTCCTTTCATTGTAATCCAATTAACGCCCGAAATTTGAAATGAACGTCCAGTGGAAATATTTCGGAACTCTGCCCCGACTGTACAGTCAGCAGCATAAATATTTATACAACACTTTAGTAACTTGTATAGGCCTTCAGTATCAAAATATTTATGCTCGCATTCGTGAATATCATGAATTCATCGGAAGCATAGAGACGAATTCGTGCATTCATATTTTTGAAATCGAAGGCCTTTACAAGTTTTGTAACTCTGGGTAGTTATTTATGCAACTGACTGTACACTAGGCTGTTACCGCCTGCAGGCTCAATACTCGCTTTACAATTGCACGCTTCTCGCTATACACTTGGACGCTTTTCACTCGCTAGCCGATCAGTGCTTGGACGCTATTTGCATGTCTCTTGCTCGTTTTTCTTGCATTAGCACTGCGCTCGTGTCGCTGAATAGATACGGTATTTTTGTTTGTGTTGCCATTTTCAAATTATTCTCACTTTAACCACGATCTACCGCAAATTTAATTCTCAATGTGTCATTTTATTTTTACTAAAGTGGCACAAGGACTGTACGGATATTGTTTTTGATACATACATATTAGTTTATTAATACGCATAATTTAGTAGTTTACTACGATATAGCTTAGTACGATTGTAGAAATGTATTTTTAGTTGGGTTATTAACTACTCGTAATTTAACAAACGAATCAGGAAATTTAGATTGAATAAATAATGTTTTGAGATTATCGGAAGGTTAACAAGCAGCTGTATGTTATCTGTGGCAGCGGTCTGAGAACTTTGTAAGGTATGTCGCTTGCTACCAAGTTTTTAGTTCGCAAAGAGGAGTAACATGTAACAACAACTAACTTTAACTGCAGTAATAACTTTCATAAGTTTTAATAACAGACTACAAACTTCAAAGTGAAACAAACCGCTGTGAGGTAAAATTTCATGTATAGCAAAATGTTTTAATTTGCATCTCACATACAAGTATATGTGGAAGACGAAGTAATAACGACAAACTAGTGATTAATGAATTTGTACGGAGTCGCGCGTCGTCACTAATATTATAAAGAGGAAATATTTGTATCTTTATAGGTGTTAAAATAACTTAAAAATTACTGGGCCGATGTTAAAAATTATTTCACCGTTAAACACTACGTCATCAATTAGTTTTAGGCCGTTTTTTATTATTTTATAATTTCTCGCGGATGAAGCCGCGAGCAACAGCAAGTACTTTATAATTTGCCAACAAATTAATATTTCCATACGAGTCGGGGTTATTTTAAAATGAGGGAATGCAATTTCAATCTGTAACATTTGCCAAGTAATTTCCGAACATCGACAACAATATTAAAAAGCTTTAAATTAAACCGTTTAAAAGGACGCATTCATCGTGGTTTTACTTTTGTTGACAAATTAAATTCATAGCGATATTATTAGCATAAATTATCGTTAAACTCAATATTCACAACCAATAAAAGCATTTTGAAATTTACATTATCGTAAACAAAATACAAATAAGGCGTAGTAGTGGTCATAAATATTACTTATTATTTATTAATATTATGATTGCGAAACGAAGCAACAACGAACGAACAAACAAAACGCGAAACGTTTAGATGGATGGATGGTTGTTTGTTAGAGTTTCTAGCTTAAACGGCTGAACGGATCTCGATGAAATTTGGCATAGACGTAGAGGATAGTCTGGAACACGTAGGCGACTCACTTTTGCTTTTTTTTAATTCCACGTGTACGGAGTCGCGTGAGAAAGGTAGTAAATCATAAATCAAATTAAGTACTGCTTTATTTGATTGAGTTACCGACAGGGGGTCATTAATCGGTTGTCATCTGACATCCACCGCAACCGACAATCGCTTTCTAAGGATCTTAAAACCACAGAAACCCAATAACTACCGTCCACAACTAATAACCTAAAATCACATTTAATATTACGAACTAAACTCACTGTTTTAATTTAATTAATTAACTCCAATTTGATATTTATTAATAAATCCTTTCTTTTCTTTGCAAATAAAGTACATTTTCTATTCAAAATATATTTTTCTTAATTTTTAAGATTTATTAATCTGCGAAAAACAGATATGTGATTGATGATTTATGTGGTTTTAATTATCGAATATTTTCTCATTACCTCTCATTTCCAACGCCGCTAGCGAATTTACACTACGTCAAAGTTGAACTACAGAACTTTTGTAGGCCAATTTTTAATTCTGATAGTAGTTCGTTCAGAAATCACACCAAAATTCCCACTGCATCTTATATAAAAAATTATATTTATATGTATAAGTTCTTACCACCATAACTTGATTATATATAATTGTACTTCTTTCCATAGAATTCCTTACCTGTAAATAAAAATACATTATTAATTTTACTCTTATATGCCAAAGTTTAAGGAAATCTTTACTTAAGACGATGTAGTATTTTACAATACATTTATAGCCTGTCTATACAATTTGCATAATACTTCGATAATGATTATTTGTAACGCAGCTGCAGCAAACATGTGCGTTCACGAATGCTTGACATGAGATAGGGCGTGATGAGACAATCAACACTGCTAAATTCAACAAATTTAACTACACAATTGTCCAAGATTTAATACATTAGTTGGTAAACATAGGGTCGGGTCAGATTTGAGGGCAGGCAATAGGCCGATCGGTAATAGAGATAAGCGGCACAGCGCGTTCGATCGTCGAGCGTTGTCTCAAGGGTTATCGAGTTATCTGAACGAAGTCGAGTCCGTTTGATGGGGCCACACCGCACGGTTACGGGGTTACGGCGCAGTTTCTTTCCATACTACGCCAATTAAGTGTTAACATTATGAACATATTGAAATCGATATATAAAATCCTTTGATCATACGTGGGCACAGTGAGAATAACGCGCACGCTAAGATTGACACTGTCGACAAGCACGTTACATCTATGATTTTGATTAGGACAGCAATAAGTAACCAATAACTAATAGGTTAAATGAACTGGACTGCACTGTCTACTATGCATCACTGTGAAACATCTAGAATGTCATTAATTGTAATTAGTAAAATGCATTATCTACGTATCACCATTAACTAGTAGTTCATCACGACAATAGTAACGGAAACAATAAGTAACTAGCGCGTGCTGAAAACGTAAAGATAATAATTGGATACGCCATCAAGAATTGTAACGAACGTCGCCATTCATTTATCTGTTATCCTTTTAATTGTAACACATGTTTGACACATCTTGATACTCGAAGTTAATGCATCATTGTGTTAGCAACGAACCGTAGCAGTCATGTCTCCATACGATTAAACTCTTGTACTCCGACTGCACGATGTACCAAGATTTGAACCTTATTACTTACAATTCCTGTTTATTTTTGTATTACATCAATTTGTGTGTCTAACTACTACTTATGTTCTATTAACTTAAATAATAAATATTTGCGTGACAGTGGTGAAAACGTTGTCGACAAAGTAGAATTCTGTTGTACTTTACGCCCGGTAGGGGCGCTGCACGAATCTCATACTATTTTTGTCGAATACGCTAAAGAAACAAACTCAAAAATATTCTCGATAAGCTCTGACATTCACGATTATATTCTAGAAAAAAATTCGAACCTATTTATACAATACTTATTTGTTGTGTTTCGTTTTAATCTGTGATGAAACCATAAAAATAAGTGACTTAAATTTTCAATAACACAAATACGGTGCTTTACAGATTTAAGTCGGTCTCTTATGGAAATTAAAAAAATAGGTTACTAGACCATAGCGCAGGGGAAGTGGAGAAATGGACCACTGGCGGTACTTAACGTTAAGCGCTTTCGATCTAGGGGATAACTTTTCAGACTAGGCTTAGACGTTACAATTTAAATAAAATATAATCCTATATAAAAATACTTAACTTGGTTGAAAGTGCACAATGAACAATTTTATCATATTAATATGTTATTTATTAATATAAGTTTTATAGAAAATATATATGTATATATGTCATCATATACCACTATCGGTTTTACTTTATTTAAATGCAATTATTCAACAAATATTACGAGATTTACTTTTTAGAATTTCGAGATGAAGAATTATTAGTGCGTATACTCAACAACAGATGGCATACCAAAGGAAATGGCTGTGAAAGAGAAGTTATAAATTTAACTAGCGCCATCTGTCGACGAGTTGCTGTTATTAAGTATTTTCTGAAGACTTTATTTAAAAAGTTTTTATTTACAATTATTTTCTAAACCCAATTGATTAGCTAATTAAATATTATTTTCGATAAAGTTTTGTCAAGTTAGTCAATGTACTGTAATTACATCAACAACCCAAATGTGATTGTCTCAAGAAATTTAAATAATGACATGAATATATACGGCACATATTTAAATACATTACTTTATTATTACCGAGAATCTAATTAGCATTGTAAAGAAATAGCGCTTATATATTTATGCATATCATTTTTATGCGAGAAAATGGTTTAATTCAAGGGCTAACAATACAATATGAATGTAGAAATGTATGCTCTATTAGAAGCTAAAAACAAGGCAAAGTTTAAAAATAGTTGCGCGTGTACGAGCCGCTTTTATCCCGGCACGGAAGCTACGACGGTCTAGTGTTTAAAAACAATAACTGCAAACACACATAAACCGTACAGACTTTTACAAAAAAAAATGACGATGATTATGGACTAGCGAATAAAGAATTATACTAGAACAGAATTTTCCTCACGCTGTTAAAGATGTAAATGGACATTTAATGTAGAACGTTATCTATACTTCTACGAGTATACTAATATTATAAAGAGGAGAGAAAACATTATAAAAAGGAAAGATTTGTGTTTTTGTATTTGTGTATGTATTGAAATAACTCGAAAACTACTGGGCCGATTTAAAAAAATCTTTCACCATTAAAAAGCTACTTTATGGCTGAGAAACATAGGCTGTTTTATTTATTTTTTAATTCTCACTAGCCACATCTGATAATAATTCGATGCTGTGAAATAAGTAGTTAAAGCGTACCTTCAGACACCTATAAATTTTTAAATTATCTATAGTGTTAAACGTATAATAAGTAATAATTGTGAAGCTTTAGAAAATTAATTTTCAGGATCATGTTTCCCTTTTTCAGCCAACACGAAGGCACGGTGCAGCCAGCGCGTCGTATCTCTACACACGAGGAAAGCGGATCTTCTCGTCTCCGGTCATCTTCGTTCAGCACTCGGCTCTGTTCGGCTCCTCTCGACTCCTATCGGCCCAGGTCGGTTCCTCTCGACTTCAACCGACTCATCTCGAACTCCAATCGGCTCTTCTCGGCGGCCACCCCGTGACCTGAAACTCGTTGCCCCATCCCGTCGAGCCACCACGTCTGCGTTCCAACTAAACAGCCTTTCCTCGAGGACGTCTAAATTCTTAGATCTTTTACCTCTAGTTCAAGGCCGCGTATTCCCTTTGCCGTTCATAAACTTTCACTGTAGTTCAGCTTTTCGTATTTAAAGGGCAAATTATTTGTACGCAAACTTATAAAGACGTAATACAAATATTATGGTCTTCGTTTATAAGTTAATTAATCAGACTTGCGATTATAATTTAGGAGATCATTAGAGTTCGTTAATTTAACCGAAAGCTGACAAATTAAATATTTATGATGGGTACAAGAAATGAAAGTATGTCCCCTTGGGTTATACAACTTCTGGGTAAACGCTACATAGTCTATCCTTAAAGTCGATCTTAAAGAAAAGATTGTCATTTCTTGTAGATAAATCTACTTACATCGTTATCTTAGTATGTCTGAAAAGCTCAAAGTACCATATTCCTTTGTCATGTTTACTGATCTTACCTTATTTGTAGATTTTGTAGCAGATTAGAGCCAGACACAGACGGTACGGGTTATTTAATGTAAGGGGATTCACAAACAAAATAATTTAACGTTTTATTTTACCTTCTTGTTTGCCTCGACACGTAAAATCCTGTTTAGTCACACGAGAAGGGCTAGCAGAATTTTCCGCTAAACTTTAATGATCGATATTAAATGTCTATGATTGCGTAGAATTAATAAAATTCTTAATTTGTGTTTATGTTTTTGCAAGTTACTACAGACTATAAGGGAATAGAGCGGGCAAAACTCGCCACAGATTATGCTATGGAGTAGAGCGGACAAAACGTTGGCCTATTTATCAACCTATTGAGATTCAGGTAGTTATTTTTTTTTGTTAAATTCAGAACTGAAATGTAAATCACATTGACAAAATTGCGATAAATGTTTATAACGATATTAAAAGAAATAAAAGTGACTTTACATTTTTGTATTAAACGGAGGTCGAGTTCGGTAACCCACCTTCGTGTACTTTTTGGTATGCAAGTTGTACCAAGAATGCATATGGTACGCATTTCGAATGCGGTTGTACCAAGATATGGTACGTGACACTTGGTTTACAAGTAACTAAAGTATACGTTGGAATGTGTATGTTACAAGTTTTTATGTCGTGATTTGATACGTGTATTGAATCAATTCGGATAAGGTATGGCTCCTACGTAAATAATTATATCCCACATATTTGATTTTTTCCAAGTGTATGTTTCCTTACAATTAGGTTTTACTAAAATTATAAATGTGAAAGCTTGGATGGATGTATGTTAGCGTTCGTAGCCTAAACGGATCTCGATGAAATTAGGCATAGATGTAGATTAAAGTCTGGAAGTTTTTTAATTCCACGCGGACGGAGACGCAGGCGAAAGCTAGTTTTGTAATAAATTACTAGTATATTAAAAATAAGATTTTTAACTCTCAGAGATGTGACTATATTCATCACATGGGTTGATTTTTGCGTACGTCTTTCTTATACCTGTTTATGAAGACTACGAGTAAGTTACTAACCAGTACAAACTGCTCGACTCTGGTTTTGATAAAGGAGGAAAGTCCTTCTCGCTTGTTATTCGCTTGAACGATTCGGCTCGGTCAAGTGAGTTTGTTTGTTAATGGTACAATTATGGCACTATGATAACATACGCATAACGGTTTAATTTAGAACTAACTTTGTAATTTAGTTGAAATATTTGAAATTGTGTAAATGCGGAAACACATGACAATATCTCAAAACATTTCAACTTACATGCTCGGAGCTGTCATAAAATCAAACATAGTTCGAGCTACTTGCGTGCCAGTTAGCGTCTAAGCAAGTAGCTTGCATGCAATTCTGTTAACTATTATTATATATTACTAGCTTTCGCCCGCGACTCCGTCCGCGTGATATAAAAAAAAACAAAAGTGAGTAGCCTATGTGTTCTTCCAGACTATCCTCTACATCTATACTAAATTTCATCAACATCCGTTCAGCCGTTTAGGTTACAAACGCTAACAAACATCCATCCATCCATCCATCTAAACATTCGCATTTATAATACCTATTAGTTTGAAGTATGATATATTATATACTACTTTATCTTGTATAGCAATAAATCATTGTTGCTACAAGTTTTCATAGTTACAGTATTCCTTATCACAATTTGCCATAAAGCATAAATACATCAACTAACAAGGATCAAAGATGCAGATATAGGTTATCATAGAGGCGGCAAAATGATAAGTAACAGTAAACAAATAAGTCTAATTAATATTAGGATAAAGAATGATGCACTCAATATAAAGATACAAGAGATCCACTTTACTGCAACATTGTACAACGGCATTAATATTAATGAAAGGGAATCCAATATTGCAGTCGGGTTGGAAAATTCACCAGCAAGCGCATTCGATAAACAACCTTATCCCGAAGGCTTGAGACACAAATTAAAACTTCGAATATGCCATAGCTTTTTGCTCAAAGAACAGTGTGAGCTCCGAGTCAAGATTAGCAGGTGAATGTTATTTATTTCATAGTGGCACCATTAGATAAAACAACAAGATGTACATAAAACTATAAATTACAGCATAATCTACACTGCAAAGTAATAGGATATGTAAAATAGAGTAACGATGATGATTATACGTAAGTTCTGATGAAAACTAGAGACAGCAAATATCTTGTATCATCCCATAGGTATTTTTTCATGTCGATCAGTCGATGAAAGTATACAAAAAAATAATACATCGTGTCGTATTTCGCCGTGAAGTATATATAATCGTCGATTAGTGAAGTGAGCACAAAAATATTGTTAAACTAGCTTTTGCTCGCGACTCCGTCCGCGCGGAATTAAAAAAATTATAAGTAGCCTATGTTTTCTTCCAGACTATCCTCTACATCTATACTAAATTTCATCAACATCCGTTCAGCCGTTTAGGCTACAAACTCTAACAAACATCCATCCATCCATCAATCCATCCATCCATCCATCCATCCATCCATCCATCCATCCATCCATCCATCCATCCATCCATCCATCCATCCATCCATCCATCCATCCATCCATCTAAATTTTCGCATTTATAATATTAGTATGAAGTATGAAGTATGATTATCTTACTATGTTCTTATATTAGTATGAGTATTCACGTTATAATATTTATTTTGATGATTAAAGTATAAGGTCGATAAACAACAATAAACACATTGAAACAAAAAATCATTTCATGGCTAACTAAAAAAAAATAATCCTAAAATCGATATAATCTAGCATTTTATATTTACTGTAAAACTATTATACTATTTGTCAAATTGTAGATGTTTTTCCTTACAAACCGTAACATAAAAAAACTATTTTTGTAACATACAAAAAACTATTTTTGTATGGATTTTTTATGTCTTGGCAAGAAATACGTAATTTCTTTCATTTTCAACAATTTTAAACTGATGTTTTCTATACAGTTTACAAATTTTTATTTTAAAATTTCATTTCTTCATCTCGTGATTTCACATTTCACAGCTGATCTGCCTCCACTCCCCCGCCGCGGCGCTTCCCCTCCCCGCACTCGCCCACAACCTAAACATAGCGTTCCGACCTTGGCCCCACTAATGCAACAATCGCTATTTGTTTATTCCACACGCGCAAATTGCACTCCAATGTCTATTGTAATAAGATTCATAATTAAAAATTAAACAAATTGAAATAACTTCGACGTTCTACGGTGTAAGATCCAAGAGGAAAATAAAAATTAATTGGTACTAAAAGATTGATATGCATGTAACGTTTTTTTGGATAATCTTAAGGAAGCATTCTTAATTTTTTTTATATAGTTTAAAATAACAAGTAGTCTAACTGAATAAAAGTAATGTAATATTATAAAATCTCATACTTCTAAATTGGAAAAGCCATTCACGAGTATACAATGGAACGACATACAATCAAATGTTAATGGATATTGCTGTTCATGAGACACTAGCTTTTGTCAGCGATCTCGTCCGCGCGGAATAAAAAAAATTATAAGTAGCCTATGTTTTCTTCCAGACTTTGACACTCAAAACGCCGTTTCGGAGATGTGTGACATAGTAACAAATATCCATTCATCCAAACTTAGATATTAGTATGTTAAAAAAAATCAAAAAAAAACTGACGTATTGATCACCTACTTGTTTTGGGAAATCGGTTGAAAAAAAAAATTAGATTTTTTTAAGAAAATCAAGGGGAAATAGATAATTGATTTGGTCTTCTTCCAAAGTAAACATCCGCAACATCAGAGGAACTGCAAATGCGTTGCTTTCTTATACAAAGGAAACCTAAGTCGTATTAGTATCGTAAGATATTTCCACAAAGCAATGTAAGGAAAGAAAATCCGAGAAAACGTCAAGTTTGTTGAAAACCGACCTATTTCGTGGTAACTCCATTTTCCGATATAATACAGAAATATCTTTCACTGAGGTAAAGTAAATTGTCATTTTACCATTACAAACCGCATGCCACTACTGCCAATTTGATACGACATTTATTGCAAATTCGCTACTATTATGCAAGTTAATAGTATTCTGCGGTTAGGCTAACTATATAATTTTCTGAAGCTATACGTTCAAATTGTTATAATAATTACTACTCTGTATTAACAAATGATTGATTCAAAAAGGGGATCTAAAATTAGTCAAAACTATTCATTGAAACTGTTCTTTATTTTTAGATTTTAGTAATAACTGGAATAAAAAATTCATTCTAGTCAGGAATTTTATTGAGCAAACAACTTTCTATTTCATTTCTAGTGCTATACTCGTATATCTATTTATATTTGTTACTACTGTAAGACAATCTTAATTAATTACTATCTAGATTCTATACCGCAGATCAAAGCAGTTCCGTCCATTAGAAACATGTTCAACGTTACTTTGCTAACAAAGAAGCTCGCATTCTGTAAAGAAAGAGGACATACAATTCTATCCTAGAGTTTGTACCGTCAAAGTTTTCTACGACAAGAAAGAAGAAAGGAAGTGAATTCAACGTTTGAGCATTTGACATTTCGTTGCGAAATCTCTCCGTGCGACATTTACCAACCGCTATAGTTCACCACGAGGACAGAGCGTCAGGCAGAGCAATATACACGGCGGTACTGCAATTGTTTCATACTGTTCTATCTCGGGATTTGCTTTCAACTAATAGTAGTTCTATACTGTTCTACTGGTCTGCCTCATTGTTCTGCCGTCATGTGAAAATAGCATAAAGATAAATGTCATGAACTTATTAATTGCGCGTTTTTAGCGTGGAAGTAGGACGATGCCATCTGTGTTGCTGAGTGATGTTCATTGCGGCGCTAGTGATTGGCATTTGATTGTGTCTCGCCTGCACGCAGCAATGTATTGCTTGACATTAATTACCGCTAATATAACTATATCCGTATGTTACACGTCTTTGAAATTATGTGGCTGGTAAAGGGAATCTGTAACCATAATCGATAACAATGCAATCTTGGTTAAGCTTGGTAAACACAATATTGTAAATTGTCTAACAAATAATATGCATAACATAGTCTAGATTAGACCGACTGTGGTCTGGTAAGTATTTAGTCAATAACATATTCCAATTATTATATAACATTAAAAACATACAACGCTACTGTCTGACTTTCTTCTTGTTTACTTTGAATACCGTCTCTAACTGGTTTTTGGAACAATGACGAGTATATTAATTGTTTTACATACGAGTACATATATACCTACATAAGATAGGATCGTTTGTTAATTTGCCGTTAACCGTGTGATTCTGAATTATTAAACCCAGTGCTGGAATTGGAGAATCTTAATATATGCCGATTTCCAAATTTCTCATTGCTGCGGCCAGTCGCCAATAATCCACTTGAAATTACCAAAGTTTCAGTTAACTATTTGAGCAAAAGCAATATAATGTCAGACGTCTGACAGAATATAATATAAGTGAAAATATACGCGTCTCCTTTACACGCCTCTAAATATTAACTCGAGACAAGTCGCTTCAACGCTTCGGAGACATTCCTTGAAATCAAGATTCGAACGCGGCCCCAAACAATTCAACGGAATATAAATATTGTTGCTAACACAAATAAATATCGAACACAAATAGCACTAAAAAATAGAGAATGCGAATAACTGACACAGTTTCATGCTCGACGGAGATAAATTTTATTGAGCCCGCGTCAACGTGCCGCGCGGCCGTGCGCGCACTACGCGCCACGCGCGCCCTCTAGTGCGTGCGAGTGCGCGGATAGTGCGTGCGCTTGCGCCGGCGCGTTACCTGCGCCACCACACCAATAAAATAAAAATACTTTATTTTATACCTATAACATTTGCGTGACGTAACCAAATTTTTATTTGAGCTTTCAAGTCTGTTTATTATTTATTCCAAAGAGTAAACAGGAAATCTGTTATATCGAGTGTCTCGATCGAAGCGAAGGCGCCTTGGTAGTCAACAACTCCGCACAGAGCAGCTACGTCCGCGCGCCGTCGACGGAATCGTCTCGCTAATGTACCGTACGTATGTGGGAGTCGCTCTCGCTCGTGACCCGCCTAAAATGTGAATCATGTGATTCGCTTGGCACCATCGTCTGCTCCGACGGCGCGTCAGCATTATCCGGTTATTTCTGATGCGCATTGTATGCTTGGCGACTACAAAAACTACCCGTATGTAGTTCTTTTGCGGTGCACCGGCTGCGGTTACAAACGTTGATGTTAGGTTTTACAACTTGTGACAAAGAGTTTGCATGGAGCATCTGATATCAGTTCATTGTGATTACTCTACTCTATTCCTAGAGATATTTATAAACCTCAAAGTTGAAGTTGAAAGCAATAAGTATACAATTAAGTCATGATACAATACTAAGTTGTATTGAATTTTACCACGAAAAATAGTGTTCATTGATCTCTTGAGTTTTTTGCACGGTCATTAAACTTCAAGTAAATTTACAAGGTATCAACCTTCTACCCAAAAGTACGTTATTTAAACTACAAGTTTACTTGAACTGTTTATATTCTTACGCTTAAACTATTTACCAATCTATTACAACCAATTTAGCCTTGGTCGTAAGCGTAGCCCACGTTATATTCTCCACGCTAAAGATAGCGTTATAAATCCCGTTTCAATATAATATTGCATTCCAGTAATAGGCGTTACTCCTACTTCTGCTATGTTTAAAAGTTTAACTAACTGTCCAACTTCGGACAGAGATAATTACTGCGCCTAAGCGCTACAATTGAACAGAGTATTTTCAACTTTTCACGACTTATTTTAAAAAGGATAAAACCGGTAGGAAACTTTGCCAAGCGAAGTTATCTGTTTGCGATAAATTAATTGTTGTCGACTGTCATTGCTGCGAACCCATTATCGTTGTCTAAATATACATATTTATTATACGTTTATCGTAACATTAAAATGAAAATCTGTTTTGCACACTAAATAAAAATTAATATGCAATAATGGCATATGCAATAAAGACATATGCCAAATTGATATGCGAGGAAATATTACATGAAAATACCACTTACGTTAGTATGAAATTATTTGTAAACAAATAAATCAGTTTAAAGCACGAAGAATACTCTTGTCGACAAAAATAGGATTTACATTCTCAAATGCGAAATGTTACAAAATCCTCTTTACTTGTTAGACGTTGCATTTCCTTTGGTGCAAAATATTTGGTTTGATAACGTATTGTATGCCGGCGACGTCTCTCGCAGACAGCCGTATTGAAAACTAAATAAAGTTCACGCTGCACAATGTCACACGAATACGAACAAATTTATGAATTCTTATTTCACCTACAGCGTTTTTTTTAATAAATCTTATTTAAAATACAGCGTTGGCGATGTTAATTGCTTGAATGGACCGATATTTACACGTGTAGGTTTGATCCCCGTCATTTAATAATGTGTTCCGACTATTACAGTGAAGGGAAAATTGTAATGCATATGCGAGGGAATTCAAAGACATGTGTGAAGTCAACCCGCAGTGGGCCAGCGTGGCTAACAATGGCATAGACACTCTAATTTGGTTAGGCTCTGAGCCCTTATACATATATCAGTAAAAGATTGGAAAGGACTTGACAGGATACTTACTCTGCGGAGGAAGGATATACTTTTTCTGTACATTACACGTTCAATGCACTTACAATCTTTTAATTGATTCCAGATGTCTATGTTCAGCGGTTATTTTGGTATAACTCGTTTGTTACTATATTTAATTAAAGCGTAAGTAATACGAAAATTGTTATATTAACAACAAAAATCGTCACAAAGATAATTTTCTTGTTGCTGTTAGAGATGTTAAATGCCCGGAATCGAATGATTCTACTGCTTACATTAAAAATATATGAGCTGAACCATCTAATCTAGATAGTAGTAGTATAGTCAATCGTTATCTCACCAATCTTATTAGATATTAAATATGTCAAGGTAGTGGAACCTACCGTAGCTGTTTAGGTTACTATATCTTATCTAATACTCGCAGAAGCAACAGCCATTACAACTTATATTAGACAGAAATGTTATGAGAGTTAACACTTAATTTAATACTGAACTTTAGTTTATTTTAAAAGAAACTCAATTTTTATTATGTACAAAATTTAATTAAAAACCCGTGCAGTAGGTAAAGAATGAAAAAATCTCAAAGGTTTTTCATTTCTCACTTAATGAGGTTCAAAGCTTTGATAACTAAAAGGTTCGATACCGGACAATGACTCGCTTAAAGAGGTTTTTTCTTACCTAGTTCTCACTTATCCTACTTTAACCGTACCTACACAAGATATCTGTAACTAACATTTAATAAACATTCTAGTTCATGGTTCAACCGTTGATTACATCTGTATCTTGAATCAGATTAGATTATTCTATCCGTAGCAAACTAGAGATCTGTAACGTAGTTAAACTGTGCCCTAATAAACGTCCAAATGCAGTGAGCAATTAGTGTGGCGAGGTCTTACGAGAGATGAATCTTGTCTAAAGCACAAACAAGCCTTAGGTTGAGTGCACACGAAGCGCTTTCCCGTGAAATATTTCAAGTAAATTCTTAATAAATACCACTAGTTTTTTGGTAACAGTATATAACTTTGTTTAAGTTAAAAAATGAGAAATGAATAGGACATCGCTTCTTCCTAATTTATTTTGAATTTCCTTGCGTTGAAAATATTATTTTCCACTTTGCTGAAGTCATAATATAATGATAATAATCTTTGGTTTAAATAATTTCATTGTTTCCATGTTATATAAGCGATATATATCATAATTAAATGCAATAATTGTATAACTTGTGACGATATACGAGTATAACATTCGTGACGAAGCGTAATGAACATAACAAATCAATTAAAATGAAATAGACAATGGATAAAATCGCCAACTGATTATTTAAGCCATAATGTTTCTTTGAAATTAGGTTACATTTATTATTGCAAATAATTAACAACTACATTACATAAAAATATTATATCCTCTAAAGTGTAAAGTAAATTATGAATGTGTGTCTACTCCCAATCTTAAGGGTAACAAAAATATGCTCGGCGTGATTCTAACATTATTTCCTAATAATCTCAAGTGCAGTGAGAAGTTAAAGCAATAAACATCACAGGGAAAGTTATGCTACTGAAACTAGCAACTTGCTAATTACCAAGTGCTTCATCTTTAACGTTGTGTAAGACGTCTTCTGAATTCCAGTAGCATTTATAAAGTTCTTCAAACTTAATAAGACGTAGAAATAAATTAAACCTATAAAATATTGATTAAAAGTGCATTGAACTCGATCGTTTGAGCTGTTGGTCTAAATACTTTGAACTTTTCAAAGTGAAAAGCGTTTAAAAATTCATTTAGACGATTTAAAATCCTTCGTTGAAAGGAAACGGAAGGGGAATTACCCCACTTGTCTTATACCTGTCTAGGGAAAGCTAAAATGTTAATAAAGTTTTTTTTTACATCAATTTTCACAACGTCTCTAGTTCTTCATATTTGACAATAGGTATCCGAGGTCGTAATTACAAAAGAAATAATTTTACATGTTATTGTAGTACCAGTAAAAGAAGAAATTGAGCAATGAAAACCGACTGTAATAAAATATACCCAACAGATAACAACGTAATTATCTTGTTACAATTTGCACCGCACGCGTTCATGAATGGACATCAGGATAATTGCCAATTTACCTGCGCGCCCTTGTCATTATTTCATTAACATTCCGTCAGAAGTTGTCTATTATTAACTTTCTCACTATTAAGAGCAACTGTACACAACAGCAAGTAGACGTGCTGCCGACAAACAAAGTCGCAGCTAAAAAAACTTGACTTTGAAGCTGTTAGCTTGAAGCTGTACGTGTACAGGGGCCTTATTTCTATTGGATGTATTTGTATGAAGATAAATTCATTTATTCATATGATTGTTCAGTATACAATAGAGAACAACACAAAACACTCATGTGATCTAGAGGGACAGGCAGAAACTATGAACTTTATATTGGCGCGGACCTGGCATACATATCTCGCCTTATATATTTTTATATATTTACGCCGCTTTTGTATGTTTATTACTGCGATGCGACAGTTTGATCGAATGATTATAGTTGACAATCTTCTCCTTTAAGTGTGCGAAGTGTAAACAAGTGTAGGTAATTATAATGGGACAAATTTTCCATATGACCTCCAAAGTAACTCAGTATAGTTGAGTAAATGAGGAAACATTTTTTTCTTTTCACCTAGCGGAATGACGTTTCAATGTCGCACCGAAATGTTCAGAATATTGGAAAAATATTGAATTTGAACCACGCGAGTTTTAAATCCCGCGAGATTGTTTTTTTTTTTCATAAAAATGTTAAAAATACCGTGAAAGGTTACAACTGAACAATTGAACAACTTAACGAAACTTTTTATAGCTTAGTAATTCTCTAAAGTATTAATGAGAAATAATTTTAGTTCACCCAAATGACGTCAGTAAAAGAAAATAAGGAGTTTAAAAATATTACTTAACTCGTAACATTTTTGCTTTAAACCCGAGACCTTTTACTCAATAACTTACGAGTTGCTTGATTATTTTTTTATTAATAGCCTCAATAACAAAAGTACTTATATCGTAGCCACACGCCGCGCGTCGCCGTCGTCGGCAATCACGGTACGCTTTACAACTTCCACCTATTAAATGCAAAGCCCATATAACTCTATTCAGTTTATTAGAGATTTACGAGTTTCTCAGCGATTATACTTAGGGTTGTCACCAAAGTTTTGTAAAAAAATTGTCTGTATTTTTAACTAAAAATACTCGATGCACATCAATATTACCAACCCTGAAACTTTTAAGAGAAACCACAAGTCAGTTACAAATCGTACAAAAGCTTTGGAATTACATCATTAGTCATCGTTCGTTTGTTGTGAGCGCAATTCGGAACAATAAATAACAGAATAATGTTATTATATAGGTGTTGCGTTTTCACAGAGTCAATCAGTTAAAATGTTATTGGCCGATGTCCAACGGTAATGGTAAAGAGAAAAATAAGCCGAACGAATCCGTTTCGGTGCTAGCGTTGTTCCAGATACGTCCCGTAAGCTAATATGCGGGCACAGAAATACATTAGGCCACCGACTATATTATGCACCGAAGATCTATATCGACTTGGACGGAACACCTTTAAAGTCAAGTTAAGTAAAGATAATATGTGAGGCCGGGGAGTTGATGACGTCTTACCTGATGTATGAATACTCGATTTAAATTATATTCCATTTCATTGGTGTTTAAAGTAAATTAGGTTCCTTGAACGTTTGTAATTTGGAATTGATTTTATTTGCTGATTAAATTGAGATTCAAAGGGTCGTAACTCGAGGATTAATTCCCGACTTTCTTTTAATACCTGATTGTTTTTAGTGTTTAATGAGAATAATTAAGACCAATTAGGTTGATTTGAGATGAGGCGTAAATCCTTCCCTCCTATAAAGACGTTGAGATTGGCAAAGTTTATCGCAAGCATTAAACAACATAAAATTTCTTCATTTTTTTTTTATAAAATTAAAATATACTTTCTAATAATGGTAGTAGATTAATTGAATATGAATAGTACATTTCTTAATTGGCAATCTTTTGATAAGGGGATTAAGATTAAAATAAAAAGGAAAATTTACTTTACAGAGAATTTATTCCAGAAAATATAAATTATCCTTAAAAGGGAACGTAATAATGTGATTGTATACGAGGAGAGAGGTTACTCAGGACTATATTGATCCAGTCTGATAGGCAACGATTTCTTGGAAATGTGTTACCGTAACCACATGCGACCGTATCCCATATAAAAAACGTACCAATAGATTATCCGGAAAATCCCACAACCATCGTATTTCAAATTAATCTCTGTTGTTGTTAGCGAACTTATTAGTCTACGAAATTAATTTGGAATTAAACAAGGTAGTTTGCAAATCAATCACATGCCCCGTATACCAGCCAAATCTGGGAACGAAATTTATTGGATCTGTGAGACTGATTAACCTTTAATTAATACGTCATTGTAACGAACTTCCATTATATTCGAATACGAGCTGTTCCCGCGGGGCTTCATCCGCATGGAATTATAAAAACTTTTTTTATTGTTTACATTTGTGAAATTTTCCATTGCAAATGTCAAAATGTCAAAATGGCAAATGAAAATGAAAATTCATTTTTAGATAATTTCCACAAACTTACCCTGATTTACATTTTATTTTAACAGAACAAATACAATCTAAAATTAACACAAATAGTAAATTAAAACAGAGGCCTTTACCATTGGATAACAATTATAGTTACCATGGCAATAATACCATACCATACTATACTAAACCATACCATACTAAATACCAATAATCATTACTATATAAATAGTTTGATAAAACACAGCTTGCTTACATTCAGTCATCGGAAGTTAGGGTTGCGCTGAAAATGTTCTTCCACTGACCGATTTATCGTTGCCAATGCGTCAAAACATGCGAGCAACGTAGCTACAAAACTTTATCATTCACGATGTATTTTCGTTTTAACTAAACATGTGGAATAAACTGCAACTACTAACGTGTTGTTCGAATACGCTATGGTATTACTTTCGTCGAAAAAAACAACAAAATTAAATAAAAATAAATTACGTGTAACGATTAAAACCATATAATATTATCCTATAGACGTAATGACGGACGTTACGGGGTGTAATGTACCGTTTACCACAGCGAGTATTCATGCAGTCAGTACGTAATGATACGAGGAAACCATCGCAACGAGCCGCTCGATGCAAATGTTACACCGTGTAACATCGGTCAGTACGCAGCGTAGTTTTTTAAAACTTACTCTAGAAATGACTCCATTTATCATCATCTAAGAACATATGATCGTTAGACGTCAGCACCGAGACAAATGGCAGTTGTAATGTTGAAAAACGGTTACGGGCAGAGCGTCTTCATAAAGGATGCGATACGATGCTATAAGCGTAGACTTCCACTAACGTGAAACTTGTGTCAACACATACTGTAGGCCCTGTTTTGTTAAAGAGAATGAAAGGGATAACGATATTTATCAATACAACTGTCAAACCACTGAAGCTCTACGGCAATTGTGAAACGCCTTGGAATTCTCTAAGATGTTCGCACACCACATTAAATCTAGAATTTATTATTTCACGTCATAGTCGAATTAGTAATAAACACCGTTTTATTTTTTAATTTTATGCTTTTAGATCACATTTCGGCGCGACCTCTAAAGGTTATTATTATCTTCATTCGGTTCAATATAACAGCGAACATTTTTGAAATGAAAAATAAAATTATCATTTTTATAATATTAAATAGACAATATTTTAATAAGTACTTGAAAGTCGTTATTTATTTAATCCCCACGATTGAAATAGATCGAGGCGACATATTTCAGTTGAAACTATAATGAGTTCCAAAGAAAACACCGCAGCATTGCCATTTTCACGTGCTTCGCAAAATTATTTAAAATTTATTGCTTTCGCTATCATGAAGTATCTATCTCATTATCTACTTTCAAAAATATAGAATTTAAAACACATAAATAGTAATCAAATATGCTTACAATTAAAAATTATTGTCCCGTTAACAATTACACTCTAGTGTTCATATACGAATTTCATTTATTTCTTTAAGGAAAAAATACCTTAAGGCAACCTCAGTCGTTGAAACTATACTTACACCGTGTCGTGCTAAGCTCATTAGTGTTAACCTGATCTAAAATAAAGTTTATATTACGTAAACCGCCAACAATTCCTACGTCATTTTTATACGATTGTCATCAGATTATGTTATTATATTGTCTATATTGCACCTAAACAAGTGACTACGATAAAAGATTTGATTCAGTTCGCTGATTTCGAACTGTGTCGAGTCGGCGATTCTAATTCTATCGATCACGTGCGACGGAATCTAGAGACGGAAGTGGGCACGGCCAAGACAGCGCGGCAAGTGGCGATGGCGAATGTCGGCTAGTCCGTGGCGGTGGCTAGCGAAACATTTTTACCTCTATAAATATTCGCGCGCGACGGATCCCGTGATCGTGGAAAACTGAGTGCTGATTTTTATCGCCACTTTGCGACTACTGACGTATATTTATTTACTATCTGACGTAGCATAATTATCAATTTTAGGTCACGAAGTGTAACTGTTATTTAACGTTTTTTATCCATAATAAATTACACGCTCATTACAAATTCTCTGTAAACTAAAGATTATAGAAATTTTCCATAGGTAATTTATATTAACCTAATGTTAAAATTGCCAAAATTAATATCAAACTGTTGACACAAGTAATACAACGCATATGACATGTCCAATTAATATGGTCGAAGATCATTTGTCGGCATGGCTCGTTTCACAAATGATGTGAGATTAATTGTTCAGATAATCACGCCTCGATATATTCATTGACCGCAGCTCGGCCGCGGTGATACAGCGTATTGTTTCGCTTAATAAACATAGTGTATATAATGACGCGGTACACCAATATCGGAATTACAAAAAGGTTTTACTAATCGAGATTACATATTATAACTCGACTACTCTATATTAGAATACTGTGTAGTAGATGTATAGCAGTGTTTAATGTATGTTTGTGTATCTATGTGTAATAGATGAATAGCAGTGTAATAGATTACACTTTTACTAACATTTAAGAACAAATCTCTTTAAGGTTCAACAAATATTATAATAGCAAATAAGTTGATCCTTTTAAAAATGACCATATACATTTAAACTCTAAAATGTTAAATGAAATCAATATAATAATGTTAAAGACAATAATCTCAGTCAGACAATACGTGAAACGGTAAAGTTCATTGCATTGCTGACGCCCACACCCCGCGCACTTCGCATTCTCACCGTATCAGGGAAAACGGAATGTACGCCTACGAATAAAGCGATATACGGATGAACGAATCTCGGATATTTACACTACATTTTCCACTGAATATTAGGTAACTAATATACTACCGGGTAATTGAGACGAAACTAAATTAACCTACAATTTAAAACACTGTAGCTATTTAATATTTTTAACGTCCCTGGAATTAAATTTGGAATTCAATTATGGATTGAAAAACAACAAAGAACACTTTTTCTAGTAGTGTCTTGTAATTTCATCAACATTATAAATGAGAAACTTTAGATTGATGGATGTTTGTTATAATGTTACTATGTATCTATAGAACAGCTCAACAGATATAACTGAGAACACAATAAGTTTTTTTTTTAATTCCGCACGGATCAGTCACGGGCGACAATTTAACTTAAATTATTGAGATAAATTTTAAGTTAGTGTAAATGTTATGGTTTTGTTGACTGTTTTTTTTTACAATGACTCTTCATTCTTCCAAATAAATCTATTAGGCTATAGGAGTTCTAAATAAAAATAAAGTTGTTGAGGAGGTTTTAGCCATTGTGTTAAAATAATCTTACTAATTATAAATCAACGTGTTAATTCATACTGGCATTCCAAGAGTATCAAGTTTCCGGACCGAGTGAGAACATGCATATGACTAACTGAAATAAATAAAATGGGTTTCGCTTCGTGGTTTAATTTTATTTTAATCTATATTTATACTTTTATACTATTATAATAAAGCGTAAACACACACTTCTTTGTTGCCTAAGATCTCAGCAATTAGAGCATGTTTTGAATAATTATCTTTTTAATAAAAATCCCTACACTTACGTCACGCTTTAGGCTATATATTATCACGCCATTAAACTTAGGGTGTAAATATTTTGGATAAAAATCCTAATGTGGGAAAGAGACCATAAGTTGCTGCCAACATCAAGAAAGGAAGATTGCTAAGGTTTGTCATGTCATGTTATGTCATTTTGACATTTGCTATTGATAATTTGACAAATGTAAACAATAAAATAAAGTTTTTATAATTTCACGCGGATGAATTCGCACGCGAACAGCTAGTTATTTATAAAATAACAGTTCGAAAGGATAGATTGAAATGTTCCAAACTAGATTACGTATGGGACATCGCTCCGTACTCTCGACTTTTTACTGAGATAACTTGTCATAACATTTAAAAAAAAATACTTTTCCACAATTACTAAAGTAAAGGCTACTTCATACAAAGCTTTAATTAAAAACTGTCATATTTTAGACAGCAATTTTTTAATCACAAATAAATAAAAGCATAAAGCAATAAGAATACTAATAAAGTTATAATGAACTTAGTACACAGAATAATATCACTGGCTGACATTGTATCTTTCGTCGTGTGCAAGCTCATATTTAATTACAGGAATTTTTCACCGCCACTGTCAAAGGCGGTGGAGAATTTCTCTGTACTATGCTCTCGTAATATCGGGCGCATAATTGTTCTGTGAAGCTATGAAATGAAACTTGTGACTTTTATTAATAAAAGGATTTCCTTTTAACATTTCATTGTCCATTTTTAGCTCGGATTATAAACCTAAACTAAAACGGAATCAAACTTAAAGAGACTTATAAACTTAATTTTTATAGCATTTAATATTCTAAACTAGTTCCATCTAATCCGCCTTGAAGAAAGAGTTCCTACAGGTCCGAAACGACACCCGAATGCGTCATGTTCTAATGTGTAGCGAGGTAATAATTTCATGTGTGAGAATCTGAATTATTGTATAATTAACACTAAAGATTTGCATCCTGAGCTGCCCCCTTGCGGAAGAAATGACTCGCTTCCGCGTGAACGCTCCTGCGCAGGGTTGACACAATATTAGAAATAATACTATGTTTAATTTTTGTACTTTATGTTAGTTGGTATAAGAAAGAAATGAAGAGAATTTTTGTAAACTCTATTTTACTTTTAAATGTGTGTTTTAACTTAATTTAATAACCAGTCCATAATTCTATAAATTAATTCTCCAACGAGTCGTGTCACAATGGTTAAAATCTTCGTACCTGAATTGTCGATTTGGCATTTTACCAATCACCGGTGTCATAATAATTTATCAGTGTCATTACGACACCTTTAATGAGACAATTATGACGCAATTAAAATAGCGTAATTAAAGACTAGACGATGTGATTATCATTTAATTACATCAGTATAAGATGTTAAAAAAATCTAAAATACCATTTTATGAAAAACATTTGTTGGTCGTATCAATTAGTACTTTTTGATTACAGGGCTGGCAGTAAATAATATATGTGTAAACTCGACTGTGGAACGAGCAATGCACGAGAAACAAACAGACGACATAACCTTGTTGTGTAGTTGTAGTTTTTTCTACGGACCTCGGCACGACGGTCGACGGTCGACGGTTAAAATACGCACTACGGTGCGTGATCTCCAAGGTCGAAGTACCTACATCGACAGTCTTTTACATTTGACGTAAAGAAAATTCTTTGTTTCATAAAATATTTATTAAAATAGAAACCAGAATATCTTATGATATTTATGTCATGTTTAGCTGAAGCTTTGATAGAGAACTTTATTACAAAACAATATTGAACTAATCGTGATCGTGTTTATATAAAAGCATGGCTGATCTTAATCAAGTTGCTAGACAAGAAACTTGTCAACGACGGCCAAAATTGTTAAAGTTTAATGTATGAAATACCTGAGCATCGTTATTCAGGTCAGTATCTTATGGAGAGCTTGGCTTTTGTTTTTAATTAGCGTTCAGCTACGGCTGGGAAAATTATTTCATTGCCAAATCTGTGGCGGCAGTGTACGCGATTCTTTTACATTTAAGAGACAGGACCTGTCTAGCGCCCGCATTTCCCTCTGTCAGATAACGAACAATGAATTCTACAGTATACGTTAATAAAAAATTAAACATCTTTTACCAATTGTCAGTACGATATTCGCTTGTATGATTGTCATCATTATCTCAGCCACCTGAAAAGTGGCGGAATTTATTTGGTACAGCAACCTAGTCCGGTTCTCTATTGTCAAAGATAAGGTAATAACGTTTTTGTCGTCGTGATATTCGATTTTCAATTCGGCGTAATTGGCGCAACGCGCGCCAGCGTCCAAACTTGACTCCATAGTTACAGAGGTCAATAAAGATCGGCGCCGTAACACGTGATACGAATGTTTGGGAATTAGATTTTATACGCAGTTACAAAGGAATAGTCGCCAATGACTAATGTATTTTTGTTATGAAGAAATTAATATCTTTACTTTTGTATTTTCTCTTGCAACGCCTTTATGTACTTTTATCTATAAAAAATGTAGACGAATTAGTCAGTAGTTCGGGCTTTGTGGAAAGAATAAAAACAACCAAGAGTTCGATATTATAAGACACTGTCTTTAACCGCGATTTCCCATGATTTATCGAATTATTACAGGTGTACGCATAGTATGAGACTGTTGCAACTAAAAATTGATCTGATTCTGAGAGTTAAGAATAACTCAGTATGTTATTATAAACTGTGTTACTTCCAATTAGATACGTAGCGCAGCGAAAAGGTTTTACTTACAAGTTGGCAGATTTAGCGACTGACACTAATTCAATTAGAACGAACTCGGTAAACGTGTGGACATGTCTAGTTATATTGCTCTAAGATTGCACGTTATGGTTGCAATAATAAAAATAGAAACATCATAGCTTAGTGGTTGGTGTACCTAGTTGGTACGGCGAGTGGGGTTCGAAATTTAATTTTCTATCGCTTCGTCTGTACATCAAAACTTCCAAAAATTAAAGATGAAAACTTACCAATAAAAACGACTTATTAATAATATACGATGTACGAGCGACGCTTACCTGCAAAATGGTAAAATATATTAATAATGAAGAAAATTTATTTCAATTAAAATCGCCTGTTCATTTCTCATAAAAGTCGTAGCGCTTTCAATATAGTTTTACAATTAAATTGAATTTATCTTTGCATTTTAAAGTGAGAATTAATCATTTAATATGCTTATGAAAGGAAATATTAAAAAACTTATTCGTTGAAATATGAAAACACATGTGTGGGGTTTACGGTAATGATGTATAAATGAGAATAAAAACAAATTGGACATAGATAATGTTCAACAACGGCATTATGCCACCCGCTGTGCCACCGGGAGCCCGACCAGCGTTAAGCGGGCTATCACAACCCCCTGTTCTCTCCACCGTTCCCCTCTGCGACTCACCGACGATATTTAAATTAGGCCCTGAATTAGCATGATATGAAACGCGGATCATCCCGAAAATCCACCCCTAAACCTTATCCCATCGCAACAGAGTCGAATTTCGCAAGTATCAACAATGTTCACTGCCGATTTAATGCTTCAATATCGGGTACGCAGCCGATGGTAGCAAAACTCTGATGTAATATAATTAAGTGGGCAATTCGCTCGAATGTGGACGACGCTGACACCCTACGATAAAAACATTGGTCACCGAAGCGTGTCCCCTTGAAAGAGATGCGTATGATACGCTGAATAACATAAACCTTTGATTTCTTAAGTAAAAATGACCAACGAAAGATCTCGAAGTCGTAATTATACGACAGAAGGAACGATGTCGAGCTAAAAGAGCGACTTACTTCGAGTCGGATCAACGTTTAAAAGACGGTGGGGATGCACGTTCAGGGGGCGGAATGTGAAGGAGCGCCCACCCCAGACCTCGGTCTGACCTACAAATGTTGCGCCGACCAAATAACGCCGGCGGGACCGAGCAAGCTGCGTTTTAGTCTCCACATCGACAAAAGTGCGTTCGCTTACCCCGACTTTACTAAAGATTCGCTTCAAAAGAATACTTCTTTTCTATATGATTTTCTTAAAAAAGGGCGGTATAGTAGAAATAGTTGAATAACAATATACATGAAGGCATTTGTGACAGGAAACATTATTTTTTACGAGAGTTTCGATTGATTTTGTTAGCACGTAGTGTGAGCTCCCCCTTTCTGTTCGTGGCTCCCTCCTCCCCGGCTGCCGTCGCCCCCAGACAGCACTGCGCCTTAGTAGAAAACTGCGTGACGCACACACGTATCATTCCGTTCCTTAACATCACATACGACAGTTTTATGACTACCCATGCTTTGGCTGAATTGAAGTTTTTCTAAGCTGAAGCCAAGCACAACTAAGCTTTTCACAAAAATTACGTTGTTTCAATTAGTTGGCCTGATTTTTACGGCTTAGGTGCCGCGTTAGTGATGTTTCTTTTCATATAATTTATGCAAATAAACCAGTATACTTGTTTCAATATTTATTTATTTACACGATAGACTTAAATGAAAAAGTAACAACAATAAATTCATGATAATTAAATTATTATTTTCAATGACATAGGTAGCTTGTGTCAGAAAAATTTAATAAAACATCAAAATATCTAACGGCAATTGGTACTTTATTTTATAATTATAAAAGCTGTTTTTCTTATTAATGAAGATACCATATATTATTAGACAGCTAAGGTTTTGTAATAAATACTATTTATAGCATTTTATGTTCTGCAATTCACAGTTCATATTAGCGTCGCACAAACATTTGTGGTGAATAGTCCTGACTTTAATAAAACACCGGCCATTGAGAGAAACTGGCACTTTACCAACATTTAGCAAACCTACAAACTGGGACAAGTTACTCTATCGAACGCTACCGGCGCAAACAAAGTCTATTTTGTGTTACTAACTTTACTAAAAGAACTTCGTTCTATACATATTCTTGTGACATTGGACAAAATCTACTTAGATGATGTCATATGTAACATTTCATTTAAATGAGGGTTTTTTATTTTTAGGAATGTTTCGCAATTACTAAGGCACTAGCCAGACCTTAGCTGTCAGAAAATCAAATATCATACTACCCTCCTAACTTTATGTACACTGTACGTTTCGTACAAGTTCTAAGATTATTGCTGGTTAGGTCTGTATTATTTATAAAATTCCTACGTTGCCTCGACTCTAACAATCTAAAAAAGATAACGCCTGCCAAAGTTTGTGTAGAGTTCGCGTGTACGACTACGGTCGATGCGAATGCGATGCCGTATACAAATCTTCCTTATGAATTATACATACACGCATGTGTATTACTAAATATACAAAAAAATACAACGCCTTCAGTTGGTTTATATAGCCTTATAACAAATTTTGTTTCCAAGTCTTATTTGGAAATCTGAAACTTTTATTTTGTGGTTATAATATTCTACGAATAGTAAAATGTGTTACTTACTTTTCACGCCGCCATGTTACTATATTTGTCATGCAAATGATAATATATATTGTTAATAAAAATATAATTAATTAGAAGTATTTATTTTTACAGGCAATCATGACATAGTTTAAAATAAAGTGGATAAAGCGGGATTAAAAAAGATGAGTTTATTTCGCATGCTTTGTTTAGAATATAGGTTTACATATTTATGAAGTCTACCCTTTTCAGATTTTTGCAAAGAAAAAATCTCTTTATATTTACGACGTACGAAGCGGCGTATAATTCTAAAGCAGTTACTTCGCAAGCTTGCACAGATTTGCATTTTTCAGACATTTTCTAAGGAACATTTTCCTTTCGAGATTAGTGTCCCAATTATAAATTAAACCGAATTCTATAGTTTATAACCTCTTTCATTACTCGAAGAAATGTACGGTATGCGAATGAACTAAAAACCAAGATCAGTACCAGTAAATCATCGACAACCTTAAAATATATTGTGTCGTTACTAAAAATAGTGGCGTCAGATGCGATGTCTTCCACATGGCAACTATGCCAAAACCAATTCTGACGTGTAGGCGCACCATACTTGGTCAAGTTTTCTCAGGACAAATAGAAATTCGGACATTTTCAAAGATTTTTTTACATTAAACCCGTTTAAATGAATAACTGACGTTATGTCCAACTAATTCTAAATAGCTACGCAAAATAATGGACTATTGACAGATTGTCGTCGATTGCAATGCGATAGTTTAGATGGATGGATGTTAGTTAGAGTTTGTAGCTTAAACTGCTTAACGGATTTCGACAATCAGCATCGATCTATAACATAGTCTGTAAGTAAACATAGGCTACTAAGTAATTTTATTTTTAAATTCCGTGCGGAGGGAGTCGCTGGCGAAATCTAGTTTCCCATGAAACTGTTAACCGTTTGGTCACTCTTTAGGTGAATGTCGCCACAGCATGAGTTCGCTCAAAGCGTGCACGTACTGACAACTTGTCACTCCACTGCTACAAGCAATTATTAATAGACGATATGACCAGGTCCATGGCGACTGTTTTAAAACTTTTGTTAGCTCATTAACCGTTTGTTATTTTTGTATATGCCTCAGAGAATTAATCTCAATGATTACTAAGGTATGACCATGGACAGTTTAGAAAAGTATTGTTTAAAGAATCCCGACTGCATGACACACTGGAGGCACATTTCAAGTTATTTAGGATACTTAAAAAAAATACACCGAACAACGGAATCTTCAGTACAAAATACTTGAATCTTGATGTTTGGCAACGAAGTTATTTACTTTCAAATATTCAGTTTGAACATATAACTTAATATAGCAGACGATGTCGACAGCGAGGGGCAGCGAATGACGTCATATGTCAAGCCAAAAACTTTCAGCGTAAAATATTGTGCACGTCGAATACACTGTGTGACTAATGTGGTTAGACAACATAATATACTATGAAATAACACAACTGTTTATCAATTGTATTCGTTAAAACGGACACGAAGGTAATAAAACTTTCAAAGGATGTTGCTATAAAAATTAATTTAACTGAAAAATTATTGACCTTTATATAAATTGTAACTTGCACTGTATATCGCTTTTCTTGAAGATGTCTAGCTAATTTGATTGATGCCATACATCTCCTACCGATGCTGCCATGCATTTTTTAAATGTCATAATGTTTTTAAAAACCTAGTAGGATTAAATCTTTTATCTATCATATCTATCATCAAAGTCCGCTCATTTACTAACATATAAAGGACATATTACACTGGTTTATATTATAAAGAATATTTGAAAACAGTAAAGTTTTACAAATATGTTCGCTTAGCTTCGGCGATATTTGACATGCAAAAGAAAGTTCGAGAACTCTTTTAATATCTGCCTCGTGCGATGTGGAGTTTGAATTGCTTTGTGAAATAAAACGTTGCCTGGAATTAATAACAGAGTTTAAAGTTTAGCAATTAATTCTGTAATAGGAAAAGTTCTTATAGATAATAAGTGTTTATAGCAAAATGTAAATCTATAACGAAACAAGCAAGATGGAAAAATAACTGCAAAATGTTTTAACTAAAAATTTACAAACTTGAAAGTTGAAATTGCAAGCAACGGTGTAGTAATAAGGCTTCTATAAAGTTTCCATAAAACCTTCAAGCAGTTAAAAGTTACTTGAAACACTTAGCTTAACAACTTATTGAACGAAGGCTTAATAACATTTATAAAGTGATACCATGAAAATGTAAAATTTTAGTTTTTTGCACAAACGTAACTTTTTCATAAACCAATCACATATCTCTGTTTGCGTATTGAACTAATCGAAACAAACCCATCAAAATCGTTACGAATATTTACATTTCCAATTTTTTCAGAATGACGGGATATTTTATTGCGAACATGTTTGCCCGTTCCGATATGAATTTGTATAACCTAAGGCCGCTATAAACTGGCTGCTTCAAACAGTCGATGCCGACAGTTTTAATCGGTTGATATTTGGATATTGTCATTTAAAGTTCGCAATAAACGGACAACAGTTTGCAAATGAACCTGAAAAATTGCTTACACCGATCGCTTCAAACAGTCCGTGTTTGGCGGCCCTACACACGTTGGTTGATATAGCAATGTACGGTATTTAATACGTATTCTCCCCAGAGGATCAGTTATGTAAAAAGTTGCACTCATAGAAAATACGCATTTAAGCACATTACTATATTAATGCATAATGTAAAACTAAAACAACGTAACTAAAGCCCGTAGAGATTCGCATGCAGCTGAAAATTAGTAGGAAATTCACACCATTACACGTGGATACTGAAAAGCGAATTATTCTACTTAGGCATGTGCAAATTGATCAAACTTAATATATCTGATAAATCAAGGCACAGACCAAACCAAATGGATTTCGTCAGTGACGTAACAAACTTGGACGTTCGGATTATGGGGACATTTCAACACAAAGCGTCAAAGTGACACGAAATAAATCCATCGAGAGGTCGGCCCGGCTATCCGATCAGTGTCGGACTTCGACATTTTTCGGAGGCCTGAATGGCGAGCGACAGAGAATAGATTACTCTTTCAAAGTTAAATTATTTGTTGGCCTAAAATTTTTAAGCTTCAAATAACTATTTCTATTGAAAATACAAAAGATATTTTATAACTAGTTGTTTGAAATGCGACCGACTATACTCGTATATTGTAAACAAAAACAGGTTATAATTATTTTTTTTAGTTCGCTTCCATGTAAAACACTATCGTATTTTTTATACATATTTTATAACAATGGGATAGATTTTTTTCAAAATGATATATTTATATCTATACATATAATAAAATTGGAGTGCCTGTTTGTAACAATATTAAGGAGATATCAATATTTACATTATTAGAATAATTTGTATCATACAAATATTTACTTTAACTTATTTATTTTCTTTATTGCTTCCTTGTGTACATTCCCAACGGATGTATTTAGACGCATAGACGAAACGTTGTATGATTTAAATTGAATATGAGTCTATTTATTATTCTTTAGTGATGGTGACACGCAACACCGACTGCCTTAATAGTTCCAAGTACCAACTGTTTATTTAGTAGGTAGGCACAGATAAATATATTGTATGCTTTATAATGTTCTATACTAATATTATAAAGAGGAAAGATTTGTATTTTTGTATGTATTGCAATAACTAAAAAAATACTGGGCTGATATTATAAATTCTTTTACGGTTAGAAAGGTAATTTATTTGTGAGTAACATAGGCTATATTTTTTTAATTATTAGAAGTCGCGATCAACAGCTAGTTTCAAAAATTAATTCACAAATCTGTTAATTTTAAATGTAGTTAAAAGTTGTCTGCGCTTTAGTAAAATTCAAGTAGGATTAAAGTGGTGAAAGTATTGTGAAGAGGTCGCAGCCGCTCCGTGCTCGGCTAATTGAGTTAGCACTCCGGCGACGGACGGACCGGACACCGCTGCAAACTGCAGTTGTAGGTAGACAACACTCCACTCCCGACTAACGCAGATTGTCTTTAACGAGTCACAGCAAGCAATTAACTATAGTCAATTTCTGCTGCAATATCCGACCTATCTACGACTCTACATAATTCTTATTATTATAATAAACTCCTACCTTGTGGCAAACGGTTTAACAAAATCTTTTTCTTAATAAGGGTTTACATTTATCACATAAATTATAATAATAAAAGGATATAAGGTTATTTAGAAAAAACTAATCGACAGATAGAAAATATACTAATATCAAAAATCCAAATTAAAAATATACGCGACATCAAATTACAAAATAGTCTGAGAAATATGAAAGAATGACTGTTATATGGATAAATTACTCGTAATTAAATACGTTAGTACATATGTCAAAGATATTCCATTTCGAATTAATTCAGCAATAGGTTTACTTTCAAATTATAACCGTAAATAGAAAAGTAACCGTGCAAGGCTGGTCAACATTTTGTAATTTGATATGTTTAATGACACCACAGTGTCATAGGAAGGTAAGTAAATCACTTACCATCAAGCGAACGTCCCCCTCTTCGCTTGGTCATAACACCATCGTAATTGTATCCTGTAAAATTACAATTCAATTGTAATTTATTGCATTTTCAAACAACACTATGAATTATTACACTTATTAACTAATAAATAAACCATTAATTTTACAGAGTTACCTAACATTTCCAAATATATTTAAAGTAAACTTTTGCCTAACGCTTTCGTATTTCTAACTTATAGAAAAGTAAACTCATAGAAATTGCGTTAAAATAAAAAAATAAGCAGAAATTCATCAGTTATCATATCAGTTAAATATTTATTGATAATAGAAAATCCGTATTTGCTTGATAAAGCTTTTAAATCATTTCTAAGTTAGCAACAACAGATGAACATAATCGCATTAGGCAGAGCTCCGGAGTGTTGGATGTTCAACGAGCTGATTATTGCCCTTGTTGGCTTCTCGCTGCTCGTCCACGGTGGCCGTTGTACTCTTAAGCCGATGCAGATTTTCTATATCACGCTGGTAAGTAAAATAAGCCAACTTGAAGGTATTCTTAACGAACCCTGAGTTTACGCTATCGAAGCTCCTCTCTTTTTTTTACAGAATGCAAGTTTTGTATAGCTATACAATATATATCTGCATAGTAGTAGCTACTAGGTATTCAAAAACTTATAATATTAAAAATTGGAATAGTATCTCTTACATACTAGTTTGTATAAAACTGAACGGTACAAATAGTAGCTGCTAGCTCCTGTCCAGCAGAGCTTAGTTCAAAACTTAAATTAAACATGACTTACACTCAAAGACTTGCAGGACGGTAAAACTTTTAGATAAATATCAAACTGTGATTAAAACGTTAAAGAAGTTACACGATAAGAAAAACTTAAGGTCTTCAGACTAATCGATAGACGGTAGTCTGCGTTTAAATGACGTCACCGAAGATAGGAACCGCTTGTTTGATCTGAACTCCAATCAAAAGTTAATAGCAACTTTAATAATGTTTATCGGCGGCTATGATCACAAACTAAGTCTGTCAACTGATGAAACAGGTATAACAGCATATCACTATCTCTATTTTACAAAGAGAATAAGGGGAATGAAAATATGTATAATACAATACAACGTTATAAGCTGATTTTTGTTTTTTACGAAAATAAGACAATTGTTCTCAAGTTTACAAGAGAGTGCTGAAACGTATTAAACTTGTATGTAGCAATAACAACAAACTCCTTGGATATACATAAAATAGAATTTTGAACATCTTCGTTAATATTAAGTGCGCGCTTCGAGGAAGGGGGGTCTAGAGTGCTATGAAATAATTCCCTACAAGCTAATTTACTACAGACAAAAATAATTTCTAAAACAATTTTACATAGCCTACTTTTAACGATTGGCAATCTATTTCATACATGAAACGTCACACTCACGTCTTACCTAGTTCCTTCTTTGTAATATGATTTTAAAACCTTGCGCAATTTAATTTTATAAATTTATAAAAGGAAAATCAAATCAAATTTTGAAGAATTTAATCTATACTAATATTATAAAGCGGAAAACTTTGTTTGATTGTAATCAAAAAGTACTGGGACGATTTCAAAAATTCTTTCATCATTAAAAGGCTACATTGTCAGTGAGTAATATAGGCTATGTTTTTTATTATTTTTTAATTTCACGCGGACGGAGTCGCGGGCGAAAGCCAGTAAGATATAAAACATAGCGTCATCACTTTTCAAACCCTGATTTAGATTTATCGTTTTAATTGAACGAATACGTTATATTTAACTATTAAACGTGTTACGTAAATCTTAAGGCAATAATATTTAGAGCTGCATTAATTTCCTGTCAGTGGTGATGCAGACGCTATAAACCAGTTGCCATTGCCTCGTTAAATCTTAACTGCTTATTCCAAATCCGACCGGCCTTCGCCAGACAAACGGGTACGACTTGCGAACATCCCAAAATGCATCAGACTTTGTGAACTCACAGAATTTAATTTAAAGAAGATACACAATAACTGATTTGCATATGAACACATCAAAATATTGGAACGTTGAATTTGTTATCATTTTATTAATTACAGCTTTCGCCCGCGACTCCGTCAGCGTGAAATTAAAAAATAATATAAAACATCGCCTATGTTACTCACTGACAACGTAGCTTTTTAATGGTGAAAGAATTTTTAAAATCGGCCGAGTAGTTTTTGAGTTATTTCATTACAATCAAACAAACAAAGTTTTCCTCTTTATAATATTAGTATAGATGTTTAAGTATGTGGAAAATTTCATAATAATTTGCCAAGTCATTAAGCCTTTAAAGTGTAACAAAAAATAATTAACATACTAATATTTCAAATGTATCGTTTAGATTATTAATTTAGAACGAATTTAATCGAGATACGATTGAGAAATCCTGGTTTACCATCGAGCATGTAAGATATCAAGTACCAATCATATTATCCTCTAGAACTTACTAGAATTATTTATTAGTATGTATTTTTTATTTCTTAGTTTAATTCAATTCGTATCATGTTTATTCGACCAATATGTGGTGTAATCGTTGCAATTATAAAACAGGTTTAAACTTTTTTAAAACACTATCATAAATTGTGTTTATCACTCTCTAAAAGATGACCTCCATCTACCTTATCAATGTCTCCGTTTTATCACACAGTTTAAAAACGTCTTCCTGATTGCAGCCGTCGAAACATTTCCTGTAATAGATTTAAGCCTATTATTTTGCGGAAAAGTTATTCGAAAAAGTGAATATGTGCGGAATAAACTAGGAGCGCACACACCTTTGACTAAACTATCACACAACTGTTGTGCGATTGTGGATTATTTCGCAGCCAATTCAACTGTTTAGTTGCCCAACTTAAAATCGAGTAGTGCGCGAACCTCCATATAAGCTCATAGAAATCAAAGCGAGACTAAACAGTTGTGCGATAGTTTAGTTTTAGGTATGCGCACGTTCTAGATGTAGCAATCTCTGTGTTGCTATTTGTTTTAATAATGAGAATATACAGTTTTTATAGCGAAAAAATCTCAAATATATAGAGCACTCAAATGTGACGACTCCTGACATTTTTCTCTTATCGGACAACGCGCGCCGCGTCGGGGAAATAGTGACGAATTGTGCGGACTTATCTGCAACCGAAGAGTTATATGAATTGCTTCCCACCATAGACACGCTCAGGCAAACTTCTGAGAATTCATTTCAATCAAGAACACAAGAAGAAATCGCAATGTCATTATCAACTTGCATACTCGTTTGCCACAAAAAATTAGGTATTGTGTTGTTTTTGTAGATTATAAAAGGCGAGTTTCCACTACCATAAGATGTACAAAAACCACCTAAGTTTGCTTTTACAAAGATCATGTTTGAGGTTGACAATGTTTTTGTACAGATTAGTATTAACAGTTGAACTATGGTAAGATAGTCTTTTAACTACATACGTATCAGTTTTCGAGATAGCAATGATACTATGTGAAGGACTTGTTACGAGCAAACGGTCACTAGTGGCGCTGCCGAAAGCCGGTCCATGCCGGTTGCCAATTTAGGCTAAACGTTCACTGCCGCACAATCAAGTCACACACGACGTGTGCTAACGAAAGAGAAAACTGGAAATGGTTTTATGTTCAAATTTATTTTATATCTGCGTCGTGAATTGTGGATTGCGTGTGCTTTTTTAAAGAAGTCATGTGTCTCATTACATCTATAACTATAAAATAGACATTTTAAGACTTTAAAGATAGATTATTTTTATGTTAGAAATGAAACTTTTAACTTTTACTTTAACAGTAACATAGAAGTCATACACATAACTTTTCAGCTATCAGATGTAGAACGTGTGGCGACTCCAGAGACCGTACACGTTTTGTAACGAGAAAATTAGGTGTTAGTGTATCGAAGCGGAAGCGAGTGAAATTGGAAAACCGTCTCAAGGCGACGTTAAAGTTGCTGTAGCGCCGGCGACGTCAACGTATCGCGGCTTCCGACCTTTGATCTCTACCAACTTCTACACAACTTCCTACGCTTTGATTTTTTTAGTATTCCACTTTTATATATTTTTAACAGTTAAGTTTTTAATATCAGATTTAAAATAAAATACGTCATTTAAACGTTAAATGTGCTATCGCAAATCATAGTTTCAGTATTTAAAAATAAATAAAATGATAAACAACTTCAACACATCTCCATGAACTAATATATTAAGTAGTGTTATTAGTTATGCAGCCTTACTAATCTAAACTCTCGAAAGTATTTTTCCATACACTGCTATGGAGAGATCATTTAATATTCGTTTCGTTAAGCAGTTCGTACACAAGGCTGTGCAAATCTGCAATTTTAGTCTCTAAGCGATTTATGTAATACAATCTTGTGTGCACGCAGCCTTAGAATTATACGGGCGATGCAACTTGCTAATGACATTTGTGCGATATCCACTGCAGAGGACGTTTCAGTATGATTAAAGTATCGGATACTAGGGGGCGTTGTAAATTGTCGGATGTAGTCTAGGATCTGAGCGAGGTCGGACTGTCGATCACTTACTGACAACACGACCTCCAATTAGTCAACAACGCTTTATACCAGTTTCACACGAGGACGGAACACGGCACAGAGTCATAAGACAGTATTGCTATTGTTTGAATGAATATTTACTAACAAAACCTTTGTGGAAAAGAACCTTCTTTCTATATCCTATCTACATATATATAGAGAATCCTTTCTATATTAAAATGAATTTCTACATTAAAATATCAAAACAGTAATTTGCCCTTGTGTAAAGCTATAATTACGTGACACGAATATCAGGGCTGCTTTTATATTAAAATATCGTTATAAAACGGTTGAATCTATTCAAAAATACTCCTGCATTTAAATGAGAGGGGACATTTTAATATAATTTTGCGTATTTCATAGTAGCCTCGCACCTTGTTAACAGGTAAATTGGGTATGAATAGACGAGCTCGAGCGGGTAAATAAATAAATAAATACGGAGTACTGAAAATTTGCAGTGCTTAATGTTATCAATTTTAAATTTTATCTGCTAATAATCTGCGATTTTAATTCCTACATTTAACACAATTAATAAGAACATTTATTTTATGGTTATTCGTAACATTTTACGGAATGTAAAAGTTGTTCATTTGTATACTTTGTTGAAGATATTTACGGAAACTTTTTTACGTCCATAAAAAGTTTGTTGTAAATGTTTTCCAAAGGTTGTAACTTTATTTTATTTCTAACAATTATGATAGTCTGGAAGAAATGACGTCGGGAAAATCCTACTCTTATTAAGATGTCTATCACATTGTTAAGTGCTTTATTTGTTCTAACATACCTTCCCACTTCCACCCCCGAAGTATTCCTCATTTTCAATACGCAAAATGCATATTACACAGTTAAGTATAAATAGAGTACATTTTTAATACGGCCTTCGGAAAGCGGTCGCTTCGCTATTTTGGCGAATTCCGTCGCCTGCTTGTTTACGTTAATCTCCTTTAATTTTGAACAAATGAATTTACAAAATGAACGAAATAATAATAAGTTTTGGGCTCAAACGATAGCTAATGAGGTCCTCTACCGCCACAAAGCTTTTGATCCGTCCGTTAAGAATCACCCTGTATAAGTAAAATAGTAACAACACTAGCAAATTCTATATAAAATTGTAGATATTTTTGTGGAAATAAACAAGCAACTTTATTAATAAGTTTAATTGGTATCTTCATAGTTATTTTGCAAACTTTTGCAGTTCGAATTAACCCCAGGACGCTTTATAATAGTGTCCTAGATATTCTGGTGAGGAATACTGTTCTTATAAACTTTTCTTACGAGCATTTCTATGTAAATGATTAAATACTTTGATGAACTTTCTATCAGATCTGTTGCTCGCATTCTTTGAAACTAAAAATGAAAAAGAAGTCGGAAACAATTAAGAGTCCGTGCAACTTCCTTCTCAGCATTTCTTAGCTGGGAAAAAAGAAAATATCTATTTTTTTCACAATATTTACAGACTATATATTTAATAAGGTTTATAGAAAGAAAGTAAGATCTTTGTTCATTATTCATATTTTACTAACTCAATTATAGAGAATGGATTCTTAAAAAAACGCGATAGAAATAATATAATACATAAAATTTATTTGTCTATTCCCACCACTGGGTTGTGAAATATATCTCAGATTGTTAGTAAAACTTCAGGTTACTTGTTATCGTGAATTGCAGTTTAACTTTATCTTTGTAAAAGTATCGGATTTTGCTAACGCAAAAAATAGCACCGCAAGTTTCAGGTAGATAGCATGTTCTGGAGACTCGGATAACCATTTTCTTAGTAACAGCCATGTTAAATTAAAAACCTAGCAAGTACTACATTCCTTATTATATTTAAATTTTATTCTCTACATCATACTAATCTTGCTAATATTATAAGTGCGGAAGTTTAGATGGATGGATGTTTGTAAGAGTTTGTAGCCTAAACGGCTGAACGAATCTCGATGAAATTTGGCATAGAAGTAGAGGATAGTCTGGAAGCACACATAGGCTACTACTTTTGTTTTCTTTAATTCCATGCGGACGGAGACGCGGGCGAAAGCTAGTAAGACTTAAAGTAAAGGAGTAATGATGGTTGAATTTTCAGAATTTAAGTTTTTTTTGCACTAAAAAGTGTTTATGTGAATTTTTTTTTTAACTATTTTCCAGACTAACTATCTCTTTGTATACTCGATGGACCGGAAACACATCCGCGAAAACCGTTTTGTCGGGAACGGGTAAATAAAAAATATACAAAACTATAATTCTCAAGTGTATACAGAGACATGTCTAATCCAGTGCCTCAAGACAAAAGAGAGACAAAATAGGGTCTATCAATGTAGTTACCGAAGATAATGTTATTATAGTCGTACAAGACTGGACTACCGAGAGCACGGGGGAGTGGGGTGAGGGGGGGACACGGAGGGCAGGAAGCGCAATGTTTAACCGGCCACTTCATCACGGTTAAACTTGCCACCACAACTTACAACTAATAAATCCACCATTCCCCATACATCGCTTTTGGTTCGAAAACTTATCTTTTTGTACTTTTTACGTAAAAGTTATATTTTAGAACGATATTGGTCCTAGATAGCGCTATCAAGTAAATTAGCCATAGTTCCGATATACCCGAGGTCGGTCTAACAAATCGACTTTGCAAGCTATTCAACGGAAATAATTAAAAACTTCAATAGCTTTGAATCTGTTCTTTGAACGCCCCGGTTTAGATTGCTACATTGATTATACCTTGATTTATTTACTAATATTATACAGAGGAATGGTTTGATTGATTGCAATAAGTTCTAAAATTACTGAATTGAAGATTGTTTGCTTAGAAAACTACATTACATGTGTTACATCATTATTATCATAATCATATTGTTCGGTTAAAATGCTACGTTTAGTAAAGTCCCAGACGCAGTCATAATGGTCGAGAATTACAAAAGCTGAAACCGCTTAAAGGATTTGAATGCGGTTTAGTTTATATGAAACGTTTATCACAAACCTATGCTTGCCTGGTAGCATGTCGGCTTACCAACCTCTATTGGCTTCGGCTTTTATCTTTTAAACTATGCTGAAAATGAAGCGATTTTTTAAGAGTGTCAAGAAACAGGAAAAATAGAAGTAATAACTAAGTATGTTATTTATAAAAAGAATGAAATTTTATTTTTCCTTACTTTAGTGACCTTATTTCCTTAGTAAAAATCAATTTTATCGATTGCTATAATCAATTACTTATCTTTATCTATGACATATGTGTTAAAATATATATCAACAAAGTTTTGAAACACACTTACTTTAAATTCAAAAATAAAAGTGATATTGCAAAATAACCATTATCTTTTGAGTAGGACGATTTTCGAATGTTTATCAAAGTTTTCATGCGTAAACGGGAAGTAATTTGTAATCTATAATATAAAAAAATAAGTTATTTATATGATAAGTAATTCATAATTTGCAAAATTTCATATCAACAAAACTATGATTTTAAAACCGAATGATGATTTGGAGACAATTTTTTTTGCGTCTTTGAACTTGGATAAGATACTTGGTGTGTAAGATAAACAATCCATGTGTGGGCCACGATCGAGCTATGCGCTAAACAATACGTGTCATTTATCGAACAGTAATGTCGTCTCGACGCGACACTGGTAACTTTAGCTATAAATACCCAAGGTGTGACATTAGACACGCTCCATCCCATGACTGATGACGGCTAAATATACTGCGCTCTGTCAACGCCGCCTGACACTAATGACTCCCAGAACAACGGCACCGCGAAATATGCTCTCAAAGCAAATTTAATGTTTTGTACTTCATTACTATGAAGGGAAGGCACGCAACGAAGGTGTGGCTTTTACAGAATTACACATTATGCTTGTACTAATGCAGCAAGTATTGCAAGGTCGTCTGTTATAGAACTCTGTCTGTTTAGAACACGATACAGTTTTGGCAGTAAGTGTGTTCAAACAGTAGAACTGCACTACTTCACTATTCTGCCCTCGTGTGATAATTTATTTTACTATCAAATAGCAAGGCCGATTTTTACGTTACGCTGTTTAATTTTTCAGCAGTGTAAACCGTAACCGTGGACGGTTACAGCTACCGTTTGATCTCATTCAATCGTAAATAGCTCGGTTAGCTCTTTCTAATCGGCGTGATTCTCTTTTTAACCGACTTCAAAAAGCAGTTCTTCAATTCGTTTGGATGTTTTCTTTTTATTTAGAGAGTTCGTATCCCTTTGCGTTTAACATTTAGGAAGTGTTCCTAATAATATTTGGAACAATTCCAACATCTTGATTCCTACTTTTATAATAGAATCGCTGCTTTAGTAACTTCTATAACGCATCAGGGTTCCACAATACATCGTTTAAATTGACTGACAGGCTTGCATAGTGAAAATCATGTTACATGTTACTTTTTATTTACTGTACGCCGAAATCGGTAACAATAGTTAATTGGATATTTGAGACTAGAGGTGTGTTGGATTCGGATTGAAATTGAATATTACTGTGAATAAGGTTTTTATCCTTTTATTTTAATTAAATACTGAATAAAGCTCATCACTTAATCACTAGAAGCAACAACATTTGTAGATGCAGCTATAGACGGACCGTAGTAGTCGGTATACACAGCTTGAAAAGTCGGCGTTCGAAAGGATGGATTTTAGCGGCGACTGCAAACTGCTGTCTGTCTATGGAAATGACAATTGGCAATCGACAAATCTCATTTGCAGCTGTCGATCATGTCTATTTCCCACCGGAGAAATACGGAGTAATTCAATAACTAAACGTGTGAAGAACAAAGATTTAGTCGAGTAAACTAACTTTTATAGACGAGATTATTTTAGCCGCTAAATTACTCACAACTCGACTAAATTAGTAGCTAAGTGCGAACTAGGTATTAAGCAATCATGTAAAGCAGCCACAAAGGCGAATATTATGGTCAAAGCTTGTCAAAGGAGAGTATTAGTTTCTCGTTTCCAGGAATAGATATTGACGTTATATGTATGTTTAACGTGAATTGATAGATACGACGATTTCGTAACGTGTAATCAAACGGCACAGAGGGATTAAATGCTACAGAGGACAGCTGCTATTACTGATGTGTTTGGATATTACTGAATACTAAATGCTTAGTACAAATAGAGTATTACCTCGAAATCTTGCGCATAATATTAAAATAAAAATAACCAAAACGACAGCCAACCTTCATTAGAAATGATCTACTGAATCATAAAGAATTATTGTTCACAATAAATTGGTTTACTGATAAGAAGGAAGGACTTAAGAACTAGTAACCATAAAAATAATGAGTGCAACAAAAATAATTATTAAAACTTTATCTAACACACAAGCATATTTCATAATTCCTAAAAAAAAAATTAATTTGTCTATACAAATATTATAAAGAGGAAAGATTTATATTTTTGTATGTATTTAAAAAATCAAAATCTACTGGGCTTATTTAAAAGATTCTTTCACCGTTAGAAAGGTAATTTACCTGTGAGAAACATGGGTTTTTTATTATTTTTTAATTCCACGCGGACGAAGTCGCGAGCAACAACTAGTATTTAAATAAAACGACTCTATTATGATGTAGCGAGTGAGCCAGTGAGATGGACATATCTATTAATGGACTTTGCCCGTTTCACCCGCTTCTCCCCTGCCTTAATCCTGTCGATGTTAACCACACACGAGTGTACTGCATTCACAAAGGAGTATATCCGAAATTGAAACCAACAGATATGATATCAGATTAACGCAAATGGAAACTGCAAGCTTCAGGCAAACCACAAACGAGTGGAAGTACCACCCGTTTAATCTTCATCAGTTCTATTGAATTAGTTTAGAGAATTGGACGTTATAGAACTAGAGAATTAATATTGATCAACATTTAGTTATTCAATGTTGGCGCATTCAATCGTTTGTTAGATGTAATTGAAATTCAATAATTTGCGTGTTTGATTATCATAAATCATATTGTTGTTTTACGTGGTATATTAAATAACCGCTGATTTGTATTTTATTAACGTTACAATGAATATCAATGCACAGAATTATTAAAATGAACAATCATTTTTTTAATTTTAATTAAAGTCAACGGAAAAAATTACATCTATTATGGAATGTTTCAATATGTGTAACAGCATAATAACTAAATTGGTATCATATTTATTCTGTGAGTTGATCTTAATTAAATCTCTATGAAGTTTGTAGTAAAGTGTAGAGGTAGGTATGGTGCGATTTGTTGCGGGCTCGTAAGTCGGGATAATAGCGCATTGTTTGTGAACGAATCGCTTCTGCTAGTTTCCCACGGGGACAGGACTCTGAGCTAGTGCAGTGGGTCAATGCAGTACTGCTATTGAGTCCGTGACAGAACAGTACTGATTAGATGGTAAATGTACTTTCCAACAATGAACTGCACTACCTCATTGTTCGGTCCTCGTGTGAATCTGGCATTCCTATCATTAACGTGTCAGTGCACAAGGTTTAGTGATTGTTTGTTGTCATTAACATCGTACAACTTTTATTTGATTCCGAATAATAAGAAAGTATTATTTTCTTCTTGTTCCCACATTGAAATAAAATCTCTAGTGATGTTACCTTTTTATTATGAGCTGATTAAAACAACTAAAAGATGTTTCCTTATCATTTCGTATTGTAAAATGAATCAGGTATTAATTGGATACTCGCTCGTTTCTTCGGTAGTTTTATTGTTGAAAAAATGGAATGGCAACTTCAATGTTATTTCATTCTCTAGTATACTTGGCATGGTTATCCAATGAAACTAATTTCTAAGATATCTTACAATTCTTTATCAATGTAACTTCCTTTAATTATACCTATTTAAATTATTAAGTTAAGTTTGACAGCAATAATGTGCAGCTTTGTGTTTAATTTTATTAAATCACGTCTCAAAAGCTGAATAGCAATATCATTACTTACATGAAATGCTCTCTACAGAATCCCAAGAAACTCTACGTAATTCCAATAAAGTATATTACGAGTAAGTATTTCGCAGCTATTTGAAATATGCAATTCGATTGATCCCACTTTCTCGGTATTTCATTTCGTTACACCTAGATGTCTCCAGCGTGCATTGCCGCTGGCAGTTATCTATTTTCACCTCGCAGAGTAAAACGGGTGACCCGATTTCAACGGTTTTTTACATTTTAACTCCCGTTGTTTGAAACATGTTAAAAAGGCAGTGAAAAGAGGATTGTTTCAGGATTTGATTGTTGTTTATTATATGCGTGTTTTATTTTTTTACGACAACAAAACGCTCCTTTTCTGAAAACCAAATGGTAATTTTATCGTGACTTGAAAAGTCTCAGATTAGATATTCCGAGACGGAACATAATTAAAGACAGGTACAAAATGACACGGTAAAGTCGTAATGGGACACCTCGTCTTAACAAAGCTTACCTAATGAGATAACAGCAGTTCCTCTCACGACCCATTCAGCCTACTTGACAACGTTACTGGCGAACATTTTGCGAAGTTTGCTCGTTAATGCACTGGATGCTCGGAATCTCGACAGCCGACTAAAAACGTTGAGTTCTCAGCTCTTCTGAGCTTAGTTAACCTATTTAGTTAGTGTTATTGTATTCCATGTTTCCACTAAAACCACCTATTTAAAGGAATCTCGACTAAAAACATTACACTGACAATAAAAGATTACGCAGATGTTCCTCTTCGTGATATATTGTAATAAAATAAAAGAAATATTAAATTGATAATCCGATCGTCCTTTGTGGTTGATGTTTTAAAAATGTAAATGCTTTTATGAAAATGCTCCGTTGTCAGTACACGTTCGTTATTACGTCACCGGCAGAGTGTGAACTACGACAGAATATAAACGCACTTCTGTTCAATTGTAACGTAACTGTCAGGTTGCTCTCGCATATGAATCATTAAGATAATTTGATTTGCTATTTGCACAATTTGCTATCATTTTAGATATTTCCTTGGACGATTATACACATTTATAATTGGAAGGTAACAATAATTGACATTTGTGATTATAATTAAGTAAGAATAAAAAACAAGAGTTACTTAAAATAAGCGACAGCGAGATCTTTGTTAACGCAAGAACGGCGCGAGAGTAAACACATCTCCGCACTTTGGACGTTGATTGATTCGAATCTTGTACGCCTAATCACTGAACTGGATTCCTTTATTGATAGCCTTGTTTACCTTAATGTATGACATGATTATAGTGGAAGAATATTAAAGAAAATCATTAAAACTTCCGAGTATAATTGTTTAAAAATATATAGACAGAAATAAGTGCCGCCGCGCCGTTACGATAGAGTACAGTTGGGCGACGTCCCGGGGCGCTTGACAGAAAAAGGAAACTAAATTCAGCGAATTATAGTCCCGCAAAACTCAGTTAAAAATGTTATTAAATGCATTACAAACTGGTTGTTCAAATTAACTTATACGTAAGGCCAGAATTATCTACCTTAAATACTATAACAGATAAAAGTATTTATTTTGATAAGAATTAATTTGATACTATAAATATGAAACATGCGTTGTAAATACAGTTTTAAATTTTTATGTATTTATGGTTGACTACTTTAACCATAATAGCTTACTTATAACATACTAACTGTCGCCCGCGACCTTGTCGATTGCGAAAAAAACTAAGTGACAAGCGCTCCAAACTATAAATCCATCTCTGCTACAAATTTCAACCTAATCAGTTTTATTTTTATTTTTTTTATGTATGTGATTGTAAATATGTAAGATCTTTTGTGCCAGTAAAGAATGTAAACGACAGCACCGATTTTAACGCCGCGCCGGCCGAGACGTCCTAAATTACATTACTCGAAGCGATAGCATCGATAACAATATGATAGTACGCACTATCAGTACAGATTTTACTAATCCTTTACCCAAAGTAACATTTTAACAGCCTCATATCAACAAGAGTTGTATATATCTATAGGTGGAAGCGTGGTCAAGCGCTGTTTTTAAAAATCATAAAAAAAGAGGTATAACTCAATTTTTGTTTGTTTATTTCGTCAAGAATTTATTCCATAAAAAGCATCCGGAACTGCGGACCACCGCTAACGACATAATATGAAAATTGCTCTTTATTTTGTGATATTACTCGTAATTACAACATACAAATCCGATTCCGTGAAAGCACAATGTGAACGTTTTAATTCCACGAATTTTCAATCAAAGCTTCCAGGACATATAGCAGTCGTATCAAAGAGAATTTGTAAAGCTAAACTCTCAAACAAAATGGACAGTTGAAGATTAAAATTTCGGTTAAAAACATTTTTAAATTAAAAATCCAAAAAGGACTTTGCAACTGCACTCGTACATTTGATAGGTAATTCTAAGTAATGATAAATTTCCTGCAGTTAGCCTTGAACTAGTGTCTCCCCAGTGTGACGGTACAGACCTCGCAAGGCCGCGCGCACACGTATTAACCATGCATTGACTATTGCACTACTACAAACATATCTATTACCTTATAAAACACATCCGATGAAAAGAGTGACATCTGTTATGAGGTGTAAGGGCACCCGCAGACTACAGACTTTGTATCGGCCGATAGTTTACTCAGTATGAAAATGTATAAAAGTGCACACATTATAACGATTTTGTTTTATGTGACCCTATAAACTCGTTTGATACAACAGTAGTGTGCGGGGCTGTTAATCTTTTCCTCAAATGGTTTGATATGTGTTATGTTCTTTTGAAATTATTAAGAAAAATATTTTTAATAAATTGACCTTTATGACTACAGATGCTTTCGTCGCTGTTAAGTTTAAAGATTTAACTTTAGATAGATGCAACAAAAGTTTAGATCATTGCTGCTATCATCGTTCATCGTTATACCACTCAATAAGCTAGCAAAGTTTAAAAATATTTCATATCTTCAAAGATCTATCAATCTCAATCCACTACACTTTGATATTAGACGTAAATGGAAAGTTGGTAGTTGCACAAACTTTGCAGCGAAGTTTATAAGTTTGTTTCGGTGAAGCGTGTTTCGTCGAGTTGAACTTTAGAGTTCCAACTCGATCGGATCTAATGCTAGTTTCACACGAGGGCAGAAAACTGACTGTATATAGGACAATATCGGGCCAGAATAGAGCCCGGGGACAGTGTAATTAGCGACATCACTTGTAATCCTCAATATATACGAGTATATAGGCATAAAAAAGTAAATCGAAATTTGTGCCACGTTCATACATTTTTGACTTTTTAATAAGCGAATCAATTTTGATAATCATCTAATTGAACTACCTCATTGTTCCACCCTCGTGTGAAACTATCATTAGGAACGAAGAAAAATCCTAACTATACCTCACGAAGTTTCACTTATCGATAGTAGTGTGTTATCTATGTACAAATAATTCTATGGACAGTCGAAGATACATTGATAAGGTTTCGTTCACATCAGCTGTGCACTTGATTAGGCTTCACTGATAAAATACGTTGTTGATAAAACACCAAACACGTTTAAACTATAGAAAAATTAGAACCATTAAAAACTTCTTGAAAATTACTTTACAATAAACTGAAAATCTTTTCTATCTTAATACTAATGATGAAAATGTGTAAAGGTACTTAAGCCCAATTTCACCAAAAACTCCGAAGTGACGTCACGTCAGTCAGATAGGAATAGATTCGACATCTCTTACCTGAAAAAAGAAAGAAAGACATTAAAATCCATATAACTTTGAGAGCAAGTAAAGTTTGTGACTTATAGGTTAATTTCAATTTTTTTCAATAATTACATTTTCGTCTTTATAAACATTAATTTCATGATAACAAAAAGGTATAACAATTGTCTTACATAAACAGAATAAGTAACCTAACAATATGTTACCAACTTTGTATATGTTAACGAAAATTTTATAAGTTTTTCAAATATAAGTAGAGTAGGATGACATTTTGTATTAGTGTTTAAACAATATTAACATACAAGGTAACTCTCGACCGCGTGTAATTATAAAAAAAAATATACAGACGTATTGAGTACCTCCTTCTTTTGGGAAGTCGGTCAAAAATAAAAATTAATAGCCCTGTGTTCTTCCAGGTGATCTAAATGTATGCCAAATTACATCAATATTAGTTCAGCAGTTTAGGCTACAAACTCTAACATCCATCCATCTATTCATCCAATTTTCCATTTATAATATTAGTAAGACTAATAGGATAGCAAGAGGATGTTTACTAACAAATATCGTAAGCACAGCTTTGATGGTCCGGGGCTACACAAAGTCATCAACAACCCTTTGACGTCGTATCCCAACATGTTATTTGTATACACAGAGTTGCTTGGTCGAACAGGTTTGTGTGCCTTCGTTAATGTACCTGAATGGCTTCTAATATTGATATACGTTATGTGCACTAATATTTTAGACTAGCTGTTGCCCGCGACTTCGTCCACGGAATATTAAGATAAAACAAGTAGCCAATAATATGCCAGTCCATGTCAGCTAGCCTTCAGTAAAAGTCCAGTCGAAATCGGAGCAGCCGTTTCGGAGATTGCCCGGAACAAACGCGGCTTGCGGACAGACAGACAGACAAACAATTTTTAAATGCGATTTTCGTTATCAGCAACGCAAATACATCATCATCCCAAAACAGGAAATTTTCTTTTGATATTACAAACAGACACTCTAATTTTATTATATGTAAAGATTGTTCTCTAATCTTATCTTACAAATATTATAAATGCGAAAGTTTAGATGGATGGATGTTTGTTAGAGTTTGTAGCTTAAACAGCTGAACGGATCTCGATTAAATTTGACATAGATGTAGCGGATAGTCTGGAAGAACACTTAGGCTACTTTCTTTTCTTTTTTTAATTACACGTGGACGGAGTCGTGAGCGAAAGCTAGTAAATAAATAAAAATGTCTACTTTAACTCGATTTCTAGGAATTTCACGGATCATAAAGAGTAGCAACGCCATTCCACAGGAAAATATAAAGACCTAAAAGTATCTTGAGAAAAATAAACTGGATTATTCTTGGAATTTCGGTCCATCTTTTTAATAATGATTATAAGTATACTTCAATTAATATTAGGATTTCGGAAACTGTTACGTAAAACACAAATGTTGCCTAAAATTCATTTACCTTTTTATAAAATCGAAAAAAGAGCAAGAAAATAAATCGATTTAAGGCAACCCTATTAATTCGTTTGAGACCCGCTCTCAATGGGTAAGTATAGACGTGACTTAGATTCACAAATAGTTGCGCTCGATTCATTTTCTTATTTGGAAATAAGTCTTAGACATCTTACTGTCTACACCAGGGGTGGCGAACCTTTATGCATCAACGTCCCATTTAAAAAAAATGTTTTAGAAGTCTTAGACGTGCCATCAAATAATTTTGACTGATTATTCCGTCAATGCCGTGGTGCTTGGTAATGACATCGCTTTTATTAATACCTACTTCATACTTTTTGTGATCATCGACGTACCCAAAATATTGTGAAGTGTGCCATTTATGGCATGCGTGCTAGTGGTTCGCTATCCCTGGTCACAAGTATCCAGTTTTATCAAAAAGGGGTCTAAAGATAGTAATGATCGTATAGAAGCGGACTTCTCAGTGTCTACATCTAAAAAGCAAATTGTTATGTAAAATCAGGTGGATTAAAAGGCATCCCTTTTGATCCTAGCGTTCGATCCGGTCGTCCGCTACCGAAGCTCGTTGGTGTGAAATAATATGACCCAAAAGTCACTGATCGATATTAAAATAAACAAAAAAAAGTTGTACTTGATAAAAACCTTTGTAACGTGTACACTGAAGGTCTGATGATTTCATTGTAAGTGATATCTATTTTATTTGTAACATATCTTATAAATTCCGATATTGTAAATACAATTATAACGGCATGCGATTAACGTATGTATAATTAAGTTAATAAGAAGTAAAGTTATAGAATTAAAATTATATTAGTGGTTAAAAAATATTTGACATTGTGAATTACATCTTACAAATACAAACACAATAAGGAAGGTAAAACAAGAGTAGACACGGGAAGACCATTCCCGTGACGCTATCAGTAACGGGATGTCTCGTTAAAGTGATTTACGACATGGTCAATAGATGGCAGGGTCGCGGCGGTGCACTGGCTCACAGCCATCTTGCAAAATGCTTTCAGTACCTACTGTATGTGCGAGTATACCAAACAATTGAATCGATTACTACTATGATAATTAAAAAAAAAATAACGAGAACTCTAAGAAATAACACAAATCAAATGACACTTCACACATTAATCGGTTCAGCTGTTTGAATATAATTTTAAATGTAAATTTGCAAACTTTGCATATTGTGAAAAGATATATAATATCGATATATGCATCAATTTTGTATACGAGGACTAGAGCACAATAATTCCCCGGTGACTGTCGACTAACAAACATAAGGAAGCATTGTAGAATAGATAAGGTATGGTACAGTGAACCCACCTTGTGCAAATATAAGTAAAATATTTGTTCTACTTATCTATAAACCGATAATCCTGTCACTTTAAGTAGAGAAATGATTATTATTTTCGATAAGCTCTACTTGTGTAGTCGGAGAAACAAATTCGCTACCCACTTGAATTGAATGTCAAGCGTCAAATTTAATGTAGTTAATTTTAAAGTACTAGAGTATTCTATATATGAGACCTTTTGAGAATGTTTTTAGAATTCCGGTTTGTAAGAAAACATTAAAAGATTTTGTACGGAGCGAGATGTCGGATCCTTTTATTTACACCACAATACTCACTCACAGAAATACCAGTGGAAACTTGTTACACTGTTTGAACAATGTTTTATGCATTTGTGTAGAATGCTGTTAGATCTTCTTGTTCAGAAGTCTAGAATAGATATAAATAATTAAAATAAATAAAGCATGAAGCATTACATCAGTAACATATCAAGAACATGTCATCTCTAATTTAAACACCTTATATTTAGGGTTTTATGATTACATACGCAGTGTCTTGTACAACACGAAATCAACGCAGAGTTTAACCTATTTATAAAGCATTTTGACTTTAACAGACATGTCAATATCTTTCCCATATAAGAACCAATGTTACCGTATTCCCTTAACCTCACTGTCACTAAAGATTGCATATCCCCTGGAGCTATTTATCCTAGTTTCTCGGATACGAACCGCAGACGAGATCCGTCTTCAATAAACTACTTAGTACGCCCAACGGCCCGCACTAAACCGTTTACTGACGGATAACTAAACCTATTTACTATGTTGCATTGTAAACGATACTTCGGAATATTTTAATAACAAATGAAAATCAACACATTAATGTTTATCAGTAATATTTGCAATAAACACTAGAGTGATTGAGCAAACGAATAAAGTAGACATCTTCGACAATCATGGAATTTAATAATATAAAATATTCATTAACAATTTTTAGTTTCTCAATGTCCAGCTAGTCAACAAGGAAAATTGTATTCCTCGGTCCTTCAATATTGTTTCCCGGTTGTGTTTGTTATTCTTGATTATGATTTTGTATATTATGTTTATTTACTTGTGAAGTTGACTTGTTACTATGGAATAGCTCAAAAGACTTACTTACTTACTTACTGCGTTGGCGCAGCGACCCAAAGTGAGTCTTTGCCACAAAAGACATCCAAAAGTAATGACAAAATTTTCGGACAATTTAATCTAAACGGACAAATTTAAGTAGTTTATAGTTTCAAATTGCCTTTATTTTATTTTGGTCGCTATTTATATTTACGTAAAACTTATTTGCTATGAATTACAGAGGTATAGAAGTTATTTGATTATCACAGAATACGTATTTGTAAGACACATCAATTTATGGACTCAATGTAAAAATTACGTAAATAAATCGTAGTAGTCACGACATATCCTAATATTGTTTCCCAAGTATTATAATAAACTTTTCAGAGAAATGGTCTAATTTCTGTCAGAAATATTGATAGCTTAAGTGTAAATAAAAGTCTAAAATATTTAAGACTTTTTTTTAATATTTAACGTTCTTTTCTAGTCCCAACTAATGTTTGAAAATCTCGTAAGCCATTTCAGTCGCGGTTGAGACCCCGGCTTCGCGACTGTCAAGCAAATGCCAATTTCAATTTCGCGTAATATAAAAACCCTGTACACCCAAAGGAAATTATACATTCTTTTTTATTTAGTATCTATATCGTATAAATTATAAACATAGCCTTACATAGGTATTTACACTAATATTACGTTTGATAGTTCAGGACTTATTACAGTATATCTATTTGCTGTGTCGATTCAAGAATTTCCTATCCGTATTTTCTCTAAAACGCCAAGAGAAGATAGACTTATTTTTATATCGGACCTCTGATATAAATTAAAAAAACAATCTTTGTTTATAAATGTTATATTGGCAGGCTACGGAAGAGTCATTCAAAGAAACAAAAGGAATTCAACGTTTCAGACGTCACGTGAAAAAGAAAGTTACCCTGCATTGTTTATGAACAAACAAAACATGCTTCACTAAGCATACAAAAATTAAGAGCATTTTAAATTAGAAGAGGAAAAAACAACTTTGCATTTCCATGCGTCAGGTAACAGTTATATAATCGGACAATTTTTGTGTTATGTTTTTAATAATGGTCTGTCATATTCTTTAGCCTTCAACGCTCATTACAATTTTAAATGTGTTATGTTCGTACTAGATGCAAATAAACAGCGCTAATGCGCGATGTAGGTTAGTGCAAATATTGAGATAATGAGCGCTGACATATACACACTTATGTATATTCTGTCTATTGAAATCACATTTACTCGTATATTACTTAAATATAATAATTGAAATATACAAGATACATGATTTTAGTAGTACTTTAGATCGGATCTCAATGAAATTTGGCACAGATGAAGAACATATTCTGGAAGACCACATAGGCTACTTACTTTTGCTTTTTTAATTTCACGCAGACGGAGTCGAGGGCGAAAGCTACTTAAGAAATAACTATTCAAGAGAGAACATGTTTATCGCATTGGTTAAAATTGGACCAAATGGATTTAAAAGGTTAGTTAATAATACTTAAGTAAAAGTGGTCCGAGATTGCATAATAATTTCAGTCGTTAGAATATAATATCTTATTACCCCTTTAACAATAACAATATTCTAGTCAAGGAAATAAAGTAGAGATTAAATAGGATTTTTATATAATATTTCAATAGGCTACAAAACAAGCATCAGGCAAACACAGAAGCGGCCGCGTGTCTGCACCACCGGACACAGCTCTAATTAATTAATTATCGCTTTAAATGAACACTCGCTTGTTTTGTTTTGTTCCGACGCGATCCTTTACAAAGTGAAAATGTTAACTTCAGTGTCATTCGTTTTTTTTACCCTCGCCGTCGAATGTAATTACTCCGCCAAGTTAAAAGAGGTTCGGAATTTCTATATTGCTTTTGAATTACTTTTATATTTTACAGAAGCTACAACATCTTATTATTATAAATCTGATATTGTCTGCTTGAAAATTAAAAATTAATAAGTCATATGAAGTTTACTTTATTTTGTCATGTCCCTGCTGAGAGGTTCGAATTTGCCCTTTTGTGTGTAACTTGGGGGTGACTTAGTAATAGACACAATTCGAAATATCTTTATAATGTTAAAATTCTTCATTAGAATTTTGATTAATTCAGTTGCGATAATCAAATAAATAATTATTTACATTGGAATTTGTTGTAGTAGGCTGGATTGTTTGATCAAGAATTCGTAACTTAAATCGACTAGACGGTGTAAATTCGGTAAACATTTTGAATGTTTGCAAAATTAACTGTAGAAATTAACAGTATTCATAATGAAATTGTAAATCTTTCTTCTCTATATTTATCAATGTTCTATATCTAAAATATAGACCGTAATGTCATAAAACTTTGGCAGTTCTGAGTATTGTTTCTGCTATAAAAATAAAAAATAAAAAAAAGTTTTTGTTCTTAATTAATTTTCCACTGCAATTCATAAGTTCAGTTGCTATTGTTATATGTAATAATATTAATAAATGCATAGAAAGCTGCAGTAAGGAAAGTAACAAATGGTTTGAGGCAAGCAATCTTCTATTAACTAGTGTTGGAAGTTTATAAATATTCATGTTAGCAATACCGTGGCGAGCGAGGGGGTACATAAATAAAACGAAGATAACTATGGAGCACTTTTTCATGAAATTCAGCGAATTTTCGGAGTTTAAAACAAAACAAAGCCTCACAATATTTTGACATGATGTTCTTTGTTATTGTGAAAACAAACTAGAATCAAATTTCCTAAGCTTTTTCGTCAATTGGATTAAAAATAAAATTTAGAAAAACATAACTATGTTTTCATTTAATGAAAGATTTTAATGAGAATTTAAGATCAAGTCGAATTCACAAGAAAACATCAATTTTGAAGTACATTAACTTAATTTTAAGTTATTTAAATAAAAAACTTATTTTACGTCGACTATTAAAATCTGTTTAACCTACTACTATTTGCACAATATAAAGAATATTATGTTCAAATTCATCGTAAACTTAAATTGAACATTCTGTTATTAAATCTTCAAATGAATTTCAATTTTCCAGAAATAGAAAATCGAACAGAATAAAGTACACGAACAGATAAAAACGCTATCCCTGATGGTTCCGGCGATGTTTCAGATTAGTTCACGTTTCATTTTCTGATAGATATTTTTTTACAGATTGAGAAATAGATCTATCTAAATCCAGAAATAGAAAAAACTCATTAAACTCATTCTATACTAGAAATGTTAATCTTATTTCACTGTGGCTTAGAATTGATTACTTTAACACATATTTTACCCAATTTACTTTAAGTTTATAAAGTAAATTCGACTATAATTATAAAATACAGTCCGTAACATAACGATGTTGCATCAAAGCAGCAAGCATAGGTGAAGAAACGAACAAACAATTACTTCTTAATTTAGTTCACATCAAAACAAAACATAAGTTCTGGCAAACTATCTAACTTATGATGCTATAAACTTAATGCCATATAAAATACCAAGTTATTACTAGGTTCATATAAAACTATTTCCCTCGATATATAAATACTAGTTTTCGCCCGCGACTCAGTCCGCGAGGAATTAAAAAAAGAAAAGTAAGTAGCCTATGTGTTCTTCCGGACTATGTTCTACATCTATGCCAAATTTCATAGAGATCCGTTTAGCCGTTTAGGCTACAAACTCTAACAAACATCCATCCATCCATCCATGCATCCAAACTTTTGGATTTATAATATTAGTAAGATGTGATAGTAGAAAATGCTGAATAGTTTGTGCGGTATTGCACATACATCGTTCAAATCTCTGATATAATTGAGTACTTTTTCTCTGAACTAATAAGAATATGACAATAAAATTCCCAAAAGTATTTTAAATTTAAGATTTTAATTTTGATCTCTTTTAGAATATACGTTCAAAAGTATGCTAGGATACACTAATATCTTCAGGTATTTCTGATCGCCAACATACCATTAAAATTTTACTAATTGTCACATCTGGCTGAAATACTAAAAGAAATCAAATTTAGTCCGAACATAATTCCTTTCAAAACCATGATCGTTAAGAATTCCAAGTCACGTATCGAAGAGCCCTGCTCGTCCGCTCTTCCCCGTCAAATTGCACACGTCCGATATTAAATTTTCTTGTTCTACCTGATAAAGTACCCTCAGTAACGCAGTTGTCTGCACCTTTTTTAGATAACTTTAATCTCCACAAGAAGGCACTTAAATCTCGAAGAACGCGTCTGTTGTGATTTTCAAGTGTAATAATCGAATGAGATATATTGCTATATCTGTTGTTTCTGTACATGTATTTCGACAGTGAAAACTCATAGTATTACATAAAGATTACATGAGGGGTAATTTTCTACGTCAAATAGAGCATTAGCTAAGAAGATTAGTTACCATAATACAGTAAAGCCTACGTGGGATTCGAGCTCAGCTATAAACGTAATTACTAAAGCGCAAAAATACATCGTTCGACACGAAATACATCAACGTATTGGACGTTTCATTAAACAATGTACATGTCGCCGGCAAAATGTGAAGACCGCCCATTTGTAACTTGCCTATACAAATTGTGTAGACTCGAATTGTACATCTTGCGAATTTATTGTCGTTTTTCGGAAATTTGTAAAGATAGGGCTTTAATGGCATTTGTACTGACAACTTTACAATCTAACGTTATATAATACCGCATGTTGTAAATTAACTTCTTCGATATTCAATTTTCAGAATTATTACAGTTTGACTAGACCGAACGGATGGAGATTCACGATATGCCTGCGACATACCCATGTTATTGAACGTTGCGTGCGCGGAGTATATAAACAAGAAACTTTATCAACAGGCGCTTTGTACTTTTATTTATTCTAAAAAAAGAATGCGCTTTGTTTGGCAAAAGCTTTCTTAGAAAAGTACACGAAAGTATTATTAATGGTTTACAATACAAATATCATCATACAGATGTTTGAATTTGAAACATACACATTTTTAACTAAATTATCTAAATAGCGGTCCTTGCTTTTTCGCTTTGTTATAAAATATTATGTCATAGAGCAGCAAAAAATAAATTGATAAATTTAAAACAACTAACGTTGGTTCCAAGCAAAAAGAGTACACTAACTTCCTATTACCGTAAATGCCGGAAAACCTATAAAAAAAATCTATTGTCATCTCTGTTTTCTAAAGAAGTATAAGCGGGATGTCAATATATTCTTATACAAGTTTCGGTAATGGAAACTCCCGATCGATACACCCCGGCCCCAGCGCTACGGTACCCGAGTAATCACACGGATCTCGAACATTGTCATTCAAAACACAGGCGTAGGTAATCGGCCGCTGACTGCAATGCCGCGGTGACCGTTGTAAAACAACCTTTAATAACAACACTACCATTATTTCGCTGCTTTAAGGAGGTACACTTGACAGTAAAATGGGGACGTAGCTGGCACACTGGCACAATACATAACACACGCCAGTAATATGTCAACGATAGGACACGACGTGTCATTGTGAAGGTACATTTCCCCTTCATACCCTCACTTGCACGTAACTGTCGCAAAATCAAATATCATGCGATCTACTTGCCTCCAGCACCTACCACTATCTAGTATGCCAGTGTGCTAACTGGCATGTGTGTTCCCGGCTTTATTTGTTGTTTTTTGTGGCAGGCGCAGCTCACGGTTACAATATGGCTTAAGACACTCTACAAGGATAACATTAAACTAGAGACATATAATAAGGAAAATAACACGCAAATAAATTAAAACCATTTAGTAGTCTTTTTCTCCTCCGACACATCGCGACGGTTTTTCTATCTTTATCTGTATCAATCCGTAACCGTGTTACATAAATAAACATCTTAAGAAATAAGACAAAACATAAAAAAAGATGTTGAATTCCAAACAGGATAAACAAAAATTACGTGCATTTTATGAGCTGGGTATAAATATCGTGTAAATTATCAAAAGTGTCTTAAAATAATGGTCGGATATTTTATAGCGTTTCAGAATAGACCGGAGCAGAGCCAACTTGAAATATTCACAATTGCACCTTGTTTATGACGGTGCATCGATGTATACGAATGTTAGATAGCGAAATACGTCAGTTTATAATCTAACTACGGAAATTATAGACTGTGAATTGTATACTTAACGAATTGTTGACCTTGTTTAAGAAATAACACTGAACCTGCCTGGTTAAATTGTGTACCCATTAATGCATTGCAATATGTTAGAATGGAAAACAAATAATGTTTTAAGAAATCTTACTAATATTATAAAGGCGAAAGTTTAGATGGTTGAATGAACGTTTGTTGTAGGTTGTTGCCTAAACGAATGAACGTATTTCGAAGAAATTTGGCAGACGTAGAGGCTAGCCTGGAAGAACATATAGGTTAATCACTTGTGTTTCTTTTTAATTCCACGCGGACGGAGTCACGACCAAAAGCTAGTGTAAATATAAAATGTTTGTACAATTAATTGATAGTTAGATATATATGAAATCTTCCATTTCAAAATGCAAGATTAATATGAGAAACCAAGATTGGAACGGACTTTCTAATTTATTTAAGAAAATCACATCTATTTTTACAACCGCGCTACATTTTTACAACTAAACATCGTTAACGAAAATAGTTTGAAATACATTTCGGAATCCACACACAATTTGGCTTTCTATTGTTATAAAATTATTCATTCTGTTTCGACAAACACTGTACAAATAAAACGTGTACTGCTGTTTCTACACAAAAACAATAGTCCCATTTCAGAACTATTAATATTATATTCTCCTATTATAAAATGTCAACCAAATCAATCTCAAACATACATCAAATAAACGAATAAACGACATATGTAAATTTTAATAACAGTAAACTAGCGACCCGTTCTGACTTGGCCTATCTCACTCAAGAATAATGTAGCATTCTAATGCTGAAAGAATGTTCGAAATTAGTTCAGTAGTTTTTGAGTTTATCCATTACACGAATACAAATCTTACTTTATTATAATATTATTAATAAAATGTTTTATTAACATAACCACGTATCCAAATACCTTTTTTAACAAGAGCCTGAAATATCACTAATGCCCCATGAGGAATAGAGAACGATAAAATACACAAATTTTAGATAAAACTAAAGCGCCTAAATAAATATAATAGACAAGATGATTTCCCCAATGACCTTAGAATCGTATTTCTAGTGAGTTTATTTGGGGACCACAGCGTGCGTCCACAATGCAGCAAACGATCATCTATCTTCTATCTATACATATAATAAAACTGTTTGTAATATCAAAAGAAAAAGTCCAGATTTCGGGACGATGATGTATTTGCGTTACTGATAACGAAAATCGCATTTAACTTTTTTTTGTCCGCAAGCCGCGTTTGTTCCGGGTAATCTCCGAAACGGCTGAGCCGATTTCGACGGGACTTTCACTGAAGGGTAGCTGACATAGACGGGCATATTATAGGCTACTTTTTTAAATTTCGCGCTGTCAAAATGGCGTAACGGGTAGGACAAATTTGCGCTAATGAAGTTTGCGGACGACAGCTCGTTCTCAAATAGAACTGATATTATAAAAAAGACAAAAGCGTTTACACGTTTTACTCACACTAACGTACGTAAGAGCAGTAGGTGAACACATGTACAAACATATAGTTGTCCCTTTCATTCTCTTTGAAAACGTAGAGATAACAACATATTATTGTATGGTTCCTTCTGCAGTGGAAACTTTCATGTCCATGGCACAAACATTTCGAACTAAGTTACTTCATACATTGTTTTAAGTGCAATATAACACAATATATGTTAACGGCCTTGTTCTTAAGTAACGTATTGAAATTCAACTAATGTAAACAAATCCGTCTTTTCCTTAAAAGTATTACAATGTGTATTTAAATGCGAAAACTGAGTGGGTTTTTTTTGTCAATTATTTTTTTGAAGACAAGTTTATTAAGTAAATATAACATGAAATGTGTTACGTAACAATTTTAACTATTGTATTGTAAGTCGAGACTACGTTGAATAAATTAAAACGAATAATTATCTAAGTACATAAAAGGCGAAGAGGAATTAAAAATTAAGAATTAAGAGCGTATCGAGTATTGCAAATCGAGATCGGATAAATTGGGCTGAGTAAACATCGGTGCGGATGTTTTGATTGTTAAACAATTAATTTTTTTTCCGTAGAATGTTTATCGTTTACGTAGCGTGCGCCAAAATTAGCAGTCGTGAATCAACACGAGACTGCGCTGCTCATTTATTAATAAATTCAGCTGTTCCTGTGCAATACACACATACACACTGCATAATATTACTAGTTATTGTCCGCAGCTTCGCATGCGTTTTGTAGTCGCGGAAACTTTTTTTATCAGATTCCGCACATTGGTCGCCAGACGATGATCGAAGCTTAGTCTAGGGGGAGGCAGTTGACCCCCTCCCATACCTCTTTCTAGACGTCTATAATTCCGCATATACAATGTGGATAATAGCTTACAATTTGTAGATAAGAATCTGTGAAAGGATCTAATTTGAAATGTAAATTGAAAATAAAAAAGTAAATTTCCATAAAAAGTATTTGAAGTTGTAAAGTATAGAATGGTTTAAAATTTTAACTGATTAATATCATATCAACAATAAACACATTATTCGGAAGCGATATACAGATTATAAACGGCAACCAATTTTCGTCGTGTTTTCCCGTTTGTTATTGTGTCAACTTAATTACGTAATTCGTGTGTAATAAATCTCGATAGTTCGTACACAAAAGAATGAATGAAAATGTAGTGCCAATGTGGTTTTTGGTAAAAGTTGAAAATGCATTAAAATGCTAATATGCATGTGTGTTACTGTGAGTTTCTATAATCGAAACACTGATATAAAATAACTAGCCGTTGCCCGTTACTTCGTCCGTGTGTAATAAATAAAACCTAAGTTATTCCCTCACTCTCTTCTAAATAATAGATATAACGTTCTGTGTATCTTCTAAAATATCATCTGCGTATTGCATATTTATTCAGAAATATCGATACGATTGTGTCGACAAAGGTCAACTTGCCGCACAGTAGGGGGCGCTGTGTGCGCTCTCCTTAATGTCAACTTTGAACATGTTGGATGCAAACAAAACGCTCGGACCAAACCCATTGTTTGTGATGAAAAATAGCGTACAACTTGACACGGAATACTCGACCAGATATTGAATCCTAACAATTCCACGGATATTAAAATACTTTCTACTTAAAATAATTGTTGGTCAAAAATGCATTATGCCCTGACGACTGCACTTAGGGTACATTAAGATCACATAAATATAAATAGATAGATACAGAAAATATAGCCTATGTTACTCACAGATAAGTTACCTATCTAACAGTGAAAGAATTTTTAAAATCGGCCCAGTAGTTTTTGAGTTATTTCAATACATACAAAATTACAAATCTTTCCTCTTTATAATATTAGTATAGATATAGATAAAGCAACTCAAAATTCATCGTTGAAACAGTGCAGAGTGGGAGTGTTGATAGAGGTATTTCAGAGTTATATTTAATGCAACAAACACTTGGTAATTCAATTAATCGCCTTTCAGTTCGTGTCCGCTTCGATAGAAACACACCGGAGCTCGGTTTATCAATACAACGCTAATTTACTGCACATATGTAGGACACGAGATATAGAATGAATAGAGCCGGCATCCAATGACATTGGTTACTGACTTTGTTAATTTTAAATTCAAATTTACTTGTTTCGTGCCTTTTGCGCAACACGAACGTGAACGTAAAAACAATAAGTGTATAGTCAGAGAATTAAATTTGCTTCCCATTTACCGTACATAAATCGCACAGAAAACTGTCACCACTGCAGAACACTATCTTGATACTTGTATAGACACATATGACAAAATATAGATTAAAATATTAACTAACACTGGTCTTAAGACTTAGTTACGTTGCATGTATCAAATGACTTTCCACCGAAATGGGTAGGAAATCAACTTCCTCGACTGTAGGCGCTTAGTTCTCGAGTTTTATACGACTTTAATTTTATTATGCCAATTAAAACAGGAAAATGGATAGCTAAATATCAATATAACGTAATCGGCTTTTGCCATTATGTAACATGAAGCGTCCCGTATTTTTTTTACTCCATCACATACTTACTGCCGAAAATAATTTTCGATCACGAACCATATTTTACCATTTGGTTCAAATTTAATCTAAATATCGCAATAGCAATGGAAAACAATATTTTATTAAGAGTTTGTCCTTTGTAATCCGCTTCATAGAGTAATTAAAATATTATTTCAATCTCAAAGATCGAATATTGATTTTATCGGTCGGTAAATAGTGTTATTTTACTTTGTCTTGTTAATACTAAAAATACAAAAATCAAATATGTATGTAAATGGATGAACTTTAGAACAAAGGGATTCTCGCTTCTACAGACAGAACAAAAATAAACCAATCTAATATTGAACACATCATAGTGACACGGGTAAAAATATTTTCCAACTACAAATAAGTAACCTCTGGAGACATTTAAGTGATACTTCGATGTTTAAGTGACTTTTTAAGAGTCAAAAAAGAAAAACTTATGACAAGTTTTCTTTTCTTTAAGTTTTGAGTATAAGTTTTCCATTAAAATACTTGCCTAAAAAATAAAAAGATTACAACGAAAGTATAAAATTGAAGTCACAAAAAAAGATTAAGTAAATATACTCGTATTTAAAACGATTTTATTAGTAGCGCTATAAATTTGTATTGTAGATTTAAAAAAAAATCCGACGCGTTAATTAACTTATAAAAATATCTTTAAACACGGCGATACTGTTGACAACAATTTACTGAAAATAGTCGATGCCTTTTTGTACAACAAACAAACAATGGGCTTAAAATTGTTCACACGTGAAAATTATCAAATTATAAAGTTTCGAATCGACCCACGCGTTTATACAAGCAACGAGATTGGAAACATTCATTTTAAACATCGTCCAATTTTAATTCGCAGTAACAACAAATAGTTAAATACATTAATTTGAGTTTTAATTGAAATCGACCGCGTGTTAAAATTTAATTGGTACGCAGAGTTATATTACTTGGAAAATTATACATTTATGTTTTACATCCTTTATGAAAGAGAATTAAATATCTCTTCAATTTTGAAGAAATAACGTTCAAATTTTCATATCAAATGTTATTTTTGTCATGTTATATTAAAAAGCGTATAGTTGTTGTAACATTTAATATTACTAAAACAAATGCAAACTTTTAGAAATAAGTAGGTGATCGATTTAAACGCAGAGTGTCGGATCTCTTCCGGCGCTATTCAGGAAATGCATTTAACGGAAATGGTAATACTGTAAACTGCACCGGAGATAAGACGAGCTAAAGGCTGTTGCCGTCTGCTGTCGTCTGTTACCGGCGTAGGCTTGTCACTAGCGTTACTAAGTTTAGACCCAGTTTCCACAAACGTGACTTGTCTGCCATGCGATGTACCAGTCAAGCGCAGAGTCGCGCGCCATCGCTTTGTGGAAAGGTCGCCTTTTGCCCAGACTTATTTGCATCTTTACAAGTTTTTCACGATCGTAAACTCGATTCCAACCGCGCACTAAAATACAAGGAAACTCTGAAAGTCGACACGGCTCTTGAATTTTCATCTTTATAGTCCACTTTAAAATCTTTTAAGTTATACCGGCTCTCTGTACTTTACAATGTTATTACTTTTTACTTTGTTACTACACTCCACTTCACGTACATATTTAAACGGATTACCTATTCATAATGCTTTAAATTTTTAATAACGTTTCGAGTCTATCACGATATACAAAAAAACCGTAAATTTAAAACCAATAATTACTTCCAATGAGTATAAAACCTTATACATAATTTATATTGCTATCACAAACATACGGTATGAGATAATCAAACGACGCCTTACGAATAAATTGCTATGGGATTTTTTTTCTGTATATTCTATGAAATAATGCCTACACAAGATTGCAATAATTTTTTATTTTTTTTAAAAACTAGCTGTTGCCCGCGACTTCGCCCGCGTGCAATTAAAAAGTAATAAAAAGTATAGCATATGTTACTGACTCATAACGTAGCTTTCTAAGGGTGAAAGAATGTTTGAAATCGGCCCAGTACTTTTTGAGTTATTTCAATACATACAAAAAGACAAAAACACAAATCTTTCCTCTTTATAATATTAGTATAGACTAATTTACGTACACTGTGTCATGTCAACTTCATGAATACAAAATAATTATTGTCAAAATTTAAATAAACTTCTTTATAAAATCCGCATTATAAGGAAACTCGTAACCAAATTGTAATGACACGTCCCATTGAGGTGTTAATATTGTTCGCAAATGAATAGTTTTTTCGTTTCTTTTGTTTCGGTTTAAAACAATAGAAGCAAAATAACAAAAGTAACCGTGAGTTCCCACTGGCGAAAACAACAACAACGTAATATACATCAAGGAAGGGTGAAAACAAAGCAAAAATGGACGCAGTATTTGCTTCATATCATATTCGATTATCCGTAGTGATGTGCGAAAAGGTTCGCTGGAATGAACCAAAAGCCAGTTACGCTTTGAATCGGGTTCGCTTTCGCAGCGGTGCTACTAGCGTGAATGGGCGGCCGTGGCGATGGCGACCGATGTTAAATTAGGCATAGCGGGGCGCTGCCACTGCCAGGGAACGACCGCACTGTGCCAGGAACTCGAACGCACTTTGACGAGATCTCCGACTGAACTTTTGATAGTCTTGACACAAATCATCGCGCTCGAAAACCAGTCGGTTGTTGGCAAGCGCCGCGCAGCGCACAGACGTTCAGCCGCACCGACTGAAGAACTTACTGGCCAGAGATAAACATTTAACGTTTATACAAATACCGAATGATAATTGAAATGCAGAAAAGAAAAAGTTTATCCCAATTGTAAACTAACTCTTATTAGTTGCATTAACATTCAAGATATATTATCAGTTATCTTTCAACACGAAATAATTATTAGTTTGCGTTTATTAAAATCCGTGACCATTAGTAATATCCACTTCAAAACATAAAACTGAAGGCGTTAACTAAACGGTACCCAGGTAAATCATAAAAAAATAATCAGATTGTAAGCGAGTAACGCAATACTGCGGCACTATCAAGCCGGCGATGATAAACCGCATGATAATTACACGACACTTGCAAGTCATTCGCACGATCCGTCTCTGACGTCCATTGCCGGTGATATGACACGACTGACGAAATTTAAGAGCATTTTTATCATCAACATCGGCCATACTTATACTTCTTAATATCACTATCGTGCAGATTTCAACGCGCGACAGACAATCAATATGGCGAAACGGACCGAAATCGGTTTACAAAGAGCCGGATTATTTCCACAGGAAGTGTATAAATTAAATAAGTTGACACATATCAAGACTCGTAAAGCAACTGCATTCGATTAGAATCAAACTGCATTGGAGTTGAAAATTTTCCTTGGTAATTCGCTGACGTGTTTGAGTGGATAGATTGAGCGGGAGCTAGCTGGGGCGTCGGGTGGAAGTGATTAATTGCCTTCTTAATTGTGTAGTTGCGTCAGCGGAGGGCCGCCAGCCTGAGGGTCAGGAGGCACATCCGCGCGCGGCCAGGTCTCGCGCATCGGACCACCAACCACTACTCCATACTCCACTCGCGCCGCGACCTATTTATTTGTACGGAATTTGACCGCCATTATTCATATCATATTCGTACAAAGTAATTAAGAAGATAAGATATCTACCGTTAATGAAAACTACGCATCGAAATTGAACCGCATTATGATATTATTTCTCAACTAATGTACGTCGCGTACGCAACTCCCTATCAGAGTAAATTTATTACTATACAAACCGAGAGTGACTCGTGTGTGGTTCATGTGTATATGTACGAGTATGTATGTGTGTCATTTGTTTTGTAGCCTGACGTATGTAATGGCTTGCACTTAAATCTCACGAGAGGTTTAACATTCAAACGTTGAAACATTGTACACTAAATACCTACCAAATTATATTGTCTTTAAAAATAAAAACTACTTTTATGCATTTATTTTATTAACTCTAAAACTAAATGTTCTGAATGAAAATTAAATGTTCATAGAAAAAATGATGATATGGATGGAGTTTTTTTTCTATTTAACCTACAGGAATAGGATTATTAGATATTAATAGGAGTAGCACAGCTGATTAACGCGAATGTCTTAGTATCGTACTAACTATATCTACGAAATTGCTGAAAAGTTTATATGAAATTTAAAAAAAATGCTATGATTTTAAACATTTCAGGGTTACTTTTCAGCAAATCAATGCATTTTTTTAAAATTATAGTCAAAATTAGTGGATTCGTATTATGATTAGGTATATTGTTGCGGAAATGACTGCGGGCGCGACGGCCGAAGATCTGTCCGCAATCCCGCGCCAACACCACCCCCCGAAACCTGCCCTAAGTGAGACCCAGGCCCGTATCGATCGGCACCTACCACCGCACCACGACAGCTCTGCTGCTCACCACATGTTCCTCGCTCGCCACCGTTTACCGAACATACCACCAGTGGAAGTGATCATGACTTTTTTGTTTTTTTTTTCCGCTGTCGGTTTCGTTTATCTGCATTGTGTAGATAAGTATATCGTATAGAATTTGGGAAGGGGCTGACTACGGGTCGATCGAACCCGCGTCTTTAATGCGGCAAAGCGGTGCGAGCCAGAGTGCCGTGGGTGACGGCTGCTGCGGGTGGTGAGCGGGCACGAGCAGCGCGTGCACGCCGTCAACCCGACCCGGCACGTGACGCGCGCGCCGACACGCGCGCTTCACCCGATCCGAACCTCGACCCTGCAAAAGGACTGCACTCACCGTTTCCGTTTATTAGGGGGTAGTCGTCGTCGTGTCGACCTATGTACGTCTTCAGCGGCGTGTCCGTGAGGGAAGGCGACGACCTGTCCCTGTCACTCATAATAATCACTTAGCACACCGGCTGCGGATTCGAAACGAAAACACGGAACGGGGAGACGCCGGCCCCGCACACACACCACGAGCGACCTCCGGCCCGCGGCTCGCGCGGCGAATAAATGATAAAATATAACCGTTGGTTCGCTACTCGCCGCCGCACAGCGCGGCGCCACTATCACCGCCCGCAATGAATCTGCAGCGCAACATCTAGCGCACTCCGACGAGCAATAGTCACACTACCATGCTGCCAACAGATGGTGTTGATTATTTGCACATTTTTTTTAAATATTACACTTCATATTACTGAAAACAAAACAATTATTGCAATATCAACTAATTGAATTATTGATCTTTCCCGTCATTGATAATTTTTACTTTTGTTTCGCACCGTTAGGTACGAGTATACCATCAGAAATTCTTAATGGTAGCCAAGAATATACATCCACGAAAAGTATTGTTTGTGGCATCTCTAGTTATTACATACTAGACAAGTAAGTGAATATTATATCTTTGTAATAGATTTATTATTACAACTAAAAAAACAATATATATCGAAAAATGTAATCTCGTCGAGTTATTGCGAAGAACGAAGTCATTCCATTCGTTAGTTAAACGGGAATCGACAACTTTCGGTGGGAAGGTAGGTACTGATGGTGAATGTGTCGGAGCATTGGTGATCATTAACTCTGAATCTATGAGACTGTTCGATATGACGGTAACTTCCTTACGCTGTCTGTGAGCACCCAACACCGCTCGGAGCTCGCGCTCAGCGACTTGCGCGGACTTAACCGTAGGCGATGTTCCATCACCTAGAAAAAACAAATTTTATTAGATACAACATCATATGGAAACGATAATTTTGCAAGATACGCGAATTTTGCTTCAACTGATTTTCAAGAGAATAACGTCGTAGGGATACAAAAAGAGAAAATAACCTCACAAAGGAAAGGATGTCGCCACTAACGATATTCGATAACATAAGTACATTGCTGATTGCCAGACAACATGTAATCATTTTTTCAATACGACACGACGCCTGTAGTTCCAATTTTCGCCACTTTACTAATAATTTGGCCAGACTGTACAGGATGTAAATTGATTATTTGATTCAAGGCCTTACGGTCAATATACGTTTACTTTCACTTATAATAATATTCTCTTTTAAATTTGAATTGTTAGCTAAAATAATAAACGCCACAAATAAAACTGTCGCTATAAAATTATCAGGTTATAATAAATTATCGATAGTACGGTAATTAAATTGAATAATTTTAAAGGAGAATAGTGATTCATCGTTAGAACTTTTGTGTCTCGCATTTTTTATATAAGATTAAACTTGTTCTGTGCTTACTTGAAAAAAACTTCGTTCTATAATGAGGATTATAAATATAGTTGCGATATCAAAAAACTCAGAGTGGAGGTGACAGAAACATTAAGAAATATTTTAATTGTATATTCAAAGACTGATTGTTATCTTGATTAAATATGTATAAAATACATCAAAATAGAAAAAAATCATTAAAAACAATGTATAAAAATGTAATCACAAATAGAGGCTTATTGAGGTGGTTTGTCGTTGTACC